>ML685755.1:36621912-36660836 GCA_007922175.1 Pelusios castaneus | reverse complement strand
AAGAAAGAAAGAAAGAAAGAAAGAAAGAAAGAAAGAAAGAAAGAAAGAAACTGAGGGAGAATGACCTTATATTTAAGGCACTGCACTTGAACTCAGGAGATCTGAATTCAATTCCCAACTGTTGCCAAAGGTTTCCTGTCTCTCTCTAGTCATTTAAATTAAATGAAATCTTTCCAATTATACATTTTAATATAGAGAACTAGTGCCAACACCATAATAGCACTTGATGCTATAAGCGTTTATTTCCTGCACTTTAGTTAGCACAAGAACATTTTTCCAGGATGTTGGCTTTTAGGTAGTGCTTCTGTTCATCCATCTGAGGGCCTATCACTCATCTTATGTGGTCTTGGAAATTAAACTCTTGAATATATAACAGACTGCAACTAAGAGAGTGGTCTTGTGGTTAAGGCCCTGGATGAGATTTCAGAAGGGTGACATTTAATTCCCTACTTGAGCACAGAGTTTCTTTGAGAACTTGGGCAATTGTTTTGGGCCATCTTCTGATTAATCCCTTATTCTACAACTGATTCCAATGAAGTTAATGGGACTACTTGTGGAGTAAGATGCTGCTCCTTAATCTTTGATGGTCATAGTTCCTATCTCACACACTTTTATCTAATAATCATCTATTTAGATTGCAAGCTCTTCAGAACAGGGATACTAACCATGTGTCTATTCAACACCTACCACAATGGGGTCCTAATCTCAGTAGGGTTCTCTAGGTAATACAAAGAACCACCCTATCAGCATGAGTCTGAGAGCACAATAATCTCCATCACTTACGTGCAATGTTTAGCTGACAAGACACCACTCCAAAAACCCTAATAAGATGGGAACAGTTGTTTCCTCATGTGTTTATCATTTAAACATTTTCTTACCATCTATTTCATCTTTTCTTCATCCTTCTGCTTCTGTCCATCTCTTTTATTCTTGTTCCTCATCATCCTATTCCTTCCCTAATCCTCTTCACCCCTTTTCCAGCTGCCCATCTCATCAGATTTCAATCTATTTATCAATGTTATTACAGTTAAAGCGGCCATATTCATCTCACTGATCTCTCTTGACTGGAGCAATCAGTCTGAAGATATACATGATGAAATATCTAAAAAACCACAATATAAAATTTTTAACTGCAGTTGTTTCACTAGGAATTTTTTACCTGACTTTGGTCCTCAAAGATATGAGAATATGAGCAATCTTTCTGGCAAGAAAGATGGACTCTTAGCTGCCCAACTACCCTCAAATGTGCCACATATCTTTGAGATCATAGGCCTGTGATTTGCTCTCTATAGAGCTACTCTTCATATTCACTTTAAAAATGACACTAGTACAAATGGGAACAGACTGTTTATTAAAATTTATCTGGTACCTGATCCATGGTCTATTGAAGTAAGTGGGAGCCCTTCCCCTGATTTCAGTGGTATTCCAATAAGGCCCAGTGTTCCCTCCTTTACAGTGGCCACCTGTGGCTTTAGGGTTGAATATAACGTTACTCTTGACCTATAAAGCTTCAAATGGCTTGGGCCTGCCTTTTTAAGAAACTGCCTCCCTCCCTCCCAGCTGCAGTCACTGGATGGGCTTTTTCCATGAGCAGTTAACACTCCCCTTCAGAAGTAGCCCAGATTTGTTGATCTTCAAGGAATGCTGTTTAGCTAGGACGCTAAGGGCTGATACATGATATGGGGGTGTCTTATACAGCTTGTCTTCATTGTTTGACTGAGGGCTTTTTTTCCTCCCTGTGGCATGCTTGAGAAAAAAAATCACTATATGATCCTGTAATGGACACAAAGCACTCTATGTGTTTTACAAGTCCAAATAAATAATCACAGGTGACTAAGAGCATGATGGCATGCAAGTAAAAATTGCTATTTAAAATGAGTGAAAATATTTAATCCAATTGGAGAGCACTTCTACATATTGGGTGCTAACTATCCTTTAATTTCCATGTGTTAATAGGAGATGTTAGAAGCTCTCCATTTTGATCCAGTTGTAAATGCCTGTAAACAAACTTAGTATTTTAATGCATGCATAACTTATTGGTACAGATTACGCGCCACTTTCTAATCTAAAATGATGCATACATTTTCAATAGTAATTATTTACTCCATCAATGATTTTTGAAGATACTTAGTTATACCGTTCTGTATAAAAACTTAAACTTCATTGGAGGCCTCCAAACAGAGAGGTGCTGAGCAACTCCTACAGATGAGTGCCTTCAACTCCCATTGACTTCAGAGACAAACATGGATCAGCATTCACAACACACTTCCTATCAGTATCTAGCCCAAGCCAGGGAAGCTAATGATCCAACCAGTGGACCAACTTTGGTGATGAATCCTGGTCACATGCCACCAGACAGGGCCATGGTTAGGAGGTGGCAGTTGCGGTGTAGCACCGAAACTGAGTGCGTGCAGATTTTGTTCATTGGTTTGTTCTGAGCACGCTCATCTATGTGCCAGAAACAGAGACGGGTAACAATTTCTGTGAAACACTGTTTTATAGGTTTCTACAGTAATTTCCATAGAACTCTAAATTTCACTGTTCAGTTTTGTAAGGCTTTCCTACATGGTAGGGGATGGCAACTTTTTTTTAAAATAAAATAAAGAGTCCTGTGACACTTTTAAAGACTAAAACTTCATTTATCTCATGAGCTTTCACAGGAGAAATGTGAAATTGAATAGGGATATTTCTTGGCTTTCTCATTATAAATAGTGATTTTCGCCTCTCTCACCCTCCCTATCTATTGTTCCCTCAGTTTCAATCAATACAACCAGTTTGATTTGCTGAAGTAATCTGATCTGATCCTGTGATTACACTTACTTCACTGCGTTTATTCCTCCTCCCGGTACTTTTTTTTCCATTTTCAACCATCTGATTAAGTGGGATATCTCCCACCAAAGCTCATGTGATAAAAAATTTGTTAGTCTTTAAAAGTGCCGCAGGACTCCTTGTTTGTTTTGCTGAACTAGACTAACACAGCTACCCCTCTGGAACCTCTCTTGAGCACTAGCCATAGCTTGTCTATAGCCCACTATCTTTTGCTTTATGTTATTAATTTATTTAGCAAATGTAATGGTTATTTTTATAATCTTTATTTTCAATGGAGATAAATAAAATAAAATTGAATTTATTCTTGATTAAAGCTTTATCACATTAAACAGGAAATATTTATTCAATTGAACCCTATGGCAAGCATTCATTTTGAGTCATATACTCATGGTAATCACAGCTGACTGATCTCTGAATATATTAATTATACAGAGATAGTGAACATTATTTACTTAAGACAGTTATTCATTTCATGAAAAAGAAGTGATGTTAATATGAAGATTAACAATTCTGGTAGAGAGATTTTGTGTGTACTTGGGGATTTCTAAGGTATACTAATTGACTGAAAAAGTGAAGTGCAATTTACTCCTTGAATTGCTCAAGTGAAAATGTCTTCCTATAAAATATTACCATCTGTTAATTTGTATTAAAATTCTGCTGCATACTTGCTCTCAGTTAGAGTGCATATTGCAAATTTTTAGTAATATAAAAGTGGAATAATGTAATTTATACAATTTTTTTTAAACTATTACCTGAACTTCTAAATCCTGTGGAAATTCACAGAATACACATCTTTAGAAGTGCTGGACCCAACTACTTGCTACAATCTCTCAAGTAAACTGTCAGAGAACCAACAACAATCAGTTAATTAACAGAAATACTTTTCAAATAAAGGCAAAGCATGATTTTATTCCAGTACATTTCAGGATATATTGGGTTAAAACTTAAAACTGCAAATTGCCTAATAAGGCAGATCTGTTGTACAAGTTAATAAATGAGTTGTGATATCTCCTGATACCACTGTTCTCCTGTAGGGAAAGGATGGATGGCAAAACTCCACTTAAAGTAGTGGCTGAATCGCAGCAAAGCAATTAGTTAACTCACTGCTGCCTGTCTTCATTTTTCTAGTCCATTCAACTGTACAACATAGACTATCAATTTTGTTCAATGATACATCAGTCGGTTAACATGAACCAAAACCCAAAATGACAGATCATATAAATAATTAAAGCAAGAAATGTCATAGTACTGCATGTGGCTACACTGTATGGTCTCTGGGAGTTTTGTAGAGCTGAATAAGAAAATTTTCTGATGGGACATTTTTCCATCAAAAAATGCTCTGGTCAAAAATCAAAATGTTTTTGTGGAAGTTTGATTCTGAAGAGTTTCTCGGGTTTTTTTTAAATCAAAATGAACTTGTTTTCAAGTTCACGAGAAAATATTTCTATTTGTTTCAAACTGGCTTTTCATTTAAAAAACATAAAAGTCAAAATCAGAAAAACATTCCAATCTCTCTAAAAGGAGATTGTTTTGTTTAATGGGAAACTTCCATTTTGATTGAGAGCAAAAACAGATTTAAAAATTTTCTGTAGAATGGAAACTACAAGCTTTGACCACTGCTAGAGTTTTACTCAAATAACGCTCTTATGATTGTTAGGCATATGTCACTCAGTCATAGTACCCTCACTATGTTTTCCATCTTCTTAATAGTTAATGCTTAACTTTCCCTGAAGTCAATGGGAGATTTGCCTGGGTAAGGACTGTAAAAATCAGGCCTTGTTAGACCAAGAGCTTTCTTGGTTAGTGAGCTGAGTCTCAAAGGGAGCAGCCTATGTCAGCCATTTTAGCCACTTAAAGTGGGAATTTCAAAAGCACTTACACTCATCCTAACTGAGCTGCAATTAAAGTCAACAGTAAAATTCTTATTGACCTCAATGAAAACTAAGCCAATCCTGACCGTTTTTGAAAATCCTGCCTTTCAAGTATACTTCTAAAGATTATGAAAAAATGTAAACTTCAATAGATTAGTCCCCTTAAGTTTCTGCTTCCTTTAGTGAAAAAAACAAGGTATTACTTTTTACTGTCATTGCAGGTACATCCACACTGGAGCCTTAGGTAGACTTAAGGAGAGTTAAGTGGACCTAAAGACTGCTGCGTCCACATTGGGCGCTTATTAAGTTGACTTAAGCACTTCTTTAGGTCGACTTAACACCACCTCTGAAGGTCAACTTAATACTTAAATCGACCTTATTAAGTCGTCTTAAGCCAGTGTAGACAGGGAGTGCCCTTAAGTCAACCTAACTGGCCTCCAGGCCCCGGTGCAATGTGTGACAGCTACCCACAATGCACCACTCCTCCGTCGACCTAGCACGTGCCAGTGTGGACACTGGCAATCAACTGGAGTTTTCAGTGTGGACTTTCTAAGTCAACTTAACAAGGTTGACTTTAAGTCGACTTAAAGGTGACCTCGTTAAGTCGACTTAACAGAGCCTCCAGGGTAGACGTACTCTATGGTATTAGTCCATACACCTGTGGGACAAATCTGCATTCTTCTGTTCCCATACATGTACTGCATTATATTCTGGTTTTTCATCATCACAATTGCTAACCCATTTAGCAGTCACTCCAGCATGCTGAGTTCTGCATGCATTTACATCAGCACTACACCAGTGAAGAGAGTGGCAAAGTTGAAAGGAAGGGCATAATCTGTCCTGCTCTCATGACACAAACCTGAAAGAACAGAGTTTGACTTGCAGATTACAAAATGTAATGAAATTACAGATTACAAAATGAGAAGACACTTAGACAAAAAAAATCTCTTCTTGTAAATTAAGCAAAATGTGACTGAGAAGTAACTTTGGCACAACAAACATGAAACCCCACAATGCTGTTTTTTCAGTCACTAAATCTACACTCTAATTGCTTGTAAAACATTGCTCTAAATATCACAGAGGGGGAAACCTAATATATTAGTATCTGCAGCCAAATCCACCTTCAAAGTACCACAACAGAATGGAGTTAATGCCAAATTGCTCCTCTGAGCACACTATCCTTTAGTTCCATAGTAGGAATTGAGATGAGGAAGTGCTCCAATAGACTTGACTCTGGCTTCTTTCCCCATTTCTGTGGTGTCATTTAGAATTCATTACCAGCTAAAAGGATCCTGCATAGAGGAGGAATAGAGGCTTGTAATTAAAACCTCTCTAAAGAGCTTCTGGAAATCTAATAATTACTTTGACAAGTAGTGGCAATGTGGACAGAACACATATTGATTCTGCTGGGAGCCAGCTTGTTCCCATCGGTATCCACAGTTGTCTCAGTAAAACCAACTCTTTCAAGCTAAACCTCCTTAGACATAAACCCAAAGCCGGACAGTGATGGAAATACAAAGCCCATTCATCTCCAGGTTATTTATTATTACTGGGAAAATATGTCATGGAAAAACATCTTGTACTGAAAATAAATTTTATATACTCTAATTTTATGTTTAAGACTTCTTTGTGTCATCTGTGAAGCATAGAAATGTTTTTATTTATGTCTTCTTTGAAGCATAGAAATTGCTTCATAGAAGACATACGTATTCAGCCTGAGAAATAGCAATGGGCAGCATTTTCACACATGTTCAGCATTGGCCCAAACCTGCTCCCATTGAGGCCAACAGTAAAATTCCCATTGATTTCAATGAGATAAGAATCATGCTAACACAGCACTTTTGAAATCCAGCACTATCTCTTTATGCACTTTATATTTATATAACATACTACGTGCATGCACATTCTCAGCTAAACCTTTTTCTAGTCTCCATGGTTGCATCTACACCGGCAGCTTAGGTCGACTTAAGGACCCTTAAGTCGACCTAAACTATGCCACATTCACACTGGGCTTTTATTAAGTCAACTTTAGAATTTCCTTAAGTCGACTTAATAACGGCTTAAGTCAACCTAATAACACTTATTTTAAGGTCGACTTAACGCTTAAGTTGACCTTATTAAGTCAACTTAAGCTGTGTGGATGCCCTAAGTCGACCTAATGCTGTAGGTCAACCAAGGGCTAGGGGGAGCCAGCTCAGAGAGAAGTGATCCCTTCTCTGCCAGGGACAAGGGGCTCCTCCCGGGACAAGTGAGCCACAAGCAGCTTCACGCGGGGACAAGGCAGCCACGCACGGCTGCCATCTCCCCAGGAACAAGGCAGCCTCAGACGGCTCTCCTTGGGAACAAGGCAGCCGTGGGCCGTGGCTCTCCGTCAACCTAGGCAGTTGACTTTAGAGTCTAGAGTAGACTCTCTAAGTCGACCTAACAAGGTCTACTTAACTTTGTAAGTGTAGACATAGGTCATATGTGTACATGCAAAATTGCAGTCTGATACATTTGCCTTCATTTTCAAAGTTAACACCAGGTAGAAATGCGAATCTGTACTGTAATCTCAAAATGTTCATGCAAGATAGTATTTGTACTGCATTACCTACTACTTCACTGAGTTTTAAAGATGCAGATATTTACACTTGTACAAATATATAGACTGTTAAAAAGGAGTTTGCAATATGGACATGTTTTCATCAAGAACATGCATACCCACAGGCTGTGAGCGTGAATGACTGTAACTCACTTTTTAAAATTGCCTTGAATAGAAAAAACAGCAGTGGATCTATGTTTGTAACACTTTGATACTTTGACTGGCTGCAATCAGAAAAATGTAAAACAACACATGAACGTTTGGCTCACAAAGAATACCAATTCAGACTCAACAGCAGTAATTTGTTGAAATGAAAAATGAGAACTAACAAATGAGAACTAACAGGCCAACAGTGCATGAATCAATAATGATGTGGCTTGTACAGTATTTGTCTTTTTGCATGATCCACAGGAAATACAACTGCATAATTATATTATTCAGTCTGTCAAGAATGAAAAATAACTGGATCTTATTAGAATATGTAAACACGCTTACCTATCTGGCAAGGTGTATGCACACACAGAGATTATTCTTGCAGTTCAATATCTGGCAACGCTGCCACTGATGATGGGATCATACTTTTTAACACTTGTTTTGAAACCATTTGGGCTGCTGGAGGAGGCTTCCTTTTAGCAATCAGTGAAGTGATGCCTGCATGTATAGTTTTTAATTCCTAAACTTTGTTGAGTCTTTAGTTGCTATACAGTTATTATGAGCTTGTCTACATCAAGATTCTGTGCACAGCAAGCCAGGGTGTGAACGAACAGTGCGCTAGCCTGACACATACTAGGTTGTCATGTCAACCCTGCTACTGAGCATTAGACGTTCTGCAGCATCAATATGTCAGAGCATACAGTGGAACTTCGTATGCACTGTTCCTTCACACCCTGCCTTGCCACACAATTCCTCATGTAGACAAGCCCTATTACCATTATGCACATTGTCATCAGAAGCTGATATTTCTAGGAATGAAGTCAGAAACTTGATTTTCCAAAGGATAGGCTCCTTAGCAGGTCTAAAACCATGTTTAGATGTCCAAACTAGACTGCAGCTGCAAAACTAAAAATGTTCATAATAGAATTTAGGCTGGAAAATTAAAGTTATTCATAGGCATATTCTATCCTAAAGGTAGTCAATTGATGTGATTCCTGTATTAAATGTGTGGTGTGGATGTCCTATTTGAAGACCAAACCTATAATATTTACTACTTCTCTTGCATCATTTCTAAGATTACATCTTGGGAGCAATTAGGAAGGGGATGGCAGAACTACTTTTGCTGACAATATCCATGCTGGCAGCACTTATTTAATTTGTTCTAAATAGAACTGTAAGCAGTTCCACTCACCACCACAACATTCCTGGTGTCCAAACATGGCATTCAGGAGTCCTCTCCTCCAACACATGCTGGTGACTTCTTCTTTGGCCCTGTGATGGCTGGCCTCTGTTTACATATTCCATTGTCCACCCTACCAACCAAGTCATATTTAACCTTAGTCCTCTTTCAGTGCAACCATCCAAACAAATGATGCTTCTGCCTCTCATGAACTATTTTGAAGTTCCCTGCTCTACACCAGGACTCCTAGGACTTGCAGAGTTCCCTCTGTGCTCCTTGAGTTCAGCATTACCTCCCAGAGCTGCTTCTTCTTTAGATGTCCTTAGCAGGCTTCTCCACTGCCTCCCCTCCCCAAGGATTCTGACAGCCTTTCTCAGGAACATCCCTGCTTCTTACAAGTCCTATCACAGGGCCTCCCACAGGACCCTAACCTGCTCCCTTCAGTTCCATCTACCCAGCCTTCAGCAGGCTCTTCCCAGAAAGGGATCATTTCACCAAGCTCCTCCCACCTGGTCCCCCTGTTGAGTGAGTTTTTCTGTCCTTATATTGTCCTCCCTGACCCTTTCACAGGTGGGCTCACAGGCAAGGTTGAGTACACCTAACCTTAAAGAGCCAGCCAGCCTATAACAGGGTCATGCCCCTTCCTTGACTGGATCTCATCTGACAGGGACTAGAGCACAGCAAGAATTGCTGTAGAGTGGCCATTTTTGTTCCAACACACACTGTAATTGCTCAGTCGATTCATTGAGTAGACAAAGGCATCCTTCTTAAGAACCCAAGCTGAATTTGGTTCTATCACCAAATCTGAGATAATGGAAATCTACTGAACTGATTCTGCAGACCTCTATTGGTAATTAAATAAATACTAATTTCTTTGTTTGTTGCTTTCTTATTGTTTTAACATCCCTTAAAATTGCATCCAGTATTGTTGTATTTATGTTGGTCCCAGGATATTAGTGAGACATGATGAGTGAGGTAATATCTGAAGACCTGAAGAAAAGTTCTATGTAAGTTCAACTGCTTGCATCAGGCCTGAAGAAGAGTAATGTGTAAACTCAAAAGCTTGTCTCTCTCAACAACAGAAGTTGATCCAATAAAAGATATTACCTCACCCACCTTGTCACTCTAATCAGTTAAATTTGGCAGATGTATGGCTTAACTACAATAAATTATATAACGTTATGCAAAGTTATGTTTTGTCTGTATTTTAACTGGACATTTTTCAAGAATACAGCTCAGAGTGAAGGAGCTATTCATTTAAATATAACTGATTTGCAAATTAAAATTACCTTACATTGCAGTTTTACAGTTAATTTTATATACAAATTGTCCGCTTTTTAAAAATCCAACAAAAATAGAGTAGTTTGTGCCAGATATATCTAAACTACAGAAGAGTTCTTAACCAAGAACACTAAGCAAACTGACAAAATTACTGCTTCCTCAAAATGGTTTTCAAATCCTGCACTTGGATTGCCAGAATGTAACTACAGTTCAAACACTTTAACTATGCTGTGCTATGCTGCCTGCCATCTATTTCTCTCTCTGTCATCAACCAACAAAATTGAGTAAAATATCAAAGTTAAAGAAAGAAAATAATCTAAGATACATTTTTTCTGTCAGAGAATAAAAATATTGCCAAGGAGGTAGGTTGTGCCATTCACCATTAACTGTCTCCTGCAGGCATGAACAGTTGGGCTGCAAGCTTCTATGTTTATGAAACGTGGAGAAGTTTATTGCCTCATACATCCTCTTCTATCACAGTATTATAACTTAAATAGTTGACCTATTTGAAAATGCTACTGCAATTTGTTGTGGCTACAGGTAGTTACTTTTCTCAACAGGATGGATTGGAGTTACATGATATGAAAGTGGGGTAAGAGTAAAATCTTTTGCTATGACACTAACTTGGTTTTATTGCTAGCACTGGAGGAAATATAGAAAATGAAAGATTCAAATAAACAGTTAAAAGAGTAACAAATATTAATGGATAAAGATTTAAACACTTTAAAATCAAAAGGCAGAAAACTCATTTTTTCAGGCAAACAACTCATTTGCATTTTTTTAAATGTGTCTCTGTTTGACTATAATCTTGGCTTATAACAGAGGCGTTGAACTTCTTTTCTCTTCAGTACATTTTAAATCAAAATAGACTCAAGATTCTGACATCTCAACCCTGAATCTGGTTTGAGGGAAAAATTAATGGATTTTAATCTGAATTGATCTGCCAACAGTCAAATCCCTGAGAGTCACTTCATGTCACCTGGATACACTGCAAGATAATCTTTACTGTGAAAAGTCCAACTTCAATCAGCATTTGTCTATTATTGATAATACTGAGACATTAATATTCCAAGCTCCTTTAGGGTAAAAATTTACACTTATGAATACAGAGCAAGTGTGTGTATTTACTGCAAAATAGGTAGCTAATAATAGTGAAGTCTGTGAAGACAGAATGTAAAAAGAACAGATATAATCTTATAGAAGGCAATGCCTGATTTTTCATCTTATTCCCAATAGATTACAAAAATATGCCAACTCAGAAAAAAATCATACCCCCAACTATTATACAATATAATTCATTTTAAAATTGATTTCACAAATTAACTAAGCAGTATCTAGAAATGTCCCAGCCTCATCCATAGAGAACTATGTGCTTCATCCCAGAAAAGGGGGTCAAATCTGCTCTCCCCAGTGTTAGTTAGGAGAAGCTCTACTCAAAAGACTGCATTTTTATAGTTTCCAAGCTGATATGAGATTGGAATCAAGCAATCCACTGCCTAGTAAAGTGCTCCAGGGTTTTTTTTTTTTCTCCCCACTATACATATATATCTAAATATAAATACACAGCCATAAGAACTAGCAATCCCAGCATGCTTTTCTCATGAAGATAGATCTCCTAAACCAGAGAACATCTCCGAGGAGGAATTCTACCAAATTTAAGAAAGAAGAACTATACAGAAATAATGTCTGTCTTGTGGGCATATTCATCTGATTTCCAATACATACCTGCCCTCCTGACTACATATGAACAGAGAGACCAGACAGATACTTTGAGCCCAGATCTTGTGTCCCCATATGTGGATAAAGTAGGACCTAAAGCAGCTTAAAAGTTGTGGGCCTGCCGCCCAAAGAGCCAATGCAGCACTGATACCATCCAATGGAACACTCGCTCTCTTGAATACTTTATAAATGACTTCTCTGTTGAGTTGTTGTGGCTCCTGGTGGAGGATAAAACATACATGGGCCTTGAAAGATGTGCACAAAGACAAATAATTATCAGAGGAGGGTACAATAGGACCATCCACTTCACAGAAGACACATTCCTCAGGCTTTGCTTCCACGACACTTCTTAAAATGGAAATCTAGTTGATAAATAAGTAGCCACCGAGGGGAGGGGGGGTGCGGAGAAAAGAAAAAAGTTAAGGTATAAACTCCAGATGAAGAGAAAAGTAAAAAACTGTTGAGAAGATCATTGCTCCATTGGCAGAAAACTACTTGATAAAGAATACGGTATGTTTGTATCATACTGTTTTGCTATAGGGAGTACAATGCTGATGAGCAGATTATTAAGCAACCCATTTGTAAACACCTAAAAGATAATAAGGTGGTAAGTAATAGTCAGTATGGATTTGTCAAGAACAAATCATGTAAAACCAACCTAATAGCTTTCTTTGACAGAATAACAAGCTTTGTGGATGGTGGGAAGCAGTAGATGTGGTATATCTTGACTTTAGTGTAAGACTTTTGATGCTGTTTCACATGACCTTCTCATAAACAAACTAGGAAACACAACCTAGATGAAGCTACTATAAGGTGGGTGCATAAGTGGTTGGAAAATGGTTCCCAGAAAGTAATTATCAGTGATTCACAGTCAAGCTGAAAAGGCATACCAAGAGGATTCCCAAAGGAATCAGTTCTGGGTCCAGCTCTGTTCAATATCCTCATTAATGATTTAAAATAGATAATGGCATAGAGAGTACACTTATAAAGTTTTTGAACAAAACCAAGCTGGGAGAGGCTGCAAGTGCTTTGGAGGATAGGATTAAAATTCAAAATGATCTGGACAAACTGGAAAAATTATCTACGTAAATAGGATGACATTCAAGAAGGACAAATGCAAAGTACTCAACTTAAGAAGGAATAATCAGTTGCACACATAGAAAATGTGTAATGACTGCCCAGGAAGGAGCACTGTGGAAAGGAATCTAGGGAACAAAGTGGATCACAAGTTAAATACGAGTCAACACTAACACTTTTGCAAAAAAAGCAAACATCATTCTGGTATGTATTAGCAGAAGTACTATGAACGACACAATTCTTCCCCTCTGCTCCATGCTGATTTGGCCTCAACAGTGTCAATTGTGTCCAGTTCTGGGCACCATATTTCAGGAAAGATGTGAATAAATTAGAGAAAGTCCAGAGAAAAGCAACAAAAATCATTAAAGGTCTAGAAAACATGACCTATGAGAGAAGACTGAAAAAAATTGGGTTTGTTTAATCTGCAGAAGAAAAGACTAAAGGGGGGGGAGGACGGGGACAACAGTTTTTAAGTACCTAAAAGGTTGTTATAAGGATGAGAGAGAAAAATTGTTGTCATTAACATCTGATAAGATAAGAAGCAATGGGCTTAAATTGCCACAAGGGAGGTTTAGGTTGGACATTAGGAAAAACTTGTGGTCATGATAGTTAAACAGTGGACTAAATTGTCTAAGGAGGTTGTGGAATCTCAGTCATTTTATTGTCTAACTGCTCATAAAAATCTCCAAACACCAAAAAGGTCCTTTCCAGTCCTATGAGTCTATGATTCGTGTTACATTTGCAATTCACACTCAATACTATTAGTTAACTGCAGCATAATGCATTGGCAGAGATAGCCATTACAAGGCTGTAATTCAGTCATAGTTGCTTCTTATAATAAACTGAAAGACCAAAGCTTGATAGATTTATTCATGTTAGCAGAACCCCCACTTTGAAATTACAGCCACAGAACTGGCTATTGGCCCATATATACCCATTTATAATGTGTAGTACTCTTAAAAATGTATTTTAAATAATAAATAAGATTTCTTGTGTGTGTGATATATCTATATCTATATCTATATCTATATCTATATCTATATCTATATCTATAAAAATCCATGTATCCAATACACAGGTTTATAATGTGCAATGGTAAAGAATATCTTCTTGGCACTTATAACCCCTAAAAGCACAGGAAATTATCAGATTCCACCCAAAGTGTGTTCTTGCATGACATGAATATTCAGCTATCCAGTAGATATCACTCTAGTCACTCTGAGGTTGATATTGTGTGTTCAAAAGGTGCAGACCAGTAATGCATGTGTAATCTAATCACCATTTTTATAGAGAAAATAATGGTAACATTAATTTCATGACAGAAAGTTGAAAAGGATCTTTTCTGGATTCGTTTAGGGTTTGTGACTAGGATCACTACTGAAAAACTCTGAGGGAATCTCAACATCTACATCCTATTACTGCCACTTTTACCTTTTTAATATGTTCTTCCGGTATTCTCTTGGGTGTAGACGGATTTACTCCTTGCTCAAGAGATGCAGGGTCTGCCTCAGCCTTTGGCAATAACTATGGATTCCCTCAAGAGTTCTTTGAAGAGGAATGGGGGAAAAGGAATGACACAGAGAGGGATCACTGTTCACTTTTGTCCTTACATGCAGTTTGAGCAAGCAAATTCATTAACCACATTCTGGCAACTCTATAAAACCACCCACAAGCAAAGGTAAGCAAATAACTGATTATTTTTTTTTCCGGTTTGGTAGCAGTTCTGAAAAAGTCAAAGGAAAAAAAAGTTGGCTAACCTGAGTCCAAAATATTGCCTCACTTATTTTTTTTAAAAATTGTAAGTTAAAAAGCTCAACACCAAAATTTAATATTTTGTTTGTCCCAAAATGATTTCACTTTTTTAATTTACCAAAAACAGCACCAAAAAAATTTATTTGGGCCTACCGAAAATGCATTTTTCTCAATTTGACCACCAAACCAAAAAAATGGGTATTTGCACACTCCAAATGTAGATTTTTGCAAAACACACTCTTTGGAAAATGTGGCTTTGCATGCTTTAATGAGCTGAATCAAATCCAAGCATTAATGTGAACATTTTAGGACCCTTAATTTCTACTCTGTCAATCTTTAAGTTTAGACTTTTAAGACATTTTTGAGAGTTTGACTTGACAAGAGGCTTCACATGAGCCAAACTGTGCAAACCAAGAGGAAGTCAGAAATAAAAAGCTGTTCTTCAAAACCATGTTGAATGGATCCCAAATGCAAAAGCTCACTTATTTTCTAATTTTAGATTTTCATTTTCATTTTTTACACACCACCACCCAAAACACTATAGAAAAGATGATAGAGGCATGAGCAATAATTCAGTCTCCTTCAAACAGAAAATTATTCACTATGCTGAAGACAGGGTAATCGCTAAGGGTGCGTCTACATTTGAAAATTAAGTCGACTTAAGCTTGCTTAAGTCAACTTAATTACCCCACATCTACACTACAGTTTCCTTAAGTCGACTTAAGCAGCTGCTTAAGTCAACTTAAGAAAATTCAAAGTCGACTTTATAACACCTGGTATAAACTCGACCGTGAGGCTTAAGTTGACTATTTAAGTTGACTTAAGCCAGTGTAGACATGGGGTAGCCCTAAGTCGACTTAGTTGATTTAGGGCATGGGTCCCTTCTCGCTGGGACCACTCAGGTCCCGGCAAGAAGGGACCGCGGGGCTTTCTTCTCGCCAGGACCTGTCCTGGTGAGAAGAAAGCCCTGTGGTCCCGGCGAGAAGGAAGCCCCGAGGTCCCTTCTTGTTGGGATCCCCGCTCCAGCTTCCCGCTGCTGAGCGGGACTCCGGCTCTTCCTCCTGGCCC
This sequence comes from Pelusios castaneus, assembly GCA_007922175.1. NCBI lineage: Eukaryota > Metazoa > Chordata > Testudines > Pelomedusidae > Pelusios > Pelusios castaneus. Next base: position 36,645,325 of record ML685755.1, on the reverse strand, counting down.
AGACCACTTGGGTCCGGGGAAGTTGTCCCTGGGACCTGAGTGGTCCAGGCTAGGAGGGTTCCCTTCTTCTCAGGACGTGGGAAGTCCCGAGCAGAAGGGAGCCATGTGGTCTGGGGCAGAAGGGAGCTCCTCGCTCCCTTCTCCCCCGGACCACTCAGGGGCTTGCTGCCCCGGGGAAAGCCAGCCCCATATGGGGCTGGCTTTCCCTGGACCAAACAAGTCGACTTAGAGAGTCCAGTGTGGACTCTCTAAGTCGACTTAATAAGGTTGACTTAAAGTCGACTTATTAAAGTCGACCTTAATCCCCCAGAGTAGACATAGCCTAAGAGCAGTGATTCAAGGGGTTATCAGAATCCAAGCATACAATACAGGCCTCTCCTATAGGCTTTGATTATAAGGCATGTAGGGCAGCATTGCTTGGGGGGAAAGGCTGATGGAAGTGTAGGGCTGGGTTTTTTCTTTTGTATCTGAGACCTTCTGAAAAAGTGGCATGGGGGGCCCCGTCCCTGACTTTTGCCCAGGGTCCTGATTCACTAAGACTGCCCCTGAGAAGCCATCAGCTGATGCCAGCATTTTAATCCATTGTATGAGTTAGACCTGGTTAGATGACACAATAATTAAAAGAGTTGGCAGCCAGAAGACTATCAAGATTAGGGTTCTAAATCTCCCCAACTCCATTACAAGTGCACCAGTATTAGCAACAATAGAAACATTTTTGCAAAATTTCACTCCTGAGAAAAATCCAGTGACAGTAGATGAGCCACTATTAGTATGGGCAACAGACTCCCATGCACAATTGTGACTTGTATAGGAGAATTTTACAGCGCAGACATAATAAAAATTATATATAGTTGACAGAACCAAAGTTTGAAAACTATAATGTGAGGAGATTATAGTAAAGCATTTGTCTGAGAAACAGAGTCCTGTGGCACTTTTAAAGACTAACAGCTTTATTTATCGCATGAGCTTTCGTGGGAGAAAATCGAAGTGGGATTTTCTCCCATGAAAGCTCATGCAATAAATAAAGCTGTTAGTCTTTAAAAGTGCCACAGGACTCTGTTTGTTTCTCTGCAATAGACTAACCCAGCTACCCCTTTGGAATTTGTCTGAGGTTATCCTATGTTCATGTTCATTCTTTGAATATTGAGGCACCTTGCGAGGAAAGATTGTTCTTTATACATATATGGCTCCGTAAGATGTGCAATAATCAGTAGGTAGATATCTAAGCAGAAAGGACAACGAAGAAGTGCCTCAGCTTAACAGAAAACTGGGGGGAGGGGATTCCAAGATATGGTGTCCTGAACAGTAGCTATTCTAACAGCTCCAGGCTCAAAAGTTTACAGAGATATGATTAAACTCAGTGGTGCAAAACAATTAAGTTAGATGTCTCATCAATTGGTCAGAAAATTAATGTCAATAGTAAAGAAGTGCAGTAGGAAAAGCAGCTCATCCATTCACCCATGCTATTTTATGTGTAAGTTGTTTTCCCTGCTAAACTCTACTTCAGAGTGTAATCATTGCACCTTCCCTGCCCTCAGGCAGGGCGGTGCAGGCAGCAGTCTCTAGCTTTGGGGAGGGTGAGTCTCTCTATATATATCAGGCCTGCTGGCCCTCAGGTAGGGCGGGGCAGGCAGCACAAAGAGTCAATCTCACTGTCAGTGTTGGGTCACGGGGTTACACAAGGGGAAGGAACACCACTTGCAAATCTCAGTGGCTGTGCCAGGATGGTTCAAACACTCCCGGTAGCAAAAAGGGGCCTCTGTCGTGGGGCAGGGGGGCTCCTACCAAACATGCTGCCCCAGTGGTCGGCTATTCCAAGGCCTGCAGAGTGGCCACTGGGCTAAGTTGCTCTCCCCTCTCCCTTTCCCCTGGGTACCTGGTTCGGGCTCTTACAGGACACCTGGGTATTCCGCTGTCGGGAAGTTCCCGAACCCATCAGCTTCATCCGGTGGCGGCAGGGATGGTGGCGTCTGGCTCAGGTCCTCTGCAGAGGTCAGCTCCTCCAGGTCACAGGTCTCTGCCAGCAGCTCCGGTCCACAAGGCTCCAGGGCTATGGGCTGTTCCCCGAGATACTCAGCTGAGGTTAGTTCCCCCAGGTCGCAGGGGCCAGTCGGCATCTCCGGCTCCCAGGGCTCCGGGTTGGGGTGCTGGCCGATTGGCTCCCCGGCAGAGGGTTGCTCCCTCAGGTCCAAAGGGCCTGGTGTCTGAGCAGTCCTCTGGGCCCCAGGCTGCAGGGAGTCTGGAGCAGGCCTCTTTAAAGGCTTGGCGGGGCTTACGGCCCCAGGAGAGGGCAGCATGGTGCTTCCTCAGCACCTGCTGGGCTCTAACTGAGGGAGAGGGCTGCCCTCTTATACTTCCCTTCCCTGCTCCACCCCCCTGCTTCCTGTCAGGTGCGGTTGGAGATCCTGGTCCCACCCCCTTGCAGGGGATTGGCCCGCCCTCTGTGTTCCTCTCAAGGGACAGCCATATTCCTTGCCCCTTACACAGAGCAACTCATTATTGAAGTTACAGTAATTTTCTTCATGCGCTGAATACCAGCTGCATTGCTTTGCCACTTATCCTCATTTTTCTGATCAGTGTACACCAGCTGTTGGTTATCACTGATTTTGGTCTTGAGTCTTCCATGACAATTATATCTAGAGCCCTGCACGGACACAAATATCTGCATCCACATCCAATCTGCATTGCAAGAAATGGTCCATGGATATCCGCATCACATTCACAGATGCAGATATCCAGGGATTTGCAGGACTCTAATTATATCCCCCCCATACTCCAGACTGGATTTGTCCCATTCCATTCTGAGGAAGGAAAAGCCCTATCAATTCACAAACACCAGGTGTAAAGAATTACATAGGATGAAAAAAGAAAGTCAATAGAAGGAGTATTATTCATTTCTGATCTAAAGACAGATGAAAATTACTAAGTGGCAACAACCAAAATCAAATGGGATACTGGATGTAGCAAGACAAGTGATAATTCTGTAGTGTCAAAATCTTAATATCACGTTTTGTATTAAAGCATATTGCACTGAAGACAGTGCATAGACAATAATACTATGAACTCGCCTCAATCTGAGAATTTTTGCATCATAGCACGAGACCCCCAAATGCTTTCACCAAGATTTTGAAGGTATATGAAAAACTTGAAAGGCCTTCTAACAGAACGAGATGAAAGTTTAGTCACAGAAGTTAAAATCAAATGGTGACATTCAAACACCACAGCATACTTATTCTGTCTGTGAAGGGTATTGTATCAAGCTGATCATCAACTACGTATTGTGCACTCAGCCACTGTAGGATACAAATTAAGGATTATCTTTATCAGCCTGTGCAGATAAAAGGTGGGAAGCACGTCTCGGTCTACATCCATGTAGAAAATTAATATAAAAAAGCTGCCTTTTAACAGATAATTTGCCATGAGTACTGTGGAAAGCACCAAGTATGAACAGAGAAGTAGCTTACATGGAAAAGCACACCCTGATCTTGTGCATTTGTTTTCTCCCATTTCATCATAATATTTATTTCAACTTCTCTTCACTAAGCCAGTGGTTCTCAACCACTGTGTCACAATACATTACTGTGTCACGACACAGTGGTAAGTGTGTCATGGAGAGCCAGGGAGATGGCTGGTTTTGGCCTGGGGTGGGTGGGCTAGTGTGTCTTGTAGGGTCACAATATGCTGTCAAGCGTGTCACAACCTGAAAAAGGTTGAGAACCACTGCACTAAGAAGTGCATTTGTATTTTGAGCAGAAACGTATGGGCAACACAGTGTCAGGTACTACTGTGAGCAACAAAACTTTCTATTGTAATTTTTTTCCTCATTTTAATTTTTTAAAGCAGCACAGAACAGGAAAAGCAGTTTGGCTATGTCTACATTGGCAGTTTAAGTAAGTCGACTTAAACAAAGCTGTGTCCACATTAGGCTTTCATTAAGTTGACTTAAGAAATTCCTTAAGTCGACTTAACGAAAGCTTAAATCAACATACTAAGAACCGCAGGGTAGGTTAACTTAAGCCTGCTTAGGTCGACCTAACCCTTCTTTAGGTCAACATAAGCCTAGTGTGGACATTTAAGTCCACTTTGTTAAGTCAACCTAAAGGCAGTTAGGTCGACTTAAAGTGGACTTAGTCCACGTCAGCACTTTGTTAAGTCGACTTAATAAGGTCGATTATAAGTCGACTTAAAGTCGACCTTATTAAGTCGACTTAACAAAGTCGACCTAACTTTCTGTAGTGTAGACATAGCCTTTGTGTGGGAGTTATGGATGGGCCTGGACTATCAATTACAAATTTCAAACCTCCTCCAAAGCTCTAGGGATAGTAAAATCCAGGGTTTCGGTTCAACCCATCAAACAGGAGAGTCAGCTGTTAAATTCACAGCTTGTTCCACGGTCAGATTCCAAAATTCCCAAAGTCAGGGGTGTTCAGATCTAGTGTCTGGCTTGGGCCCAACTCTACCCACAGCATCTTTGTGGCATAACCATAAATACCTCTGATTTTCTGTAATATTTGGCAAGATTTCAATTCAATAAAATATCACAATTTAAAATGTGTCATTTTTAAATGTTTTTAATCTACTAATAAACATGTATTGTTTGTTTCTTTCTAATCTCTCAGTTATTTAAAAGCTGGTTTTATTCCTTTCATAACATTTTAATGAGCTTTGTCTCTACCTGCATGCATGTATTATAAACAAAATACAGATGGAGCTACAAATGAAAAATATCCAAAGCAGGTGGACAGCAAATTGCAGCTACTTAGCAATAATTATAGTTTGTTTGTTTGATTATTTAAAGTAAACAGCGACAAAGTAAACAGACGCAACGCAAACCCGCAAACTGCGAAAGAAAGATGTATATCACAATTTTTATTATCACTTTCGCTTATGTCCAAAAGGTATTAGAGATTAGTCAAAAAGGAGCCTGATTTATTTTGACTGCCACCAAAGTGCATTTATCAGAAAAGTTACACTGCCGCCATTTACTTTCAACATATGTTCTTATGTTTAATTCCAGGCCACATCTGTTTATTTTCATATTTTTAACTTCTATTAGCTGTGCAAATCAACTCAGCTGTGGGAGAATTAGCTAGAGTATATTCCAGCTCATGTATCACCAGCATCTGCAGCATCTGTTATTAGTAATAAAGCACAAGTAGACAACACAAATTAGGATCTGAAAGTAAGATTCAGTTTGTGAAACACTCAGAAGAGAGATAACGGCCTGTTCAGCTAATCTAGGTTAAGTATCATTCCTGTTACAGAGAATTCAGCTGCAAAAGCATTTTTGGCAATAACTAAGCTTGTCTTTCAAAGATATAACTTCACAAATATCTGTACAGAAGTATTGCTGGAACTCTACTGCATATGGGATGGGATGAGTTAAATCTCTTTGGGTGCATCTACACTTGTAAATTAAGTCGATTTAAGCTTGCTTAAGTCGACTTAATTTACTCTGCGTCTACACTACATTTTCCTTAAGTTGACTTAAGCAGCTTCTTTAAGTCAACTTAAGGAAAATTAAGTCAACTTTATTAAACCTTCTTTAAAGTCGACTTTAGGCTTAAGTCGACTTTCTAAAGTCTACTTAAGCCAGTGTAGACCTGGAGTAGCCCTAAGTCAACTTAGAGTCGACTTAGGGCTCTCCAGGACTCTCCCACTGCCCTCCCTGCCGGGGGGGGCACAGGGGAAGCCTGGCATGCCCCCCCACAGGGCCGGGCAGAGCCCTGCCCACCCTGCCCCTATGCCCTGCCCGGGTCCCTGTCCCCCTTTGCCCCATTGTACCCAGGTACAATGGGGCAAAGGCTGAGCCCCCTGGCAATTAGCAAGGGGTGCCCCCCCCCCGCCACCGTGGACCTCTCCCAGATCTCTCCCAGATCCACCTAGCCCCTAGAAGTCGACCTAGGTGTCCAGTGTGGATGCTCTTGGTCGACTTTGTAAGTTCCCCCCTAAGTCGACTTAATTTTATAGTGTGGACATGCTAAGTCGACTTAACAAAGTCAACTTAAAGTCAACTTTGTTAAGTCAACTTAGCTAAAGTCGACTAAATTACCAAGTGTAGACATAGCCTTTGAAACTGGGGTGTGTCACCACTGCCCTTCATTAGCTGTAAAAAGCCATTAAGCTTCTTTATGGAAGCAGGTATTTGAAACAACAGAAGCCTCCACCCCAAACCCAATCATGTTGCTGTCCAAAACAAAGGCACAAATGTGGGTGGAAGGATTTTTTGGCTATCACTTGTGTGTCTAGAGGGAAACAGCAGAAAGACCAAAGAAGTTGAAAGCAAAGTCATCAAGGAAACACCAGACACAGCCACTGAAGAACTGGTAGAGTGGCCCTGAGAAAAGCCTAAGGAACATGCTTCTAAGGCCAAGTTCTGGCTGACAGGACTTGGAGTTCTGAACAAGAAACTACCTCCTGTTTGAGTCTTCCTGTGTTAAGAGAAACAGGACTTTGTACATTCTTTGTAAAGACAGAGGATTTCATTAACGATATCCAATTGCATCAATTTCTCCTCCTAATGGAAACAACTTGCATAACTAACCATTGAGGTCAAAAGAGGTAACAATATATTTCTTGCAGCAATGTACAACACCAAGAAAGCCTAGAGTGCAAACTGATGTAGGCAGGACTGATTTATTAAGGTGCTATGTGCTGTATTATGTTATTGCACAGCTTTCTATTAGATCTCAAAGATACAGATAACAGCTTAATTTTGAGACTGAGTCTGATGTATGAAATGTTCTCTTGTGTACCATTATACAGATTAATCAAAACACCTTTTGTAAAGAGCAGTACAGTAAGTCATATTTTCAGAACTGGCAATATTTCTAACCTTACCTGCAAACAGATCTATATGCAGATCAGCTTTAGATATTATCTGCAGGAAAAGATATCAGTTTTGTACTTGAACCCCTTCAGAAAGACTCAAGAAGCTTGATAACAACAACAGTAAGATTTATTTCTCTCACTATTTTATAGAGCTCACAGGATTCCGCCCTCCCTCCCCCCACGTGCATCACGGGAATTGTAGTTCTCCTGAACCCAAAGCTACAGGACTACCATGTACAAACACAAACTGGAATAGCTATCTGCTCCTACCTAGATACAAAATCATCATAAAAAAGGAGGACAGCAACAATTATGAAAAAGTACCTGATCAAGTAACAGATCTCTATGAAAATCAAAAAAGTGCTAGACACGACAGTCTTTCCATATCCAACCATATCAGTATGAGTTCCCTCAATGGAGTTTGTGCTGTTCTGCATAACAGGCCTTTTGTGCTCCTTCCCACCTGACAGCCTGAGAATGGCTGCAGATGGTATAAAATTAAAGACAGACACAGACAGGACAGTCTCTGCACCAAAGAATCAATGGACACAAATCTGACATCAGAAATTGCAACACTGCAAAACCTGTAGGGGAACACTTCAATCTCCCTGCTCACTCCCTTGACGACTTGTTAATAGCTGTGTTGAAACAGATGAATAACAAATCACAGCTTCAAAGAGAGACTGCAGAACTCTAACTTATATGCAAATTTGACTCAGTTGTCTTGGGGTTAAACAGGGACTATGGATTTTTCTCGCATTACAACAAGTGATTTGACCTCCCCCTCCTCTATGTGCTGTTCCCCAGTGTTTTGAATCCTAACACCTACTTTGATTTGCTGTTACAGCCTGACCTGATGCTATGTCATACACTCCCCTGCATTTAATTTCCTCCCACTCTGTAACTTTCCCATCTTCAAAGCGTCTGACGAAGTGGGATTTTCTCCCATGAAAGCTCATGCGATAAATAAATCTGTTAGTCTTTAAAAGTGCCACAGGACTCTGTTGTCTTTCTACAATAGACTAACACGGCTACCCCTTTGGAATTTGACTGGTCAGGTCGTTTGTTTTGGAAGATAAATGTGCCTAAAATCCATAGGCATCACCCTTTCAGCAGATCAAATAGTGACATTGACAATCCAACCAGTTACATGGTCAGATTAAAATAATTTAGACATATAGCAAATAACAAAAACTGTCTTAACATGACTTTTATTTTGACAAACTGCCTACCAGGCTGGATGATCCTTGCATACAATATGAAACAAACTGATTCCAATTAAATAACTAACTGAAATTCATCATGACAGATGAGTCAAAAGGTGCCTACCAGCTCAGTTGACTTCAAAAGCTGTTGTTGACAATCTCTGACACCTTCCTTTAAGAGGCATGATCTCTTTCCTTCAACAAAGGAAGTGGGTGAACGATGTTGGGAGTAGAAGGTGTTACATGGTCAGTTAAAAGCTGGCAGTGGCACAAGAAAGCAGCTCAAACTCTATTCAGCATTGAGCCTGGTCCTGAGTAATAGGGAGCTGGAACTGTATCAGTCCCCCCATCCCCTACACTGTCCTAGAATTAAGCCCAGTATATTTTAATTCTCTGAATGTGGTGTGACATATAGATCTTGCATGTATTGAAGCTTTGAGCTTGGAAATTCAAATTCTGGCTACATCAGAATAGAAATGAGTTTGCTGACCCCATCTTACAGCCAAGTAGAATTTGGTCTACATCACAAAAACTCTGAATTATTCAGCATGAAAGAATTTCTTCTTACCTGAAGCTCAAAACTGGAAAAATCAGAAATATTTCCAGGCAAGAACTGAGGCAATTCTGAGGGTGTAAGAAGAATTGAGAGAGAAAACTTGCCTAGTAAGTTATATTATGCCATTATTTCTTCACTTTTAGAGAATACCAAAATAAAAGATGAATACAAATTGAAAATGCACATAAAGAAAATAAATATCTGAACACTGGTGTTTCCACTATGCCAAATATTTTGTAATATTACTTAGATCAACAAATACGAAAATTGAAAATATGAAATTGTTGGTAATATTAGTGCTATTGCTGCAACCATTAATGGTTCCTCGCACTTTCAGACCATAATCAACACAAATAAGCAAAACAAAGGGGATAGTCAGACATTTCAATAAAAATACAACATAGTCATCCTCAAAACCAAAAGCAACATAATATAAACAACCAGAGTCATAGAATCACAGAAACAAGAACGGACCATGAAAGGTCATCAATTACAGTCCCTACACTCATGGTAGGACCAAGTACCATCTTATACCACCTCTGACAGGTGTTTGTCTAACCTGCTCTTAAAAACTTCAAATGATGGAGATTCCACAACCTGCCTAGACAACTTATTCCAGTGGTTCATCACCCTGACCGTTAGGAATTTTTTCCTACTGTCCAACCTAAACTTCCCTTGCCGTAATTTAAACACATTGCTTCTTGTCCTATCATCAGCAGTTACAGAGAACAATTTTCCTCCCTCCTCCTTGTGACAATCTTTTAGGTACTTGAAAACTGTTATGTCCCCTCTCAGTCTCCTCTTTTCCAGAGTCCACCTGTGTCAACAGAAAAAACGTGGCAAGCACCTTCTTCTAATCCTTTATCCATAGTTTATGTTTCTTTCAAGCAGCTGTGTGCATGTAAATTAAGGATAAATATAAAAGTTTGTTTCCAGTTTTCATTGCCTCTTCCCAATTCATTTCCTGGCAACTCTGACAAAACTTTTATTTTCCTTCAATACAGCAAGTAAAGTAATTTTCTTTTCTCCATTTAGTTTCCAAAATAAATAGTCTTTGCATGCTATATTTTAGATAGATTATGAATAGAGATAGGCAGATTCATTCAAGTAAAATAAGATCTGATTTTCATCTACAGTTGAACAGACTTTTTTATGCTTAGAGAACTTTTGTGAAATTGTTTCAGCTTGAATTTAGTACTCGTCAAACATGTTGGACTGACACAACAGGGATGCTACAGCAGCAGCTGCTTGTTCTTCCCTGCACCATCCCACCAATGGGAAATCATTACTGAAGGTGAGAAATTGGGTCAGCCTCCTTGCCCTTTCAGTCCTTGGCATGAGATCACCAAACAGAATGCCAGTTAATACTAAGTGTGGGTTGATTTTTGTGAACTAGATCCCTGGCAACAATAAATGAGTTAAATCCACAAATTCTTTTTCAAATTGGCTACCTAACAGCCAGTAGATGGCAATAAGTGACTTTCCGACACTAATGGATTTGGCATACAAAAGTTCTATATCAATTCCATGAGGTACCTACTCCATCCATACACACTATTTTTGTAAATGTTCACTGGCCTCTTCACTTCCTGCTTCCATAAAGCCTAGAGATAATGCAAAGTCAACACATTCCATTGGGAGAGACTATTCGGAACCAGGCAAAACTGAGAACCACCAGAAATTTCTAGAAGAAAACCTGGTTTTTGCAAAATTTCTTTCTGACTTAAGTTTGCTGCTGAAAGGAGATAAAAATTATAGAGATTGAAATGAGCCTTCTAAAATGTCAACTGCATATTAATTTTTAAGAAGTTGCTTAGGAACTATATTACTCTGTTATTCTAATATTTTATTTCTCTATTGCCTCAGGTAAACTGCTCAGAAACTGGAAAGTAACTGAAATGATACCACAGTATATATAATTAATTTCCAGTTTACACATCCATGTGTTTATATTACACATGAAGGAAATAGGGGATTGCCGTTATTTTTAATTAAATCTATATGTGTAATGAATTTTATCATTTGTTTGCTGTTATATATAGATTTACCGTAGACTCTGTGACCTTTTGACTCCTGCAATTATGATAGGATAGGAAAGGAAATGAGCTATAATAGGAGGAAGTAAAATATCTTTAACTTTTAGTGTATTCCTAATGTTAAAGAAATTCACAAGGCAAGCTTGTGGCTGGATATGCTGTCTATTCACAACATGAAGCTTTGAAAGTAATCCTCTTCCCAATCTTTATTTCGCTCAAATTGCTGAATTGTTTGCTCTTACCCGTTCCTGTATCTTAGCTAAAAGGAAAATTGTTACCATTTTCATTGATTCATGGAAGGCTTTTGGAGTTATGGCTTAAGGTTTATGGCCCACCTAAGCAAAGGGGGGGGGGGATGAGTGCTGCAGTGTCAACAGATTGATTATGCTCCAAAGTTTCCCACTGTGGCTGATCATGCCTGCCCAATCTGTCAAGCCTATAACATAGGCAAGCCCAAAAAATTGAAAGGGCAGTGCATCCCCCACTGTGAGGACCATTTGTAAACCTATACATTGATTTTATACAAAAGGCCGAATTGTGCCTCTTATGAGTTTGTATTGGTTGTTGTATGCATCTTCTCAGGATGAATAGAAGCCTATCCTTGCTTTAAGGCAGACACTGTTACCGTCAGTAAGAAACTCCTAAAAGAATTCATCCCAAAGTTTGAAATCTTTGATTTTACAGTGATTAAGGGACACATTTTACAGGTCAAATTATAAAGGACATTGTAAGGCCTTACACATCTGCCAATATTTACATTGTCCTCATCATCCCAGTCAGCTGGAAAAATGGAAAAATATAATGCTACTCTGGAAAAAGAAAAATCAGAACCTTCACTTGTTAGATAATCAGCTACTGTCTTATTGTCAGGCACTAACAAGATGTATTAAGATCTTTCATTCACAGGTAAAGGAGGCTCAGTCCCAAGTTCCAGTGGAAGTGTAAAGATAAGGATGGAATAGTCTGAGAAGGGAAAGAAAGAGCTGACTAGCCTCTCAAGGTTAAAGTGCTCTAGAAAGATAAGATGTTATTGAACTGTTTTTCTGTCTTGTTTTAACCAGTTTGTAAACTTCCACTTGCACCTAATGAGCAAAAACATTAACTGTCTATCACTATAAATACCTGCAAAATCTGCCTACGAGCAGAGCTCACTTAATGGCACAGACATTCTGTGTTGTTAACAGACTCTCTTCCTGCATGCCGGAATAAATGTCATGCTAAAACCTGATTACATAGGGTTAAGTTGTATTTCTTTAACACTAATTAAGGGCTAGATTGCCGCTGGCAACTGAGTGTGCAGTGCAGAGGTAGGGCACAAGCTCCACCACCCAGTCCCACCCAAACTCTCTGACAAATGGAGCTGGCCAACTGTGCACAAGATATGCCATCTGAGGCTATGTACAAACAATAAACTTGTCCCGCAATAAGCTATAAGCTATAGCGCTTTTGTGTGTACACACGTGCTTCTTCTATCGCAAAGGAGCATTCACCCGTGTGAATGCTCCTTTGTAATAGAAGAGCAGTGCATGGTGGGCAACTGTCCCACCGTGCACTGCCCACAGCCAGCCCCTTAGTCCAGCTGCAGGGCTTCCGGTGGCAGTGGGGGCTGCGTTGCCAGCCCCCACCGTAACCCGAAGACCCAGGGCTGAGCTAGGGGGCTGGCCCGAACCGACTGCCCTCGCGGGTTCGGGCCAGCCCCCTAGTCCAGCTGCAGGGCTTCAGGTGGTGCCAGCCCCCACCATCACCCGAAGTCCTGGGGCTGAGCTGGGGGCTGGCCTGAACGGCGAGGGTTCGGGTCAGCCCCCAGGCTTCTGGTGGCAGCGGGGGCTACAGGGCTTCGGGTGGCAGTGGGAGCTGCGGCGCTTGCCCCTGCCACCACCCAAAGCCCCGGGGCTGAGCTAGGGGGCTGGCTTGAACCAGAGCCAGCCCCCTAGCTCAGTCAGAGGTTCTTGTGGTGGCAGGGGCCCCGGCATCGGAGCACCTGCCGCCACCCGAACCCCTGGACTGAGCTAGGGGGCTGCAGGGCTAGGGGGCTGCCGCGCTTGTCCCTGCCACCACCCGAAGCCCTGGGGCTGAGCTATGGGGCTGGCCCGAACCAGCATGGGAAGCCGGTTCGGGCCAGCCCCCTAGCTCAGTCCAGAGGAACCGCCGAACCCAGCAGCTCCCATAATAGTCAATTTCACTGCTCAGCTAGAGCAGTGAAATTGACATATTTGACAGCTCCAATGTCCCAGAGTGGCCTTGATTGGCACTCTGGGACATTTCCAGAGGCTGTCTAACTTGCAAAATGGGTACACAGGAGCATTACCACGGAACAACTGTTCTGCGGTAATGCTACCACTCTCAATTTGAGTGGTTTAACTGTTGCGCGGCAAGAGGGTGTTGCCGCGCAACAAGGAAATTGATCATGTGTACGCTACTAGCTTTATTGCCTGGTAAGGAGCCTTACCGCACAATAAAGTGATCGTGTGTACATAGCCTCAGTATGCTACAAGCTCCCTCAAGAATGAATCCATCCTCCATCACCCCATGCCACAGACTCAGCCCAGCTGGCATCATCTTGCCCCAAGAAAACAGTTATTGCATCCAATCCTACGTGCAATACTCAGGCCATGTCCTATCGAACTCAGTGGAGTTTTTTTCTGAGGAGTTTTCTTAGAATGCAGGATTAGGTCCAATATTTGTTTAATCTGTTTGTTAATGAATGACCACTACCCTAAACCTATTAAAGATAATGGAAAAACTCCCATCCTCTTCCAGGGGCTTTTGTTAGGTGAAGAGATGATGGGAAAGGGGAGAGAGAAATAATATATTGCTTAATGAGATTTGTATAGAGTTTCCAAAAAGTCTGCTGAAAAAGTTAAGAAAAATATTACCAATGAATCATAGGGTACCCATACATGTGCTTCATGGGGTGGATCACCAGACAGAGCCATCTAGACAAAGGTGATACATGAAAATAATGGCTTACATTATTCATGGCCATGCAGAGAGTGATTAAACTGAAGAGAAAAGCACTATACAAGGATCTGTTTCAGCAGACGTAGCCCCCTTGAAGCTCTAACATCAACTCCACCAAGATTTAACAACAGACCACGACTTGGACAATCAAAGATTGATGGCTGAATAAATTGCAGCCAACAGAATATTTTTGAAAAAGTAGAAAAAGTACAGGGCATAAGAAATGTAAATTGATAATTGCTGGTAAGGATCAGAGGCTGTAGGTCAACAGGAATATTGATTGTTGGTAGGTGGAAGAATAAAACTATGAATTCTTATCATCTGATTTAATTCCAGAGAGTTACATTGCACATAATAATACAATCTACTGCTGTAGTTTGAATGAATCATGCACTAAAAAAACTGGCTTACTCAAATAAATTGGAACATGAATAGATTTTTTTAATCAGGTAATCTTCAAGAACCTTGAAATATTTTATTATACGGTTTGCATATATTTCACTGCCGGCACATCCTGTACTCCCTCCGCAAAGTCTGTATATCTAGACTTGAAACCTGTGAAACCTCCATTGCTTTTCATATCAATGTTTTCACAGACACAGACTTTCCTGTAAACAGTAACAGTTTAATGTATCAGATGCCAGATGCTTCAAAAACTATCAAAGCTAATTTTTCCCAGAATTTTTTCATGTCTGTATGGTGGTATCTAACAAAACTGATTATTTCCGATTTAATAAATGGTGAACTGATATTCATTCTTAGAACTACACATTCCCGTCTTTTCCAGTTTCATCAGATTTCAAGGTGAATAAAGAAGAACAGCAGTTATCCACACATGGCATTTTATTAATGGCTTCCCCAAGGATAACACACTGATTTCTTCAGTACAGAGACTCAGCAATAAACCTACATTGCTGTTATGTCTTCAACTGCTGTTTTAGGCAATTTAGATCAAGTCCTTATCTTACAAAAACACAAGCAATCAGGCCAAACAGTCGAATTACACAACTTAAAATGCTTAGTATTCTCTATCAGACAGCTTCGAAGGACCTATGGGCCTTAGAGAAACTCATTTTGTGTTATTGGCATATTATTAAGAGGCAGTAAAAATTCTGAGAGCCTTGTCTGTAGGAATCATTTCAAAAGCTTGTTCCAGATTAAACTCAAAAGGGATTTTTTTTAAACAAACAACTTTACTGTTTAATAACAAAGAAAGAATGATATTCAGACTTGCCATTGTCTGGTTACTTTGTGTTTCCTTGATTTCTCTATGGCATATGATACCAGTGTAAAAAAAGGAATTAAAGCAAATTATAGTAAGTTACACACATTGTACCAAAGCCTGCTCTCACCCCAGACTTCAACAAATGACTCTTTACTTATACTAGTGTGAATGAAAATATGGGTCTTTCAAATTGATTGAATCCAGTTGTATCTGGGTGGAGATGTACGTTTGCATGATCTTTTGTTACTGTTCTTTAGAACTGAGGAACAAAACCTTTACAGCAAACAAGGCTGGGGTTGGGATGATAATGCATACGACTCCCTTTCCATGTAATCAAAGATATCATCAACCCAATTACAGTTTAACAGGTTTTGACAATCAGACAGAACTGGTATATTGCCCTCCTTCTAACTTCAGTACCTGCTGTGTAAACATTCATTAAAATGCACAACAAATATTTCCTCCCTCCCATTTTCCTGAAGGATCTAAGAACACTTGGTATCAGTATTCATACCAAATTAGGGATTCTCTAATGAGACCAATTTTATGCTGGTTTTACTATCTCTAGGGGACATTTAAAATTCTATTGTGCTCTCAGTATTTTCATGCAACTCCATTACTTATTCACTGCTGCTAGGATTTGGTGAATTAATGAATGGCTCCCCGCCAAGATAAGCTACAGTTTAGTCCAAACATGAACCTAGCAGAAAACAGGGCAGTGATCTTAGAGGAAGAGAAGCTTGCAGTCAAACAGTTATGAAATGATAAAACCCCTGGTTTTGATATTATTTCATCAGAAATAGTAAAGAGTGGTGGCCTATATTTAATCCACTGGCTTCAAAAAATTGTCTTAAAATATTAAGAAACTAGTCACATTCCAAAATATGGGGGGAAAGGTTGGATCCCCCTTTCTTTTTTTTTTTTTTTTTTCCAAAAAAGGAGCATGATCAGTTTTCTCAAATTACCAGGGAACAGCACTACCATCAATCCCAGGGAGCAATCATTCTCAGCACTGGATGAGGACGATGATTCATGATGAATTTGATCCTATATTTCAATGATTGATAAATGTACTACAAAAAATAACATTAGTTTAATTAAAGACAAGTCATAGCTACAAAAACACGAAATGCATCTATTCTGCATCAAGGACAATAGACACTGGAAACGAGGTATTTGAGTACCTAAATACCAAAGATGCTGGTCATCTCTGACTTTATTAACATTTATGTTCTGTATTGCACAAAAAGTACTTACAATGGGACTTGGAAGATTATCTTAGCTTGTTTTCATTCTACTTAGCCTGCTTTGATCACTCATGTTGAAGACACTGTATTGGCAAAATTTCAGAGTCAAAACAGACACTGCCATATTCACGTCATTCCAAAGATCCAGAGATCTGTCTCAGACACTTTACTATAGTCAAGAGATCACTGAATTGGAAAAGGGGCTCACAATCTAAACGAAGGAAAAACATTCACATGTTACAGCAAAGGTCATGCCTGCTGAAGAGGTGAAATGTATTTACTGCTTCAATGAGCTGAGTAAAATTTACTGGAGTTGACTGAGTAAATGGTTTCTGAAAAATGTATGTTTGAACAAACTGTTTACCCTTGCACATTGCTTCCTCTGTTTTCTCTGACTACAAAATTCAAAGGTACAAAGTTCAGAAGAACCAAACAATTTTAGAATTCTGACTTTATGAGACTAAGGTATCAAACATTGTCTAGAGCCAGAACTTATGTTAGAATCTACCACACAATCTGCATTGATATAGACAGGGCCATCCCTGGGGGGGGCGAACAGGGCAATCACCCCTGGCCCCGCGAGTATGTGGGCCCCGCGCTGTCCCGCTCCCAACGGGGCCCGCGTGCACGCCACAGCCCCTCCTCCCACAGTCGCACTGCTGCCTTTGGCACCCAGCCAAAGGCAGCGGGGCAGGAGGACTATGCCCAGCCCCTGGGCTGGCCCCCCCCCCCGCCCCCAGGGCGGAGCAGGCAGGCCCAAGGGCAGAGCACATGGGGCCCAGCCTCTGGGCTGGCCTGCCCCACATGGCCAGCTCCCTCCCCCGCAGCCAGCTCCAGCTCCACTCCCCCACACAAGTGGCCTCGGCCTCCTGGACGGAGCCACCTCCCATCGGGGCTGGGATCGGAGCAGGCTCCGACTCTTCCCACCCCCCCGGGCAGGCGGCAGCCTCGGCGTCCCGGCCCCGGGCCGGATCCCTGGGGCGCAGAGTGGGCGCCACGCTCCCCTGCAGCATGGGGGGGTGGGGCCCTGCTTTGGCCAATTGGCCCAGGCCCCCTGCTCCTCCCACGGGACAGTGCTGGATATAGAATCAGTGCAATTTGTGCCTGCAGTTCCATAAAGTTCTAATAATCTATTTTCAGCATATAAAAATGTTAACTACAAAATTGCTCTGGTTCCAGCTTCCTAGGCTAGCAGGTCCACCAAGTTTTACATGGGAACACTTGTGTAATTAAAGCTAGGTCATAACTAAGGAAACAGAAAATTTACCTGTTATACCGAGGAGTGGGAACTTTGCATATTGATTCCTGCATGAAACCATGTATGATGGGGTGATCTTACCCCGAACTAGAGAGGCCCAGCAAATGCTGGTGGCAGAAGCCCCGCCCCTTAAGCCCTGCTGGGCATGCTCAGACTGCTGCCCCAGCATAAAAGGGAATACTGGGCTGACCAGTGAGGAGGGAGGACCTGCACTGGAAGCTCCAGATCAGGAGTGGTGTCAGCCCCAGGCGGGAGGGAGACCACCCCTGGAGGAAGTGATCAGGAGCAAGCATGCGGGGACAGCTGCCCCGAAGCTGAACCCCAGGTGCCAATTATGGCTGACTGATTCCAGGAACCTCCAGAGAAACAGCTGGTAGCCCGCATTGAAGGTGAGGAGACCTGGATCAGGACCATGCCAAAGGACAACCACTAGCTCGAGTAGGAAGTAGTATAAGTCAGCATGTTTTGGTGTGGACCCCTGCTGGACAGGTGCCATAACCCTGGCACTGATAGGGCTCTGGGCTGGGGCTCAGTGGAGTGGGAGGGCCAGACCCCCTCTCTCCCAGGCACTGTCCACCGTGAGAACTCCATGCTGCCCTGACGCGAGGGCCTTTGTGGTCACTAGGCTGTGCTGCCCTGAACCAAAGGGCGGTGTTTGTTGACTTTTAAGGTCGCGGAGACATCCTCCTCGCTCATGTCCCTCAGACTCCCCCCACCTGGGGGCACTCGGGAGGACCAGTCTGCGACAGGAAGCAAATTTGATAATTTTATTCAGTTACTTGAAGTTTCTAGATTTATTAAACCAAAACTCCGTGCACAACCTGTAGTGCACAGTTCCCCAATGCACATGAACCACTGCAAATTAAAATGCTGAGATTCCCACAACTCCAGTAAATAATAGTTTTAAATTAAGAAAGAATCACGAAAGAGGCTCTGAGGTTCATAAAGCACATGGAAGACACTCAGGAAGTTCACTATGGGTCAAACTTGACATGTAAGATCACAGCCCAGTAATTACTAATAATTAATTAAACAAATCCATGCCCTTTTATCAGGCCTGAATAAACATGGGATAGCATAGTGGGTTATCCAGGCATAAAAGGAGACAGAATCCCTCTCTCCTGTATACCATAAAGCAACAAGGTCATATCTCAATAGCATCTACTGCAGCTTCAAGCTGGACGAAGTGTCTGACGCCAATGCACTTGCTTCCCCCATTACACAGGGAGCTGGCTGAATAAGTTTCCATAAAGTATGCCTCCATGGAAAATAAGAGAATTTTACGTAGGACACTCCTATATATTAGCTATCCCTCCAAAGACAAGGCACTTTAGTTTTACAGTGACCTAAACCATCATCAGTGTCATGGAGAAATCTACTTTTCTAATGTCCAGATGGAAACAGTCAGTGTTTCTAATTTATAGAACAATGTCAGAGTTTTGTAAATAAGTCCTCAAAGAAACAAATATAGGAAGTTTAGTCTGCTGCATTTCTCATAGTTTAAATAAATGTGTGCAATATTTCATTTTATATTCATCAGAATAAAACAGTTTACATATAAATTGATGATTTTCACCATGTCAGTCACTGGAGATTGTGAAACAATGAATTTTAATGGGAACTGATGCAGATAAAAATCCTAACGGGCATTTGAGTAAGTTGCTCTTCGGCAGAACATAAAGGGGGTGCCTGCAAGAGAAAGCCCCTTCTCCTGAACAGCTTAGTTATTCCTCAGCTGTTGAGTCTTAAAGTAGATTGGAGTGGAGCTCTCTTCTGTCTCCCTCCCTTCCCCCCACAAAAGTCTACAAAAGAATATCTGTCTGCTGTACATTTTAGAAGCACCTTAGACATTACACAGTTGGGGGAGACACTCAAACAGTAAAATGTAAATACTTCATCCACCCCCATATAGTCCCCTCACTACAAACTCCTGCAGCACCCAGCATCAGAAGCAAGGATTCCTATCACTCTTACAAGTTCTTCCATGGTTGAATCAACAGTCCTTCTGACCTTACAAGAAGTGCAAGAGAAATGCAGTACATATCATGATGGCTAGTGTACCCCTTTCCTAAAAGAATTTTAAAATATTTCTTAACTTATTTGCTGATGCATGCCTAGTCAGCCTGCTCCAAAAGAATTCTTGTAGGTCTCCTAAAATATGCAGGAGAAAAGCCTGTCGGCAGCTGTCCACAAATTGCTGAGGGAATAATCATTCCTCTAAGCATATTACTAACTCACTCCAAAAGAGCCCTTCCTCAGATACTTCACACAGGCCTATATGCACAAAAGTCCAACCTCATGCGTCCTTATCCCGCATTAAAATGAATTTGACTTTCATTATCTTGGTACGTTCATTCTGTAGTCATTCCTTAGAGAAGCACTTTACAAGCTTCCCTAAAGTATATATACTATATGCTCTGTATACTGGCTCATAATCCAGTCAAATCAAGTTCTTCCAAAGCTATGCACTGATACGCAATATATGTCAAAGTGAAAACGTTGTTTAGGTCCAGATCCAGATCTGAGTTTTTCTGAAGATTCAGGGTGGTTCAAATCTGACATCCTTATGTGGTCTGTTTTTTACATTGAAAGGGTTACGTTACATTTTTAAAGCGAAGGCAAAGGGCCTGGGAAACTACTGCCAGATTAAATTAGTTAAAAAAATTAATAAATCACTTTACTGTAAATATGGTGGGTTTTTTCATTGTCAATGAAAACTGCATACACAGATCAAGGGTGATATATGCATGAAAGGAGGATCAAATCTGTAATAGTAATATCTAAAAATTAGAAAAACATTTAATATTTATATAAATGGCAGCATAATTAGTGTCTAAAGTCTTGAGTTTGTCCATTTAAGTTATTACACAGATATAGAAATTTCATAACCCTCAAGAGTTTAAGGTATACTTCCATAAATGGTATATATAATGTCTTATCCTTGACCTGATATTCAAGAATTTTAAAATTTTGAACAAATTAAATATTGAGCATTGATTTTTATAACAGATCATTTTTAATGCCATAAGTGAAGCTGACTCATTTGCAAAGACATAAATAAGTTTTATAAATTACCAAAAAAATCCCAACCCTGCGTACATCTCCAGCTTTCCTGCATTTCTTGTGCACTTAAAACTCACTTTAAAATCAAGATGAGCTTTGAATACACAAGGAAAGTAGGACTTTAGGATTTAGATCTATCTGGACCCAGATGCAAATCATGCTGATACAGATTTTGCAAAAGGGAAGGTTTTGGTAAGTCAAAAGTCACCCAACCACTTTTGGCTACCTCTACTAAAAATCAAAACACTTAGGAAAAGGACATTGGAAAGAGATCTTATCTATGCAGAAACACAAAAGGACTACTTTGAAGTCTTCATCAGATCATTCCTATTCTTTCCATTGCATCTGCTCAGATACTTGCACCAATAGAAATAACTGCCTGCTATATAATCCCAAATTGCACTTCAAGCTGCCAAGATCCCTCCATACATTCATAAAGAAAATGAAATAACATAAATTGACCAAAACAAATCCTCTTCTCTCAGATCCTCATGGAAGCAAATCAGTTCTGTCTAGCTATGCAGCTTTCAGTAGTTACCCAGCTGAAGTCAGCCCTACAGAGTATATTCCAAACTGCCCAATCAATCACAATGATTACTTCAATGGTAGAGGAAATACGAATGAACCCAGGTCAACAAAGAACTTAAGCACTGGACTAACTTTAAGCATATATGAATAGTTCCTTTTACTTCAGTGAGACTAATGTGCAAGTCGTGTGCTTAAGGTTAGGCCCATGCTTAGATCCCTTACTGAATCATGGCCATAAACCAGGTCTAAACATGCCTGCCTTGCAAGAACTATAATTACAAACAACATTTCACAAGAGGACCTGCTTTTTTGAACTACTGGGTACTTTTGCACAGAAAGGGCCAATATTCATATTCTAATTTCTGGTCCCAATGTTGGATATAAAACACTAATAAAAATAAAATCCCTCAAGGGTGAACTTGTTCCTGCTGGCTCCATCCATCTTTTGACCAAAATCTTACAGCACCAAGCTGTAGCTGAAGCCTACCTCATTAGCTCCACAAGAATTATATGCAGATCTACCAGCTGACAAAGAAATTCAAGAGCTGCATATAAGGAGAAAACCAAGTAATGGGTGGACTGATACCCCAGGATGTGAAAGGCACGCACGCACACACACACGGCAGGGTGGTATCAAGCCTGTAAGTCAGCCTTTAAGAAATTTGGTGATGTGAGATGAATGTCCAGATAGATAGATAGATAGATAGATAGATAGATAGATAGATAGATATAAAACTTGGGATGACAACCATCTCCCTCATAAGGCATGAGACACCAGTGGCAGGAGCTGTAAATCCACAAACAAGTTGATGTTTTCCAGCCCTGGTCAATTAGATATAGATGTATATGGCTCACCAGACTAAGCGGAATACAGAGTACTAACAAATTTGAAAATATTGTCTTAATTCACATTTGAATGCAAAAAAATTCAGGGGGGAACCTTACGATATTTAAGAGCAAAAGGCTTTTCTGACATTCATATTCTGACCCAGACATAAAGTATAATTCCAGCATGGCAAAATAGAAAGCGTCAGGACCCTCACTGAGTATATTGTGAAAATTCCATTGCCAGCAATCCCAGTACTAGCAGAGTTGCCTCTTTACTCGTACATGATCCAGAAGTGTATTGGTCTATTCTTTACCATTGGAGTCAACTGGTTTTTCTCCACCTTAAGAGTAGAAAGTTAATGAAGTACTGGAAAGAGGAAAAAATACAAAGGAATAATAGAGGTGCAAGAATGCAATGGGGAGACAAAGGTGATACAATATATATGCAAACAGAGATAAGAGAAATAGGTAAAGTAAAGGGAGGTAAAATAGTAGGAAGAAGAATATATGAAAAATGCAAGAGGAAAGTTAAAAAGAAACAATGGAATTTAAGCAAAGCTATTGCCATTTAAACCAACAGAATTATCAGTGATAAAAAGGGATTGGGGGAAAGTGCTGTACTGCTTAGAATTCCACTGACAAGTGAAAAAAATTAGGTGTGACTCCAATGAAGTTGATGGTATTGTAGAGCAAATCAGATGAGAACCAGGCCTGTAGTTAATAACCTGTATCGTGCTTGCTTTTGGTATCGTTCAGCACTACTGACATATTTTGATGACTGTAGCTTGAAGGTATATACAGATAAAAAAAAGAAAGAAATACCATTGCTTGCGTTTAGATTTATCAGCTTCTAAGGTACTATGAAATGTTACGAGTCACCATAGAAATAACAGATTGCTAGGCCTCCCTCGCTGCTGGAATTAGAGATAGATTTGATTAAAATAATGAGCATTGTTTCTGGCTGCTACCAAGATTGACAGATTATTTGTTGGGTCGTTAAAGTCAAGAAAAAATACAGTGGAATATCAGGCTTATAACTAGCTGCATTACTATAGGTACTGTGGGAGGATAAAGAAAGGCATTGTTCACTGATGTGTCCCATTATACTAATTAAAAAACACAATAAAAATTAGATTGCTTGTACTTATATTCCTTTATGTGAGAAATGGGAAGAGGTTGATGTTTCATTTAGGGAAAAAAAGACTACTAGGTTTGGAAATAGCATACAGATTTTTTTGTCTTTTATTGTCCCTTATGTTAAAATGTTATAAAAGTATAAATTAATGAAGCCTACAAAAACTAAGGTCCCCAATTCCCATGCATAGTGTGCAGTCATGCATTGCCAGTAATCAATTCAAATTACTGATTTATTGTATTATGCTTTCAAATATATTATTGACATTTAGGAATTTAATCGAGTTTTAACAGAGAGAAGTCTGATAGATTCTACATCAGGATAGTGAAATATTATGAATCTCTGCCAAGCTGGGCATGGAGCAACACTGAATCAGAGTAAGCTTGTTAATCAAGAATCTAAGACAACAGAGTCCTGTGGCACTTTTAAAGACTAACAGATTTATTTATCGCATGAGCTTTCGTGGGAGAAAATCCCACTTCGTCATTCCCACTTCGGATTTTCTCCCACGAAAGCTCATGCGATAAATAAATCTGTTAG
>ML685755.1:36528837-36621512 GCA_007922175.1 Pelusios castaneus | reverse complement strand
AAAAAAAAATTCATCCTTAAATGATATTTTGACATTTTTATCTCAATAGAACAATTTCAGGGTAGAGTATGAAGTCCTAACTAAGGCCCCTATCCTGCACATATCTACATGTAACTTTAGTACCATGCATAGACCCCACTGAAATCAGCTATTCACAGAAGTAAAGGTAAGTATATGCATAAATACTTGCAGGACCAGGGCTTAAGTTTCTTAACTTACCTGAGCCAGAAAAGTAACACTTTGGGGCTATCCTTGTTCTGCAAATGAAGTCTCCAAACCTATCAGCTCTTTTCTTTAGGCTCATGCGATATAAAACTGCCAGTAATATTTCACCAAAATTCCTAGAGCAGTTGATACGCTAGCTTTGCTAACTCAGCAAGTGGCACTAATGCTACAAACCAGCTGAGTATGTGCATTTCTTGAAAGCTAGCCATTTTCATGCAGGCTTTGTTTTTTACTAGGATAATGAAGAATAAGAGATGAGTAATTTTGGCATTGATGCTCTGAATTATTTCTGAGAACTCTTTTATATATTTTTATGCAGCTTGCTTATTAAATCAGTCTGAGCACTAGAACTGGCCTCGTTTACAGTCGGTCAGTAGGTGACTCTTATTCATCTCCCAGGTACTGTATTTGTCAAAGCTGTTTCTTTTATGCTTTGTGAAAGCAATCTGTGCCTATTATTGAGGAATGGAAGACATCCATCTTGTGTTTTACTTATAGATAAAGAGGATGGGTTTAGGTTGTTGCTCAGTTTGTGAAGAGCATTTGGATAATTGTATAGCAATTAAAACTGGTGATTGCTCCTGACCCATTCTTTCCCATTTCATTTCACACAGAGCTGGATGAAGTGACCTACTTGTCTCTGCCCTCCAGTTACCATCTGCGGACATCTATCGCAGAAAAACTTTCCAGCAACTGCATCTTTACTGTGCTAGGTCAGTTTTCTTTTTTCAATTCATACAGAAGGTTCATCAGCTCTATTACTTTCATGGGTCTAAAGGCTCTCAATCAGATAAAAGGTAGACATGACTTCTTGGAAATGTTTCACCAAATGCTTACATGCTCCAGATTGATATTTGTATTTGTTGCACACCAGGTAAACATTTTAAACCCTCCAGTACAAACATGTCCTGACACTTGCTGTCCTAACACCTGTTAAACTGGAATATTCCATCCCCTGTGCAGACTTGCCACTCTGTGGCTCTTTGATGGCTTTGTTGAAGTAGGCTCATGGTTTTGGTCTACTTCATAGTAACCAGATGTCCACAATACAAAAACCAATATCACCACAATGGCAGCCTGGTTGATAGTAACAGCAGACAAGGTGAGGTAAGGAGACTAAATTATCTTCTCATCCCTTTCCTCACTGAGACAGGTTTAAAATATTTTGGCAGAATGGTATAGGAATCGAGCCCTTCTGATGTTCTTTTTGTACCTGGTTTATAATATAATGAATAATACTAGTTCTTATATAGCACATTGCATCTTTAGATCTCAAACAACTTTACAAAAGAAGTCAATATATTATCCCTATTTTACATATGGGGAAAATGAGGCACAGTATACAAGGCTGTCAATCTGGCAACTTTTAGGAGCAGTAAAATTTTACTAATTAAAATAAGCAGATGAAATTATTTTACTTAAAAGATAGCGACAAATTGTTTAAATGCAGGTCATATTTGTGAACACAACTATAGAGAAACAGTTCGTAAAGCATAGACACATACATTTAAATACTAGTCTAAAAGTTTCCATATCAAGCTAACTTTTAGAATACTGCATTAAATGCACTTGATCCATTAAAAAAAAACCCTCAGAAGGAGCTTTTTCTTTTTTGCATTTTTTTAAATTATTATTTATTAGTCAGTCCTATAGGGCATCACAAAAATCGGGTCTTTTTCCTATAGCATTCTTGAAAAATTTAATAAGCCCTGAGACCACTTCAGGCTCATCAGATATTTCCATTCACTTGCCAAGCCTGAGGCAAGAGCTCAGATACATCCAGGCTAGCCCATCTCTATTGTGTTCCCAAAGGCGCCAATTAAAGGGCTCATATTTTTAGACTATCAAACAGCCCTCGACAGTCTATTTCAGATTCTGTTTTGCAGTAAGGCGTACACCTTCCACCACCCCCATGCAATAAAATGGTTTCAACAACAAGATTAATCCTTGACAAAATAACTGTTTGACACTGTTCCATGTTGTTTCATAAGCTGGCCCAAAAGAAAGGCATACTATTTTACTTTGCTAGACACTGTAAGCAAACTTAGAAATAAAAATCATATCACCAAGAAATTAGATAAATGCTGAGATTCTTAATTCACAGAAGGAAGGAAGGATGGAAGGAAGGAAGGAAAGTATTTTTAGAATTACAGGTGTTTGGGTATGGCAGCTGGTTACGTATTTCATTTTTGCTTTTTTCGTTTGTTTCTTTCTTTCTTTAAAAGGTAGAGAATAAGATGTATTTAAAACAGCTTGGGCCAAATTAATCCCTGGAGTAACTCCACTGTAATCCACAAAGTTATACCAGAGATACACTATAATCAAACATTTTATGAAAAGTAAAATATTAATTTCCTACCAAGCCTGACTTCAGACAGAAATTGCAACCTACTCAAAGTACCAAATTTCATCATCAATTACTAATGAATGTTTGTTCCAAGACTATCAACACTTAATCTTCAATATATAGGGTTGGAATTTGATCTCAGTTATACCTGTGTAAAAGACCAATTCCATAAAAGTAAATGCAGTTTATTAGAGTAAATTTACACAAGTGTAATGGAGATCATAAACTAGATTGTTATAATATATAAACATATAAATAAATTGCTACACAAATAGAGTATATAGTTAGAACAAATGTACCGACACACACCTTTCTCCCCCAGTCTGACTTTATGCGTAAGCAATATTGCAATAGTTATTTTACTGTAAAGCCAGTATGATCATATCCCTCCCACAAAAATGTGAATTATCTTTTTAGATTGCCCAGCCATGATGCCTAAGGATAGGTATCTTCTCCCATTCCTTCTCAAATTATCAGTATTTTTGGAGCTTTGATACGTGTTGTCCCTCTTGTTTAGTCTAGTTAGCCTGACCTGACAGATGTCTAACCTTTCCCTTTAATGGGAGTTCTGTACTGATTAATTGGCTAACAATTAGCTACAGACCAAGAGAAGCAATGTGTTTAATTTCAGTCCCTCTGTCCCATCTCTGCTGCAGTACTCACATGGATGATTTCAACTAGCATTTTGGTTTGTGTGGGGGGGGGGGGGGGATTATTATTAATTACAGCAAATTTGTCAAGAAGTAATCTGCTGAAAAGTGAATTTCATGAGAACACCTGGAAATGAAAATTTTGCAGAGATTAATGTTGGAAGTTTCACATTTGATGAGAAATGCTTTGCACAGCTTTTTGCTAATGAGTCAGTCATTAATCACATGGTTCTCTTTTCTATACAGAAAAGTTGTACTTGTCTATTAGATAGCCTTTTTCCTTGTCATGAACAATGCTCTTCTTTTGTTGCATAGCTTTATGAAAATAATTTAGCTAGACTCTAGCATCTACCAAATGAGTTGCACTTGAATGTAACTTTTAAAGAGTTCTCACTTTTCAAGTGGCTTTGTAAACGCCTCTTTTCTCTATGGAGCGTCAGCACTTTGTTGCTGTCATGTTTCTGTTATTGCAGTTGCTCCTATTTCCCATTTTACCTTTCATCAGTTTCCTTTAACTGGTAGCATCTGCTACACATTTTGACCATACCTTGGAGCAGTGTTTCACAAACTCCAGGTCCTAGCCCAAAAGGGATCACACTCACAATACTATTGTGGGGGGGATGTCACAAGAACAATGGCTGCTGGCCTGGCACCCAGCTCTGAAGCAGCACCACCATCAGCAGCACAGAGGTAAAAACGGTGTGGTATGGAGCAGGTCGTCACAGCCTGAAATATTTTCAAAGGGGGTCCCAGCAAAAAAAATGTTCAAGAACCCCTGCCTTAGAGGAACAATGACAACACTATTACATTTCTAGGGCACTCTTTACACTGAAGAGTTAAAACAAGAAAGAAAGAGAATGTATGTTGATTTAATTATTTCTTACAATGAGCCATGGTGTGGATTAATAAAAATGTTTCGATTTATTTTCAAATGGAAATTATAAGATTGTTGAATGTGTACCAAAGAAACTGAATTGATTTAGAAATGGAGGATACATTAGGAGGATTTGGGCCCAATCCTATAGGACTTATATAAACAAAATTCCCAGTGAGTTTTGAAATTTAGTCCTATGTATCTTCAAGAAGTAAGGAACCAGATTTTACTGTAAATTTTATGCTATAAATTTTTCTTTCTATATTAGAAATTGTTTTTAAAAGACTATGATGTATGTGCTATCAAATCATGTTAAAGATCAGTTATGACTCCATAGTTAAGGACATGTGCATATAACAGGCCTTGGGAAACACAAGCACATTTCAATGTGCCTGTTATGCCTTACAGGAGTTTAAAACAGGGAGTTCTAGTTAAAGAGCATATGGATTAGCATGCAGGTGACCAAGAGGCAGCCAAATAAATATAAAATTTACTTCCTCTTAGGCAAGGACCACAGGAGAAGGCCTGAAGCAGGGAAACCCTATTAAGGGTTTCTCCATAGTGGCCAACAGGGAGTACTTAGGCAAAAGGAAGTGTCTTGTTATTAAGTGTTTTGTATTATATTAATAATATGAGAGACAAAAATACTTAATAACCCTCCCTGAGGAAAGAGATGGGGAACTGAGTTTAAACATTGGTCTTGATTGTATTCCCCCAGACTGGTGAGTCTGGGCTTAAAGAAAATCCCATTGCCTGCTTCAATGCATTTTTCCAATACATTGGGGCAAAATTTTGAAAGTAATACATGTTTTAAAAATATGTTCTTTGTGTCCAGCTCCTGACTTCTCTCACTGGAGAGATTAGAATCCTCTGGAGCTCCCACACAATTCACTCACAAGGTAGGATAGTAAATCAGTTCTCAAAGGAAACAGAGAGGAATTTAAACAATAAATACTCTAAGACCAGTGATTCCCAAATAGTAGTCCATGGAGCACTTGCTGGTTGTCCCCAAAAGCCTGTCAGGTCACTTGATGTTAGTTCACCTCATTTATACCTGCCTTATTACTTTGAAGACAGCTCAAAATGCATTACTTTTCCAGTGTTTCTTTTTCATATAGGAAATATCTGTAGGTGCCACAGAGATGTTGTTGTATTGTGGAGCATCACCCTTCCCATTTACAAGGAAATCACTATCGAGATTAAATCCATTCTATGAAAAAGCCTGAGAATTCCTGATTTAGACACAATACAATTTAGCTAATCTAGCCTACTGGGGATTTTAAAATACCTGTTTTTACCTGTTGCTTAAAATACCTGTCTAAGCCTGTGTTCATAATGGTAGATAAGCACTAAATCTAGGGTTAATCACAACTAGCTTACCCATTTTTGTGTCCTTATGCACACTAATGGCAAAATTGTGTTTCACATCATGTTTATTCAAATGCTTTAGTTAACACATTTGGTAACATGATGCATTTCACTAAGTAGACAAGACACAATTGGAAAGGACATTAATTATACTGCCTGACCCTCTATAAGCAGCACTTTGTCATTTAGCTGTTCCTTGTGTTTTAATGTTGTTTCTTTGTGTATCAAAAGTTAATCAAACCATAACTTTTTAAACAACATTCTTAAAGTTCTGACAAAATGCTCCTGCACACTGGGGAATGATAAGTTATTCTCCATCACACCATAGTGAAAAGCTTCTTTTTCCCATGGAGGGTAAAAAAGCCAAAGGGGTAAGGTTGTACAGCACAAAGTTGTTTACTTTACCTCATTTACACATGCAGAAATCAATAAGAAGCTAAGCAATGACTGTCCAAAGGGTTGGTTTTTTTCCTCCTCCAAAAGGAACTCATGGAGCAAGTTTTCTGCTCTCTATGGTCAAAATCTCATAACCTGTAATGCCATTGAAGTTATAGGAGTCATACAAGCATCAACAGGGGGTAACAGTAGTCAATCAGGTCCAAAATATTGTTCCTTCAATTAATTTTGTATCAATCACTCTCTCCCTTTCAGTCAATATTATTTTATCAAAAATTCACAATTAGCACATCTAGCTTTAGAAAATATTGTATATTTTCTTATTAGCCCACACTGCAACAAGCAAATGTTAGTACAATGTACTGTTCTTTGCATTGACCACTTACACATGCACCAAAGAGTCCATCCGAATACTGTAGAACAAAGTCAAGCTTGACTCTTCTCAGTAGCTCTAACCTTGAATACCAAAGCTGCCCGTTGACAAAACAATATTTTCAAAAGAATGTTTTATTGTGGCAGGAGACTTCAGTATTACACAATATCCTGATCACTGTTATAAATGGTGAATCTCTCATTATTTCTGAACGTTAACATTTTGAAGTGTATTTTTATGTTGCTTATGAGTGGGCTGAAAATGAAGACATTGATGCTGATGATGGCGATGACGAGAGTTTAGAAAAATGTGGTAAAAATACCCTCAGTATTAGCTTTAAATGCAAATCATTTGGATAAAACCATTTTGTGAAGTTGCAAAAGACTGGCCAGTTTCGGATGGCAAAATTAGTGAAATATTGTGTCACCTAAAAGTATTGGTTGTCACATCAATTTAAGAATTAATTATCCTCATTTGATTTCATGTTACTTTCTTATAACTAAGAATGTTGGAAGCATCAGCAATAAATTGTCTCTAGCCTTTATAGTCTAATGTTTTGCCTTTTCTAATTTACAATCTTTAGCGGTATGCAGCTGCCTTTCTATTTCAATCCAGAAGTAGTTGGATTTCATATACAAACAGGATACAAATTCATATTAGTAATTCCCAGCCACCTAATGATGAGGAGCAACAGTAAGAAAGGAGGAAACCTTCCCCCGCTTCCCCCCAAGAAGCAGCAGTATTCATAGCTGCATCCACAATGGTTGGGAGCTCCCAGCTGGGTGTCTATTTATAGAATGACAGAGTCAGCATTTGGGGCCCGTTCTTCCCTTTCAGTCAATGGCCCACCCTTTCCACAGTGAAACAAGTGTCTCCTGCTGTCTGTGATTAACACATCGGTTTGACTGGTCACATGTCCCAAAGCACTTACTCCAGTTTAGGAGGGGCCTTGAAAACACTGAATGATGGGATGGTTGTAGCAACAGTTGGGCACAGGAAGGCAGTCTCCCTCCCCTTCCTCTCTTGTTTTGGGCAGAATAGCAGCTACTGTTATTTGTGGAACAAATCGCCTCCTGCAGAAAGTGCTTACCAATGTTGCATTGGCACCACATAATTTAATTTAAGGCCTAGGCAGAGGTCTATTGTGTGTATTGTCCACCCCAGCCATACTAACTCACGTTGTCAAATTCCAAAGGGGTAGCCGTGTTAGTCTATTGTAGAAAGACAACAGAGACTCTGTTGTCTAACTCACATTAGTAAGCCTAGAGGTTTTGTTCTAAAAAACAAAAGCAATGCCAGGTATCAACAAGAAACATATCCACCAACAGTAAGTGACCAGAGAGGGGTGACAATTGCAAAGTGTATTTATTTCAAGATAAACTCACAAGCTTCCTTATGCCTATAAATGATTTCATTTCCTTTAAAAGATGTGCTAATAGCCATTTCTGCATGGTTCCAGCAAGCATACCATTTTCTGTTATAAAAGAAGCAGCAACAGCAACTTCATTTGCGATCGTCAGAGCCAGAGCAGCATCTCTTCAAACACGCTTTTCAATTTAATTTTCTGAAGAATGTTTTTCTTGTTGCTACTCTGCAGAAATGGATCCAACTTAAAATCAAATAATCCCAAACTGTTTTCTGATTCAAACTTTGTGGCAGGATCCTATCTCTGTGATGGCCCAAAGCATAACCCCCTATAACCCCATAACTTCCACATCTCAGAGAAAGATTAGATCTGTTTTACAGACCTAATACCCAGGAGTGGGTTGGTTTTTGTTTTTTTGTTTTTTGGGGGGTTTTTTTTTGGGGGGGGGGGGAAGAGGTTATTTTGTTCTGAAGCCATCTCAACCTAGTATCCCTGGTAAAGGTATACTATCATAGTCTCAGAAAAGGCTCTTTACATTGTTCAGTTTCCTAACAGAGAATCAGAATTAGAATTTTGATGGCTATGAGAAGTAAATCATGTCGAGAGAGGAATTCTATATGTTAATATTAGGCACTGAAATGAAATGGAAAGTTAACTGAAAAACACAAAATATCCAAAATTATGATAGCTTTAGAGAAACAAAAATATTAAATTCCAATTCATGTAGAAGTTAGACAACTGTATTTAGAGGTGTTGAGTGAGATAACTTACATTAGAATAGAGATGACTAATGTTGACCAGTATTGTGATCAAATGACCTCTTTGTAATTCCTTTAAAAAACCAGAAAAAGAGTAATTGTTAAATGCACAGAAGCAGGTGATAATACTAGTGCATTAAAACAAATATTTCCAGCCAGATTATTTTAATTTCTCTGTGACAAGTCACTGGAGAATCAAGAAAGTTATTGAATTGTTATATAAAAGGACACCTGCAGTTACGATATGTTGTCTGAACTCAGAATATAGCCTTGGCTCTTTGTCTAAAGCTTTATTTTATTTAAAGTTCAGTCCCTAAAGACTCTTTGAGAAGCTGGAAATATCAAATACTGCAAAACTGGCTGATGCAGCATATACAAGCCATATGGCTAACCCATTACCAACATGCAAACCTAGACTCTGATCATGAATTTTGAGTTAAAGGTTTCAATGAGGGGATGGTGCGCTATATTCTGCCTACGAAAGTTCAGCTAATCATGTTCTGAATATGCTGTGAATGCACATAAAAGGCCAAATGCCTGCTGTAGTCAGGCAAGACAAAAATACATCTGCTGCCTTGTAGTTGTCTCCATCAAATCTTTCATACAATGGACACTTAAAAAAATTACTCACAACATATGAAGTGTTACAGTACAGTTTAAAATCTTTTCCTTAGTTATTCCTATCTCTTTACATTTCCAGACATGTTAGTTCATGCAATGGCATACAGTGTGTCCATATAACTGGGCTTGTGCCATCCATCATCTTCTGTTGGCGCTCTCAGAGGCAAACAATCCTAAAGGGCAACACAAATGGATGTATTCAATATGAAATAATGCTGTGAACATTTCCATTGGGAAAAAATTGTCACTTTGAATCCATCTTAAAAAAAAAAAAAGCAGGAAATAAAACCATTCCAACTGTAACCCCATATTATACAGCAGCATTAGCACTATACAATTCAGGTCTCCATATTTATATATTCCTGGTATTGACCCTATATTGGTCTGGCTGACACAGGAGAAGAGGGTTTGCACCTTACTGTGCACCAACAAAGAGATATCGCAGGTGCAGGACTCTAGATCTGCATTCCACAGAGATTCTCATTATTCATGTGCATCCTCAATGCCACCTAACAGAGTCCAAGTTTATAACATGGTGCATAATGGAGAAAGAGAGGTGTGAGCTGTCAGAAAGGAGTGGATGTGGCCATAGGTTAAGCTCTGTATTGTCATCTAGAATCCCAAACACATGTATAAAGCAAGAGTAATTAAACTATAGATCAACACCTGAGGAAGATAGTGGTAAGTAGTATGGATCATACAACTTGTTATTTGCTCAAGTACATATTTTCCCCATATTTTGCACATGCATCACCCTACAATTTTGTGCAGCACCTGACCCTATTTAACTCCCTTTTCCTCCCCATCCTAAGAGTTATTGGGTTATGTTCTGGTATCATTTAATCATTACAACCACAGTACTTTCAAAGGTTTCTTACAATGGGTTATTTATTAGGCCTGAAAAACATGAAGTAATTTTTCTCTTGTCACCATGCTTTATAAGAAGAGCAAGAAGCAGCCTCAAATTCATTTCTGAACTATAGGTAGTTTTTAATAGTATATTAAAAAAAATAATTTGTTGCATCTTTCCCCAATATCTGTAACTAGTAAATAGGCACAAATGTCTTCATGGAAGTGCATGCTTGTTCTACTCTATTATAGAAAACAGATGACAAAATTAGGCCTGACATTTATTTTCACAGGATTTATGATTGATATGTAGTGATACTTGTGTAGAAAATTAAATCACTGTCCCCTGCTGCTGTTACTGATATAACTCAACATTATGCTTTAATAAAAGTAATGACAGAGCTATCTCCTTAGCAAGGATGAGAACATTTCAGCAGCCTCTCAGAAGTGGTGATACTAGAACATTTTTCTATCTAATAAAGTGTTTGCTGATACTAACAAACCTCCATCTGCTAAATGTAATGGAGATGATTGTACTTTGCACTTTTTGACTCCCATTGTTACAGAAAAATCAAAGAACGGGTTTAGATTTAACTCGTATTATGAAAAATCACTGTCAGAAATGTAAAATCAGATCCAACAAGCCTCCTTCTTGGTTAGGAGGAGTCTAATAGAATCCAGAGAATACTGACCAATTGTTACGCAGCCAATAACGCCAAACTTAAAAAAAGTTCTCTCTGCCAATATAGTCCAAAAGTAAATATATCTAATATCAACCTACTGTTCAGCTATTCTTACTGCAAGGGTTTGAATATTAGCAATATCTGGTGGGAAATTATTACACTAAATATTCAAAAGGTTGTAATGAAAATGGCCTCAACATTTCTCTTCCTGGAAGAAGTCCATGCAGCAAGGGAATTAGTGGTCATCACCCATGAAACACAAGACAATTAACAAACCAGTGAAACTGACAGCACACAAATGTACAAAAGTTTTTTTTGTTTTTTTTTAAAAACCTGGAACAACAGAAAGATACCCTAAACTTTCCATTCTACTAATCTGAAATAGCAGAAGGTCCATGATTTTCAGATGCAAATGTGATTTTCAAAATGACATTTCATCTTTTAGTATTTCTGTCTTTCTCCAGAGACGACGTACCTCCTGGGAGGGTCTGAGTATCTTTAGCTACTCTCTCCATGGGAGACACTCAGCATCTTGCAGGATAAGGCCTTGAGTGTAACTACTTTTATGGAGAACATGGCTGAAATCCTGTCCCCATTCAAGTCAATAGTAAAACTCCCATTTAGACCTGGCTCGAAAAATCTTCACCTGAACAGTTTTCCATTGGAAATGTGGTTCTATCAAAATTGAAATGCTCCATAAAGCATGTTGATTTCACCAAAATTTCATTTCACAGAAAAAGGGAGGAGGACATTCCAACAATGTCAAAGTACCTCATTTTGACATTTTCAGAACAAAATGTTCTTGAATTTTTCCTTTTGAAACAATCTTTAGATTTTTTTTTTTTAATTATTTTGGATAACCAAAAATAGATAAAATTGAAGCAAAACTTTTGGCATTTAAATTTCATTCCCAATCAGAAAGAAAATAAATTTTAAAGAATCTCACAATCCTCCAACAAGCAGAATTTCTTTTCTCCACCTATCTCTACTCCCACTGACTTCAGAGGGGCCAGAATTTCACCCTATATTTTTATATGATTGGACGCTTTCTTCTATTTACATGAAGTATTTTTAATTGGATCACTATGGTCCAAAAATCACCATAAATCTGGTTGGAGTTATATAGAAATTGACCAGTGAGCACCCCAGAAATGTACAGTATAATAAATACATACAGGACTTGTCTGATATTTTTATTCCTGAATGTATTTTAGGCAAAGAATGCCTGGCTGTTACTCTATCTAAATGAGTCATATTGAATATGATAATGTGTTAAATTCATTGTAATAAAAATGTAAATCAGGTTGGCCAAAATATACTGCACTTGTAATTTCATACTACTCCTTGCATTACTTTAAACTTACAAGGATAACAAATGTTAAAAAATAACCACCTCTTTTGTCTCTGTAGTGTTAAATAGAGTCATTTCAACTATAACATTGTTCCATTTTTTCTTAGAAATCTCCATCATGTGTATTTGATTTATAGCATAAAACTGAACTCAAAAGAAATAAAGGACATTTTTCAAAGTTGGAAGCGAGCACAGAAGAGGACGTTATCTGCCATCAATGAATGTTATTAAACTTATTATCTAACATTGGATTTGGCGACAGTCACAATCCTTTTAAAGATAAAAATGGTCAGACATTTCTGTTCCTTCTGTAATTTCAAGATTCATTTTTAGAAGTACTGAAGCAGACTATGTGATTTCACTTGAATAACTTCAACATCATAACAGAAGATAATCTGAGATGCATAAACTAAAAGTGCTATCTGTTTTATTCATGCTGTTGACTTCAAACTCCCACCTAAAAAGCTGAGTGTGGCAGAGAAAACTGGCAACTAATATGATGAGGAGGAGGAGGAACCTAAAGTGATTGTTTGGGGGAAACCAGCGCTATCTGAACCAGTTAGAAAAGATTCAGACTGCAATCTTGCAAACACCCATTCAAGTACTAAATTTTACATATGTGGGTTGGTCCCATTAATTTCAATGAGACTACTCATGAATATAAACTGAAGCACCTGCATCTATGGCTGCAAGATCAGGGCCTAAAAAGGGGTGGGGGGAGAGAAAGGTAATTACACTAATTCTTTTGCAGGGCTACACTGCCTGGTTCCACAAGAACTAGAATATTATGTAGTACCAGTCTGACAGAGGATCATCAGTAGATTTCAACCTTTATTTGAGGGCCCCAGGAGTTCAGATAGGCTTCTGAACATTTTGGCTACTCATCAGAGCCAAACTCAAATTCCAAACCACTTGAAGCTCACCTTTCACAACTAAATATCTGTTAGCAAACTTCAACCAAACTTGCTTGATGCAATATTATTTTGATAGACCTTTCATTTTGATAGCCATTATTTATGTTGCTGTTTAATCAATTATACATTCTGAAGTAGCTAAATATTAAGCTAAATACATTGAGCTATCACTATAAAGCATTTTTCTAGCCTTTTAAATCATTCTTATGGCTCTTCTCTGACCCTTCTCCATTTCATTAACTTTCTTGAACTGTGGGCAGCAGAACTGGACATGGCATTCCAGCATTAGTCACACCAGTGGCAAAAGAAAAAGAAGAAAAGTAATTTCTCTACTCCTATTCAAGATTCCCCTGTTTGTGTTCCAGGATTGCATTAGCTGTTTTGACCATGGTGTCACACAAGAGCTTGTCTTTAGCTGATTATTTATCTCCACTCCCTAATCTTTTTCAGTCACTACTTCCCAGGATAGAGTCCCTCATCCTGTAGGTGTGGCCATATTCTTTATTCCTTGATAAAGACATTTACCCATATTAAAATACATCTTGTTTATTTGCACCCATTTAATAAGCAATCCAAATTGCTCTGCATCAATAACCTGTCCTCTTCATTATTTACCACTCACTCAATTTTATTGTCATCTGCAAGCTTTATCAGTGAAGATTTTATATTTTCTTATAGGTCGCTAATAAAAATTTTAAATAGCATAGGGCCAAAAGCCTATCGCTGCAGAATCCCACTAGAAACAGATTTGCCAGATGATGATACCCATGTATAGTTACATTTTGATACCTATCATTTAGCCAATTTTTAATCCATTTGAAGCATGTCATGTTAATTGAATTTTTTTCTAGTTTTCTAATCAAAATGTCATGTGGTACCAAGTCAAATACCTCACAGAAAAGTCTAAGTATATTATGCTAACACCCTTACCTGTATTAACCAAACCTGGAATCTTATCAAAAAGGGTATCAAGTTAGTTTGAAAGGGTCATTATCCTTCTAATACTCCATTTGATCATTCTGGAACTCTCTTTGCCATTCAGTGAGATACTGATACAGATGAGCTCCTTATCTAGCAGGTCTCCCATCAGTTTTCTCCTTCCTTGCAGAAGGCTGATTTTTTT
Organism: Pelusios castaneus; assembly: GCA_007922175.1. NCBI lineage: Eukaryota > Metazoa > Chordata > Testudines > Pelomedusidae > Pelusios > Pelusios castaneus. Next base: position 36,607,614 of record ML685755.1, on the reverse strand, counting down.
GTCTGGCAGGGCAAGCTCTGGAAACTATCTGGATGTCCCTGCATTGAAGCATAAATTCTGGTTCCAAGCCAGCAGAGGATTACCATCCATGTATGCTAAAGAATATTTAGAGTCTAGTGACCACCCAGCATATCTTAGAATGGAAGAAGCTCATGAGTTACAGAGTTACAAATGTCCTGTTCTGGAACCTAACAGATGGTCTGAAGTTCCATGAGAAGTTCACTTTCATCACCAGCGAGCAATGAGTGAAAATGTGTGCTAAAAATCAACAAGATGACTATCTAGCATGGGGGTGCACTATAAAGCAACCTGCATCCATGTACACACCCAACTCACTGCCATTCACTGGGAGTCCTAACACAGGCAAACAGCTACCCTCTGCTGCAATTTGGATTCATAGCCAGCAATGAACCAAATTCACACTGATTTTGTGTGCACTCGAAACAGTGAGAATTTTGGGGGCTCAGTTCACAAACAGGCTAGGGCAGCGCAGGCATGCCCAATTTATAAGATGTGCTGTGTTAGATGGGAGGGGTATGTGAGGCTAACAACTGTGGAGCTTCAACCCCTATTTTTTAATCAACCAGGGAGTAATTAGGAAAAGTTTTATTATAACTGCTTGTTTAATCTTTTCCCTCTTTTCATGGTGTCCATTTTTAATCCCATGTGGTGTTGACAGGAAGGTGGAGAGTAGGGGAAATGGCACAGAATTTGAACAGAATCCAATTTGAACAGAAACTTACCAAAAGCCCAGATTGCATCAGTAATTTAGCCAGAAATCCTTCTCCTCCATATATTAACAAAAACCCACTTTGTGAGAAAAACTTATCTGCTCCAGCATGTTCCGATGCCAGTTCTGCAGTGGTCTGTATACCAAGGCCTACCCAAATAGCTCCTCTGGGTCCAGAGGCAGGATGTGCTCTAACTGCTCTGGTGGCAAAGCCTCTTCACAGTTACTGGCCATATCTCCAGGAGGCTTCTCTCTTGCAGTGCCTGAGATAGCTGCATTTGAACCAAGAGGTCACTTCTGGTTCCTGGAAAGTGAGTGGCAAGATTTGCAATTGAAGGGCTGGGAAGCACAACCCAGGGGATTGTTGGATAGTGTTGGCAGACTCTCTAGCCCCAATCTGATGATCTGAACTTCAGTCTAAAGGAATGTGTGGCTACATCTTTCATACGGTTTATATCTGAATCAGAAGTCTACCACGGGCAGTCCAAAAACCAACTGGATATTGAATAAACCATTAAGAATAAACATGTTATCCAAAGTTTGAAACCTAGAATTTTTTTATATTTGTAAGCTGACATTTTACTGAATTTATTCAATAAATCAAATATTAGTAAAAGATTTACTAATTCCCTTGCTATAGATAGATATATAAGCACTATACATCATCTAATTAACACCAGCGTGTAAAGGAGGTCACATAATAGCTGAGGAACCAATCATGTAAATAGCAGGTTCTTGATTTTGTGGGACAAATAATAGTTACCATTGGACATGGTAAGCTTCCTCTGGCAGCTCACATCAGCTCTTAACACTCCACATTATGGATCAACAATTTGGTTGCTAAAAACACAGACAAAGCTAAGCTTGTTTTAAGTCATATATGTGATTTTAAAAATGTGTCCTGCTTATGGATGCTTTCAGTAGGTATATTAAATTAAACCACAGAGATATAAGGTCTATAGAGAAGCTACTCAGCAAATTCAAGAACTACTTGCCATAAAGCTTCTTACTACTGATACTGTTAATCTGTAATATGCAACTTCCTTGCATAGATCAAGAACAACAAATACCATTGCTAACAACCTACAGTGTGACAGTCCTAAAGGCTATGTCTACACTAGAAAATGTTAGGTCAAGTTTGTTAAGTCGACTTAATAAGGTCGACTTTAAATCGATTTAAAGTCAACCTTATTAAGTCGACTTTACAAAGTGGTTTCCATGGACTTGGACTTAGTCCACTTTGTTAAGTCGACCTAACTGCTCTTAGGTCAACTTAATAAAGTGGACTTAAAGCGTCCACACTGTGCTTAGGTCGACCTAAAGGAGGGTTAGGTGGACCTAAGGAGGGCTAGGTCGACCTAACGGGCAGGTCTTACTAAGTCAATCTTAGCTTTCATTAAGTCGACGTAAGGAATTTCTTAATTTGACTTAATGAAAACCCAATGTGGACAGGGACTAAGTTAGGTCGACTTAAGCCTCCTTAAGTCAACCTAACTTGCAAGTGTAGACATAGCCATGTATAGTATGTATATTATAAAAAATGAGACAGAAAAATCTGAAGGTACTTCATGATTTCTCTATGCAAGATAAAGAGGTCATAACACACCTAATGTTAGGCCCTGCCTCCTTTTGGACAAGCCTCAACACCAGAAGGGGATATTAAGAACAGTATACTGAGCATGAGTGAGTACTTCCTCTGTAGTGGATCTCTTAAGAATACAATGGTAACACTTCAGCCAGTGCCCAAACTAGTGGTCTAAAGAAACAAAAGACACATGCACTATACCCTCTCTTTTACATACTAATGGAAAAATAAAGTGGTCTGATTCTCATTTACACTAAGATCTCTTTATACTTCACTGGTGGAGTAACAGGACTATAAAATATACGTGCCTACAGTGGTTAAAGTATCATTTGATGGGCCCCGGAACCCTCCTAATCTCTGGGTCCCCTTCCCGTATTGTCTGGGCCCCCTTCATGCATGTACGGGCCCCAGCCCAGGTAGGTATTTGCAACCACTTCTCAGTACCACATGCATCGGTTATCCCTTCATAATTTTATATGGATTTATGTCTATAGCAATTATTGTCACACACTAGCAAACATTGCATCACACAATAAGTATTGTGATTAACAACGGTGGGACGTAGGACCTGCCAGCAGCCAGGGCAGAGCACAACATGTGTTCCGCTGGTTTTTTTCTTTTTTTAGGGGTCCAGAACTCTGACCCCTCAAATTTGGGGGCCCTGGAACTGCGTTCCGGTGCGTTCCCCCTTACTTTAACACCTGCGTGCCTAACATTTACATCTGACTGGTGAAAAGGAACACTAGTATAAGTGGAATAAGGTCTTTAGTGTCTTTGCTTAAATCCAAAGTTCAGAGATAAAACTGATTCTCCTTTTGCCACCCTGTACAGGCCTCCAGAGCTGTAGTGACCTTCTACTACACGCACTTCAACCTTATGGCTATTACAGGAGTGCCTAACAACGGGCGAGCAGAAGTTCACTGGGACTATGATTTTACATGGAAGGCACCCTGCTATTACTGCAAAGGGCAGCTGTCTAAAATTCTAGGTTAGTTAGAGAGATAGCTTCTGTCTTAATTCTGAATCTACTGCTGGGTTTAAACATCTAAGAACTATTCTCCTTTAGTCTTTGTGATTTACAAACCATGTATCACTTAAGAACAATAAACAAAGTGTGCAATTCTTTGCAGTCTCGTTTGTATCACTAATGATCATTAATTCTGTGCACATGAAATTGTTGTAATAAAATAGGATCATCCAGTCATTTCTGATTTTGATTGCATACGACACGTACTTTTTGAAGCTCCTGACTTACTGAAGTGAATAGTTATCAATGAATCTTCTCTTTGAACTTTCAATATGTATTGCTAGTATTCTGAGTCATGGATAATTGCCTCTAAAGATACTTACTCAACTGAGACAAAGTTAGCTGGTTGTTACATCTCTGTTGCTAGGTCCTTCCCAATAGCCATTCTTTCTGAAGTGTGACCAGCCCTCAGTCTCCCTCACACTGTGTTTCACTGAGATTGCTGCTTAAGAGCTGAAATAATTTAAGGAACTGCTTCCATGTTTGTCCCTCATGCCCAAAGCTATTAATAGAAAGGGAGGGAAAGCGTGATTTATATTACAAGAAGCAATTCTACAATAGCAATCTGTTTCTTGCCATATTGTAGTACATAAAATGTTTTGGGTAAATTTGTGAGCAGAAGCCTCCAAAGCCTTTTGGATGCTGGTGTTGCAATGCAGTATCCATTACTGTGGCCTGTTGTGTTCTGCCCAACGTCTGGGAGGAGTAGAGGGAACCATTTTGCCAGGAGTGGACTCAAGACACCGCTGGCTATCTGAACAGGCACACACAGATCACGAGTGATGCTGGATCCATATGCACAGCAGAAATCAGGGATGCCCAGTACATCCACATAAGTTTGCATGGTCCCATGTCTGAGGGGGAATGAAATGGTAGTTGAGGCTTTGCTGTGTGCGTGTGGGGGAGCTGTGGGAAGACTTTTGTAAATGTGGTTGATATTGTGTATTATGAATTTACATTTTGTGACACACTGCATCCCAGAGCAGCATCCTGTAAGCCCCATATTTATTGTTTTCATTAGATATATGGAGATATGTTTTGCATTTTATCAATACTGGCATGTATGTTAATTCTGCATATGGATTACTACAAAAACAGGTTGCAAATTTTTAATTCTGAAAGTCAGAGGTTAATGAATGTCATCACATGGCCATAGTTTGTGTCTTTTACTATTACAAATAATAGAACTTATTATTGCAGCCTTGTGTGTAAATTCAACATTTTATTTTACATGGCTATTTACATGCTGTAATACCCATAAATGCAGATCAGCTGCCATCATAGTGTGCAGAGCAATAAACAAACTCTGCCAAAAAAATCAAAGATCCGTGTGTCTGAATGACAAATCCAGCTATTCCTCAGTGTTCTTCTTGGTCTTTCTGGTATGTTTTGCATTTGCAGGCTGTGACAGGAGTGGATGAATGCACAGATAACATTTATCTGTTTCATATGCTAGTGTTCATTACTGAGACATGGTCCTGAATTCTCCTAAGTCTGTATACTCTGCATGGGGACAGGAGCTGAAGGTGGCACTGGAACAAGCAGTCTGGTAGACACGAGTGCAAGTAATTGCTTGAACAGCTCCTTCCTTTATCTCCCTCCCTAAAACTACTGTCATGCTCCAATAATCTGTCTGCCAATTTCTCTTTGCACTGTGAAGTCTCTGTGTCTCTTTCCCTCGGTGTATCCTTATTCTTCCGATACTCCATTTGGTCATTCTGGAACTCACGCTGCCAATTAGTTTCATCCAGCAGCTTGCACATCAGCTCATCTCTGACTCTTTCTCTTTCCTAGCAGGCTTCTCATAATATGTTTGCACCCAGACTGATCAGGTCTTAGATGGGTACATAAGAGTATTAATTGTGGAGCTTCAACCTATTATACCACCAACCAGGGAGTAACTGGGAAAAGTTTCATGATAACTGATTGTTTAGCCTTTTTCCTCTTTTTGCAGTGTCCATTTTGAATCTCAAGTGGCATCAGCAGGAAGACAGGGGACTGTGGAAATAGCAAATGTTCTGCCTTGAAAAAAACCACACCAAAACACCAGATTACATTAGCAATTTAATAGGTCCATGAGCTGGAAATCCCTCCTACCCCTATGTTAACAAAAAATTATATGGTGACAGAAACCTACCAAGCTCTGGCTCCAGCGTCTGTGCTTGTTCTGATGACAGTTCTTCCGGGGGCTGTTACCCAATGTCATCCCCAAATAATAACACTGGGTACAGACGCAGGATGTGCTATAGTTGCTCTGTTGACATAGTCTTTTTGGTTACTAGCCACATTGTCAGAGTCACTTTTTACCCTTTCACAGCCCCGAGAGATTGTGGAACAGTATTGTCAGACTCTCCAGACCGAACTCTGATGACCTGGACACAAGCAGCATCCACACTGCAAAATGCCGTGGCTCTGGCCCATATCATATAGGGTCTCAGAAACGGACCCATTCCCCAAGCTTTGTCAATAGCACTGAGTCCAGAGGGGCTCCTAGCCCAAGACTATTTTCTACGTAGGCAAAAGAGGGTCTTGGGCTTCAACCAGAAGTAGAGTCCAAGCCTAGTGCACTATGTAGACATATGTTAATAGGCCTTATCATTAGTAAATTTGTCATTCAATATCAAATTTTGCTCCTTAAGCATTATTCCACGACTCCTGTTATTGCCCATTTCTATTATTCAAATCAATTCCTCTTTGGTATGTACACACTTCAGTTACTTATAGGCAATTATTTTCCGCTTTAGTCTTAGTTTGGGCAAGATTATGTTATTTGCTCATGTGTGACTACTATCCCTGACTCACTGACAACACATTTAATACCGGACTTTCACAGTTGTTCTCCACTTGCTTCCTCCTGCTACCAATACTTCTCCCTCTCCCATCATCGCCAGTATCCCCACTGCAGATTTCCATTGACTTCAATCCCTAAATCCCTTCATATGACACTTGATCTTCACCTCCACCTGATCTTATTTTTTCCTCACATAGCTACCCCTTTGGCCTGCTCACTTGAATTTCCTGTTTTCCTCTCGTACTGATCAATTTCTTTGCTACAAGACATACAGCCTTGAAACTAGCACAGAAAATAACATTGAAGAAAAATCTGACATTTCAAACAAGAACCTAGACCTTAATTATTCATTAAATGAGAAATCTCTTATCTATACTGCAGATGTAACATCAAAGTTACCCACTAAACTGGTTTCTTATTAGCATTTAAGTAAAATTTTTATCCTGTGTTATCACAGTCAGAGACTGAAACCAAAGAAATTTAATAAGCACCTAGTGAAAGCAGGTCAGGCTTCTAACAGAGTCCTTAATTGGAAAGTAGTACATCTTAGAGATGAAAAGGCTGTACACAGAGAGAGTAAGCTTTTTGCCACTTCTGTCTTGTCAGAGGTAAGCAGCATTAAACAATTTATCATTGCATTTCAACTTTGATTTGTTTCTGAACCTCTAAAGGCTTTTTTTAAAAAGACTGATGCTTCCAAATCACCTTTCAGTAGTAAGCTTCATGCAAGTTGAAAACCTATCCAAACATAAATAAATAGAGTTCTCCGCACCACCCAGTCATGGCTGGTGTTGTCTCTTCACAGTAACAACAGTAAATGCCAGTATGTGTACTGTACTGAGTTCTCGGACACTGATCATCTGTTTTATACATGGCTTTATAAAGTAGCCCATGTTTAAAGTTACTTCACACTGAGGACTCTATTCATGATAAAGGGAGCCATATTCTCTCCTGGCCTACTCCCAGCTCCCTCAGAAGCAGGAGGGGACTTTCCCAGCAATGGTGCAAAGCAGCTGCAGTGGGGTAGGAAAAGACCTTTCAATGCCGGCAGATTGCTTGTACCATTCCAACTCAGAACATCACTTTGTCTGAGAACTGACTGCTGGCTTAAACTTCTACACTCAGTTTTCTCAGCGTTTCTCTACTACCAGTCTTTGTATACTGCCACAAAACAAACCAACAGTTATGGTTATGCCAACATCACACAGGATGCAGAGATCACAGCTATTAATAATATTTGTATTAGCATAGTACTTAGGAGCCCAGAGCTGGTCAAAAAATAGGTTTCTTCCCGACAGCCATAGAAAATTTTGACTTTTTATTTAAAAAAAAAAAAAACACATTTGAAAAGCTAACAAAACAATTTGCCAGGGGGCAGAAAGGGGGGGGTAAGTTTGGCAACCAAATACCAGCATATTTTCAGTTTAGTCCAATGTTTTAGACTTAAGACCAAAAACACAACGCATTGTAATTTTGATAAAAGCAGGCACTTCCTGCAAAAATTTTTATTTCTTTGAAACCCCAATTTTCTCCTGAAAAGGGTTTCAAAGAAAAGTTTTCTACCTACCCCAGCATCAAAAAGTCCATTAAGGGGGAGTTCACAGGTGCACATGATACCACAAGTTCCCCATACCAGAGGGAGCACAAACAGTCAGAAGTGCTAGCGGGACAAGGGGTTGAGCCAATATGCTCAGGATATGTTGATTCAAAGAACCCTTTAAAGTTGTGTTCCTCCCATATAATACCTGAAGGCCCCCAACTGACATTTCCATTGCCTCCTCTTCCTAAGGAGACTTCACCAGATGGGGGAACATGGTCCAGTGCCTAGCAGAAAACCTTGGGGGAAAAAAAGTTTAATTCAAGGGGTTTTAACAATGTAATGGCCAAACCCAGCTCCCTTTATGTTTTAATAGGATTTTTGCTTAAGGCAAGCAGGATTGGGCTCAGAAAGGTTCCTTTTTCAAGAACTACAAATTGCTGATGACTATCAAAGCAACCTTCCTCACAGGCTTCTTCTCCATATAACAGTCATGGATTCTTAAGGCCAGAGTGTCTCTGTCCACTCCAGGGGTGTGCAAAGAGGAGAGGGTTGAACCCTTCCCCCTACCATCCCAATCAGGAATATTTACAGTCCCTGTGCTTCCTGCATCAATGTGTATGGGGGATGGTTTGGGCGTTTTTTTGTTTTGACTCTACCACCTCACTATACTAACCTCACATACAGTAACCTTTTCATTCTTATCTTTTAAACCACATCCATCCCTAATTTGCCACTGTCAACATCATTAATAGCAAATTTGCTAGCGTATTCTCTCTAGGTCACCTTGCAAGAGAGATACACAGGAAATTAACTGGATTCAGTTCATGGTCTAAATCCCATTTCAGTATTATCTGGGCTTTACACACCTGACATTTCTCACCTCATTTGGAATATGCACAAAGTTTGAAGGAGGTTTTCCCGGAACTGGCTTACTGAGTTCTTACCACTGTATTTAGCCTGAGTTTATTTACTTGTCTAGATCCAAAAGCATGCAATGTCTATTAGTTTTTCTTTGCCAGTATAGTGTAATTCCATCAACTAATCTGCCTTTTGTCTGATACTTGGCAATGCTTCCATTTTTAATCATTTTTTAGGTCACATCAAGTATCATAAAAACTTAGCGTGGGGTTCACACAAGTAGAGCAGTATAAATTGAACCTGTTGTGACCCAGCTTCTGAGCCAAGTTCATTTTCTTTTGTATTGCACTCTGTTTTTTCTATTTATATCAGATAGTAACTTCCAAGGTATTGCCTTTGGAACCCAGATTAACTATTCATTAATGGCTTGGACTTTGTCATGTAAGTGCCAGAGAGTCCTTTTTACTTCATTTTCATAACCGGGAAGAATTAACAGGCCATATCTGCAGATATTTCAATGGCACATGATACCACCTAACCATTACAGTCAGAGATAATGGATATGCTACAAGAAATAAAGAGTATTGGACCTTAATATACTGAACTAGAGAACAGTGCACAGGTAACAGGGACTTAAACTGAGCCAAACAAGATATTTTCAAGTATATTATTTTTTAAAAAAAGAAAGCAGGAAAAATAAACTTGGTGCTATGGAATGCAAGCTGTATCTCAGAAATTATAGCTTTATGGGCAGCCATGGTGTGGCAGGATACAGAGAAAGAGGCTGGATATTGCATGTGCATTATAGATACTGTAGGGTCTCAGTCCCAAGAACTTTCTAGTACTGGTTATTTTGAGTTTGGTGCAATGCCTCCCAATGAAAAATTAACTCTTATTTTCTAGAAACATACTGATTACGTGCTAATTTGCCAGACCCAACTGTCTGGCAAAATGCACAAAAAAGAAGCATCAGAACCAGGCTTTGTGGTAAGCTAACAGGACAGAGTGATAAATTACTGAAATATTAATCTTATTTTAGGATGAGAGTTACCTTTTAGTTGATTTTGATTTATATTAATCTGACTTATACACACTTAAAATCTTACTGTAGTCAAATTAGTGCTTGTGACTTGAGTGTGTGCAGAAACCTCACTTAATGTGACAGAGCTGGTACATATCAATTTCTTGGATAACTTGACAAAACAAATGTAAATGAGCTTGCGGGGTGCAGTGGACAGCACAGAACCCTGGAAGATGGCAGTCCTCGGGATTGCATCTGGAACTGGGGCTGTTTGCTGAGAATCTATTCCATGAATGGCTGGCCAGAAGCACTCCTTCACTAGGTCAGAGACCGATTACTCACAGGAGGCTGGATGTGGGTTGACCCAGGAGTGGGTGGTTCACATAGCAAAGAGAAGTAAGTTGGGGCCCAAGAGTCAGGAATTGGGGTGACACAGCTATACACACAGTCCAGATTGCACGGGGGAGTCATCACATACCCACCTTAAATGAATGTTCACTCCTTTGTCCACAGTTTTAAATTGTTCAATACCGGACTTGCTCTGGTGGGATAGACCGTTAATCTCTTTGGTTTTTCATGGTCTTTCCCTGGAAAGATAATTTCCATTTCTGACATCCAAGCTCTGCTTGTTTTCAGGGACACAGAGAAAAGAGTTTGTTTAAGCTTTCAGTTATATCCTATCACCATCTTATTAAATTGCTTCTACTATTCTTTAGTGATGCAATGGCTTCCCTCATCCATCTCTTCCCCATATGTATTTTAAATAATTCCTTAATATTTTATTCACATCCTGGGAAATCATATTCTTACTGTCAACCTTCTTTATTAATCAGGGTTTTGGGGGGAGAGTGTTGAGCTTTTATAAAAACAATAAAAAAAAACCCTTTACAACTTTGCTTTATAATTCTCTTTATGAAAAATCCTCCTGTCTCTTAATTCCAAAAACAAAGAGGCCTACAGCCTCTTAGAAAGTCTTTTCTAAAGTTATCAGAATAACTGAAACTACCTCACAGACAAGGAAATCAATGGCTCTGCAGGGAACAGAAACACTCTGCTAGTTACCGGTGCCTATTGCAATGTGTCTGGTTTTCCCCCTGTTAATCAGGTGTTGTTCCATTCACTTTGCTGAAACCTTTTGTATATAGAACCCCTGTTTTGAGAGATGGTAGGAGAATACATTATTAATGATGTAAGGAATCAGGTAAATATATGGGAAAAGACCTAGAACAATTGTTTTCCTTGAGAGATCCCGTATACAATAGTAGTATTGCCAACTTCAAGCATTCAAAAATCATGAGTCGGGCCCCCAAAACCATTGGATTGAATTAAATGCCATGGCATATTAAAAATAGCAAATGTGCAGCTCTTTTTATTTGCTTTCAAGTTTGAGCCAATAGGGTTCACACTTCCAAGATTGTCTCTACAGTAACAAGTAATAAGAATTTTTAATAGAAATTCTCATGTAGCTCAAGACTCCAGAAGTTATGACTTCAAAGGAGAACACTAAGTATCATGAGATGTGTAATAGAATTACAGGGGTTGGCAACATGGCAGGAGGAAGGGAGGATACAAGTAGACTTCATAAGCAGTAGAAGTTAAGGCCTAAAAAATTCCAAAATGCACGATCTGTTTTTCACCTTCATATAATTATTTGTACCACAGTCCCTATCAGAATCATGGCCTCATCATACAGATACACATAAAAAGGAAACCCAGTCCCTGCCCCAAAGAATGTATTATCTAAACTGAAACAATATAATAAGAAAAATAATAATAGGAGAAAAGAGGGGTCCAGAGAACAAAATGAACAAATAGTAAGATTTCATGGTTGCATAAACTACCTACACTCATGACTTGATGGCTCTTTATTATATTAAAAGTTATATGTGTCCCAAACTACTGTTCAACTTCGCATGAAATGACAAGGGCTTTTGCAATGTGGACAAAAAGAACATGGTCAGAATTTTAGAAATGCTGAAGAGCTGGATTTGGAGGCAAATGTTGGTCAATGGAAGGAAACAAAAATGACTTGCCGGTTCCATTCCTGAGTGACAGAGAGGACGGTCGCATTCTTATTGGACAGAGAACAGAAGCACTAGGAACAGAAGTTAGAGTTTAGTTTTATCCGTATTCAGTTTAAGCTGATAGACACGTCTAAGAGGAGATGTCATAGACACAGACTGAGTTGCAAGATGGTAGGAAGGGAGAGAAGTGAGGAATAGAGAAGTGGATTTGGAAGTCATCACTGTAAAGATGGTAGCTGAAGCTGTGTGGTAAAAAAAATTATCCACAAGCAGTTACCCTAAGCAGACAGCTCACATGAATTGAGGTAGGAGGGATAAGAAGAACAGGATCTCTCATGCACACTTGACGATACATTTCATTTTGTGCGGTACAAATGGAATTCTGACACTCACATTAGTGCCAAGACAGACTTTACAATAGGCACTTACACTAGAGAAATGGGGCATGCTATGATGTTTAAAAGACTCTCAAAGTAGAAGTATAGCACTGGTGACAGATGTCCCCTTCGTTAGTATATTAATGTGGGACTTTGGTTCAGTTCCTTTTGCCACGGACTCCACGGGTAACTTTGGAGTCATTTGGCCTCTCTGTGCCTCACCCAGTTCTACAGCTGAGTATCTAACACTTCCCTCCCTCACAGGCATGTTGGGAGGGTAACTATCTTAAAGATTGTGAAGTGCTTTGAGATCTACTGATGAAAAACGCTGCATAAAGAGCTAAGTATATCATTATTTCAACTGCACTTTGGCCTTTAGGAATCCCTTGAAACTACCCCAGATTTGCTCCCAAGTGCTGTAAGGCTCTCTAAAGGAGTATCAGTTCTGTTACCCTTTATGCTCTAAGTGGCTAACCGAAGTTCAGGGCCAAGCAAGTTGTTTATTAGATGGGGAAACTATTGATGGAGTCAGGTGTCTTTGATGTAATCTTGTTTACTTACAAACAAGAGTACAAGTTCTGTTTCCCTGAACACAGCAGGAATCAAACATCTCCAAGCCCCTTCAAACCAGCACTCAGCCCAAAAGCTCTCACTCAGCTTTCTCTCAGCACTATGCTCCCAGTACGTCTGTCACTGCCTGGTGCTTATTTTCTCCCTTCTTTCTCAGCTTCTCTGCTCTATCTGCTGTTTCTCTCAGACACACAAACCTTTCCAAAACAATAGCCAGCAAAAACTCCTGCAATCTACACGTGCCTTTGTTTTGGGTGGTGACATGCCTGTGTTTGGGTCAGAGACCGTTACCGATTCAGCTACTTGCTTTTACAAAGAAGCCTCCTGGTTTCTTACAACTATCTAGAATGAAGGGCAGCAGTTTCAGTTTCAAAGATGTTTAACCCACCCCATAACAATAGTATATTGTGTGGCTAGATATAACAGGGCTAAGGTGGCTACAATGATGTTGCATTATCATACAATCCTGAATTCTTTTACAGCATAAGTTTGAATATTAACTGCAACACTATTCTAAGATAGTTTTTCAGTTTAATTTCTTTTTTTAAATGATGAGATAATCTGCATTGTTATAATTTCATCTCTCTCGACATCCACAAATTTGCACTGAAATTGTTTTCCCACAACAGTAATTTCGCATTGTAATAGCATGATTAGCTCAAGATCCAGTGAATTGTTCTGAAATAGTTTGCCATTGTAATGTCACATGGTAACAGCATCATAACGACATTGGAATAGGCTTCCCATACATTTGCATAAAGTTGGCTTGATATAATGCTCACGATTCATCAAGCCATTGACATTGGGTCTCCAGAGACTTTCGCTGAAACTTTTTGCCATTGAAATTCATGTGGCTTTATAACACCATTGCTTCATTATAGGGGTCCCTTTTATATGTAAATTGTTTTCCAATAATAATCTTGCTTGGAAATCTGCATAAGAGCATTAGGAGCAGGAATGTCTTCAATTCAAGTGACTAGGGAATTGTATAATTTTATTACCCTAAAGTCACTACCACTTTACTCCTGCTCATTATAATTTCACCTTTGAAATCTCAGACTCAATAAAATTGAATTTCTTTTCCATTCCACCTTTCTCCTTCAGGGCACCAGGTACTAGAGTACAATGCAAAACTAATCTGTAACCTTGAAACTGGATAAAAATATATGCACCTTCATAGCCTGTCTTGTTCCCTTCAAAATATTTTGCCAAAGCAAAAGAACACAAAAGTACAAATACCCCGATTATCAGATTCCAAGCCACTGCAGTTCAAAGTGGCCAAGGCACAAAGCCTCAAATGCTGCATTTTGTAATAGACATTTATAGACTGTATAACAGCATCTGTAACAGCACCATAAATGGCACTAGCAGATAGGAATGTCTGGTGGACAATATTCAAATGAACTAAAGCAATCAGAGTATCCTCCAAACTGTCAAAAAGTTACTTTTGAAAATTAAGCTTATTTGATGCATGAAATAAAACTACAATTAAAGGTACAGTAACTCCTTTCACCCTGCTCTGGAGCTGATGAGCTCTAGAAGTAATCACCTCATTGCCTTCAATTTGGACACTGCAGGAGTGGGTCTTCACTCCTCATCCAAACTGCTTACAGAAATAGTCATTATTTAGAGAGATTCACTTCCAGAGCTGTAGCAGATTTTGCTCTGGATCTTGATGACTTTACAGCCACCCACATTGGTGAAGCTTATCAAAAAACATTTGATACTCAATAGGTTAGAGCATATTATGCAGCTGATATTGGACATTTGTATTTGAAAGTACACAGTCAACCTTAATATGTATAACAGACAGCTAAATTGGTTTTACTTTTTCATATTCTGCATCATTAACGTTCCCAGTTTAGTCACATTTACACAAGCAATAACAACAGCATGCAATAGGAAAGAGACTATTATGCATGAAGCTAGGCTGCAAGGGATACATTTTCAAATACCTTCATGTGCCTTTAGCTATGCGATGCCTGTTCATATGCCCACCCTTTGAAAATGTAACCATAGGTACAAGTAAAGGTGATGGTTGCCATTGCTCTACATCATGGTGGCAAGAGCTAGGATTTTGTTTGGATAAATGTATAAAGTGCTTGAGAAGGATACCATGCACATTGCACTAGAGATCAAAGTCCTCTCTCTCTTTAGCTACAGAACAGCAAAATGACTAATAGCGATACGATGTGCCTGTAATAACATTGCATAGCAGTGGCAAATGGGGATATAGACGTGTGCATGCTAGAAACTGGCCTGAGCTCAGCAATTCATTTCATAGAGGTGATGGAAAAGCTGTGAGCTGGTAACTAAATTACCCCAGCTGCAGGGCTCAATTTGTGATGGTGTTTGCAAACGGAACGCTGCATCTTGGTTCACAAATGGCTAGCCGTAAGCCAGCTCTTTCTCATTCGCCCGGGGCCATTGACTTCAGTTAACTGAAGCACACCCCCACCTCCACCCCACAGCAGGGCATCCGAGCCACTCTTCTAGCTCTCCCTATCTTCCACTATGCCCTGGAAAACCTCTCACTAATTACTTAAACAGCTAAATGTACTTACTTTCCCTCCCGCTTCCTGATTGGCTGCGTCTTGAGCGGTCAGCTGGTTGTTGTATCTTCATAGTCCACCAGACTTAGGCTCCATCCACTCCTCAAAGTCCAAAAAGAGCCTTCTAGTGGCTACCATGCAGCCTGAGAATTCTTCTTTTCTATTGCAACCAGCTTTGCATTAAACCCAGGGGCAGGTAACAACCCATAATAAATACTTAATTTAGCTAGACAACTTACATGTGTTTCTGAGCAACCCTCTACTAGAAAATGAAGTACCATCATTAGCCCCATCAAATATTTCCTGCCCCTGGTCTTAAGGCCAGGTGTCAGAAGGAAGAGGAAAGGGTTTTGTTCTACTAGGGAAAGGGAAGTGATTGTGGGGGGGTGGGGGGGGTTGGCCAACCCACTAATAGCTCTTGGGGCTGGAAAGAGGAAAGTGGCCTGAGCTGGTAGCACCTCAAGGAAAGAAGTTGGGAGAAGCCGCCTTCTGAAGACCCTGGAGAGGAACAATCCAGTAGACAGCAGGACAGTGGAAAAAACAATTATTTGAAGTCCTCCATGCTAATGGAGGTTATCCAGGTCTTGATTAGGTGAAAAGAGTAGCTGCTGAGGAAGGGAGGTCAGTTGAGGTAGAAGTTTAGGGATTTCCCCAATGAGCACTGTGCACCAGACAGCAAACCCACAGTGAGTGTGAGCAGGGTGCTCTTTCACAGAACTCTGCTGACAACAACTATTGAGCTCAGAGACTCAATAATTATTAACAATCCCTTCCATAATAAAAACATATCATCTCACTTGCATAATCAGTCTAGTTATTTGATCGTTTACAATACATACGGTATGCTATTTTCTTAAACATGATGTTTTCAATAGTCTTTGCAATTTTATATTTTAAATACCATGGTTTAATGGAGTGTTGCCTAAAAGTTAGAACAGAGGACTGTGAGTCAGGACTGCCAGGTTCCATTCCTAGCACTTTCATTGACCCAGTGCATGAACTCAGGTAACCACAGAACTTCACTATGCTTTAATCTAATCATCTGTAAAATGGATATACTGCTTACCTAACTCACCGGGACATAATGAAGCTTTAGTTAATCGAATTCTCATAAAGTACTTCGCGATTCACAAATAACAGCATAAATTCAGAGGATTCTTAATAAATATTTAAAGTGGAATTTTCCAAATGATATTTTGTAAAATAACGTAAATCATATTTTACCAGATTATGATTTTAAACCTGAAGTAGATTTAAAGCCCTTGTCTGTTGACACAGAACTAGGCCTCAGTGAGCCATACTGGGACCCAAAAGCCCCATGTAGGTAAGGAGCACCATCTAGTGTTATAAAGAAATTCCATATTTTCAGGTTCCTTTGCATTTCAGCATATTATTGTTTATTTGTATTGTGCTATCATCTAGGAGTTCTGTCAAGGACCCCATTGTGCAGAGTACTATACAAATATCTAACAAGCTATCTTTGTTTTAAAAAAAAACTTTATTATATAAAAACTTCTGCAAGAAAAAGGTTGTTTTTTCCCCCCAGAGGCTTGTAGAATTGGCTTACCCATGAATATGTTGTAAAATTCATTTTACAAATTATTAGAATAACGCTTATGCCTTTTCAGGTGATTCCAAGCAGAGGTGAGTCACAAGATCTGTGAGATCAGAGGGTTCTTAATGTTTCTCCCCCTACTGCTTAAGAAGGAAAATAAGAAACTGCTGAAAGTGAAAATTACTAGCAGAGAAGCATTCTGTCCCTCTAGATCTGTTTGAATTAACCTTGTGCCCCACCCTTCTCTGTATCTATATATTTCCAGCTTACATGCTATATTTTCCATTTCTTTCATCTGACAAAGTGGGATTGTGCCCACAAAAGCTCATGCAATAAATAAATTTGTTCATCTTTAAAAATGCCACAGAACTGCTTTTTTGGCTTACTAACAGGCAAGAAGCTTTGGCCGTTCCCAATGGATCGTGCTTGTGTGTTGGAATGTTTAGACTATTTATAAAACTGAGAAAATCCTAATCTAAAAATGAAACGGACCAGCACATTGGAGGTAGGCAGCCAATAAACCTCTAAAGACAATACAAAGAGCACTGGACTGGTAGACCACTAAGAAGCAGCATGAATTATTCTCAAGTGGGACTCTGTTGTCTTTCTACAATAGACTAACACGGCTACCCCTTTGGAATTCTCAAGTGGAAAATGTGCACTGCAGGCACATTGCTAAGAGGTGATGATGAGTAGCCACCATTTCCTCAATTCAGTGAAAGCTGTGAGCGCCCAGCCTCGCCCAAGCGCAAAGACTGCAGCACAGATAGTGAATTTAACTCATCTAACCCGCTCAGCAGGCAGCACATACATAAAGTAGGCAAAATCCTGTCCTAACTCAAAGGTAAGCTAAAAGGTGAGCATAGGATAGGCTCAAAGATAATTGCCAAGTGAAGGATCCAAGATCCGTGATATTGGCACAGCATAGGTTGTCTCAAGGGCTATGTCTACACTTGTTAAGTTAAGTCGACTTAACAGAGCCTGTAGTGTAGACATACCCATCTACACTGGCTTTTATGTTGACTTAAGTCAACTTAATAAGGTTGACTTAAGCGTTAAGTCGACCTTCAGAGGTGGTGTTATTAAGTCAACTTAAGGAAGCTCTTAAGTCAACTTAATAAGTGCCCAGTGTGGATGCAGAGTTCTGTAGGTCAACTTAAGCATCCTTAGGTCGACCTAAGGTGCCAGTGTAGACGCACCCAAGGAATCTTGGGTGAAAATGCATCAGAGATGCCATTGGTGCTCCAAAAAGAAATAGCGGGCTCCCTTCCCTTTACATCACATGTTGCTTACCACAATTACAGATTCAAACTTGTTCATGGAATTTCATTCAAACTAACCCAAAGCAAAGCTCCATTGAAACTGCCCAGTTTTACTTGGTTTGAGTTCAAAGCCATCTGTTGTTCCATAGTCACAATGTTCATGAATTTCAGTTAAGTGCCTCACAAACTTGTTCATGTTGGTTTGAAAAGAGCCCTAATCCCCAGGAGTGCCATCTGATTTAGGGTTTCACTGCACCCGGGGTTACAGATTTGCTGCTGAGCTCTGTGTTGCGTGAGTACCATAAGACACACCCATAGCATATACAGCAACACTGAAGAGCTTGTTTCTCCAGTGTGCTCATAGTGCTTTTTTAAAACGTTATTCACACAAGGATTTACTCTGACAATTTTTAGGATGGGCTAAGAACAGACTGCATAATACTGTTCCCCCAATTACCTATGTGGGCTACAGCTTTAGGCATCATACTTCATAACGCTAAGACAGGCTGCTGTTGCTGAATGTTGGAGTCTGTTTGATGTCAGCCATACCACTTTGAAACCAACCTGTTCTCATTTTACACATTTGAAATGCCAGCAGTGGCTGTCCCCATCTCTGCTGGCTGTCCCCATCTTTGTGTCATTTCTTTATTCTCAGCAGTCAGTCTAATCAAGACATATGGCTGCAGCTCTCACAGCTCACAGGTTCCCGAGAGACACTGTGTAGTGAGCAGATAGTCATATACCTGGTATTAGCAATGGAATTAGTGAGAGCTCCATCTACTCATCTTATTCTACACGTGCACAATGCAAGTTAAAACCATGCTGCAAATGAAATAAAACATTGTTTCAGCAATATTGATCACAGAATATTGCTGTCTCCACAGAATGACATTCTTTTTTAAAAAAGCTTAAGGCTAACACCTTTCTATGTGAATTGTTTTCTAAATGGCTCCAGGAAGCATTTCTAGGGCTGCAAATATCAAGCAAAATCTATAGTGCTTCCGGGAGAAGTACATTTGGTTCAAGAACTACTGGTGGCCTCCACTATGAACTCTACTGTGCACTCACACAAGGATGTAGACAATGCAAGGTGGAACCTAATGTCCCTGCACAAGCTACTGTCATCACTGGTGCTCACACAATCACTTCTAAATGACTAGTACACTTGGGCACAAGTGGGAGAAAAGGGAAGTAGGCAGATCCTCAGCTCTCTGCCCCTCAGCATGCCAGTGAGCAAAAGAATTAGCACAGGTCACTTCGTCCCAGAACAAGGAGTGAGATCAGAGGTGGAACCCTTAGGGCTTGTCTACAGCTTCTCCTGTTATCTTAGATAATCCACCTGCCCAAGAGGAGGTATCTAGGACAGCATAAGAATTCTTCTATCAACCTATCACTGGTCAGCTTAGGTCAGTATTGATGCATCTCTCAGAGGGGTCTGGTTTATGCACCTGAAAGATATAGATGTATCAGAGTAAATTCCTAATGTAGGCCAGGCTTTAGAGCCACAGACTTATGCCTGTATTTCCCCTTCCTCAGTTTGTATTGTATTGTACAATCTATTGGATTGGACTGTACTTCCCCTACCTCAGTTTGGATTGAGGCGTTACAATTCCTCTCTTCTCTTTCACAGTACTTCTCTAGTCAGTTAATCAGAATACTGTGATGAAAGTAAAACCAAGAGACCTTAGGCTATATGGGACTGTACTGCTAACTGAAACTGTTACTATTTTGATTGGCGGGTCCTGTGGTTCTTAGCTTCAGTAATAAAGGCCTGTGTTGTTTTATTAGTACTCTGGCTACTCTAGGGTTGTTCCAGGTTTCATAGAGTTGCTCTGCTAAAATATACCAGGTATGTCCAGCCTCACTTATTTCATAGGCCTGTTAATGGACAATGGAAGTAGCAACTGAGGTTAAAGGCCAGCAGGGGAAAAAGTTAGAGGTCACAGATATTCTCCCAGCCACTCACATCAATTGAGGGGAAATAAAGGTGGTAAAAGCAACAGGGGAGGGGAGACAGAAGTAGGTGGAGCAGTACCTCAGTAGCATGCATCTCTTTATGTCTCCTCTCCTCACATATATTCCATAGGGCAGGGCTCCTTACTTGTGGAAAGGATGAGCCAGGTACAGAAGGGGAGGATGGCTACTGTCCATAACAACCAGCCAGCCTCATCATTTGCATGCTCCTCCTCTCTGCTATGAAACGTCCTTCTGAAGAGGGGAGCTCCTGAGGACCCTCCAGCAGGGAATTCAAGTACTGTTTGCTCCAGAGGTCCAGGAAATACTGCACAAGACTGAGCCTCTGGACAAACTACCTAGTCCTTCTCTGGGATTTCCACGCAGGCACATGGTGAGGATGGATTTTCATAGCACAGTGTGGGTGTGGGGAGAGGAATGTTAAAAGATACAAGACAGTGATGAGCATCACAAGTGTCAATAAATAAGTATAAATCTAAAGAGCGGATGTTTAGACACTACTGCTCTTCATACCAAATGTGATCACTTTGCTATTATCTTACCCTTGTCCCATCCCATTGGCTTCTCTCTACCTGTTGTCTCGTAAGCTATGTCTATACTTTTTAATTTAAGTCGACTTAGCATGTCTACACTTAAATTTTAAGTCGACTTTGGGGGGGACCCTACAAAGTCGACCTAGAGCATCCACACTGGACACCTAGGTCAACTTGTAGGGGCTAAGTGGACCTGGGACTGGTCCACGGTGGCGGGGGGCACCCCGTGCCAAGTGCCAGGGGGCTCAGCCTTTGCCCCATTGTACCTGGGTACAATGGGGCAAAGGGGGACAGGGACCCTGGCAGGGCATAGGGGCAGAGTGGGCAGGGCTCTGTCCTGCCCTGTGGGGGGGCATGCCAGGCTCTCCCTGTGCCAGCCACCCTGGCAGGGAGGGCAATGGTGAAGTCCTGGAGACCCTAAGTCGACTTAGGGCTACTCCACATCTACACTGGCTTAAGTCGACTTTCTAAAGTCGACTTCAGCCAAAAGTTAACTTAAACTAGGTTTTATAAAGTCGACTTAACTTTTCCTTAAGTCGACTTAAACAACTGCTTAAGTCGACTTAAGGAAAGTGTAGTGTAGACGCAGAGTAAATTAAGTCGACTTAAGCAAGCTTAAGTCGACTTAATTTAGAAGTGTAGAGACACCCATTTTGTTTAACTTTTAAGCTCTTTGAAGCAGGGATTCTTTATGTGTTCATGCACAATGCCTAGCAGGATGGTCCCCTAATACCGGATTGGGGCCTTTGGCCTTACAGCAATACAAACAAACACATCAATCCTATCTCCTCTCTGCTGCAACAACAGGACAGCAAGGTCATGAGCTGTCACCCAGAGTTTTCTAATCACTACAGGACCGTATAACATGTATAAAAGCCTTTCTCTTAATGCATGTGTTATCTTATCATTCAAATATTTGGTCCTCTGTATTACCAAATATCTAGAAATGAGGGGGGAAAAAAATCAATAATTTCTGTTCCAGTCTTGGTAAGATTCAGCTTTCTTAGGTCTTTTTCTGCCTAGCAGGAAAGTTATTGAATTTATGAGGGTTAAACTAAGCCAAAGCTACTGATCAGTGAAATTGGGTGCAGCTGGATGTGTGCACTGCACTGTAGGGCAAATAGCAACAGCGCTCAAAGCTTGCAAGATTTTTTGTGAAAACATTGCCAAATGATACGCACTTGGATGCATAAAGCTCAAGGGTAGAATCTATTTTAGGAACACAGATTTCTATACAATATTGAGCAACATGACAGATGAGTGTAAAAATACAGAGGGAGAGGAATTGAGGATCATCTGTAAAATTACCCCTGCTTTAAAGACTTTCTGTCCTCAAAAACAGAACCTTTTTCACAATATTATTTGCTATGTCATCAAATTTCAAACATTTCTCAATAATATGGTTCTCTCCTTTAATATTTATAACACTTTATATTACTTATATATACAGACTGTGTCAGAGAACAGCAAGAAATAATTTTTGCTGTGTGCGCTCAATGGAAAGTACAATGGGAACTGAATGCGCCATGTACATGTATGTCGTGTCTCCTGAGTTAGTATGGAAACAATGCATAACTGCTGTTAGATAATGAGTGTACCAGGGAACTATCAAAAATATGTACGCATGGTAATACTACCTTTTGTGGAGCTGAAGAGAGATGCTCCATTAGGTGGGAACACCATGGGAATGGAAGGCACATGTGCTCAACTGGAAAGGAAAGGAGAAGGACAAAGCACACTGGTTGGGAATAGGATTAGCATAAGTGTCCACTTAAAAACAAGTCTTTATATCAGCTTCCATTTTTGCACCATCTTTTTATGTCCACAAATAACTACAGCCCTATTTTATAGTGCTTAGGCATCTAGCTCCTTGAGTGTAGACTTTACACCTTTTACAATGACCTTTTCACCATCTTATCATAGCTATTTATTTTGTAGCGCGGGCCCATAGGTTTCTGACAACACCCTTACCTACATATAGGAGAGTCCACAACAAAATATTAATCTGGTAGCTTCTCACCTCACATGAAATTAATTGAATCTGTAGCCAATTAGCTTGTTTTATCATCCATTTATCTTTGTGTTATTTAGTTTATGATCAATTGATATGCTATTTCATATAGCTCGGTATATGCAAAATAGTTTTAATTTGTAAGATGATAGAAGTATAAGACTGACAAGTATTTCGAAGTGATGACTCTGAATTAGGTATATAAGTAAAGTAGAATGCAAGGCCTTCAGGCTGGGGCCTGTAAGATTTTACTAAAGCCAAAGTAGGTCATAGCCTTAAGAGCCTTGACATGCGTAGGTGATCTAGGAATAATGCTCACGTGTAAGGTCACAAGATTACTGTAAAAGATGCGCCAATAGGTAATTTTAGGTAAAACTATATTGCAATAATCTACAACGTATTGTCCAAGATCATTAGAGACCTGATTGTAATGTAACATCATGGAATGTCCTGTCCTGACCACCGGGTGCATGCTGTGCATAGATGCTAATGAAAATAAGAACTAAGAAACAACTTATGGAAAATGAGGCAGCCAGTTCTCATGGGATGTGGAAGTAGAGATAAGGAAAAAAGAGGGTTAAAGCCTCATTTATATGCATGAAGTGTCAGGTGTGGTGAGAACAACAATGTAAAAGAGCTTCCCTGACTGGGTAAGAATGAGAAAACACACACACACACACACACACACACACACACAATGGAAGAAACTCCAGGAAACCCCAGCAGGAACAATCTCTCAATCAATGATCATCTCTTCAGAAGTCCAGCAGACCCTAGAAAATTTTTGAGGACGTCAGTATGACTACAGTCTTAATCATTTCATGAGTTTTTGTAGGCTTTATATACTCATGGATAATTATAACTTTACTTATTGCTTTAATAAACTGTAGCACAGATAAGACTTTGTGTTTATGATTGTGTCTGTAGTTGCTATTCTTGGATTTCATGAGTTCCTGAATTCTCCAAATCTGATAAAAGCACCAGAGGTGATTTTCACTCTGTTGAGGTTGGAACTGTAGCAACAGGAACTGAACCCATGGTAATTTAATACAAAAATACTAAATTCAGGTCAAGTTTTTAAAAGTCTACAAATCTTTTCATTCTATCTTTTAAATGACTTGGTCCAATTTTAATGATAGTTCAGACACCATGAAGTGGTTAAATAATTCACTGACATAGCTGCATTCTATTTCCCTGGTTTATAATAGGGAAACAAAGCAATGGATAGATGATAGAGTAAATAAAGAAACATCAATAAATGTTTTAGATAGTGAGAAACAAAATCATTGATGGAGTATCTCAACCTACTGCTACAACATGTCCTATGCTTCAGTTCAATGAACAGTCTATGACAAGCAGGAGAGGGTTGTTAAAATCTCTGCAAACATTCAAAGTGTGAATGTTGAAAGAGGATCAGCACAAAAGCATAGTCCAGGTGTTTGTAGTACTGTGATTTATTAGAAAAATTCCGTGTTCAATGGCCCTCAAATACACACTTTTATCTGTATGGTAAAGTCTATATTATAAACACATGAGGAACACAATCTGGCTCAAAGCTTTCAAAGAGTATTTTCTTTACACATAAAACATGACCTTCTAGCACTATTTTTTTCTATATTATCTACAGCACATTAAAATGAACAGCTTTATACATGCTACCATAATATAAAGACCATGTGAAAACTAAGAACTAAAACCTTATGTATCAGATAAAATTTAAATCCATTTATTGCCACAATGCCAAATGTCAACAGGTGTACCATAGGGGCAGATGAAAAGATGATTGTGAAAGATGCGATGGAAAGCATATCTTCATAATACATTCATACTAGGTGTTCTTACCTGTGCTTTATACAACTATGGGGTTTTGGTTTTGTGGTGGAGGGGCATTTAACACAAATAATTTTATGGAAAACTTTTCCAGAATAATTTCATTTCTTCTCCACAGTTATTTAACCTGTTTCTCCTCAATTCTTTGTAATCGTCTGAATAACTCATTATGTTTATAGCTCTTCATTATGAATGCATTACAAACAATGCCAGGATTTACTGATGATCTCATAATAAACATGTGTTCACGTTGCTACAAATATTCTCAGAATGGATCCAATCCTTTATTCCTTGCATGCTCAAAAACACACATTCACTTCAGTGGCCAATTAGGTTGCAGTAGGAGTGCAAGATGAGGGCAAAGGTGGAATCCACATGTAACAAAACAATGGCCACATATGACAAAATCAGAGTCACCAGGACATCCAAAGCTTATACCCTCTGAGTTATGCTTCTTGTCCTCAATATAGTCCAGTCACCAAAAGGAGACATGATCACATCAATTAGCCAATGACTTACAGGCATGCAGGGCTACCTGTTGTATACCAACTTTCCTGCTTTCTAATTTTTCCTCATTTCATTGTTTTCAAAATATAAATTTAATAAATTATAATTTTATTGTGTTACCTGTGTACATACATGAGTAAGTATAAAAAGTCAGCCACTGACAAGGGTGGCTAGAAACAATAGAGAAAAAACAGAATGAATTTTAAAAATTCTATAAAAGTCCATTATAGTGTCCTTTCAAAGCAAGCCGTAATTAAAAAACACACACACACCTAGCTAGTGTTAACAAATTTGCTAGTCTTTGAAAATCCCACAGGACTCCTTGTTTGTTTTGCTGAAATAGACTAACACGGCTTCCCCTCTGGAGCTAGCTAATGTTGTTACTATTTACTTACTACACACTCAGGAATTGGGTTTGTTCAGAGAGGAAGCAGAGCAATTTTAATACTAGAGCACTCTGCTCAGGATTATAGAAAGATCTAATCTTGATTGGCTGTGTGCATAAATTTAAACTCAGGAATTAACCTAGTTATCCATAAACCATTACATCACCTTATTGACAGAGTCAGTCTTAAACTACTACTAAGACATCAATCCTTATATTTATTGTTCCAAAAAACTAGTGACACTAGCTTAAATTGCAAAGTTTGGGGCTATTATATACGCTATTATTATAGAATACTCTATTAATCTTTTACAAGGGTGGTGGCTGTACTTAAAACACCACAGACAGGAAAAAAATTAACTGACACTCATGAGCTGACACAATAGAGGAGCTAGTGAGGCATGCTCAACACAACTAAAAGTGAGAATTGTATTCTAGGGCCATCTAAGTGTAGTGCTCCCAGCACTACTAAAGTTATTTGCAATATTTTCAGCACTATAGTTAGATCAAATGGAAAAAAAAGAGTTCTTAAAAGCTGAAAAAAATATTGTTTTCCTTGGCTTAAATTTTTCAAAGCCTTTCTAATTCAGAGAAAGCTATAATTTTGTCAAGCAAAGGGGTGGATGGACAGACCTCAATATTCATGCAGAAATAATACTAATAACTTTATTGGGTCATTATAAACGTTTGCACCTTTATCAAATATTAAGATATAGGTACAAGTATATTATAGCCACGTTTCTTGAAAAAAAACAATATATATATGACTTTCGCTTGTTTCAAAATGTTAACACTAATCAAAGAAACTCCAGAGAGTTTCTATTTCTATCTTCCAAGGACAAACAAATGTCAAAAGAATTGCCTTAGCCACAAAGTTGTTTTAAGAAAAGATCTAATTGTAAAAGAAGAAAGGAGGCATGTTATCAGGGCAATTAAACTAGGAGTAAAGTGAGCCACACAAACCTCCACCCCTTCTTTTTAAAGAAATCCTCTGCTTGTGTTTTTAAATCTTTAGA
The DNA here is from genome assembly GCA_007922175.1 of Pelusios castaneus. Classification (NCBI taxonomy): domain Eukaryota; kingdom Metazoa; phylum Chordata; order Testudines; family Pelomedusidae; genus Pelusios; species Pelusios castaneus. The sequence continues at coordinate 36,581,466 of ML685755.1, read as the reverse complement.
GAAAAACCATGTATCATTGGAAATCTTTTAAACTTTTATTTTTAAATACTGAAATTAAAAATGTTTTCGTGAAATGCATACTTGCATATGCATTAGTTAAATGCAAATATCCCAATATGGTTATGCAAATAGCGAAATGCTTTATATACCAACATGGAATCTCAGGTCCTTGCTAAATGAATGACTAATGTAAGAATCCATTTAAGAATATTTATATTATAAATATTTATACTTATGGGAAATTACAGTGATAAAGCAAATCCCCCCAACTCTATAAGGCAAGAAAAATAATCTTTACAAACTAGTCATGTAGAATCAACTATTTATGAGAAAGACTTTCTAAAAGTTATTTAATTTTAAAACAGTGTTTTGAGAACTAAAAAATTTTATATGAGGAATAGAAATGTTTGGAATTTTTTAAAACAATTTTGTTTCCTGTTGAACTCTGATACAATTGAAGGAATCTCTCATTATATCTCTCGGAAAAAGTTAACCTTTTCAAGTTAGACTTTATCTGGGAATTTCCCTCCACTAGAAAAACAAAAGGCAATTAAAGAAATGTTACATCTTCATTACACAGACTGTACATTCATCAGCTGAAGTGTCACCTTAACCAGCCACGAAGGCACAGAGTCAATGAAAAAAAATGATAGCAACCATCTTAGAATCAAAACATGCCTGAATGAAGTGTGTTTTCCTATAATATTTTGAAAATAGAAAGAAAAAGGGTATAAAAAACTTCTAAAGTGAGCACCCCTCACATACACACTCTGCTACCTTACATAAACAATAAGCACTGCACAGCTCCTGCTGTCCCGCTCTAAAAATAAACTGCCACAGACAACTAAGAAAACAAAGAATCAAGAAGAAATCAGCCTAAACTAAGGAAAACCTGCCCAAGACTTCAACATGGATTGCTGAGACAAGTGTAACAAAGTTACAGCCACCGGATTAGTTTTTAAAAGTCTTGCAAGGATTTTACTGGACTATTGACATGCAGTTGTAATTTAACATATTAGCCGTTTCTCCTGTTAATCACCAAAATGGTAAGACTAAGTTTTCCTGAAGAGAAGATGGAGAGTAAATACTGATAAAGAAACAGTGGGATTTAATTGGATTTATGATTATTAATACTCATAATTAACCTGTTTTAAGAAAGCGCCTTAAGGGGCTTTTCCCAAGAATTGATTTAGATATTTTCTTTGCTTTCATAGGAAGACGACTTACTTTGCCCAGTTATAAACTGTTAATAACAAGAATTGTTAATAATAACCCTAACCTCAGCATGCTGCACCAGCCCTTTAACAATGTAGTTTCCCCATACCGAGCCAGTTTTAAGGATCTAACAAGAAGCTAAGACTGGGTTCACAACAATTTGGGGAACCATTACATTTTGGTCTGAACTTACTGAAAGAAAGTGCCCCGCCAAAGAGGTTTCATTCTTGGTAAAAGCTCTTCAAGAGACACACAGAACAGATTGCAATAGAAATAACTAATTTATCATTTGGGTTTTGTTCAGTGTTTTAATTTCCACTTTTTAATAATGAAATAGCTACTGTTAATAATTGTAATTATTTGCTTGGTCTTAATCATGGTATCCCCTAAAGTGTGTAAAAGTATTCTCGTGGTTTTAAACAGTGGAGTCACATCCCTGAGTTATTAGTAAGAGAAGGCCTCCCATTTCATATTTCTCTAAACTAAATATTGTAGTAATTTATAAAATAAAACTACTTGTCCATCTAAAAATTTTAAATTACCCCTGCCTACCCTTTTAGCAAATTGATTTTTTAAAACACCAGTTTTGCTCAGAAATTTGTCATTTCTGCTGTGGAAATACTCAGCCCCTTGGGATAGAGTCTGAATTTTCTCACTGGTCCATTTCATGGACAGCCATAAAAATACATATTTTCATGTCCAAATATCCCTTAAGTAAAATATACAAGTTTAGCTCAGCTCCATTTAGCAACATCATTAAAATTAGCAAGCATATGGCCCTCCTCAGAGCAAAAAGTCACAGTGTAATGGGAGGACATGAAAACCACAAGAGCAAATGAAATAACGGATTGCATGAACACAGACAGACCCAGGACAAAGCAGAAATGACGAAGTGCTTCATCCCAAAAGCAGTGCATTAAATGTACTCTAAGTGAACAATCAAAGAGATATCGGCCTGAAAGATATTCATGTGTATGAAATCAGCCTGGTTTGAACTATTTTGGACACATTGATATTCAGTGACCCACAAGCAAGCACTGGCTGGCTTTTATCTCTGTCTTATGTGGCTCCATATACTGTGGACTGTTTCAGAAATGTAACATCAGTAATGATTTTTCCCCCAATTAGATGATATATAATAAACACAACATATATTTGCCGACATGAGCTTCACAGATTTCAGGCCTCAGTTGTCCTGGGCAGTTCGTGACTCCTGAATAGGAGTGTCCTGTTTTGAAGAACAGGAACAAAGTTCCTAATCTCCTTTTCTTTTCTTTTTTTTTTTTTTTTTTTGGGGGGGGGGGGGGGGGGACGCCGCCGGGCCGGGCGCGAGAGAAGGGTGAAAGGCAATTCCTAGGAGATGGAGCAGGGAGGATATTTTGGCTACCAGGTCACTCAGTCCTAATTCTCATTTGAGAAGAGGGATTGTGTGTGGTTCTGTTGTCAATATGAACTGTATTGAGCTACACATGTTAATATGAATCATTCCTTTTCACTTCATATTTCCATGTAACTACTCAATAAAACAATCTAAGATTGCAGAGTCAAGGTGAAGTTTGAACCAAATAGTGAAAGTAGGGAAAGCTCAGTGATTAGGGAAAAGATTTCTGTAAGTTATACAATCAGAAACTCAGGTATCTCCAGGTACCTAAGCTGGAACTGAAATGCATGTCTTTCAATCAGAAAGAGTTTGAGGGCCTTTATTTTACAAAAGACATTCCACATTTTTCTGAGCATCATGATTTTAGGGGCTGTAAGTAAGCCAAAACTTGACAAACCAAATTTCATTGACACAAATTATTTAGAGTTTTCCCACATCCTATACAACAGTGATTCACAACCTCTCCAGACTACTATCCCCTTTCAGGAATCTGATTTGCCTTGCATACCACAAGCTTCACCTCACCTTAAAACAACGTGTTTACAAAATCATACATAAAAATACTAAAGTGTAACAGTACTCTATAACTTTCTCATTTTTGCCACAGAATTGTAAAATAAATGTATTGGAATATAAATACTGTACTTACATTTCAGAGCGATACTTGAGCCAGTTTTTCCACTTATGAGCCTTGTCTTAAGCCCAAGCCCTACTGGCTTGAAACTGAAGTAGTAACTTGGCTTTGCAGGGGCCCCTGTGTCACGGGGCCCCAGGCAATTGCTCTGCTTGTCACCCCCTAATGCCAACCCTGCACTGGCAATCCTCCCCAAACCCATCTTGCAACCCCCAGGTTGGGAAATGCTGATCTTGATGAGTAATATCCTCGGATGACCTCTTAGTATCCCCAGGTTACATATACCACTGGCTGAGATCTACTGCTATATAGAACCAAATGCTTTTCTAACAGAATTTTTTAAAAAAAACAGCTTCTTTCTGACAGCAAAAGATAAAGATATGAATTATATACTCCGCTATATCCACCAATCCTCCTCACCTCCAAGAAATTCTAGGAGATTCTTAAATAATGAAACAGTAATACAAAATGAAAGTGCTCAAATATATCCACATAGAATGAGTAAAATACACTGAACATCTGGACAAAAATAAAGATTGATACACAATATATATGGAACCACATTAGCAATTCCAGTTGTCCAATGATGTCCTAACATGCATTTTCAGAAGTGTATTATTCCTATTCTATCACATTTACTTTTATGGTTAACCACTGTGTTTTTAACAGCACTTTACAAACTCAAGAACATCTATATATGTTATTTTCATTACTGGAGAATTCAGATTTAATTTTCAAGTTTATGCCAATATTTTTCTTATATTCTAGTTACCAAAGTTGAGGATCTGTAGTCAGATATTTGAATGGTTCCCACCTACAGATGCCTCAGAATAATCTTGCAAATGGAAGAAGCAGCACAACATCTCTGCCATAATTTGCTTTTGATTAGCTAATGGACAGTCTGCAGGACTAATGCTTCAGACACACCAAGTATCCTGAAATATGAGCCGTAATACTGGCTATTGCAAACGGCAGCCATAATACATGGCCACATGTTTCTTCCTCTTCCAAAAAGCAATTTTGTAACATCTAAACTAATGTTGTCACTATAGCAGTCACTTTGCTAAAAGCATTGCTCGCTATCATCAGCTGTGTCTGCTTTAAAACAACTGGTGTTGCATCATATCACTCACTTTGGGAGCCATGCCAGAGAATTAGCAGGGCATTCACCTTTCAAAATGAACAGATCCCTGAGGTCCACCTAGTTCTTAGGGTCTACAGAGGCCAGAGTCAAAAGCTCACAGGGTCTGTGCCTCCACTGACTCCTGATCCCATCTGCCCCCCCCCCCCCCCCTTAACAGCTTGTGATGTTCCCCTCCCAGAATCTGGTCCAGTGTGCTGCTATGATCTCCTGATCTCCGCTCCTGAACCCTTACTTACCCCACTTTGTCAGGTGACCACTCACTCCTGAATCAGTTCACGCCAGTCTCCTGTGTATAATTGGTCCCAGGCAATGGGAGTGTGCTTTCCAGCCACTTGGGGGACAGTCCCTCAGCAAGTACCCCAACCCCCAGATGCCACACTGGGAACTACCATCCTACAGGAATCAGGACCCTTCTCCCAATCACTGTTAGACTTGTGGACTCTGGTTCACTCATTTGACAAAGAAATGAGATACCCAGCTCTGCTCATTCACACCCTCTGAAGTTCACACAGCGTTAGCTAAAACAAATATTAGTTAGATTAGAATATGATTTTGAGTGAGTATATTAAAAAAAATGCACAATCATTTAATAAAGGAGTCAGGAGTTACCACAAGCCAATAAAAGACATAAGACATGCTAACATTACTGTCCGTAAGATCTGGCTTATTCTCCTCATTCTTACCCACAAGACTAACTGCTGATGGTGTTCAGCTAGTCTGGGCCCTCCTGGTCACATGAATAGAGTCAATCTCTTGGAGTTGTTTTCAAGATGATGTTTCTCTAGCAAAAAGCCCCTAACTGTTCAGTGTCTATATATTTGTTTTTAATCTCCCCTCAGTCCCTCCTTTTCCTGGACTGAGGTGATTCCCTTTGTTCCACCTAAGCCAGGAAACTCAATTTGCATGGTCTTTGTCATGTGCCTCTCCAGCCTCTGCTGAGAGATAACCCTGATGATCTGAAGCATGGAACATGCTTCACATCTGTATACATAGATAACGCTGCAGAAAACATGATGCCATAACAATAAGGTAGAACATTTAAAAGGGAACTTTGCATGGCATAATTGGCATCAAACCCGACTATTACAATGCAAAAATGAACAGAAAAGTTACATAGATCATGACCTAGGGTTGCATGGATGTGCATCCCATGACACAGCTCTGCTCTGGGGCTGCACAGCACAGAAGGAAAAATTGAGTAAGTTACCTCTTACAGGGTCATGGTTAAATTACTTAAAGGAGTCCTGTGTGGTCAGAGATATATCATGCTATAGAGAGAAATCACCCTCCAGAACCTGTTTCGCCCATCCTCACATGTACTGTGGAGACAACCCCTGCAAAGGTCTTCCTCTGGGTCATTGTATCTAGGAAAAAGATCAGAACTAGCATGTCTATATGCATGCAAGCCTATATCTGATAGCTATTCATGCTTTTAAAACACAGAGGGAGAGAGGATGGCATGATCCGGAGTCTAAAAGAAATGAGGTTTATGAATTTGGGTTTCAAAGGAATCTGTGTGCCAGAACCAATATTTGCTTTTCACTGGATTGTTTTCATCTCAGGTAGCTTTTTATGGAATAGATATAAAGCAAGATCTTATATTCTCATAGTATTTACATCCTCTGGGAACTCAGATATTATAGGAACACCAGACCTTGTCTTATTTCAGCTTTCTAAGTGGCTCCCTGAGGCAGTAAAAATGCTTGTGAAACCCATAGAAATAACCACAAATACCTGAAATACACACCTACCCTTACTGAAAATATAATCAGTGATTTACATGTGATATATCATTTAGCTCATTATAAAGAGCTAGAGTTACAACTAGTGACCTCACTACTCATTTTAGATCCTGTTGATGTTGAATGCAGGAAATTCTGAAAGCTAACCTGCCGTAACTTTGACTTTGAAAGCAGATAGTGATTCATTTAGCCTGTTGTGCAAACTGAATAACAGTCCTGTGTGCTGGGATTAGAATGTCATAAAATACCTTGCATCATAGATCTAGTGCTGTACAGGAAGAGCACTCAGTACTTTGATACTGCTGTTAAGAGATTCAGATTTATTATAAAACCTAGTTAGAGGTAAAGACCAACAGTATCAAGGGGAAAACACCATAATTTTGAACTGAATAATTTTTGTGTGTTTCCTATACAAATAGGTTCTCATAATAGCATTAAAAGCAGCAATGGAAAAATCTAAAGAACCCAAATATTAAAAGTTAGTATACGGATTTAAGTGATCTTTTTAAATCTAAGGTAGAGGGAAAATAGCTATCCAACAGAATAACTGATTGGATGATTTTACTGAAATATGGTAGACGAAGTGATGGTACAATAAGCGTCTTCAAAATTAAGACAAAAATATTCAGTGTATTTCATTTTTATTCAATTATAGAGAAGTCTAAAGAGAAATGGTGAATACAAGGCACAGTTGGATATAAAGATTACCATTTGTGAGTCATGTGGTCATCCCAAACTCCTACCAATAAAATCTTTATACCACTTCTCATCTTATGTTCAATACATGCCACTTGTTTTAGCAAGACACAGCGTTCTTGAAGGTTTAATTGGGACCATTTTTATCTCCCTCTCTCCAAAAAGCTAGGCTTCCTTAGAATATGAATAAAGAGGGGGAGAGTTGGAAATTGAAGTTCAGAAGTTTTATCTTGATGCAGTGGGCCAAACAGTGGAAGGATTTCAGATTACATTGTTAGAATTCAGAGCGTTTAGCTACTGCATTTTGAATGGACTGAAGGAAGTGATATAGATTGTGGAAAGACCACAGAGAAGGAAGCTGAGGTGATTAAGAAGGGAAATAATGATTGGCGCAGAAGAGGATTTTGGCTGTGTGATAGAAAAGGTCAGATCTTAGAAATGCTATGAAGGAATAAGCCGCAAAATTTGAGCACAGCCTGCAAGCCAAAGAAGAGCAAAATATATGTGCATAGTTCCTCCTTCCAGCCTCCTTTGTTCCATCTAGGTTTGTATACGGCTCCCATCATCAAGATATCTGAGTTGCTCACATGTACTGAAGAATGTGTCCTCATAACAGCCCTTATAGTTTCTTGGAAAGGCAATGGGAGAGAGGAAAACAATCGAATTATGCCCCTGAAGTTTCATTAGATTTGGGCTGAAGTGAAAGCTGTTTTTTGTAACAAAATTGTTTTCTGTGTCGTAAAATCAAAGCTTGCACATCACTCATGATGGGGCTGAGGTGTGCTGAAAGGGGCGCTGAAGGTCCAAAGAGTGAATCTGCTCTTTGCAACATAATGAAGGCCCTTCGTTTTCGGCTTTTGCTGATTTTTAACTGAAAATCTCCCAGGTTTTAAAAAAAGCTACTATTCAGTTTTTACAGATTTTGCCCAAATTTTGGATCATTTAAGTACATGAAAATACTGACTATGTTAGAAAATCCAATCCATTACATTAGGTAGCTGTATTTATGTTAATAATAAATTAGTTTAAGTATAAATGCAGAGCTATCTGTTAAAGAAAGCAATATATTGAAAGAAGCACACACGTGCATGTGTGTGTGTTGTTAATGTACAGTTCATGAAATAAACAACATTAAACTGCTCTCTTTCAATATTCCTACTTTTCGCTAGTCAGTGCTTTTTTCTGTCCTCATGTTCCCCAATACTAACCCCAACATTTACCCAGAAAAATGGTGCAGTTAATTTTTGCACCGAGTTTTACCTGTTTTCTAATTTTTGTAATTAACAAACCAATAAATTCCCAGGAAATTTTAAACAAAATGAAAACCAGAAACAAATGGCCTTGAACACAATGAAATGAACTGTGTGCTTGCCCTGTGGCACACCATGCTGACCACATGTGGCCCTGTAACACCTTTCCTCTTTTCTTTCAGAGAACTACCCCGACTAGGTTAGTTCAAACTAATCCTCCTTGTGGGCATCTGGTTTATTAATTTATTCTGCACAAATAGCTCACTTCTTCAGCCACTCAAGGGCCACACACACCCCAGTTCCAAGGAAAAGTCATGATCTGTTTCCTCCCTATGTTCAGGAGACCCCAGACCTCCACCTGGAGCTAAGCTGTACTTCAGACAATCCTATTCATTAAGCCAGGACCACCACCACCAGCACCCCTGCCCCCTCTTCTTCTTAGAGCTGGAGCTGTAATTTAGACTAGCTAGAGAGCCCCATCCAGCTCTTCCATCCTTGAGTTAATGAGGTTCAGCCAGGCAGACCTTCTCTCACCTGTATCTCTCGTCTTGATGGACAAGACAGAATATGTCATCTTATCCAGGTAGTCTGGTAGAAAGGGGAACCCTGTGTCTCATTCCTCACAAGGCTACTGCTCCTGGGCTCTTAAAGAAACAGGAGCCTGAGTTTTTCCCCAAGCCTTAATTATTACCCTGCAACCATCCTCCCTTCTCCCAACATCTCATGTTGCCTTCCTTAGGTCTTCATCCACTCCAAAACATCCCAGGACTTAATGGGACACTTTACAGAGCAGATGTTGACTGACCAGTAATCCTTATTACCTTTAAGTGGCTGGTCATTCTATTACATGAGCCTGCTGACTCATTACTGGGTACTTCATTATCCAATCAGCAGAGCACTCCATATCCTCCAGAGCTCAGGAAAAGGAAGCACCACTGGAGAGCAGGGGAGACATGACTCAGGACATGGTGCAGGCCAGAGGCAACCTCAGAGTGGGCAGTAGAGAGAAGCCAGGCAGATTGGTTTAAAGACTGAGAGCTGGTCTGGGAAGTACCCTGTTGCTGGAAGAGCAGAGTGATAGCTTCACCAGGTGGGAACATCTGCAAACAGGAGGGTCATGCGGACTGCTCTGAGTAAGACAGACAAGAGGACTAGCATTCTAGCCAGGGTATTGTAAAGAGATGCTTGTAGGAGGTTGTGATTTTAGAGACACTCCCTACCATGGGCCAGTGTTCTGTGAATTAGAAGACGTGCCTTACAGGTGATCTAATATGGCTGCTCCCAACTACACACCAAGAAGGATTGGCCCTGCCACTCGGCTGGAGGAGACCCACCTTCATATCACTTTACTGAGCTGCACTGACAGGTTGAGTTAGGAGCCCTGAGATCTTTTTTTTTTTTTTTTGTAAGTTAAAGCCACTGTGCTGAAAGGAGCCACTGTGTTTATTTCTGGCAGTCCTAGAAAGCAGCCATCTGTGATTCATCGGACTGCAAATGTTTATGGGAACCTATTGATGCTGAAGCCTGACTAGCTTTGGGCTTAGGGTGCTTACCGAACCTTACCTCCAAGTTCATGGTCCACCCAGCACACAAGCAGACATCAGAGAGACTACACCACGGACAGCAACAGCCTGGTGTGGGCTCTATTAAAATATTTCTGGAGGTCAAGTGTTGTTGACGTTGCACACAACATTCAAACTCAAAATGATGGGCAGTTTACTTGTGAGGGACTCCTAAGACTTACAATTAAAAGATGCAAAGAGGAATAGCAACATTAAATCATGTCTAAAGGGCAAGGCTGACATCTATGGTTTGATTGTTGGGAGCCGGAATTCTCACTCATCTAGGTTTTCCCTCATCTTTTCTTAGCATGCAAGAACCATTCAGTTGTTGAAGAAAAGCTTCGTTGTTTAGTTTTGTGATGACATTTCATTTGGGGAGGTACAACGGCAAGCATCAGAAGAGTTTGCTCACTTCCTAAATCTCTCTAACTAAAATTAATTATTGGGCCACAGTTGCTTCATGAAAATTGCATATTGGTTTTAGCTAAGTTTCCAGAGATGATTGTCTGCATGATGCTTGTGGCCACCTCTCTTCAAAGAAAGATTTGTATAGTGTAAATAAAGCAATTTACATTAAAACTACCAAGACTTCATGTCATCTGTTTCTCCTCCAACAGCAAATGGACCTGCAAGATCCCAAAATTATTATTATTTGTATTACTGTAGTGCCTATGAACCTTTTTGACAGGACATGAGAAAGAGGGTTAATGGGCAATACTGAAAAAACCTTGGTGGTGGTGAGAGAGAACAGAGAGAGAAAAAGTCTGATTGCCTGACTAGATGGGTGGTAAAGGGGAAGCCCAGGGGGAAGAATATGTCCTCGAATCCTAGCCTGATGAGAGCAGGGTGGAAAGCAGCTTGAGTGGCATAACACAGCCCTAGGGTGGGGCAGGGTCTGATGGTGCACCCTGAAAGAAGGGCAGAATTTGGAATGCTAGAAGGAAAGATTAACCCAGAAATTATACCCAGCTGGAGGGCACAGTTACAGAAAGAGGGAGACAACTGGAGTGGCATGGGACACCATTCAGGGCCAGAGCTGCTATGCCACACCTGACCATGAGGCATGAAACCCTTCACAGGTGACTAACCCACCGGAAGCAAAGCATCTTCACTGTCCCGATCCTTTCCACAAACATAGACCAACTTCATTTTATTCCAAAGAGGCAGAGTAAGGGCCAGAAGACAGCTCTGCTGTAATCACAACAGCAACAAAACCTGCTGCAAGTGTAATTCTGTCAGCAGCAGTGAACGCAGCAAGACCAGGGGCAGGGGAGGGGCACAATGAGAGCAACATTCAATATAACAGCAGCAGATGTAGTAGATGCTGTGCCTGCAACTTCTCCTACCGTGAACCAGAGCCAAGAGGAATAGCAGTTAATCTTCTTGAACAGTATAAACAAGTGCTTCCCACCCCAGTAATCCACCAGCTGAAGGGACACCTCTGTCTGGAGTCAGTAGTCAACGGTATTTCAAGAAAGAAAGCAAGACACTTAAGCTTATTGGCCCCAAGTCCTTGGAATTCTGCTACTGGAAGCAGGATTGGCCCTACTGCCAGTTTCTTACTGTAGACTTGCCCCTCTCTAATTTAAATTAGGGGAAACTTCATATTTTTCCTTTTCCAGCCTCAAGTTCCTGTCCCCTCCATTTAAAGTTGGTAGCATGTGACTTTATAGCTCATTTTGGCTTATTCTTGTAGGCTACCTATATCAAAAGTGCCAAGCCCTGCATTGACCTATGGATGCAGGCTGGCATCTTTGAAAGGGCCCTCTCTAAAAGAACTGTGATTGAATGCACTCTTGTGTTCACACCCGGAACACCACTGTCATAACCCTTGGCTAAAATATGTCTTGTGAGGTGTCCTTTCAGAACAAATAACTTGTTGTTCATTAAAATCATGGTGAAATGTGTGTAGCAGCATTATATGTAAAATTATGAATTTCCCCCATATAATGTTGATAGCACCTGTTCAAATGCATATTATTCCAGTTAGGCAGGAGTGGTTAAGCAGGTTCATTGGACCACAAAGGAATGTGTGTTTACCTTAATTTTACATATGAAGTATTAAATAAGGCCCTCAAGACAGCAAGGGGGAGATAAGGCAAATTTGCATTTTGGCAAACAGCAACAGGAAACCTCTTTCATCACCAGACTCCTTGTCTTCATCCTCACAGCTAAGATAAAATGTATCTAGTGGTAACCCTTAGGAAAATGCATTTGAAAGGGGCACTGGACTATAAAAACTTCCCAAGATATCTCTCCCCAGCCATCTCTCTCTTTCTCCTTGGAAGACAAAAGAAACCGTCTTTGACCTTTGGAAGCGAATCTTGTCCTGAGGATTTGGTGATCAATGTCACTGGAAATGTGGTAAGGGATTTTACCTTGAACCGAGTCTAGTTTAAGTTTAGTACTAAGAAACATTTTAACTTTATTTCTCTTATAACCATTTCTGACTTTAATGCCTTATCCTTATGCTCACTTAAAATCTTTCTTTGTAGTTAAATAAACTTGTTTTATTCTTTAATGAAACCTAATCTGGTGTGTTTAAACTGAACTGTGTTGATAACTACATTTAAAGGATAAAACTGTTCAATATTGATCTTCTTAATGAGAAATGGATCTGAAAAATCTGAACTGTCCAGGAAAGGGCTGGTCAGTGCAGAATACACATTTGGGGGGGAGGGAGGGGTGGAATTCAGGACTACAAGTGTGTTGCAGATCACCCTGAAAGTGATAACAAAGGCTGGTGGAAGTCAGATTGTGACTGGACTATGCTGGCAGGCTGCAGCTCTGCACACTCCCTGGTGTCACCTACATGTTCTTTGGCTGTTTGTGAGGGGCCCAGGTGAGGAATGGCCACAGCAAACATTGTGAAGTACCACAGGTTGCAGCACACATAGGGACGCAACCACTCACCGGTCTCGATTGCACTGCAGGATGTCATAAGTACATCGTGTATGAATCATAAAAAAAAAACTGCAAACATGTTTTGGAGACTGTGAGCATATACACTGTACACATTCAGCAACACCATGGGGCTGGCACTTTGCAAAATGTCACTGTTCAAAGTTCACCGTATAATTTTCTAATATGTCAAAAGACCACTGCAAATCATCACTTTCAAGTTGGTATTAATTGCTTGAAAAGCAAAGAGCCTGATTCTAAAATTAAAAACAGCTTGATGCAGGCAGTGGAAAGGAAACCTTACTGAGAGGTTCAAGGAATTAATCTTAAAATACTTTTATCGCTTTGGGGGGGTGGTTTTTCCACATGCATAGAGTTGCCCAGGCTACCATGCCGAATGGCTGGTTCAAGATTAAAGGGAGCACCAAAACAAAGAAGAAAAGGAAAGTCTGCACTAGAAAGGGCACAGTTCATCTCTCTTTTCTAACATGCTGCATCAGGCAGCTCCTTTGAAATGCAGAATGAAGGACACAGAAAAACTACCGAGCTATATAACTCAAATTGCTACTGCTATGTTTTGTTCGGTTTTGCCACGTGTACCAAGGGATGTGCTAATAGCCCCTAGAACAGTCCCTTTAGTAAAAGCACCAGCCAAGCTGTCTATAGAAAGTTCTGGTTTTCAGGAATTCAAAACTTCATGAATTAAATATTCAGTGAGAAAGAGACAAAGGTCATCCTGCTCCCAGGTTCCTCCTCTTCTTACTCATTCAGGCCTTTGACCAATCACCCATAGGTTCTTCTCTCCCCTCCTCCCTTCCTTGCCAGAGAGCTGCCATCTGTCATTGACCCCAACTCCTCCTCATCCACCATCCTCTTTGATTTTGACATTGTCTCTCCCTCTTTCTCTCCTCAAAGTTTCCCACTTCCAGCCTTGAAGACTTCAATCTCTTGATGTTCCACTGGATCCAATAAGCCTCCCACATCTCTGTTCATACCTCCTTATTTAACATTTAAACCTGGAATGACTGCTCCAGTCACAAAATGGCCACACAGAATGGAAAGTACTCCTTCTCTGATCTCTCAGCAGGTGAGTGCATGCTTTCTAGTGATTACTTAATTTCCTTTGATACTGCCCACCTACTCTTGCCATCCAGCTTTTCCATGATCTCCAATCCACAGATGTCCATGATTCCTTTGTCATGCTCAGTTCCCTCAGTGGAGACATGGGCTCCCAACTGCAGCTGGCAGCAGACCTGTGGCTGCTCTAAGCTGCATAGGGGTCAAAGTGGCTTCTGAACCGCCATTTATATTTTCTGTCTTTTACATAACAGAAGAGTCAACTGATGCAAAGACAATAACTGAAGGGATAGCTCAGTAAGCAGAAGCCACCCTCTCTGCCTACAACATAGATGGCACGCTGAACATGCTAAGCGGCTGCGGTAGATGCTCACACGAATGTGCTAGTTCCGTTACATTCCAAGATAAACATTCCTTTCAAATTAAAATCTTCTACTTCAGAGAACTCTGTTTGTTTGAATTATTTTCCCTTTTACATTAGCACACAAGCTCTCTCTGTTCTTTACCTGCAGGTGAGTTCAGCTTCTGTGTTTTACAACAAAAGTCAGTTTGCTAAAACTTTTGAACTTCTGTAACTGACCTCGTGACATCTTTCTTTTGCCTACAGTTCAGAAATCTCTAGGCTTTGCTCTTTCAGACGATTTCAGTACAGCATTACTGAGGTGTGAGCATGAGCTACCCAGGACTTCTATCTTCTGACTCAGCCTATCTAGCAATTAGCTTTTCTGAAACTATTATAAACAGCAGTGTTTGCAATTGAATTGTTTCTTGCCTGCAGTCACATGCAAGATGTTGCACAGGGTTGTATTTGCAATATCATTAGCGATATCATCATGGAATAAAAATGTCATCATTAGCCATTACAATTCCCAGCTTGCCCCTTTGGCTGAAAACCTGTAGTTGGTGACTGCAAAAGTAAACCTGACTTCTTCACTTAAGGCACTTTTGCCTGTTCCTGTTCCAGCACGTGTGATGCTACAAATTTTTTGATATATTTGTGGTATTATACATCATTCCTTCCCGCCCTGTTAGGCTGCTCCTGAAAAATAGTTGTTTTATGCAGAATGCTACTGCCAAGCTTTCACCTACATTACAAAGAAATGTGACCTTATCCTGCATTTGGAGACAGTTTTCATAAAACTGTTGGATCATACAGCTTTTAGAAAAGTAGAAATTTGCAAAGGGAGACATTTTAAATTATGAACTTCATTGAAACTGAGCCAGGATTTAGTAGCCTCATTCACTCTGGGTCACTTATCAGTGCATCACCTGCAGCTGTAGGCAAAAGTGTCTACAATTAACACTCGTACAGTGCTTGGCTTTGTCTCAAGTCTAGTTGGAATATTTTGTGTGAAGGTGTGTTTCCCTTTAGGGATCCGATATGGTCTCTTTAACTGAGATTTAGGTTTAGGCCAGGATAGGCTAGGAAGGACTAGAAAAAGGTTCACAAGAAAGCTTGAAAGTTTTGGACAAGCTCCAGTCCAGTGATGCAGGAGAAAAGAGAACAAGGACTAAGGAACAGAGTTCTCAAATGATGCCTCTCAGGTCCTGGGAAACTAGGACCATCTCCAGGAAATAATTGTATATAGTATTGATACAAGTTTAAGTAATATCCATTTGCTTATTTGATTCCTGCAGTTCCATCTTGTTCATAAATCACATTTCAACTGCAAACTGGAGCCTGACCAATCTCAGTTCCCCGAACTCAAACATCACTACATGCAAAAGGCTTTCCAAGAGGTACCACTGTACTTCATGCTAGTTATAGCACCACCCATCAAAGCTCATGACATGTCTTATAACCTCATTTTTCTCTAGAGACCAGTATCAAAGTTCTTTTTCAAGTGAAAGGAATGCAGTAGCAGAGCCGATCACATGATGTTTCCCCCCAAAATATAATAAGACTGAGCTAGTAGTTTTGTAGTGGAGGACGCGGTAATTAAAATGTACATGTTTCTGAGCCTAAAAGTACTGAGGCATTCAGCAGAGTCAGACCCCAACGTTCCTCAGCACTTGTCAGTGAAGTAGTGGAGCTCCTTCTATCTGACACTTAAAACCAAAAAAATCATCATAGAGATGGAAGTGTTGAGTAAACAGAGGTAGCTTTTCACTGAACGTTTACTTTGAAAGTCTTTTCAAGCAGTTCCACATGAATAAACAATTATTCTCCTGATGGGGCTGAATTTTACTGTTAGGGATTTGAAAAGGTTCTTGTGTCTGCTGATATTTTATTTTATTTTATTATTGAGTGACTATAAGTTAAGAAAAAAATAAAATAGAACTGCCAATTGTCATTCATTAGGAGATTTGAAAGGAGAGATTTAAATCGTTTAAGATTTATAATCTTATTTTTGGAAAACAGGATAAAGCACAGATTTCAATGAGCTACTTAAAAAATTATAGGATTGTTCTATTCTCATTTCCCATTGTCCTTTTAAGAATCCATTCATTTGGCCACTTCAGTGTAGCCAAGTCTGGATTGCTACTACATGATAAGACATTTGAAATGCGAAGAAAGTATAATTACATTAAAGTCTTTTCCAAGTACATTAAATCCTTCATTTACATAACCACATGCTAAAATCTAGTGCCGTTTGTATCAAGTAATCGGCTATTCATATTAGCAACCTATATAACTAGCAGTTTCACTTACTGTAAAATATAATATCATGAGGCTCATGCAATTATAAAGCTGTTTGTACAGATTACCTGCTACATGTCATCTCCTTTTCTAAGCATCTACTTTATACTTGAAATATTTGCTTTGCTGCATAAGCCTTGACCACTTTCTCATATAGCAACATTGCCTGCTATTATTACCAACTGAAATTGCTGCAACTCTCTTCTTAGATAGACCCACTCAACCTTTATTGTCTTTACTGGTGATACATTTCAGAAGCAGAAGCCTTAGGAGGGTAGTAGTTCTAGGAAGCATTACTTTAACTGTAACAGTTGGTCCCATTCAATGTACTGGAAATAATCTCAAAGACAAAGTAAGTTTTACTCATAGTTCTTGTGGGAAAAACTAAGTCACAGTTCAAACTCTACCCAGAGACTACACAATAATGATTATTTGAACTTTCTATATATTTGAGTCTCTTGACTTTAGCTGGAAAGTTCACAATAGTTTGGTTTACGTGGTTGTACAGAATGACACTGAATAGCTTAGCGGAAAGGGGTTTTTTTATGTGAAGATCATTAAATGCTTTGATTCATTAGCTCTATTAAAGTTACATTACTTGTGATAAAAGGAAGTTGGCAGAATCAGAGGGGAAATCCCTATTTCACATCTGGTCCAAATAAATAATAAGGTAGATAACTTACAGAAGAGTACATGAAAAATGAAGAACAAAATTACTTTCATCATATATGAACATTATGGTCACTGCTAGTTTATCGTAACATTTCTTAAGAGATTTCTGAACCTGCCCGTTTAGATTCTGACTCTTCACCAATAACAGTCTAGAAAAAGTCAACAGGAATTGTAGATAACTTTAAGACATACACAGGAATATGATACGGGTCATTTGATGAGGTTTGCTACATAATCTTCTATTAAAGCAAAATAATTTTCAAATACATTTTCTATGAGAGATGAAGTTTCCTTTCAAAGAAAGCAAAATGCATTTCTTCTCATGCAGTCATCTTAAAGAGAGTAGCCTTCATTACAGGATGGTACTTATGAGCATGTCGATTCTTCCAGCTATTATCTGATTCAGAATATAAATTTCCACCTTTTATACAGTGATGCAAAATCTTTCCTGGAATAGGACACACACAAATGACACTGAGTAACAGCTGTCTCCTGTTGTTACATGCCTAATTGATTTTAACAAATGTATGCTTAAATTTAATACAAGATGACCACGGCTCCATTATCGTGGTTATATCTATTATTGTATATTCTATTCCAGCTACCATATGTAAAACTTCTTTTTAAGTTTCTTAACTGTCTTCTACATTAAAATTAGTGATTTCCAAACAATCCAGGTCAAAAGGCATAAATATTTACGGCTTCTCCCATGAACAATAAATATTCATAACAATCTTTGCAAGATTGAACCCCAAGACAGCATACAAATAATAATCAAAGTTGTCTCCCAGCTACCTGATTGTATGTTTTCTCTCCCTAGGGAGATATGTAAAGTGTATCTAGACTACCACAGTAGATTGTCTTTCATAAGGAGATTCAGCCTATTATACTGACCCAGAAATTTCTCATCTTCTGGCTTTGATAACAGAGTTTGTGGCTTCAGAACAATTTAAGGCTTCAAACACAGCATCAGTCAGCTGATATTTTGAACAAATACAAAACCTTGTCTTAATCTTAGATTATTAACTCCTTTGGGAAGAGACCATCTTTCTGGTCTATGTCTATTCTGTATCTCATACAATGGAAAATAGGTCTCCAGGTGCCATCACAATACAAAGTACAAATCAAAAAAACAAAACAAAAAATCATAATATAGAGTATTTCATTTCTCCATGGACAAAAAAGAACATTTCTTTGAGATGGGTAAACACAGAAGTGTCCAAGGCTTGGCAAGCGTCACAAGCTTTAAAAAATTATTCACATAGCACCAGTGATGTATAGGGTCTTCACAAGAATATGAAATGACATCTCCTGCCCTAAGGAGCTTGCAGTCTTGTAGAGATAGCTAATACTATAAGACCATCCACCCTCAAGGGACAGATTAGCAGGCAGCTAAATTCCCACTCAGCTGTTGCACAGCCATAAGCTGCAAGATTAGGCAAACTCCACCTCAGCTATGAAGGACAAAAAGTGCACATCAGCACATGGCAGCAGTTTACCCTCAGTCATCTTGGACTGTAACAAGGTGTTTACATTGCACTCATCTCCATGGCGTCTGAGCACATAGTTAACAAAGCATGTGTATATTGTGCTGAACATAGTTAAAGAATATTTAGATAAATGAGATGCATTCAAAGACAAAATTCACATTAGGGTACTTAAGCCACAAGCTGAAGCAACCTCAGAACCACTAGCAATTATCTTTGAGAACTCATGGAGGACAGGTGAGGTCCCAAAGAGTGGAGAAAGGCAAACATAGGATATGTCTACATTGAGGGCAGCAAATTCACCACCATCAGATTGATTTTTCTGGATCAACTGAGCAGTCACTAAAGATACTTCAGTCAGTCTGGAAGTTGATCTAATAAAACTATGCCCTCAGGTCATGCAGCACAGTGAAGATGCAGCATAGAAGGGAAGTTACAAAGTCAATGAGACTTATGCAAGCTACTCTGAGTAGCTTGCATAACTGCCACCAAATTTTGCCAACAGGGTAGACCAGATCATAGTATCAGTCTTTAAAAAAGGAACAAAGGGGACCCACAGAATTATAGATCAGTCAGCCTAATTTCAGTCCCTGTAAAGGTCCTGAAATAAATTAGTAAGCAATCAATTTGTAAGTATCTAGAGGATAATAAGGTGATAAATAATACTCTGTACAGATTTGTCAAGAACAAATTATGCCAATCCAACCTAATTTCCTTCTTTGAAAGGATTAACTAATGGATGTGGGGTAAGCAATTGATGTCGTATCTTTATTTTGGTAAGGCTTTTGACAGTCCCACATGACAGTCTCATAAGCAAATTACAGAAATGTCATCTAAATGAAATTACCATAAGGTGCATACACAACTGGTTAAAAAAACATCCTCAAGGAGCAGTTATCAATGTCAGATTGGGAGTCCTATCTCATGGGGTCCCAAGAAAGTCTGTCTCGGTATGATACTGTTCAGTATTTTCATTAATGACTTTGATTAATGGAGTGGGGAGTATGCTTGTGAAATTTGCAGTTGACACCAACTTGGATTCATTGCTAACGCTTGGAAGTCAGGTTTAGAATTCAAAATAACCTTGACTAATTGAATTGGTCTTAAATCAACACGATGAAATTCAATAAAAACAAATGCAAAATACCAAACGTAGGAAGTAAAATTTGAATGTACAGCTACAAAATGGTGACAACTGGATAGCCAATATTACTTTAGAAAAGGATCTGGTGATTACTGTGAATAAACTAAATATGAGCCGATGGTGTGATGCAGAGGAAAAGAGATAAATATCCTGTGGTGTATTAACAGGAGATATGAGAGGTAACTATTCCATCCTACTTGTCACAAGTGAGGTCTCAGCTGAAGTATTGTGTCCAATTTTGGTTGCTACAATTTAAGAAAGATGTGGACGAAGTGAAGAGAGCACAGAGGAGAACAAATACATGTACTGAGGTCAATTACAAGCTCAGCTGATACCCGCTCAAGTTTTCAAAACAGGTCTTAAGTGGTATTTAGTTGGTGCATGATTCTTTGGACCAACCTCCACACAGTGATAAAATTTACCCTAATAGAAGAATATTCTTCTATCATGTTCTTAAAATCTCAATCTACTCGAAAACTAGCTGATACAAGAACAAGTTACTAAAATGATCTTATGCTTTTCCTAAGCTGAGTTTAATATACTACTCCAAAATTGCAAAAAAAATAAATAAATTCAAACTTCTTGAACAAAAGCAAAAAGATCAGAAAAGGCTATAGAATTCCCCAGAAAAGAGGAGTTTTTTTGCTCTTTCACTAATTCCATTTCCAGGGAAATAAGTAGTAGATTTATTTTTTGAAAAAGCATTTACATTGATAAGCTTTACTTTACTTCTTTCATCAGGTTCCTTACCAGACTACTCTTCTTAAGTGTACTTGCGTATTTTAATGTGACACAGTCTATTGCAAAACAATATCAATCCATCACATTTTATATTACTTGGTATATTTGCACTTGTGAGCCATAGCCATAGTCTTAAACTAAATTTAAAACACATTAAAGCTCACCTATGTCAGCTCAACAGCTGGCTTTGCCTGTTTTGATTTGGATGAACAAGTATGGCTGAACTTTGTCCCCAGAAGCTGTCTCATTGTCTAGTGAGCAAGTCGTTAAACCTACTGAAAGAACACACTTTATGTGCTAAAATGGCTAAAGTATGGTGAGTAAAGCTGTTAAGGGATTCTACAGACACTCTGCATCATCTTAACATGAATTATTTCTGCACTTTAAGGAAATGTGAAATGTTTTCTTTTTGAAGTTGCCATAAAGTTGCTTGTTGAAGTGAGAAATACCTGCTCTGAGTTAATTAATCTCTTTTTAGTGCCGGGCTGCAGATGCTAGAGCTACATTGGCCTATGGCCTCACAGCTAGAGTTTAGATATTTTTGAAAAAATATTTTTTAAATTTTTTATAAACTATTATACCAGGATAAATGTACAGAAATTAGCTAGGATGACAAAAAAAGTAAATCCACGCATCTTAGCTATTACAACGCAAATACAATGACCATCTCAGATCATAAAAAGATTCCCGCTATTAGCCATAAATGAATGAGTAATCATTTACATTGTTCTGCTTTCATAGATTTCTAAAGGATATTCTAAATATTATAGCTGAATTTGTCACTGGAAGGAAACTATTCTCCATCCCAGACAGTTAGGAATCCACAGCATGCTGAGAACTGGCCAGAGTAACATTTGTAGTGAAATTCCAAAGGGGTAGCCGTGTTAGTCTATTGTAGAAAGACAACAGAGTCTTGTGGCACTTTTAAAGACTTTTCTCCCACGAAAGCTCATGCGATTAATAAATCTGTTAGTCTTTAAAAGTGCCACAAGACTCTGTTGTATTTGTAGTGAAATAAGAGCACTTAAGAACAATGCAAACTCCTGTCCAGTAGGGGGAGAATTCATTAAAGCTAGCACTGCAGTCTTTGTCCCACAGCATTCTTCCATCTGTAAGTAGACAGTACACACAATTGATGTTTCATTTTAGAAGCAATCCTCCAAGTTAGTGTAATTAAAAAAATGTATATCAGTAGATACCTACATATATCATAGATTATGTAGTATATTTCAGTAGATTGTCATTATATAAGATACTAAATGTTATTGTTTGCAATTTAGGGAAGATCAATATGAAACTGGATTTTATGAAGACACAAAAGAATGGGTTTTGAGTTTCCCATTTTTCTTTTACCATTTCACAGAAAATTAAAAGAGAATCCTCAATAACTGTCTATGGATATGTCTACACTAGCAAGTTAGTTCGAATTAAGGAGGCTCAATTCGAACTAACTAAAGCCATGGCTACACTAGGCTTTAGTTAGTTCGAATTAAGGGCTTCCTTAATTCGAACTAATAAATTCAAATAGGATATTCGAACTAAGGGGTTAATTCGAACCAACTAGTTCGAATTAACCAATGTGGCCATGTTAATTCGAACTAATTTCTTAGTTCGAATTAACTGGCCATTGAAATGAATGGGGATCGCTAATTCGGACTAAGGAAGTGCTTGCTCAGTTCGAACTAACATTCCAGTGTGGCCATGCTAGTTCGAATTAAGCTAATTCAAACTAACTAAAATTAGTTTGAATTAGTTAGTTCGAACTAACTAATTCGAACTAATTTTAGTAAGTGTAGACATAGCCTAACATTGCAAGTAGCAAAGTATCAGGTTCTAGGAGGCTGAGTCATCCTTTGGAATGCCTGACACTGAAGGAACTAGTGGCACCCATTCAATATCGAACTTATTCTATGTTGTTGTTCAAGTTAACAATAAGGGCAAACCCCACAAAGGGGCAATGGACTAGTCGCTGTAAAATTGTTCACACGGGTCTATCCTAAGTTTGAGCCAAACCCAGTGTGTCTGTGTGAAGTGAGCTGTGTTAGGATCAGAATAAGAATTCCACCTGCTTATAGTAACTTTTAAAAAAATATTCCCATTATCTTGGGTTTTCTGTATGCATAAGGACATAACCATTTATATGACTACATTTTACCAATCCATTTCCTGTGGGCTTATCTTGATCAACCCCTTGTTAAAGAAGGAAAAAGTGCTATTATTAATAATAGTAAATCTTTCTATTATGGGAGCACTCATTTGTGCTGGGTGCTGTACAAACACAGTAAAAAGACAATACCTGCCCCAAGGGCTATTGCAAAGCTTTCACAATTCTGAAGAAAGAAATCCAAGAACCAACATCAGAAATATTTTTATGTTTCTAAAATCACAGCTAGAAGAGAATAAATATTTTATCAACTGCAAATTGAATATTTATGACAGTTTTCTGCTGAGAAATAACTACAAGTGTCTTAAACCCTTTTAATAATGATTTGGTTTCATAAATACAATGGTAATATATTTAATGTTTGTCTAGGGTTTTGTACAATATCTGTAGTAGTAAGGAGAACTGACTGGCTTTATTCATCATCAATGGCCATAGAATATTTTTCCCCCACCATTATTCTGAAGCACTTAAACCAATAGTTGAATCAAAATTAGGATAAAAGATATGGCGGCTATTCCAGGAATTTCAAAATTATGTGCTTTTAAGATCAGGTAAGAAACAAGAGAATTCTAAATGTCAGAACTACTACAGTCCATTATACTAGTTCCTTTCAATGTTTGATTTACTTTAGTGTAATAAAGGACACGTTATTAAAGCATTTGACTGACAGAGACTCTAGCTGATATTTATTAAAGTGAGAGAAAGACACAGGATAAATCAGAGTTTATAGATATTACATTTTTCTAAAAATACCTCTTATTTAGAAATGTTAATCTACTTATGGAATCCTAAAATGAAAGTTTTACAAGCCACTACTGTATGAGTTGATCTTCCTTAAATATTTTCAGTATTTGCCAAATCCAGATTTAATTTATTTCCAGTAGTCAATGATTTATCCATACAAGAAAAAAATATTTCAAGAATCTATTGAAATGCCACAAAATACATCCTCAGTAATTTTGCAAGTCATCAGTGACCCAAATCACATTCACCAGGGACTGTAAAGTGGAAGGAAAATATCTGTTTAAAGAACACCACCTTTCTATCTATTTATTTTAGAGAATATAGAATAAGGAGAGTATATCAGCGTGCTAGCAGGTTAGCTTCCGATGCAGACCACCATGTGTGTGGTACATGAAATAGCTGAAACACTACTGACATCTAGTGTTAAAATACCGTTATTTGCTGTCCAAGGTATTAAACTAAATTAAACTAATCATGGTGCTCCATTAAAGAGACATGGTGGGTGAGGTAATATCTTTTTATTGGACCAACTTCTGTTGGTGAGAGACACGCTTTTGAGCTTTTACAGAGCTCTTCTTCAGATCTTCAGAGTGCCACAGCTAAATACAAGGTGGAACAGAATTTTTAGCATAAGTAGCTAACATATATTTCAAGGAATCATTCAAGGTGAAGTGGCCAGTTAACACTCCTCAAGTCATAGGGAGGAAAGGAAGAGGAAAGCAGCTGAGGGGTGGCATTTTAGTGTATTACAGATTGTTGCACTAGGCTATAAGTCTCTATTTGGTCAGTGATTTTTACTGTCGAGCAAAGTTATGAATTTAGGCTCCCAGGCTCATCTTTTTAAAAAAAGAAAAAAGAAAGAAAAGTGTTGTGCAGGTTTCCTCTGAGGATGAGGACTATAGGTCAGATACAGAGCACACATTTTGTGATAAGTGTTCACCCACAGGCAGTGTAATGTTTTTGTCTCCTATTTTCTTGTTTGAATTCATGTGAGAGATAGTGATTGTCTGGTTTCACCCACATAGTTGTGCTTGGGGCATTTAGTGCACTGGATGAGGTACAACACATGTTGTGTTAGGCATATGTAGGACCCTCAGATCTCGATCTTGTAGGGGGTGTTGGTCATTGCAATAAAGGTGATGCAAAACCTGCAGATCTACTATATCTGTTGCTCTGGCAAGGTCTGGTGCCACTTTGAGTTGGTGTGCTGTGATCTTTTGGGAGCTTGCTTCTGATGACAAGCTTCTAATGATGCACTTGGAGAGGTTGCAGCGTTGTTTGAAGGGCAAAAGATGGGATTTAGGATGAGTCTCCACAGAGTATGGGTTGAAGTTGTTTGATGATGTCCCATAGGGTTCCAGTCTGAGGTGGTAGGCGACAACTAGGGGTGTGCTGTCAGAGAAGGGGGTTTATTTCTATATTGACAACCTGCTTCATGTGATATTTGAATGGTCTGTTCCATGATGTGATCTGCTTCTTTGGTGAAGTGTCCTTATTTGGTGAATGAGATTTTGAGTGTGTTAAAGATGTATATCCCAGACTTTCTCCTCAAAGCATGTTCTATGGTATCTGAATTCTTGGCTGTAGAGAATAGATTTCTTGGTATGTTTGGAGTGAATCTATGAAGGTAGGTGTGGTGAGCCATGGTTTATTGTATTTAGTTGTCTATAGGATTCCACTGTTGAAGCTGATCATGGTGTCCAGGAAGTCGATGCTGTTATGAAAGTGCTCTTGAGAGAGTGTAATGGATGGGTGATGGTTGTTGAAGTTCTGGTTGAAATCTAGGAGCGAGTTTAAGTCATCTGTCTAGAGCAGGGGTCGGCAACAGCGGCTCTGAGAGCCGCATGCGGATCTTTGACTGCCCCCTTGTGGCTCCCTGGCAATCCCCTCCAGGGAGCCAGGTGTGCAATAGCTCCACAGTTCTGGGCACAACTCTCAGGCCCCCTTGGCTCTGAGTCAAGCCTCTCCCCACATCTTTTCCCTCCTCCAGCCCAATCCGCGCCTCTCCCCCTCCTCCAGTCTGACCCGGTCTCTCCCCTCCTCCAGCCCGATCCGCGCCTCTTCCTTCCTCCAGCCCGATCCGCGCCTCTTCCTTCCTCCAGCCTGACCCTCCACACTATGTTCCCTGTAAGCTCCACAGGTACATGGCCACGCAGCAGCTGTCACACCCCCCGTGCAGCTTAGGGGGACCCCCGCGCAGCCCGGCAGCCCCCGCCGTCCCCCGAGCCGGGGCTGTCCTGTGGCTTGCTTGCTTGCTTGCTTGCTTTCCTTCTTTCTCCCTTCTCTCTCCCTTCTGGCGGCTGGGCTTCGGGGCTGTCCTGTGGCTGACTGGCTGGCTGGCTGGCTTGCTTCCTTCCTTGCTTTCTTTCCAGAGGCTGGGCTGTGGGGCTGTCCTGTGGCTTTCTTTCTTTCTTTCCTTCCTTCCTTCCGGCAGCTGGGCTTCAGGGCTGTACTGTGGCTTGCTTGCTTTTTCTTTCTTTCTTTGCTTGCTTCTTTCCTTCTTCTTTCTTTGCTTCCTTCCTTTTTTCCTGCTTTCTCTTCCTTCCTTCTTCTCTCTTTGCTTCCTTCCTTTTTTCTCTTCCTTCCTTCCTTCTCTTTGCCTCCTTTCTTTTTTCTCTTCCTTCCTTCCTTCTCTGTGCTTCCTTCCTTTTTTCTCTTCCTTCCTTCTCTCTTTGCTTCCTTTCTTTCTTCCTTTCCTTTTTTTCCTTCCTTTCCTTCTCCACCTTCCTTTCTTTCTCTTTCTCTTCCTTCTTCCTTTCCTTCCACCATTGAAATGTTTATATGTAAATTGTTTATTAACATCATTAAACATCATTTTTTGTTGTTAAAAATCAATATGCATCTCTGTTCTAGTATTCAGTTTCTTAACCAGGAGGTTACCCATTGCGGCTCTCAAAACACTTGGTTATTGAAGGAATTTTTTAAAATGGCTCTTCTTATCTTTTGGGTTGCTGACCCCTGGTCTAGAGGATAAAAATATCAATGTGACATGGTGCACTCACTTCTCATAAGCATCTCCTGTTGGCTGGGTGCAAACCTGCACTCTCTCTGCTCACAGAGCCCCCATCAGCTGTTTCCATCCTGAGGTGGGTCATCATTGGCTCAATCCTCCAGCTAAGTCACACAGGCTATGTCTACACTGGCAAGTTAGTTCGAATTAAGGAGGCTTAATTCGAACTAACTAAAGCCATGGCTACACTAGGCTTTAGTTAGTTCAAATTAAGGGCTTCCTTAATTTGAACTAATAAGTTCGAATAGGGTATTCGAACTAAGGGGTTAATTTGAACTAACTAGTTCAAATTAACCAATGTGGCCATGTTAATTCAAACTAATTTCTTAGTTCGAATTAACCAGCCATTGAAATGAATGGGGATTGCTAATTTGAACTAAGCAAGTGCTTTCTTAGTTCGAACTAACATTCCAGTGTGGCCATGCTAGTTCGAATTAAGCTAATTCGAACTAACAAATTAGTTCAAATTAGTTAGTTTGAACTAACTAATTCAAACTAATTTTAGCAAGTGTAGACATAGCTACATAGTTTAAATGCATGAAGCAACCTTTTCGGGGTAACATAGGTCCAACAGGGGATATCAATGTGCCCTTGTCAGTGTCTACAGCCCTGCTGCTTAGTGACTCGACTACCTTGTGTAATTTTTTAAATGTGTTGTGTTACTATAAACCATGAAAAATCCAGGAATTGCAGACAGTGACAGGCATGGAAAGAGATTTCTTCTGTTCAGTACACATATATCACTGGCCTCTTGGCCATACATGTGAACTCCACACATGAAATCAACCAAAGTGACTATAAACTTGCTTCTATTTGGGGAAAAATAATCAAATAATCTACTTCATATCCCACTCTGTCCAATACATTACCCATTTGCATGCTCAATTTAGACTTCAGGCCAGAACAGTAAAGCTGTGCTGCACTACCAAGTTTACTTAAAACCCTTAATAGATTTCATTTTAAAGAGAATCTCTGTTCTTGGGGCTAGATTGGAAGTCTCACTACAAACACTAACAGAACAGTAAATTTGGCCATGAAGTTTTTTCAATTAGGAATAGTTCATAGGATCACATGCACAGAAGCACAGTAATCCTGCTCTTCCTTCAGAACAATTTCTTCATTTACTACTACTTGATTCCTTTAATGTTTTTATTTATTCATTGAGGACTGAAATTGGCACCTTGCAATCTGCCCTGAATAAGGGTCAGCATATAGCTGCCCTTCCTCTGGAGCAGAGCAGGGGACAAACTAGAGTCAGAGTCACATTTTGATCTTTGTTTCCCCCTTCCTTCATGGGAGAAGTCAACTCTGCTAACCTTTTGCCTAGCACAGATTACTTGCTTCTCCATCTGTCCCACCAGTAAGCACACTGGATGTGGAGCCAAGGCTCCATCCACTCACCACTCATCTGCACAGCAGGGTCTGTAACACTCTGACGATGTTCCCCCTGCTGAACTTCGTGATAAGGTTAGTATATACAAGGGAGTAAGGGGACAGGAGCATGAAGAAAAGCTGAGTCCTGAGCTTTTTAAAAAAAACAGGTTTTCCTATGGCACTTATCCCCACAATATCAGTAATGAAATGATCTTTACAGCCTGCCCTGTGAGATAGGGCAATAGTATGAGTCCCATTAGCCAGGTGGGGAATGAGACACAGAGCTTTTCAAAAGAGCTCAGTTCTTGGGGTGTTAAACTCAGTACTCTTTTGAAAATCTGACCACAACTGTGAGCACCTGAGGACTTGAAAAGGTGGCCCGACATCACACAAAAGGTGTTAAAGGCCATACTTGACAGAGTAAGAACAGAACCCAGATTGCCAGTCCACTGCCTTCCCCACAAATCCAGACCACCTGTTGTACGGCACATGAAGCTGTTCTGTAGTTAAAGTTACACTGAGGCATTTTCTTGTGTTTTACTGGGGGGGTTGGGGTGGGGTTAATTTAAAATCAGGTTTAAATCTGTCGTAGGGATGACAACTCGTGCAGCAAAAGATTAAATTCTCTGGAAGTTTTCCTAGAAATGCAGTCAATAGTTTAGGGTATTAAAGGAGTTCAATCCTTTGTTTTTTAATTGTAGGCCTTATGTCTAATATTTTCCTACCCCTCCCCTGCTACTTACAAAGTCTTGGTACAGATTTTTAAAAGAAACCTCATATGGAAGCAAAATGTTTAAATCAAAACCAAAGTTATCAGCATTATTCCCTTCCTATATTTCTTCCATCTCTACCACGAAAGCCAACCAAAAAGTGTATTTGTGACAAGATGAAAAATTAATAATAATGTGAAATAGTGACTGATGAAATATTTTACTTCAGAGTCTGCCATTTCAAGTCTTACGTGTGAACTGTTTACAACCAAAACCAAATAGTCTTCAGAGAAGCCTCAATGATGCAGCAGAAGTTCCCACAAAATGAACCAAACTCTGTAGTAGCAGGGCCCCCGTTTCCTTAGGGATCATGAACTCCACAAAGCAAGCATCTCCTATGCACCACAGTAATGGAGCTCCTCCCATGCACCTCTTCAGGGCAAAGAATGCCTACGGTTGTTTGTGGGACCACTTTCACCTGAACCCAGAGCAGTGAAGACCAAAACTGAGCCAGAATTAATTGATGGGCCCTAATGCAATCCACTTCAGTACAAGTATAATTGAAGTTCTATCAATGCCTGCTGAGCAATGGGTATTGAGTGCTGCCAGATGACAATTCCTGCACGATTCTTCCAAACAAAGCAGAACAAAGCTAAGATTCTCAACTCAGCATTCCATAAGATGTGCAGCCACTTTAAAAACAAAGCCACACGTCAATACACTTACTTCAGAGAAACTCCCCATCTTTCCATTAATACTCCTACATCTGTTCTCCTATTTCGCCCATGTATTTTGCACAGACAGTGCTATTTTAAAATTACAAAAAAATAACAACTGTGGGTTTATGATAAAAATACAACCCTTTGTTCACCTTGTAATGACAACATTCTAATTTACCAAACATTTCATTCTAATTTTCTTGATACACCTATGGTAACATCTAAAAATCAAACTCTATGCCACTAGTACTTAAAACTGATCCATTTATCACCTTTGCTGGTAACCCTTGAAAATCTGATTGATCACAAGATGCTGATTCTTCTATTTCCAACTGCCAAACCATACTAAAAGGAAGCTAAAACATATATTAAATATTTGCCACATGTTTCTTTTTCACATAAGCAACTCCTACAGCTAACACAGGGATGTTATTGGATTGCTGGTAGAGAAAGAAGTATCCATGGGATACTATGTGAATGGGAGGTGCTGTGTCCATAGGTCAATCTGTTGATTAAGATGCAGTCCACATTGTGAAAAGATTTGAGATCCCCTGCTCTACACAATTCATTTAGAAATTGTAGATCACATTCTGAAAAGAAGCAAATCCTAATGTGCTGAAATACTAATTTTCAGAGCAAGGCACTTAGCATATGTGTACTGATTGCTATAAACCAAGATATAACCAACAGTTTATGTAGCTGTCAAAGAGCCGCGTTATCAGTTCACAGAAAGTGTGAATGGTGTGGCCCCAGAGGGTATCAGATAAAGTCTGATATCAGATAAATATCAGATAAAGTCCATAAAAATCATATCCTTGCTTGCTGTTACAAAACCATTATCTCAGGGTTTTAGTAATTGAGTCCTCCATTAAACATATGCTAAACAACATAAATGACGTATGTTTTTACAAGCGATGGGAGCAAGAAGTGAGATTTAGAAATTAGAGCACATTTTAGTTAAAGCCAAAAAATGGAGCATTTAGGGAATAGTGATTATAATTTTCTATATTAGCATTGTGCTCCCTCAGTCCCCCAAAACATTTTCTGCCACTGCTGAACAGACTCTGTATACCCACATGGTACTTCACTGAACTCAATGGAGTTTCCCATGGGTACAAGGTCTGTCCACAAGTATTTCTTTGCAGGATTGAGACCTAAGAAAAACAGCAGTTATCCTCTTTGTAAAGTGATGAACTCATACTTAGTTTTTATTTACTTATCATTTAAAAACCAAAAAAAATGAAACAATCTGGAGATTTTCCTAACATGATGGATGGGGAAAAGGAGACCGTTGGAATTCTTGTTGACACATGACACAGAAAGAGGGAGCCAAGGAAAGAAGTGTACATCCTCATTATCAGAGGTCTGTCTTGTTCTTACAAGAATTCCTGAAAAGTTTTGGCAGATCATACTCTATTGCTTTACAAAAA
The DNA here is from genome assembly GCA_007922175.1 of Pelusios castaneus. Lineage (NCBI taxonomy): Eukaryota > Metazoa > Chordata > Testudines > Pelomedusidae > Pelusios > Pelusios castaneus. The sequence goes on along the minus strand of ML685755.1, from coordinate 36,551,028 downwards.
GAGGATTAAAAACAAAATTATGTGATGAAGCATTCCTATTAAAGTACATAACCATGCCTTCTTAGAGGGGAATCAAGTTGCCACAATTTTGAGATAGCTTACATTTGCATAGTAGTGAACACTGGTGACAACATTCACAAGCCTAGGATTCATTTCCCCCAAGTACATTTTAAGATTAGCAATTCCTCTTTAATGGTGTTGGTCTCAAAAAGAGATGTCTACAATTCCACATTTTCTTCATCAGGACTGAGCCATCACTGAACACACTGACGGAACAGAACTGTACATCTGAACTGAGCAAAGTGATTAATTTACCACCCAACATTTTGCATTTTAAAGAACAGTATCTCTGTAGCACTAAGATCTAGAAACATAGCTATCTTTTATAATTGGACTTACATGAAGCATCACCTATGTCCTGTGCCTAACAAAATGTCAGATGATGGTGCCATGGAAACTTACATTGAATTAGGTCCAAATGTATTAAAATAAAAATGGAGATTGTAATAAATCAGCAGTTTTTGCTTTCTCGGAGTGCAAGAATCTTAACATAATGCTTTCAAGGACTCCACTTAGATTTCTGGTTTTGTTGACAGGTGAAGTATTCCAATGTGACTTCCTTAAGCAGGACTGGGATGTTATGGGAGAAGAGAAACTGTGCTCAAACAAACAAGTGTTCATTCAGAGCTTTAAAAAACAAGTCTTGGATGATGGTGATCTTGCCACTTACCAGCCTATGTTTAATCTTATTTTTTGGGCCATATTATTGAGCAAGTTGCGACTCAGACGCTTTCGCATCCCTTGATATCCCTAGACTGAAACATGTTGTGAAGGTCTTGTTATGACACAGCACCACCGTTCACGTCATTGATCAATTACACATTCATCTATATGGGTAGCAGTGCCACCAGTATTTTGACAACACTCACTTCTACATGTCTTCTTCAGAAGCCCCAGACACTGTAGTTTCTTTACTTGTCTGGAGCCTGGTCAAGAGAGGGTCATGGGAAAGTCTGCTCAACCCCAGCAAAATGGAGATGATATTGGACACTAAAAAGAGAGCAAGGTATGTCTGCTATTTGTCAGTGAAGTTTGCAGTCTGGGAAACCTCTAGTGTTGGTGGAGTTCCAGGTACCAGCCATAGCCAGAGGTGCATTTTTTAGATCTGTGTCTAGCTGGGAGACTGTGACCATTTCTTGTGGAGGCAAATCTACTCAGTCATCCATATCCATGGGGTTTCCAGGGGGGGTTGCTGCATTGATTTGTACATGGATCTACCCTTACAGAGCTTTTGGGAGCTTCAGTTAACACAGGTGCAACAGCTCAGTTACATACAGGTGTTTCTCACAGAGAGCATATTACCCCTATGCTCTCTATTGATTGACCTTTGGGTCCACCACAAGCAAGATATGGATATTGGATATGGCTATTTTAAAGACCTTTTCTCTCCCTCTGCACCATTGTGACAGCCGACATGCTCCCATCTCTGGAATTCGCTTTCCAAGGTAGCCTGAGTTTATTGACTGCAGGGCCTGACAAGGCTTACCTACGTAGTCAAGCTCTTCCCATAGACATGCCTCGGGAGGGCCAGACCCTGTGACTGAGGTGACATTCCTTTGGGCACCTTGCCTAGATGCTGTTTCGCAGTCTGATAGTTTTCATATGATAACAAGGGTTATGAGGAGTGCAGAAAAGAAACAACATTGCTGGTGATGTGGGATATTTTAATACACTGCCTGTGCACCTGCCTTCTCACACTCTAACATCCCAGCCACCCTGAAGGTAGTATTTCAAAGAATGACAATACAGTGCTGAACCGGTGATTGGTTGGGACAGTGCTACTTCCTGAAGAGATGGCAGTTTTCCTTGGGATGAATTTCCATGGGTATTTTAATACCAGATCAACTTTATTTTCCTACTCTGAACAATGAATAACTCTCTGTATGAGGCTAACTACACTGCAAAATTGGAAGGCCGGCCATAACCAGGAATGCTGTAGAAGAAGAGATTTTATAGTGAAAGTTATATATTTGTTAGTTTTCAACTATTAAGCCATTACAGCGTTGCAGCTAAGGGATCTATTAACTAATATCCTTAAGAACACATTTTAAAATATCCCTTGAAAATAGGTCAGTATTTCTCAGTAATGTACACCAATGAGCATGTGTAATAATTTCCATTAGGGAATACTACTGCTTATTAACACTGAAAAATTAATCCTAATACTAATTGCCAGAGTCCCAGTGATGCGGAAGCTCTATTGCTTCTCTGTGCCTTTGAAGTAATCCTATAAACGTCTATTATTACGGTAGTTCTGATACAGAATTATAATACCAAGGGATAACAGGGGTAAACCGATCTTGGCTAGGTTTAAGGCACTGTAGGTAATGTTTAAGGAGGATGTGGCTTAACTCTTTTACTGTAGGCAATTGCTCAGATTCTACCCTAGAAAACAATTCTAGGAGCAAGACTGGGACAGTTCAATTTACTGGTGCAGGCAACAAGCCCTAACAGAGAAAGAACTCTCCTCTTGCATTTGATGAAGTAGGTTGCAGCCCACAAAAGCTTATGCCTGAAGAAATTTGTTAGTCTTTAAGGAGCCACAGGACTTTCATTGTTTTTACTCTTCTCTATGTATCATTAATAGCAGGAATGGGAAATGAATCTGAAAACCTCAACTCTTTCACACCAAGGTGATACTCTTCACAATTAAAGGCTATTAATTACTGAACTTTTCCCAGTTTCTTGAATTTATTTTTCCTGGACTTTGAACACTGCACCCTGTTACAGTATTTGTAAATCCTAACACTGCAGACAAACCATATTTCATTATCATATGCAATACAAAGCTTCATTTAGCAAAAGCCCTAATTTATCTGATGATCAGTCCCCAGATGTTTACTGAAGTATTCACTGTGCTCCAGAAAACCAAGACAGCGTTGTGGACTAGTGAGTTAGGGTTGCTCTCTGAATTGTAAATGTACCTATCATTAGTGTCTTGGGTGCCCGTAATTAACAGGAGTCTTGATTATCTGAAAAGGGTGGATGCTTGAGACCTTCTAATCACTGAAATTCAAATGTACAGCAATTTTCAAGAGCTTCTATGTGCATTCACAGCTCAGTACATCATGAGCAGAACCCAAAAAAACAAAACCAATCTTCTCTGCTGAACTGGACATAAAACAAAAAGCCCAAGCCTAATACTAATCAGGCTGACCATGATCAATTTTGTTTAAAAATTAATAAAGGGGCTTGATGGGGAAGAAAATTGCGGCCCAGATGCCAATGACCAACCCTCCACATGGCTATTTCTGTCCTCCCCACTTCCAGAGGCTTTACGCCACTCCCCAATGGTTGACCTCAGATCCATGGAGACCTCTTTCTAACAACAGATCACTGATCCCTTCCCCAGTTTCCTCTAGATTTTCTGGGAACAAGCTGAAACAGGTCTGTAGGGGTGGGATAAGAGCTAGATGCTGTTGAGAGAAGCAGCAAATGGGCACTGCTACTAAGAAATACTGTCCAGGGATGGCTCAGGTTTTGAAAAGCTGAGACTGTTCTAACCAGCTACAGTAATTGGCAGCTGTATCTAAATATCCCACAGTGAGCCCAGGAATTAGTCAGATGAACCCAAATAATGGAGATGATTATTATCATCATCAACTGCAGCAGCACAGAAGGCAGAAACAGAGCTGAAAACAGGGAAGATTGAGTGGGAGTTTGTAAGAGGTGTTTGACGATGGGGAGTGTATGGGTGGAGGGACTGTGGTATTCTGGCATTGTTGGGGTACTCACTGGGGATGTGATTTGGTGGGTTTTTCTGTTTGTGTGTCTCACTGACAGGAAGTAGGGTGACATACAGAGGCAACTGTGGTAGTTACTCAAGCAGCAGAGAGACAGTGAAGGTGATTGGCTGTGGAAGCTGCAGTATGTACATGAGCCTGGAGGGGAGTACCTCAAAAGAGCTTTGTACGTATGAAGTGCTCAGAGCTGATGGAAGAGAAGATTTGAGAACTGGAGATGAAGATAGAAACTCTGGTTGAGTTTAGAAGGGGGTTCAAGCAGCTGATGGAGCAGAGGCATGGGAAGGCTGAAAGGAAAAACCCAGACCGGCAGATGGAAGCAGGACCAACAAACTGTGAGGGGAGAATGCTGGGTGAGGAAAAGTGGCCAGTGGAAGCATGTGACTGCGAGAACCTAACAGAGGAAAAGATGAGCTAGTGAAAGAGAAATAGAGCTCAGAAAAAGGTTTGCAGGGTTGGAAAATGAAGATGGGGGAAAGCAGGTGGTTACTGAAAGTGGGTTTTGTTCTGGTTGCTCCGAAGCAGAACATTGTATATGCCTAGTAAATAAACAAAAGGGCATGAAAGAAAATGCCAAATCCATCCATTTCTGCTTCCAACAGGAACAACCCCAGAGCCCCAGGTTTTGACTACACCCTTGGGTCAAGAAGAGGCAATAGTATGTACAAAATCCAAATAGCAATAAAAGCTGCCAAATTATGCCCTACACGGGCAATAAACATCCAGCATCCAAATACAGAAAAACACATACTGAACAAAGAGATAAATGTAAATTTCAGAAACTTGATGATTGCACAGCATGGTGTAAGAGATGGGAGCCTGTGTGGCCTCATACCATTTGTCTGTGCCCTTAATGTTTCTACTAAATTCCTATATAGAAGGGTAGAAATACATGTGAAAGACGATACAAGACAGAGTGTGGGGATGGAGTGTGGGGATGGAGTGATGTGAATACCTGGGTTTGTATGTTGTTTTTAGTCCAGACATCAGGATTTTCCTTTTGCTTGGATGTGACACCCAGGAGTAGCCTTGAAACACGCAGGGTGTATCTACACTTACAAGTTGGGTCAATTTAAGGAGGCTTAAGTTGACCTAAACAAAGCCTTGTCCACACTGGGCTCTCCTTAAGTCAATTCAAGCATTTCCTTAAGTTAACTTAAGGAATGCATAAGTCGACTTAACACCTCATTTTAGGTTGACTTAAGCCTTAAATCAACTCCTTAAATCAACTTAAAACCAGTGTGGACAGGGATTAGCACCTAAGTCGACCTTAAATCAACTTAAAGTGTAAAATCGACAAGGGGCTATGTCTACACTAGAAAAGTTAAGTCGACTTTGTTAAGTTGACTTAATAAGGTCAACATTAAGTCAACTTAAAGTCGACTTTATTAAGATGACTTAACAAAGTCAACTTAACTTTTCTAGTTTAGACATTGCCTCACAGCCTGATTTTTCAGGAGCACTGAGTGCCTACAGTGCTCATGAACGTCAAATGGAGTTGTGAGATCTCAGCATTCTGAGAATCGGGTTCTCAAATCTTACCTTGTGGCAGGGAACAAGTTCAGTAAGTGGGATGTTCTGAAGGCTCTGTGGCTTAGAGACCTGTTAAATTTAGGAATAGCCTGGTTTTTGGAACAATAGTTCCAGCAGTTTTATGCTCGCATGTTTCTTTGCCGTGTGGCCTAGAAAGGGCAGGTACATAATTTAAAGTGTATTATTTCTTCTTGATTGCTAGTTATGACCTATACTTTTGTCTCAGCACCAATCCAGCTAGCAAGAGGAGGAAGCTATTATTAACCCTAGCTTTTGTCTGCACAGTTAGGAGCACCTTATATTAGAGACATGTACAGAAGGAGCTGGAGCTTTCTGCGTATAAGTCCATTTGGTGCTCTGACATCTGACCCTCGCCCCATGGCCTTTTTAAGAAATATACTTAAGTATCTAAATAGCCATTCTCTTATAGGATTCTTTGTTTCTGACTGGTTACATTAAAGAATGGTTTTGTAATTAACTATGCCCATGTACACATCCTGGATTTGTCTGCACAAGAAAGATGACCCTGTTGCTATCAGTTGGGGTTAGCAATGGGGACAGCAGAAGAAATGCTGAACAATGTTCACCTGCAACTGTAAACAGGTGAACCCCATTCAATATCATCTCCCTAACTGGTTAAACCTGTCAACATTTGTATTAGAGGGAACCAATTCATTTCCTATGCTGTAAACAGACAGAGAGAATTAACGGAGGGATTTCTTTACACAGAGAGAAGGATTCTAATTCTGGCTATGTTTACACTGGGGAATTTAGGTCGACTTAAATAAGTCAACTTTAATAAGTCCACTTTAAGTTGACCTTATTAAGTTGACTTAGAGATTCCACACAGGACTCCTAAGTCGACTTAAAGTGGGCCTTACTAACTTGACTTAGAGAGTTTATACTAAACTCTCTAAGTCAACTAGTTTGGTCCAGGGAGAGCCAGCCCTGCATGGGGCTGGCTCTCCCCAGTGCAGCAAGCCCCTGAGAGGTCCGGGGGAGAAGGGAGCGTGGAGCTCCCTTCTGCCCCAGACCACTCGGCTCCCTTCTGCTCGGGACTTCTCAGGTCCCAGGCAGAAGGGAACCCTTCTAGCCGGGACTGCTCGGGTCCCGGGGACTTCTCCCCGGGACCCCAGTGGTCCCGGCCAGGAGGAAGAGCAGGAGACCCGCGCTCCAGTTGCCGGCTGCTGAGTAGCTGGAGCATGGGGCTTCCTTCTCCCCGGGACCCACGCTCCAGCTGCTGAGCAGCCGGCAGCTGGAGCGCGGGGCTTCCTTCTCCCCGGGACTGCGCTCCAGCTGCCGGCTACTGAGCAGCTGGAGCGCGGGGCTTCCTTCTCCCTGGGACCCACGCTCCAGCTGCTCAGCAGCTGGAGCACGGATCCCAGGGAGAAGAAAGCGCGGGACTAAGTCGACTTAGGGCGTCCACACAGCTTAAGTCAATTTAAGCTTCAAAGTCGACTTTATAGGAGGGTTTATAAAGTCAACTTTGAATTTCCTTAAATTGACTTAAGCAGCAGCTTAAGTCGACTTAAAGAAATGCCAGTGTGGACGCAGAGTAAATTAAGTCAACTTAATTTACTAGTGTATACGCACCCTCTGTTAGGTGGAGATTATCAGCCCACCAGGAGCTTGACACTTTCTGTGGATTTCTGAAACTCCCACAACAGCTTCCGAAACCCCACAATGGTTTGTGGTTCTTCGGCTGTAGCGAGGTTTGTTGGTAGTGTTGACACTGTGAATGTGTTATTGAAATAGACTAGAGAAGTGAAAGAGAGGAGCCCTGTACAGCCAGGCTCCATGGAGATAGTTCCCACTGTCCTCCCAGTGCTCCCCTAGGAAAAGAAAAGTTTATGTCCCTAATATTAACCAAATATGTGTTTGATGTGTCAGGTTTTTGTATCTCATGTGTCAGGCATTTGTATCTCATAGCAGAGACACAGATATAATGGGTCAGATAGCAATGAGAGTGATAGGGTCACTTAAGAAGATAATTTCAGCCTATTTAATTTCCCATTGTACATAGTTATGGAGTATATGCACAATCTCTTCCTCTGAGGAGACCTCAGGTTTGAGTTTAAAGATAGTGGGAGAACGGTGTAAGGAAAATTTTAATTGCAACTCCCATACTGTAATTGGGCAGATAAATAAAGGACATCAGTTTGTGGATCACCCATCTGGTCATGTTCTTGAGCACTAAACTCAAGTATCTTTCCCTAAAACTCTTCTGTTTTCACTGTATATTTCTTTAGGAAAAAATAATCATGTGTCCCTACCACTTAGCTCCCCCTTTTCTAAGAAGTTCTCCTCTGCCTTTTATTCTCTCTCTTTTCTTCAAGCACATTGATTTTTATAGCCTCAGAGAAGCTTTTTTCATTTAAACCAAAGCTAACATAATTGAGGTCTGTAAGTGGCACTGCAAAGCACCTTAATTTCCTGCTGGCAAAAAGTTTAAAATTTAAAACAGACACCGTGATTCATTTCTCTGAAATGTTCTCACTGGGTTGTCATGCTGACCATTTTTTCTGAAAGGTACTGCTGCTACTTTCATACTTAAAAGCATCAGGGAACTTTAAAAGATTTGGGGACACTTCAAAGTTCTGAAGATCAATAAAAAAAATCATAACGTTAAGAGAATTTCCAGTAGTTCTCATTCTCTTCTGTTCTCCTCTTCCCATACAAGTCTTTGGGCAGTTACATTAAGTAATTCATCATTTCTTGCCACTATACAAGTAGAGTGTTCACTTCCAAAACTTTAGTCTCAAACCCAGGAGGTCACAATGATGCTTCCCATAATCCTACTTACAAACAAGGATCAAAACCCAACTGCAAAAAGAAAACATCCAGTTATTAGAATAGATTCCAAGTATTGGATACCTGTGCAGAACAAACCCTCAGGGCACAGATTTCCCCCTTCCCAAGCAGAAAAGGAGTCCAACAGGTTGCATGGAGGCAACCTCTTCCTCCTTGAATCTCTATGGCTATGTCTACACTGGCAAGTTAGTTCGAACTAAGGAGGCTTAATTCGAACTAACTAAAGCCATGGCTACACTAGGCTTTAGTTCGTTTGAATTAAGGGCTTCCTTAATTCGAACTAAGAAGTTCGAATAGGGCTTCAGAAGTAAGGCTTTAATTCAAACTAACTAGTTCGAATTAGCCAATGTGGCCATGTTAATTCGAACTAATTTCTTAGTTCGAATTAACCGGCCATTGAAATGAATGGGGATCGCTAATTCAAACTAAGCAAGTTCTTGCTTAGTTCAAACTAACATTCCAGTGTGGCCATGCTAGTTTGAATTAAGCTAATTCAAACTAACTAAAATTAGTTTGAATTAGTTAGTTCGAACTAACTAATTTGAACTAATTTAGCAAGTGTAGACATAGCCAAGAAGTCTGAGGATCCATATAATGAAATAGGGCAGGGCTCAAGAGTAGGCTCACCACTCACCTCTATACCAAGCACAAAGACAAGAGCCTATGGTTATATTCATTTCCCAGTACAGCTTCTTCTATTTTGGAAAATTCACATCAGAGAAGGGAGGGTTTAGGCCAGTGTTTCTCACATATGGGGATTTTTCTGAAGCCACAACAGCCTCCTGGGCTGAGAACTGGAGATGGAGGAAATGGGGACAATGCAGCAGCCCCTCCCTGCAGAACCCAGCTGTTGCTCCTGGATGTGCTGCGTTAGTGTTTACTGCGCCATCAGCAGGGGATCAGTGCCATGCACCATGTAGCCTCCTGGGCAGCTTCTCTGCAGACATGTGGAGCTGGTGTGTGTGTGCGCGCTTAGCAGGGAGATGAACCTTTGACTCTGCAAATGCCCAGACACTTCCCAATCCACCATCCCAAGGTTGGGGCTCCAGCAGTGGATATTGGGCTTCAGCCCCCAAGGTGACAGGGCTCAGGGCAGGAAAAGTTTTTCAGTCTGGGCAGGAGCAAGAGATGGTGGCTGCACTCGGAGGCCATCAAAAAAATTGGCAAACAGACATGAAGTCTTTTCCAGGGAATACTGTCAGAATTGCAAGAGATCCAAGGTCAATGCAGAGACCTAGGGCTTCCATGTGTTCTAGTACATCTCAGAGGATGTATAGGGTCTGTGAGACAGATGTCCAATTTATTTCACAGGGATGTGGAGAAGCAAAAAAAGTCCTTCTCCCTTCTGCAATCCCTTGCCCCTCAGTAGAAAAGCATATTGAAAACTCAGTAGAAAAGCATATTGAAAAGCATATTGAAAACCTTGCAGAGTGACCTGTCCCCATATGAATATTCCTACAAGGCAGTACGACTGGCCCCATTAATCTGCAATGCTCTAGGGGTGCATAGCATTTTAAAAACAGTTTAAAAGACAGGAACTGGCCCCTGGAAACTTATTAAACCAAAAGTGGCAGGGACTGATAAAGGTTAGAGGCAATGGAAATGAAAAGGGTTACAACACCAAGAGTTAAAAAAAAAAAAAAAAAGAGTTAATTTTAAAAAGCCCATTCAACATGAGGTTATAGGCCCTAAAAAGAAGTTCAAATCCCTCATTATTTCTTCACTGGCATTAGACAGCTTCAAAGGTCACTTCATTTCACTTAAGTACTTACTTTTATGTCCTTCCCCAGAAAGTTTTCAAAATGTCAGGATGATAACTTTGCAACAATTTCAGGGGCAAATTGATCTATTCGGCAACCACAACTCTTATTTTATTTTTGTCAGGAAAGACCTCCTTTCCTTCAGTAATTGAAAGAGAGAATGTTACAGATCTCAAGCCCTCATTTAATTCCTCATCCCTAAAGCCCTAATCCAATGATAGTCCATACATCTATGCTGCTCTTCAAATCCCATCTGAAACAATCTTGTATATTTTATGAGCTGTGAAAAAGATCACTATGCCTATATACAACTTTTTGATCAGCATCCAGCCTTTTATTTTGCATGTTCCCAAGCCATGCTGAGTCTTGTTCATGACATAGATGCATACTATATATATACACACAGCAAGAGACCTAGTTTAAACACATCACCCTACCACTATCCCCCCAGCATGGAGAGTTCTAATCTGACCTGGTCTACTGATTGGTTAAAAGTAGACAACTATACAAATATATGTAATGTTTTTGGTGCCCTATAAACATAGTGCACATATTGTTACTACCCCTATTAATGTAACACCAATGTTCCACTTAACACAATAGCTACACAGAGAATTGTGGTGATTCCAGCCAGGTGGGTACTACATGGTCTACAGGTTGGTTCTCCATGGGACTAATGCAGCCAAGGTCTACATACATAATGGCAGAATGGGATTATCACTTTAAAATCAAATTGGGCACCTTAATAATGGAAATAAAGAGGGAAGAATATTATTGGCTGTGTGGGTCAAGGACACCTATAGCAATCTCTTCAAGCTTGGGCTGACCAACCATATACTGGGTATGTGATCCAGACAGCTTAGAGTCCAGAAATACTCTGGACCTTCCACTTTCCAGCTGTTCTCCTATCAAAGGTGTAATGGATTATTTTAGTCTTTACTATGGCAGCCATCCCTTTCAAAAGCTACTAGTGTAAGTGCTAAAGCAACTCAGTTGCTATACATCATGCTGCTGGGTCACAAGTATCTAAAAAGTCCAGATAATACAGACATAGGGCACAAGGTCAGAGGATCAAGCTAGTACACTACTAGCACTTGGAGGCCGCTGCATTTTTCTCTTTGTTCTCTTCACGTTCCTCTCAAGTCTCTGGTGCAGCACAGCCCTAGATGTCTGTGTTTGAGAGTTGTGATTAAACTTGACGAATTTGCTTTCTCAAGTTCTTCAGTGTAAGGAAATTTGATATTTAAAATATGGTCAGGACAGTGAAAGTGGAAGGTGTTTAACCCTCTCATGCCTGCTGTAGGTGGTCCAGGTCCTGGTAGCATACAACAGAATGCTCAGAATGTACAGCTAGTAAATCCATCTCTCAGTGTTCACTGTTAGTTTCTTGGAAGACAACAGAGTCCTGTGGCACTTTTAAAGACTAACAGATTTATTTATCGCATGAGCTTTCATGGGAGAAAATCCCACTTCGTCAGACGCTTTGAAGATGGGAAAGTTACAGAATGGGAGGAAATTAAATGCAGGGGAGTGTATGACATAGGATCAGGTCAGGCTGTAACAGCAAATCAAAATAGGTGTTAGGATTCAAACACTGAGGAACAACACAGAGGAGGGTGAGGTCAAATCACTTGATGTAATGCGAGAAAAATCCATAGTCCCTGTTTAACCCCAAGACAACTGAGTCAAATTTGCATATAAGTTTAAGTTCTGCAGTTTCTCTTTGAAGCTGTGATTTGTTATTCATCTGTTTCAACACAGCTATTAACAAGTCGTCAAGGGAGTGAGCAGGGAGATTGAAGTGTTCCCCTATTGCTTTTGTAGTGTTGCAGTTTCTGATGTCAGATTTATGTCCATTTATTCTTTGGCGCAGAGACTGTCCTGTTTGTCCAATATATAAGGCAGAGGGGCATTTCCAGCACATGATGGCATAAATCACATTGGTGGACGAGCAGGTGAATGAGCCCTTGATGGAGTAGGTGGCTTGATTAGGCCCCGTGATGGTGTCATCAGTGTAGATATGAGGGCAAAGTTGGCAGCGTGGTCTGTTGCAGGGATATGTTCCTGCTTTAGTGTTTCTGTTGTATGATCTGTAGTTGCTGGTAAGTATCCTTTTAAGATTAGGGGGCTGTCTGAAAGCAAGGAGAGGTCTGTCTCCTAAGGCTTGAGAGAGTGAGGGATCATCTTGTAAAATAGGCTGTAGATCTTTGATGATGTGTTGAAGAGGTCTGGCTTGGGGGTTGTAGGTGGTGACCAGTGGCATTCTGTTGTTGTTTTTCATGGGCTTCTCCTGCAGTAGTCGACTTCTGGGTACCCGTCTGGCTCTGTCAATTTGTTTCTTCACTTCTGCGGGTTTGTACTGTAGTTTTAAGAATGCCTGGTAGAGATCCTGAAGGTGTCTGTCTCTGTCTAAAGGGTCAGAGCAAATGCGGTTATATCTTAGGGCTTGACTGTACACAATGGATCGTGTGGTGTGTCGAGGATGAAAGCTCGAGGGATGTAGGTAACTATACTGATCAGTAGGTTTGTGGTATAGGGAGGTCTTTGTGTGCCCATCGCTAATTTGCACTGTAGTGTCCAGAAAGTGGATCTCTTGTGTGGAGTGTTCCAGGCTAAGTTTGATTGTGCTGTGGAAATTGTTGAAATCTCTATGGAAATCTTCAAGGGCATCTTTACCATGGGTCCAGATGATGAAGATGTCATCAATATAGCGTAGGTAAAGTAGAGGTGCTTTGGGATGAGACATGAGGAAATGTTGTTCTAAATCGGCCATAAAGATGTTGGCATATTGTGGGGCCATGCGGGTACCCATAGTAGTGCCACTGACTTGAAGGTATAAATTATCTTCAAATCTGAAATGGTTGTGGGTGAGTACAAAGTCACAGAGGTCAGCCACAAGTTTAGCTGTGTCATCATCTTGGATATGTCCATAGTGGCCAGGATGGTATTTTCTGGAAGACTGTCAATGGATTGGATTTTTCTCAGGAAATCTGTAGTGGCTCTCAATAGCTAGGTGTGTTGATAGCATAGGGTCTTAGGAGAGAGTCCACATAGCCAGATAATCCTGCTGTAAGCATGCCAATGCCTGAGATGATGGGGCATCCGGGGTTTCCTCTTTTATGTATTTTTGGTAGTGGATAGAATATCCCTGGACAGGGTTCTGGCGCTGTGTCTGTCTTGATTTGTTCTTGTGCTGCTTTGGGGAGTTTCTTGAGTAGGTGTTGTAGTTCCTTTTGGTATTCCTCAGTGGGGTCAGAGAGGAGTGGTTTGTAGAATGTTCTATTGGACAGCTGTTTATAAGTCTCCTGATCGTAATCCGATTTATTCATGACGACAATGGCACCTCCCTTGTCAGCCTCCTTAATAATAATGTCAGAGTTGTTTCTGAGGCTCTGGAGGGCATTACGCTCTGCAAGTTGACCATCTGTAAAGAAGTTACCTTGTTGCCACAAAAGGCCCTTCCTGCTCACCATGTCCAGAGTCTTTGTTAAATCTACGGTGGCTAAGTAAACAGGTTTTTCTTGTAGGTGCCTTATTGCAAAGGCCATGTTAATAGCTGATCTACTGGCATGAAAGCTGCACTGACTCTAGATATATAGGTTCAGTAAGAACTTGCACTATTTTGAGAATGACCTATAAATATGTCTTGCCCGCAACACTGAAGAGAGATCATGGTGTAGTTGTTGCAATCACTCTGATTGCCTCTATATTTAGGAAATGTAGTATTGGTATCCTTTATGTCTTGGGGTACCCCTTCTTCCATTCAGCAGGCATGTCACCTGTTGTAGATATTCTTAGTGATGATATAGTCTGATGCTGCAACAGGACATTTTTAGCAGGCGGTTCTTCCATCCCTATTATTCTATGACATTTAATTGAGGGTGCTAATGAGTTACTGACCCCACAATCCCACCCATGTTCACAGCAGTGGCCTTTGCTTTGCATGACATGTGCTGCACTGTACATCTGTGTCAACTAATCTGGTCTCAGACAGCACCAAGATGGATGTCCAGCTCAGCGATAGCAGTCTTTCTAAGGTCATGGACTTTCTCTACATGGTTTGACATATCACACTGCCCATCAGTACCCAGCCCAAGCTGGGGAAGCCAACGATCCAACCAGCAGATCAAATTTGGTGATGAATCCTGGTCACATGCCACCTGAGGCATTTTGTACATATGCTAGAACAATAAGCAAGTTTGAGGAGTGGGACCACCATAACTAAATCTCTGGTGTTTATATTTAGGCAGGAAAAAATAAAGAGGGAAAGGCTTGCCTTAGGACTAAAGACCCTCTTTTGGCACTGTACTAACTAAGCCCAAGGCTTGGAGGCTAAGAACTGTTGCAAGAGAGTCTGGAGGACAGAGGTTTCTGCAGTGCCACTCCCCAGTGGATTTGGTTCAGAATTTCCTCCACTAGCCTTTATTCAGGAAATTAACTGCAAGGCAGCAGTGCCAAAGGGAGTTACTCCTTTGTGGATACTGTTTTCCATTTCACGGGATATCCGATCTATCATCACCACTACTCACTGCATGGACAGGCTTCCAAGATACTTGCGGAGCAGGGAGAGACTGTACTGTATTAGCACCTGCTACTAGTACAATGTACAAATTCAAACAAGTTTACAGATGTTTTCTCTCAATCTATCTGTGACAGGATGCCGGGCACAGGGCAGGGAATCCCTGGTCAGCACCCTGTCAGGCTAGCGTAGCTAGCTCAGGGGGTGTAGAGCAGGTAGCTGGGCTGGGGCAGATTAGCTGCTGGGAGGCAGCTGGGCACAGGCTGAGTTAGTGCCTGGGCGCTGATTAGACCAGGAGCTGCAGCTGTCCTGCTGGCTTAGTAAGGTTATAAACCAAGCCCCAGAGGGGGAAGGAGTTAGAGGGAATATTGAGGCCTTGCCTGTCTCTCTAGATCCCGAGCAGTTCTGGCAACAACTGGCCTAGGCAAAGTGCTGTGCGGTGGTGGGAAATACCAAGACAGTGTAAATAAAGCCATGGGTGACTGCAGGTTTAAAGGTCTGAGTCCTTTTTTATCTGGAAGTGGATTGAAGAAAAAAGGGGCATCTGGTAGCAAACCTGCTACACTATCATTTTTGGGATAAGTGATATCTGTGAACTGGCTGAATATTATGGCTGTGCTGGACACGTTACAGGCTTTTGAAAGACATCTGCATTTCAAACCAGATTTTTCTTGTTCCAGCCTTAGGCATGTGAATAACAAAGCTGAGCAACAAACATTAAGTCTCCCCCTAGGGCAAAATGGTTTCTAGGATCAAGATTATGTTTATGTTCTCTGAATTGGCTATAGAGAACTCAAACTTTTGGAGTTATGGGCAAATTTAGGAACCCTCTATTATTGCAATTGATCTCATTTCTTTTTAACCAAATCTAGGAATTTTTAAAGATATCTTAATTAGGTCCAATGAGAGACATCCAGCATTTAAAAAAGCTACTTTTCTGGATCTAGAGGAACTATTTAAAAAATTGTTAAATAAGCCTTAATTAGCTTTAAACATCTGTAATTTCATGTACTAGATAGATGTTTGGGCTGCTTTGAAGCAATTTGCCTAGTAAAAAGGGCAAACAGAAGCACTTGTGCAGACTGTACAGATTTATCCATAACAGGATTGGTTTTCCAATTCACAAGAATGAATACATCTCCATAAAAATACATCTACTGACAGGTACAAACAGGGATAGACTATTGCTGTCCATATTGTTCTTCATGTCATTGACTTATACAGAGCACAAAAAACCTATTTCACTGACAGCAGCAATAGTGATTTGCAATTCTAGCATTTATTTTCAGTGTACAATTTAAAAAAAAAAAAAAAAGAAAATACACTTAGTTTAATCAGTTTTGTAACAAACAGAAGCTATAGAGTCCAAAGGTCAAGATTAAATGCCTTCCAGTTATCTACTCCTATTATAGGAATGTCATAACATCTCTTTATATACCAGGTTGCTACCATACCAAAGTACAATATGATATGAAAAATTAGGGCATATAAGGTACTTTTATAGATAGTCATTTCAGAATGTGTTACTGGGTAAAGAAAAGCAGCAAATTTCCAGGAAGTGTCTAGTTAACAATTCAGTTTTGTTTTACATAACTTTTTTCATACATACTGCCCCAAAGTACTTTAGATTGGCATACTATACCATATCTATTAAGAATCAGTGGTATAGAGACAGAGTGGAAGCAAATTAAACATATACAATCAAAGTCAACGACAGAAGGAAAGAGAAATTGAGAGACAGGCAAGAGAGTTTCAAATGAGATTTGAAGTGAGATGGTGAGTCCATGAGGTATAGGTAGAGAGGAAGGATGTTGGCAGGGGAGGGGAACCGCACAAAAAAATTTAAGTATTGGTGAAACTAAACAAAGGAAGAGAAGTGCTTGGCAATGTGAATGGACAAGGGTGCAGAAAGTTAAAGTGTATGAAGAGAGATGGAGCTGAGCAATGTAAAGATTTTCCAAAAAGAGGAAAGTTTTGAATTGTATCCTAAAATGAAAGAGAATCAAGTGAAGATGTTTAAGGGGGGGTAGGGATGTGAAGGTGGTTTTTTGTTGGTGAGGAAAGTTAGTGAGTGCAGTATTGCAGAGAATACACACTACTCCATTTTGAGAGCTATACAGTCAAAGGAGGAAATAAATCCTGGAAGTTTGAGTTTAAGTCTAACTTTGAACAACAGTTATACAAAAAGTGATTCTATAAAACTGGTACTTTGTCACAGCATCTATTTGCTCACTTCCTATCTGTTGGCCCAATTATATCTGCTGAATTTGCAATTAAAAAATATCTAGTTTTTACTACTATGAACATTTCAAAGCTAATACAGCTGTAGGAAAGTGGATTGCACCCAGTTTCTCCTTATGCATCATCAAAAAAATTGTCAGCTGATTTAGATTCCAGAATCTCTACTGCTGGTGGTGATGCTCTGTGAAAGAACATTGCTTGTGCATCAGGTGCCTTAAGGAACTGGCAGGTATAAATATTTTTTTTACTCAAATGGCAGCTTAGATATAGAAACCATTGAAGGAAAATATGTAATAAGACCACTTATTATAACTGCATTCAGATTTGTTGCAAAGAAACCATCTGAGTGAAAAAAGATTTTGTAGGATGAGCAGAAGCATGAATTTGGGGATGGGAGACAAGAGGAATGGAAACTGGAAAAAGAAAAGGGAGCAGGAAGATTGAGAGGCAAAGAGGAAGAACAGACTTAGGTCCTCAGCAGCAGAGTGACCATGCTTATAAACAGTTTACTTTAGTAGTAGATGGCACCATCCCTGGGTCGCTATCTGGTAAGTTCTGCTGAAGTCCATGTGATAAAACACGAATGCAAGAGGCCACACATGGACCTTTTTACAGGATCAAGACTTCAGTTAGTTCCTTGGGACAGAGAGTTTATATTCTTCTAAGGCCTGTCTAACACAAAGCATGCTGTTAGTGCTCATTGAAGAAGAGTCAAAGGGAAGAAAGAAAGGGGGAAAAGAAGTGAAAAGCTACAAGGTGTCAGAAGAGAAACGGTGGAAAAAAAACAAACTAAGAATTTAAGAAAAAGGCAGAATCTTCAAAAGAAAAGGGGATTTTAAGGAAAACTTTTAAAGTGTGTTGCACACGGAGAGCCTCAGAATGCTATGCTTAAGGCTAAAATTAAATAGTTTCTACATAAAGTAATTCAGTGGAAATCAGGCTGCATTTTTTCAGTTGTATAGAAAATACACCATTAACGGACATATCCATTTTGCTTTGATCATTTCAAAACAAAGCTTGCTGTTCTCACATACTATTTCCATTTCTGGTTCCTTATAATAGAAAAGTATAATGTAATTTCCAGCTGTGCTAAGTGTCACTAGAAAGAGGTGCTTGCTAATGGGCAAGCAAAATCTGGCTGGTCGCAAGTAAATTATAATTGGTCTTGTTTCTGTATATAAGCAGTGTGATTTGCCCACCACTTCATTATGTCACAATGGAGGAGGAAGCTTGTGAAATTTATTGTCTGAAGATGTTTTATTAGAAATATTCAGATAAAAAATATTAAAATAAGCTTAAAACATAACCCTTTTAAAAATTATCAGAAGTAACTATGAAATGTATTTATAAACACATGCCACTTTACATTTGTTCCATACCTGCCCAAATTGACACTTCTATCCAAACGAGAGGAAGGTGAGGAAAAAGTCCACTTACACAAAAATCCAGATTACTAATGTTATTTTTTTTAGAAAACACTTCTGAAAGAATACTTTGTTTTGCATGCATGCAAGGAAAAGGCAGAAGAGAGATCCAAAATAAAACTGGAAAGCAGTTTGTGTGATTGTTTTATTAAAACTCCAGAATAAGATGATGGAACTAACTGTGGGATGCAGGATACTTTGTAACCCATAGCCTGAGAATCTTGTGATAGGACAACTGTGCCTCTTCAAATATTCCTTCACATGAAGTTCAACAATATGACTAGGTACAGAAAAATGAGGAAGTCAGTTAAATGGAAGTTAAAAGAAACAGTCAAGGATGAAATGCCTTCAACTTCCATGGACACTGTCTAAAATCATCATAACAAAGACTCAAACTAAACATATACCCCAAGTTAAGGGGGGGAGGGGGAAACCGCAGCCATAGCTAAAGAGCAAAGTAAAAGAAACAAAGATTAAAAAGAAAAACTGGAAGTCAAATCCTAGAGAGGAAAATAGAAAGCAGCATAAAATCTGGCATGTCAAAAGTATAATAAAAGCAGCCCAAAAATGAATTTGAAGAACCACTAGCTAAGGACAAAAAGATCATTATAAAAAAGTTAAATACATCAGAAGCAGAAAGCCTTGGCAATTACAGTCCAGTAAGCCTAACTTCAGTACCAGGTAAATTGATTGAAAATGTAGTATAGAACAAAATAATCAGACACAAAGGTAAACATGATATATTGGAGAAGAGGTAATGTGGCTTTTGTAACATGGCTTTTCATGCCTTTGAGGGAATCAACAAGCATGTGGACAAAGATGATCCAATCAAGGGTATTCTTAGGGTTTTTGGGACCCAGGGCAAAAGTCAAATAAGGGCCCCTCCCTCACCAGGTGGGGGGGCCCCTTCCCTGACTTTTGCCCCACCCCACTATGGGTCCCCCCGACACCCCTACCAGGGCCCAGCCCCACGATCAGCTTCATTGGGGCCTCTCCAGCCCATCTAGCTCCTCATTACCACAGCCAGCATCACCAGGGTGGCCCAACCCCACTGTAGTCCACACCCCCCTACCAGGGTTTCCAGCCCCATTGCCTCCCTCCACCATGGCTAGCATCACCAGGGTCTTCCCAGCTGTAAGTTATTAGTGTTTAGTCTCTTCTTGGAGGTGCCCTGTAAGCAAGTCTGGAACATTCTATTTCTCCTTGATGGATTGTAATGTTTTAACTGGGTCCAAAAAGAATGAGATAAGGTCATGGAGAGTAGGTCCATCTGTGACTATTAGCCAAGATGATCAGGGATGCAATCCCATGCTCCAGGTGTCCCTAAACCTCCAAATGCCAGAAGCATCTGGCACTGGCCACTGCTACAGACAGGATACTGGACTTATTAGCCTGACCCAGGCTAATTATTGGTCTGACCCAGTACAGCCATTCTCCTGTAGCTTTACCTACTTTAGACTTTTTCCATTCTCTGTAGCACAGTATAGATTTAATCCTTTACTATATCTCTGAGTTACAGTCTTTAGTAAAGACCAATATAATCACTTGCCCCAAGGCTAATAACTACTTAAACCACACCCCACTCTTTTATACAAAGCCTAGTGCAATGCCAACTTAGCCTGAAAACAACCATGTAAGGGTATAATACCCACCTCTCACAAGAACCCTTCTGGTCAGGTGTGTCTGACAGCTTTAAGATTTAGTAGCAAGTTAAGTTCCTCCCTGGAGGCAATAGTGTCACCCCCTTTGATCTGTGCAGACCATAGTGCTCCAGCTGGGCCTCTTAACAATTCAGTTCCCCTTGAAGGATTTTCTCTCTGCCCCAGGGTAAGTCACTTCCACAGGGCCCTATGAAGTGTGGGAAACTAGGCTCACCCACTTCTCCAGATCCCAGCCCAGGAACCTAAGAATAACAGCCATGTGCTGTTGTGTTCTTTTAACTACCTACATTTGTTTCCTGGGCTGCTTCCTTACAGCCCCAGCCCTTTCTTATGCTTACCTCAGGGCTCTTTTATGTTCAGGCCAAGCAGCAAGCCAGCATCTCTGCCTCACTTTCCCTATCACTGACCTAGCCACAACACTGCAGTCCCTTTTTGGCCAGCCTTGAGCCCTACTCAGCACTTCCTTAACTCCACCAAAGAACTGACTCTGTGTAGCTCCTTTTATATAGCCTTCCTGGGCATGATTGGCTGCTCCCTCTGCAGCCATTCTAGGCTGCTTGGAGGACTTCTCCACTGCCCCTTTCCTGGGGCTTGTGTGGCAGGATCCTGAAGCCTCCAGCAGGGGCCTCTGGGCCTAGTCTACCCCTTCACAAATCACCACATTTTTAATCAGCGCTGTGGTACAACACTGAAACTGCTGTGTACTGTATTCCAAAATAATTTGCATATGCTTTCTGTAAATATTCCCTAGCCTGAAAATGCCTTTAACTGTCACCAGCTGTTCCAGTATAATTATAACCATAATACCTACGTCAGCAGATTTATTTCATTTGGCTCTTGCATCTGCAAACAATTTTCCATCCCTAAGGTAGGTAGTAAATTGCTTCCTTTGATCACAAAATTTACAAGAAAAACTACCTGTGGTATTGTCCCTTTCAGATCATTTGAGAAGGTTTCAAACGAGAGAGAGAGAGAGTGTGTAGAGAGATTTACACAGGATTCAAACCGCACCCTCCTCTGGTATGATCTGTGTAACTTTCCTGTTCACGTTGGCAATGCAATGGTATGACTTAATACAAAATATGCTATGCAAAGTCTTTTTTGAATACTCATTACATACTATACACCAAGGGCACAGCCATGGATGGGCCCAAGTGGGCCAGGGCCCGCCCACTTGGCCCTGAAGCCACCCACCTTAGCGCCCAGCAGTGGCGTGAACTTCACCACCATGGCCACGGGGCCACCCAGGCACTGTGCCTCTCCCCCTCCCACAGGAGGCAGCTTCTGGTCATATGACCAAGCGTTGTCCTTGGCCAAGCCTGCCCTGCACATTCAGGGGCTCAGCCAGAAAACGGGCTGGCTATACCCCTGCTCTACACTATTGTTATGATAGCATGTTTCCTGCAGCATCATATGTATGTACCTCTGTGAAATGTGTCCCCATATATTTCACATGGCTCAAGTAGGAGCAAGTAATCAGGACTGCAAACGCAGCCAGAGAAAATATGCCTGACAATGGACTAGCTAAATATCTCTAGCACCTTGGCCGGAAATGGGGAGATCACCTGCCCTTTCTGAACAAAGTGAAATGACCTGACCACAAGGAGGAGGAGGGAAGTGGATTTGAAGAAAAAAAGTCACACTTTGAACCATCTGGAGCTTTTTGCCAGAGAAACTCCATCTTGAAACATCTCCATCTATAAGCAAGGACTGTGCCCTGCCCACAAATGGGCAGGGGCTGCCTGAAAACCATCACTAGCCAGGCACGTGGGTAAGATTGAAATGGACTATAACAGTAAACTTTAGGTTAGAATGCAAATTATCTTTTATTTGCTTCTGGTAACTCATGACTAATTAATTGATTGTGTAGTGATTTGCTATATACTCACTTAAAATCATGTTCTAATCAATAAGCTAGTGTTTGTTTTGTCTAAAGCTGTGTGGATTTTAAAGAGCGTATGTATAGGCATAGGCCTAACTGTGGGCAAAAGTTGTTTGCGTATCAGTTTCTTTGTTAAACTGATGAACCAGTGTATAGGAGCCTGCAGTGATTTGGGAAGGGTCCTGATCCATGCAGGATGGAGGTTTCTGGTGTGGCAGCTAAGGGCTGGGGGTCCTAGCTATGGGACCATCACCTGAGTAGCTAGTGAGCGCATGTCCACTGCCTGGGACTGATTACACACAGTAGGGTGGTGGGGACTGACCCAGTAGTGGGTGTCCACCAAGAAAAGCAGGGTAAGTCAGGATCCAGGCATGGACTATTGGGAAGGCACAGCAGCACACCAGACCAGATTCCAGGAGGGGAATGTTATATAGATATACCGTATTTTTCGGACCATAAGACGCACCTGACCATAAGACGCACCCAGTTTTTAGAGCAGGAAAACAAGAAAAAAATATTCTGAACAAAATAGTACCGGTAAACTAAATAGAAGAGAA
>ML685755.1:36514806-36528437 GCA_007922175.1 Pelusios castaneus | reverse complement strand
AAGATATTACCTCTCATCTTGTTAGACTGGGACCCACATGGTTACAACACTGAATGCAAGCATTACTAAACTTGGTATTGGTGTACTTTCTGTGCCCTCGTGTGAGTAGGAAGATGAATAGTTCTTTCCAATATCCTTGAAGTTATACGTACTTGCTGCATTGAAAAGTGCTGAATAATTGATGTTACTTTTCCCCATCTCAGAGATTCCAACAAAGTTAAAAGGTAACCATGGCTGTAGTGATGGTTTGACTGTGAAATACACATAAGAGGAGTGGCATGAAAATTCAGTTTTTTACCTTAGGCAGAATGTACCTATGTAACAAGGAGCTGTGGCATTCATCAGAACCTGGGTCTGAGGAAGGGCCAGCACGCTCCCAGTCGGACCCAGGCATTACATGGCCCAAGCCCCAGAGACAGAGGGGCGGAGCTAGGACAGGAAAGGAAGGTATAAAAGACCAGCCAGGCCATTCAGTCAGGGGCTGGCCACCGCAGGGGAAGAAAGCTCCCATTCGGAGGTGCTAGGCCAGGTG
This sequence comes from Pelusios castaneus, assembly GCA_007922175.1. NCBI lineage: Eukaryota > Metazoa > Chordata > Testudines > Pelomedusidae > Pelusios > Pelusios castaneus. Next base: position 36,527,905 of record ML685755.1, on the reverse strand, counting down.
AGACCGGAACCCCACTGTGCAGCTGCCGCCAGCTGCACCTGCTGGAAGCCCCAAAGGTCCCCCTAGCTTGCCAGGCCCTAAGGATTGGGAGGGGATCCCAGGCACTGTAGACTCACATAGCCAGGAGAACCCAACCGTCCCGAGGGATCCTGAGGAGCTGAACAAGGTTGACAACCTTGAGGGACCGCCAAACCCCTGGGACTTGGAGGAGCTTCCCTCTGCAGAGAAGGACCACCAGCCCGTGGCAGAGGCCCCTTCTGACCTTTGGCTGATAGGCTAGAAGGCTTCCCTGCCCTGCCACCCCCAGACCACGACGGACTTAGTGGGATCCCCTGGGCAGTTTACCCTCCAGACCCAGCGGAATACCCCGCTGTCAGGTATTTGGGCACCAGTAAGGGGGTGGGGAGAGGAAGTAGCCCAGGGGCAGTGGGAGCATACTGCCGGAGTTGTATCCCGCCCTGACGGGAGCTCCGCAGACCCCAGTGGGAGGCTGCTTTGCCACTGGGACGCAGTGGAGTCAGGTGGGCCTGCATCCCTCTTTCCTTCCCTCCCGTCTGGTGCCCTAACCACCCAAGTGCTTACACCCCGCAGACCCTGCCAAGGGGTTCGAGAGTTATGCCTGCCCCACCCTGCTTGAGGACCAGGGGCAACTGACATTGTGCCTGCCTCGCCCTGCCTGAGGGCTGGAAGGCACCCGCCCTTGGACCTTTGCCTCACCCGGCCCGAGGGCCAGGGGATTGCTGACTGGTTGCCACAAAAGCAAGCGAGATTCCCCGTACCAGACAGAAGTGTACTACGATTTCCCTTGGGCCGTGCCTGAGGGTCAGGTCGCCAGGACAAGTGACCAAACCCCCTACAACCTAACGGATCATAAAGTATCTATCTGAGTTTAAAATAGTTGATAGATAGAATAGGCATTTTAAAATGTTAAATATCAAATCTGAATATAGGGATGAGGGGAAAATGGGTGGCACAGAAATTAATGTAACTCAATGTTCATGTGTGATTATTCTGAAGGCCACAGTGACTTATCCACTCCGTAAAACCACCTTCTATCTCATATTCACACCAAATTTGAAAATCCAAATGAAGAGAAGCAGTAGAGAAAGAAATTATAGTTTTGATCTCCACTGGGTGCAAAGATGGTTTTTATTTCAAACATACTGTGATGGGGGTCTCTTGCCATAGAGACGAAGCACATATGCCTTCAGCACTCCTAGGTCCTTTGCATAAAAAAGGTTGGAATTCTGCTTCTAACCTTCAAGGAAAATTTCCTAAGTATTAAGTCTCTGCAGTACTGAAAATTTAATCTGACTTGTAATTTATTTCATGTCACTTACTATGAGGGTGTAGTTCTGCAAAAGCCATTTTCTTAATTTTTTTTCCTTATTACAGAAAGTCCTGTCTTCCATCTACTGGGTAAACAAAGTTTCACTGTATCATTTGTGCTTACTAGAACCTGCAGCTAGGACTTAATATGTTACAGATGACTGTACAGGAAGTGTGAGAATGAACATGGCATCATATCTTCTGTTAACTTCAAAAAGCCAATTATTTCCAGAATGGTTGAGAACTGACTTCTCAAACTATTTCCTGAGGCAGAATAGCTTTTCCATTTGATTTACAATGAACTTGTGATGTCTGGAAGGCTCAGCTATCTATAATGGGCAGAAAGCTGTTGGTTGAGGAGTTGGTTGGTTGGGTTTTTTTTTGACAAAGTGTTTTTGATTACCCATTCAGGTAGATAATGGTAAATCTGGATTCCCTTCTCAATTTTATTAACAATTGTTCATTAGCTTGATAAATGCATAGGAGAGGTTAAAGGAATTACTATCCATTTTAAATATTTACCTGCAATGGCAAACATTGGAAACTGGGGGTGTCAAGGGAGAACTGGTACACTGAGCCAAGTGTTCTTGAGGTCTACTGAACACATAGATTTTGAGGGGCAATTCTTCTCAACACTAGTATTTGCAAATGTTATCAATATCTTTACCGATACATTTAGGCCTGAAAGGTCAAGGCCTTATTAGAAACCTTGCTTTTCTGCTCTCCACCAGTTTGGAAGAGTCCTTTGTTTTCCTGCAGTATGTCTTGTCCCACAGGAAGCTGTGAATTAGCATGGAAGCAGAAAGAAGCTAGTTTCTCAAAGGACAGTACAAGTAATGGAGTGCAAGACTAATTGATGGAAGCAGTGAACTGTAGCTCAACTATATACCATTCTATACAGAAGAGAAACTTTAGCTTCTGCAGAAAGAGACCAGTTTCAGCAGAGCTGACTACCTTGTGTTGACAGACAGGCTTTTCCAGCAGTGGATACCATCATATGAGAGAAACCCACTTTACCACTAACTGTGCTAAATCCAAGGGAACATCTTACTTCCTGCTTGTTCATATTATCTGGTATGCAATGGTGAACAGAACGAGACTGGACTGGGAAATAAAACAGAGGGAAAAGTGGGGAAAAGTATGTAGACACAAATTTTTGTTTGTTTGGCAGATGATGACACAGCTAAACTTGTGGCTGACCTCTGTGACTTTGTACTCACCCACAACCATTTCAGATTTGAAGATGATCTATACCTTCAAGTCAGTGGCACTGCCATAGGTACCCGCATGGCCCCACAATATGCCAACATCTTTATGGCCGATTTAGAACAACGTTTCCTCACGTCTCATCCCAGAGAACCTCTACTTTACCTACGCTATATTGATGACATCTTCATCATCTGGACCCATGGTAAAGATGCCCTTGAAGATTTCCATAGAGATTTCAACAATTTCCACAACACAATCAAACTTAGCCTGGAACACTCCACACAAGAGATCCACTTTCTGGACACTACAGTGCAAATTAGCGATGGGCAAATGAAGACCTCCCTATACCGCAAACCTACTGATCGGTATAGTTACCTACATCCCTCGAGCTTCCATCCTCGACACACCACACGATCCATTGTGTACAGTCAAGCCCTAAGATATAACCGCATTTGCTCTGACCCTTTAGATAGAGACAGACACCTTCAGGATCTCTACCAGGCATTCTTAAAACTACAGTACCCACCCGCAGAAGTGAAGAAACAAATTGACAGAGCCAGACGGGTACCCAGAAGTCGACTACTGCAGGAGAAGCCCATGAAAAACAACAACAGAACGCCACTGGTCACCACCTACAACCCCCAAGCCAGACCTCTTCAACACATCATCAAAAAACTACAGCCTATTTTACAAAATGATCCCTCACTATCTCAAGCCTTAGGAGACAGACCTCTCCTTGCTTTCAGACAGCCCCCTAATCTTAAAAGGATACTTACCAGCAACTACAGATCACAGAACAGAAACACTAAAGCAGGAACACAGCCCTGCAGCAGACCACGCTGCCAACTTTGCCCTCATATCTACACTGATGACACCATCACAGGGCCTAATCATGTCACCTACTCCATCAAGGGTTCGTTCACCTGCTCATCCACCAATGTGATTTATGCCATCATGTGCCGGAAATGCCCCTCTGCCTTATATATTGGACAGACAGGACAGTCTCTGTGCCAGAGAATCAATGGACACAAATCTGACATCAGAAATTGCAACACTGCAAAACCTGTAGGGGAACACTTCAATCTCCCTGCTCACTCCCTTGACGACTTGTTAATAGCTGTGTTGAAACAGATGAATAACAAATCACAGCTTCAAAGAGAGTCTGCAGAACTCGAACTTATATGCAAATTTGACTCAGTTGTCTTGGGGTTAAACAGGGACTATGGATTTTTCTCGCATTACAACAAGTGATTTGACCTCCCCCTCCTCTATGTGCTGTTCCCCGGTGTTTTGAATCCTAACACCTATTTTGATTTGCTGTTACAGCCTGACCTGATCCTATGTCATACACTCCCCTGCATTTAATTTCCTACCACTCTGTAACTTTCCTATCTTCAAAGCGTCTGACGAAGTGGGATTTTCTCCCACGAAAGCTCATGCGATAAATAAATCTGTTAGTCTTTAAAAGTGCCACAGGACTCTGTTGTCATATTAATAAAGAAATTACATGTACAAAAATCACTTGCAGAAAAACGTTTAATAGTTTGCTAAATATACAGCTGTTAGAATTACCTAAATATCACTCAATTAAATTACAAAAGATTGGTATATAGCATATTATATTGTTCTATAAAATAATAGACACGTTATACATCCACAATACCCCCTGCAGTTCAATAATGGCAAAAAAAGTGTGAACCACAGTCAAACATATACAAATTAAAGGAGATAGTGACATTTGAATAATTTAGACATTTGAACCAAAGAAATTGAGACCAGACTAGTTACATTCATTCATCAAGTACAATAAATTTAGCATTGCAGTTTTAAAGTCACTAGTTAATAACACAGCTTTAGGTACAATTTCACATGCTTTCATATATCTTCCAGTACAGCTCCCAGAGTAATAAAGTGCCTTTGTTCACTCTAGTTTCACTTATATCAGGTGCAATATATACCATACTTCAAAAACATTACCTTCCTAGTAAATGTATTAATATCTTGTTGAACAGAGAATACCCAAAGCCCAATGCTTATATAATGTGTTTTTAAAGTACATTTGTTCCTGGTTACCATTCTTCTGCATAATCTCCCCCTTTTAGTTGGATTTCATATAATCAAAATGATTTCTAATAAATATTAAGTGGCCCATCTTTATAAAACTATGACAATACATTTCCTGAAATTCACTTCTCCTATAATTGAATTCATTTTTTTTACAGTATCATTTATTACAAACATTTGCAATTTGGAAATGATGTTCACTGGTGCTTTAATTAACAATTTATGTACAATGGCAATGTGCAGTATTTAGCAGGTAGATATGAAATGACCTTCACAGTAAACTTTTACTATAATATATTGCAATTCAGCGGACACGATGAGTACCATAGGAATGAGATACGTGAAGACGAAGTCTTTGGACATTTCCTGTAATAGTTACTTGCATTGCAGGATTGAGCAGATGTCCCACTCATTGTACACTACAATCCTTTACTGCTTTTGGCTGGGCTATTTTAGCCACCCCAAGCCCAACGCTGAATACTGATTATATTAAAACAAACAGGCTTGCTTTCATGCACTATGCTTTGAAAAGCTCTCTTTTAAACACAGACACAGCTAGTTTATTAAAACTTAAAAACTCGTTTCAAACCAGATTATATTTCAAAATCATAATTCCATTACTTTTTTGATTGTGACAAATGTTAATGTGCAATTGCATTTTCTGCATTTTTTTAAAGCATTTGGGCAGTGTTTTCCATTATGTGTACCTTAGTTACATGGATATAGGACTTTTAAAATAATTTTTATTGACAACATGAAAATCTTTTTAAAGCGTTCCATTATGATGCTTTAGATGCTACATATGTGAGGTCACCAAAGGAGCTGAAGGCACTCAGCAGGGAAGATTATTGCAAAAAAGTGTAAACAATTAAATAAGCAAATAATATTTTTAAATAGCAGATGTGGACGTGTTGATATAGAAGGCTATTAAACTGGTCCAGGTCTTTAAAAAGCTTATAACAAACCTAGTTAAAACTAAAGGGGGTAGCTGTGTCAGTCTAGTTCAGTAAAACAAACAAGGAGTCCTGTGCACTTTTAAAGACTAACAAATTTATTTATCGCATAAGATTTTCTCCCACAAAAGTTCATGCGATGAATAAATTTGTTAGTCTTTAAAAGTGCCACAGGATTCCTTGGTTTTTTTTTTTCCTAGTTAAAACTGTTAGCCCCTGATAAAAATGTTAGTGGTTCTATCCTTTCTTCCTGTTCCTAGGCTTCATATTACTTCCAGTTAAAAAACAGAAAATAAAAGTTTCAATGGTGTTCAAAAATGTTTAGGTTGCAAGTAACAAATGCTCACGTCCTTATGTAGTTCATTCTTTTTTGTTGTCATGGACTAAGGGCCTGCTCTTGCATACTTTTTCATCCAGAGCTCCCACTGAAGTCAATAGGAGTTCTCTATATACAAGAAATAGATGATTAGCACCTGGGCATACAATATATACCGACATTACTTTGGAAACAAGTGTACTGACTTATGCCAATAATTTGACTACTCTGTTAATCCAAATCAAATCATCTTTCCTACTTGACAGTCAATAAATCCCATATGGAACTGTAGTGTTATGTAGAAGCAAAAACACAGTCCAACTGCACACTAGGGAAAAAATTAAAAGTTTTGATATTACAAGCTCCATGTTAAACACTGTTCATACAGAAGATTCTATACTTTTAACTTGTAAAACTAGCTGAATAAATTTTTCAGCATTTTATAATGGCATAATAATTTCCAACTTCATTTGAATCTATGCAACAAATTCTACCAATATTGAAAAATATCAAGCATGTAAATGCTTTGTTATAAAAATGTATACAATTTAAATTCCTATTAGGTAAGTTTGTACACAGTTACCACAATTACATAACTAGAGAGTCTTTAGACTATGTTCACAAAAATACATTTAAAACAACATTTTCATGAATTTTCCCTTTTGACAACTGATTATTTTGTTAGAACAAATGTCTTCTATGCTTATTGCTTAAATCAAAACCACTCATTTAGACAGATTTAATCAATAGATAATAGTGATTAGGTATCATTCCAGTCAGTGGTTATTTGTTTTTATTTAGCAGAATACCCATAAGTTTCACTAATATTTAAATGAAGACCACTAAGTAACTGTTCTCTATATTGTATGTTTCATACATGTATAATATGGGGATCATAAAGAGGGGACACTGTGTGAAAAATTAGGCCCACAAGAATCAATGCTGAAACACATGCATTCTGGTCATTCTTCCTTCTGTTTACTATATATTTTTGTAAATCAGTTTACCAATAATGCAATGTCCTGGCTTACGTGACCTAACTATGTTTTCAGCTAAAATTGAAAATGTTGACTGAACTGTACAAGAAACTAATATATTCACCTAAAAATGTGCAAAAATAGTCTGAATGTAGCACTTTTGCAGATTTAAACTCACAGTAGATACTATGTTGAAGCAAATCCACACCAAGATTTCAACTATACCTAATTTCAGATTAAAAATGCTAGTTATATATTCTTTGTTGCAGTTTTAATTAATAGAAAATATATCTGTAATTTCTGGTAAAAAAGGATAAAATTATTTAGATTATTTTATTCAAAATAATCTGACAATTTAACAATATTCCAAGTTCATTCCAAACACTGCCATAATCAACACAGCAAACCAACACTAAAAGGGCATTCAGACATTTAAGACATATTTTACAGTACAGAGAGGAGTGCATATGCATTTCTGACTGGCAGAAGACAGATAATTTTCCAATAACAGGCTCCTTGAAATCAAAAGTCTGATTTCCCTGGCACAAATGGAGTAATATGCAGCAGAGATGACTTACAAGTGAGAACTCAAATGCAGCTACAGAGTGGGTTTTCTACTGCTTTTTCTATGAAGTATTTTGTAATATAATTGGAAAAATTGCAAACAAAATGTAATTTTCCCAGGTATATGGCTTAAATCAGTTCTCCTAACTTCTGGTGAGCATCAGAGAGTCTAAATTTAAGCTTGTAAAAGAAATTTTATCAAAACATAAAATATCTGATATTTTCCTTTAGCCTTCACCAGACTTTGCATAAAATTTCCATTAAAATTACTATGTTCTTACTTTTGAGCATTTATTTTTCCATGCTTAGAAGATCATGCCTTCTAAACTGCTTGTTTTAAAACTATCCTATTATCAAATATTAACATAAAAAATCATTCAGTTTACAACCGATTGTGTTGTACTTTTGTTTGCTTCTAATTAAATAAGCAGCTCAGCATGTAAATGTTGAGCCAGCCTTATATAAAACCTAGTTAGATTGAAAAGGCAATTATCTCTTTTCAATATACAAAACTTGATTCTAACAAAATTTGCGAAGGGATTTGTACAAATGAGTGCAAAGTGCAGAACACTATACTGAGAAGCAAGGCCACATTACATCCATATTCAGATTTAATAAACATGTAATTCCAAGAGCAGAGCTCAATCTAACCATTTTATTTGGGTTTTTTTTAACTTCAGCATAAAGCGCTTTTCACAGCATTGGCCACAACATTCTAAGCACCTCTTCCTCTTATCATCTCATGCTGCTGACTCTGTGTACAAATCAGGACAGCAGCATAAACAGCACCTAAAGGGGCATGCAAAATATACTTGCAACATTCCATCACAAAACTAACGTATGTGAATCCTTATTTTGCCTGTATATAAAACCAGATTTCCTTTCAAATTACATAGCTTGCTTACGTGTCAGTAATAAAAAAGGATCAAATTTAGCCCTGATGTAAGTACATACAACTCCAGTGAAGTCAATGAAACCACAACAGATTACACTAAAGCTAAATTTGGGGTTAACCACTTCTGGCTTCCATTTGGCACTGCCCTACAATGGAATTCTGAACATTTACTACCAAAAAAACCCAAAAAACAAAACAAAAACAAAACCACCCCCCTCCCAACAACAACAAATGGGAAAATGAAATCACAATAACTAATAAATGTTCCTTTAAAAATGCTGTGTTGTGTGTTTTGATTTGCTTTTTTGCTGTGATGTCATTTTTAGAAGAAAGTTGTCTTCGGAAGTGCTCCAGTCCTCCATTTAGTCACAATGGCAAATATTCCATGGAGAAAGTGTAACTGTACACACGTTTCACAAGAGAACCTGATGGGATTTCTACTTTTTTCATCTTCCTTTTAAAACAAATTCTCAGGCAATTACAGAATTAAAGTCATTTTTGTTTTTGATTCTTTCGTCCAGCATTTCAATAGCACTTATATGTTAATTACACTGTAGGCTGTTGAATATGAAGCTACCCAGGAGAAAGGGGAAGCTCCTACCAATTTTAAGAATGCAGCAATATCATCCCATTTCATGAAAAAGCACCACTTGATATGCTGGTTGCTAAATTAGACTATAGCATGTAAATAGGATTTCTCTTAAAAAAGGGTTACTCCAGTTTTAAAAATGCAATAATCATGCATGGACTATGCTGAGGACATCAGCCTATGCTTCCTAGTTTTCTGCCTATCTTCCAATAACCTGTTAATTTAGATATGGCTCAGTGTCAAGGCTAGGTATGCAGAGAGCATTTACCTAGAGCAGTTATGGGGAGCTACCTCACCCTTAATTATGAGATAGCACTTTTCCTTTGATTTGGGCAAAGCATGTTCCATTACATTAATTCATGTATCCACTACCACCACTACTTAAACTTCCTAAGAATTTTACCCTTTCATACTTAACTAATCAACTACCAATTAATATTCCTGAGTAAGAGTATAAAAAGTTAAACCCTTCTACCAAAAGTACAAAGACAAATAAAATGTAGAAGAACAATACAAACCCAGTTATACAGCATTACAAGTGCAGAAATTCTTTGTTGTTGCTTTTCATTATCACTGGCCCCCACTAAAATCCATAACAAAGAATTTAGTTATCCAAAATATTTTGAAGTACAGTAATTAAATTCTTCAGACCATAAATGTAGCCCTTGTCCTTTGTGTTACTAGGAAACACATGAGCAAAATCTATCATTCTGACTTCTACATCTGCACTTTCCTTTCTCTCTGTAGGAACATGGCAGAAAACTTTCTCCAGTTGGGGAATAACATTTCCATTTAGATGTTCTTGGGAAATGCATGTGCTGCTTTTCCACACATTGTCATGCTCCAGATTTTCAGCTTTTAGTGAGATCTGACTGTGGTGCCTCTTTGAATATGCCTTTTTGTGAAATGTGTAAATTTTCGGCAAGCTTTTACCTACAGAAGCCTCTGTTTTTCCATTCTCTGTAGAATTTCTTAAATGAATATTATTATTATATTCCAGTAAGTCTCCATCTGGTAATAGTCCTTTAGGTGTTACTCTCTTCTCTGCTAAAGTGCCATCACTCAACCTTGTGGCTGTCAGCTGACATGAACCTTCATAAACAAACAGTAGTGAACTTGCATAGAAGTTAAGCTGCTCCTGGCTCTCAAACCATTGCAAGATTTTTTTAATCTTTTGAATACTGGCAGCAACAGCATCTTTTCTCAAGCAGTACCCATTATGGAAAAACCTTGACACTCCTGAAAAAGGAAACAAACTTTCAGGATAAATTACAGTATATTTTTTGCTTTTAAAAACAATATTAAAAGTGATTTTTCCCCCTTCTATTACAGTTACATTTTTAGCCCAAATCTGTTCTCACTGATTTCAGTGGTTCAAAACCTAGATCCATACAGTACGTTCCTTTCTATACACACTTAAAATTCAAATAAATTAGACCTATATTGAAAATCATATTAGCCACAGTTACCATACAGAGCTTTTGGGGGGGGGGGGGGGGAGGCAGTTTATTTAGCACTTGTTACAAATATAAAACCGAAAGGATTGGAAATTGACAAATTTATTCACAGAACAAGTACACCAAGGAGACGACCTAAATAAATTTTCCCCCATGTTACACTACCAATGTACATCACCCTTTTTGTGAAAGAGACCAACTTTTCCAGGAAGTTTGGTCTCCATACTCAAGCAGTCCTTGGATTTTTAATAAGACTGTCAACAAACGTGACAAATTAGTGCAAATGCAGAAGGATTTTTATTAAATGAACAGATGTCAATTAAGAACTGGTTTGAAATAACGTCAGAAGGATTACCAGCCACGTGGTGGCAACTTTTGCTGTTCAGTGACTTGGTCCAGCTTTGACCAGGCTGGTTTTAAAGAGAAATGTTTTATTTCATACCATGGCTACTGCACCACCCATTCTTTTAGAGTTATTTAGGAAGTTGATATAGGTTCATTTTAAGTAGCATGTAGACTAAGGGAAAGATGGGCTTAAACTATGGGAAACTGAGCTAAGTAACATATTTACAGAAGCTTTATCACAAAAAGGACACAATGCATGCTCTATTATGATCTTTCAATATGCTCTATTATATGATCTTTTTTATCTGATGTATATTTAACACTCGAGAATTTATTCTGGTTATGTCATCTATGCACAGAACAATTCACTTGGGCTCTACTACAATTACCTCCTTATTTACAAAAAGCAAATGTTCTGGGACATTAATCATAATCTTCAGATCTAGTTAGGCCAAGTGCAACAAACAGCTCATGTTTACTTGAACTGTCATTGACTAATTCAAATGCCACCTGAGCCTCTTACAGATCTAGCAGGTTATCCAATGCAGAGGAACCCACAAGAGCAACTTCAAAGGAAAATATTTAGCGTGTGAAATTGCTAGTCACTCAGTACTGTGTGCGCGCATATCTGTCCACACACATTTTAACTCACCATCTTTTATTGTTTCTTTTGTTAAGTTTCTTCCATAGTGCTGGTTTTGTGTCTCATAACTGTCAGAATGAATGTGGTAAACCTGCAAAAAACAACGGGAATTCTGCATTCATCCATAGCAGTTGACATTCCTGCATAGCAAAAAGACTGATAAATTTTTTCAAAGGTTAACACTGCCCTCTTGTGCTCTACCATGTCAATTACCAATCTGATACAACTATTTTTTAAGAACCCAGACTTTGGTAGTGATGAAATACCTAAACAAGATCATTATCAACAAATTATTACTATCTAGGAAACAAACATTTTCTAGTGTTGTCTATTGTGGATTTATTTGGCACTAACATTCCACTACAGGTTTAACTACTTGCTGCCAGTTATTCTCATAGTAAAATATCCAAGTGTAAACAAATAAATGTACTCGAGGCCTGACCAGAAGTCCACTTCTTTCATATCCCACCACTCAGTGCTCTTGATCCCACCCTGCTTGCCCTTTCTCCAGACTTCCATGTTCAGAGTTTGAAACAGCACTACAATGGCCTCTAATAATCCTGTGCATTAGCACTTAGCCCCATGAATACACCTGCAGAAATCCTGGTGCAGCTTTGAGTTAAAGTGAGCAAACCCTTGACCTGAGCAGTACAAAGAGGAAAATCGAACAAAGTCCTATCTATAAAGTTGTGAGAAGAACATGGGACCAAACAGATGAGATAACAGGGCAGGAGAGAGAGGCTGACTCAAAGCGAGTGGCTGGAAGACCACAGATAAGAATAAGAAATCTAGTGGTATCTCTACACCTGTCTGCCTTACCAAGAACTGGATCATATTCCAAGCACCCATCTGAGCACAAAGGCTCATTTCTCCACAGACTCACCAGTAGAGCTGGGATGGGTGAGGGTTCAGACCCTGGATGTCTGTAAAGATCTCAACCAGGTCACGTTAAGACACCCATCTGGAAGAAGGAGAGGTAGAAGCAGGAGGGTGTCAGCTCAGATTCAGAGAATCTCAGCTCTGAGTCACAGGCCACATTCCTTTATGCATCCCAAGAAGAGCATGAAGTGGTGGATGTTTCCCAAACTTGGAGCACTGCAGGACTTGGCATCTCAGGCCAGTAAGATGGAGGCTGCTATCTTTATTATGATGAAGAATACGATGAACTAATGAGGCAGTATCTTAGTCTATAATTCTAGCTCCAGGCTCGAAAAAACCCAGGTGCCAGGTCACCATGGCGACTGGGATTTGAAGCCCAGCTCCTACCTCTGCTATTGAAATGCAATAGAAGAGCACCCTCTGGCGACCAAAAATAAAACTGCTGGCACCCAGCTGGGAGCCAATTTTGTCGAGCCCTGTTCTAGCTCTGGCTTCAGCTGAGGGAGGATGTAGCACAATCATGCTCGCCTCCCAATTCCCTCTCTCCCCCACCCCAGTCTCAATTCCCAATCATATTGTGCAAAATGGTGGACAAGCAGAGACAAAAATCCAACTAGCACTTCCAGCTGATTACTACAGTAGATATTTAATGAAAAAGCCTTAATGTAAAAATTAAGAGGTCTGCGGCCACAGCCCAACGAAAATGAAAATTGTCATAAAACTGTGGTTAAAGGCACTCACTACTGTCCCATACATGCATGTTAAGGCACCTTGCCAGGACTGCAGCAGCTGGTTCATTTACTATTCTGATTCTGGTCCATTTATATTTTTACACACACACACACACACACACACACACACACACACACACACACACAC
>ML685755.1:36479042-36509513 GCA_007922175.1 Pelusios castaneus | reverse complement strand
TCTTTCTCTTCCTTCCTTCTTTCTCTCCCTTTCTCTTCCTTCCTTCTCTTTTTTCTTTCTCCCTTCCTTTTTCTTTCCTTCTTTCTCTCCTTTGCTTTCCTTTTTCTTTCCTTCTTTCTCTCCTTTGCTTTCCTTTTTCTTTCCTTCTTTCTCTTTGCCTTCCTTCTTTTTTCTTTCTTCCTCTCTTTCTCTTCCTTTTCTCTTTTTTCCTTTTGTCTTCCTTTTTCTTTCCTTCTTTTTTCTCTCTCTTCTTTCCTTCCTCTTTCTTCTTTCTTTCTCTTCTTTCTCTTCCCTTTCCTCTTCTTTCCTTCTCTTTCTTTTTCTCTTCCTTCCTTCCTTTTAAAAAAAAAACTTTTAGAAAATTAATTTTAAATAAAAACCTTTCTAAAAATTAAATTTCAATTCAAAATTCATTCAAATTCAATTAAACAATTAATTAATTCTATTTACAATTACTTTAACTTCAATTAATGCCTATAATTTCTGTCGTGTGAGTTTACACAAAAATTTTATTCAGAAAAAGTTTTGCACACGGCTTGAAAATTTTGCACACAAGCCGCCAAACCTTAGAGGGAACATTGCCTGGGACAGGTCAGCTAACCCCAGCTGAGCTTTAGAAGAGGGCACCTTGGCCTAGCATGATGGAGACCAAATGAGTCAGACCTAGGAAGTAGGACTGCCAGAGTCCCCCGGAAGGGAGTCAGTGAGATCCTGAGAAGTAAAGGGGAAAATCCCCTATGAATTATAGTCCAGGGTGATCTTAAAAACTGTTTGTTCTGCTTAAGTCAGACAAAAAACTCCCTAAAAGAGAACTGGTATGGCAGTATGTCTTTGCAAGCTGTATATAGCTTGCTTTATTACACCTCCACACTCCCTGCATTTATGTAGTATTTTGTATTGATGCATATACTATTAAAACCTATTTCTTATAATGTATATGTGTGCCAAGTTTTGTTTCCTACACCATAGTTTAACATTTCCTGACTTGTGTGTTAAATTCTCGTTGCTTTAATCTTGCTTGTTTTAAAAACAAAAAACCTAACCCCACGCGGAACTACATATGGTTTTATCAGCGTTCAACAAAAGACAGCTGTGAATTTGTCTGAAGCACCAATCTCTTGGTTCACTGAAATGAATGCACATTCCAAATCAGCTCTTCACATGCCTCAGACATTAACACTACATGCGCACATTTAGCAGAATGCCTATTCATTGATATAAAATGCATCTGCATTAATGACATTGAAAACAAAATGAGAAATATTCCTGCAGAACAATAGGTTTTATTTACAGAGCATTTGCTTTTTTTCCCCCCACAATTTTAGGACAAACCTTATTATAACAGAGATTGTCTTATGACACTCTCTACCCATCCCCCAAATTCATAAGAACCCTGTATCAAACAGAGCAGGGGTGGCCAAACTTACTCACGCCTCAAGACCTCCTCCCCCCCATTGGAAGGAATCCTCTAGCCCCATCAACCTGCTACAGGGCAAAAGCTCTCAGCTACCCAACCCAATCTTGTAGGCAGAGAATGGGAGGCAAAAGGGGCTCCGTCAGCTGCACCTTAACCATGAAAGAGCAGCATGTAGCTCACAAGTCAGTCTGGCCACCCTGAGAAAGGGCAATGGCTTATATGGGAAGAGAAATAAAGGGTAAATAAACAAGGGGTCCTGTGGCACTTTTAAAGACTAACCCATCTATTTATCGCCGCTTCGTCAGATGAAAGCTCATGTGATAAATAAACGTGTTAGTCTTTAAAAGTGCCACAGGACTCCTTGTTTGTTTTGCTGACCTAGACTAAGAGGGCTCCCCCTTCGGAACAGGTAAATAGTTTATGTATTTTTAGCTACCCTAGTGCTGTTGGAACTGGTTAATGCTTTTGAACAAAGGTTGCTCACAATTTCTACTTTTACTCTTTATGTTATTTGTCCACCTATCTGTTCTCTCTACTGGAAATGAAGAGACGCAGCACCAGGAGGGCAGTCTAGTCTCTCTCCGGCCATCAGCAGGTGAACAATAGACCACAGTTTGGGAATCTCTGCTATATAACATATTCTAAAGCAAGGGTTCCCAAGCTTTTTTCTCTGAGGTTCACCTGTGCAACTACAACAGGCACTGAAGCCCACTATTAATACCTCTACAGGAAAATTATTTTTAATTATTACATGCAAACTATAACACTGTAAATAAACAATGAACATGTTTTCTTTTCGTTTTAATGTAAACAATTATAATGATAGAAATCCCTACCACTCAAAGAAATGTTGCAAGATCTTTGAAACTAAACCATTTTAGTAAAACTATGCTTAAAAAAAAAACCAAAGAGCAAACTATGGTGTTCAAAAAGGGAAAACACAATGTTGAAATGTACAGTGTATAAAACTAAATAAGAAACACAACATTAATGAAATTGTTTAAAAATCACGTTTTTTTTATTTTAAGTCATCCAACTTTGAACACTATGGTGGTTTCTATTTTTTCAAGTGTAAAATATGAAGTTCTGTGCTGTGTAAGTAAAAACCCAACCCTACTCTCTACTAATTAGAAAAATATCACATATTGTAAAAAAAGCTATAAAGTAACAATTACTTTAGAACACACTTGAGGCAACAGGTACCCTTCCGATCTGGTAAAGGAAAATCCAAACTTCAGGTATGTGTTGTCATACTTTCTTACACCGCCCCCCCCCCCCCCTTTTTTTTTCCTGGACTGGCTCATTTCCTTTAGCTGTAGATGGCCCAGGACTTTCATTATCTTCCCCAACAGTGCGTCCTTCACATTTGGGGGGGGGGGGGGAGGAGGAATGGGAAATCGATCCATGTCAAATTGAAATACTGTTTGCTATTTTTGTGTATGTTGCTAAGTTACCTTGCACTGAATTGTACTTGCAAGAATTAAGCGGGACATATTACAGCTTGTTGGTTTTTTTAAATACATAAAGTTTTTTCTATACTCTGTCCAATGTACATAACCCAGAAACATTACATCTATATAGATCTTACTTAGATCATACAAGTCACGTGTCATGAAAAACCTACTAAGAATTTGAGCAGAAAATGTAGTTGTGCCGGTGGACCCCCAGAACTGTGTCACAGCCCACCTTTGGACTGCAGCCAACAGTTTAGGAATCCCTGCTTTCCAGCTCTCTTTTTGTGCAAACTCCTCAGTAAGAGAGAAATCCGCCATGGATTCCTTACCTCCCAGTCCTCCACCCCATGGTTCTCTGCAGAACCTCTTCTGTATGGCATAGAATTTGAATGGTTCAAAACCATGCAAATTCACTTTCTCTGGATCTTTCTACATCTTTTCAGGCATATGAAAGCCAAGAAATATTTAACACTGTTGGCAACTTGGCTGACAAAAACTCAAAATGTGATCCTTGAAAGCAATTCTCTGCAGTCTACTAAATTATTCAAGGATCTTTATCATTAGAGATCATCATCTCTATGAAAAGGAGAGATTAAAGAACAAGGAAATACCTACTTTCTTTATTATAATGCCCTTAGCTTATCTTCTTCATCAGAGGGCAGCATCCCTTGCACATGACACCTGGCATACTGAGTAACAGATGACTGTATAAGAAAGTATTCAATTAAAATCAGATCTTCATAGAAAATAAAACAGGAACACAGGGAAAAAGTTAATCAACAGAGGAGACTTGGGGGAAAAGTCTTGTGCATCTATTATCAGCTGAGCATATTATAGAAGAAATTTGTACTCCAAGGAGAAAACTCTCCGTAAGCAACATCGGAAATTCTATTTCACCCTGCAGCTTTTATGCAAGATGTACAAAATCCAGATGCAGCAATGATTAGGCACTAAATCAGACAGCACGACGTCTGGATGAACTATAGTTGTAAAGTCGAATTCATTTTCCATATGAACAAGACATCAATTAACGACAGCTAGTGTTAGTGTTAAACACCAGTACTCACAATCATACAAACACTAGTGTTAACACCAGTACTCACAATCATAAAATAATGTAAAGACAAGCATTCCATTTACCTTGTCAGTGATCTATAAAGCACGTAAAATACAGTGTTTTACAGATCCGGAGAGATTATATAAAGAGAATAATAAAAAGTTAAAATCAGCCACATTCCAGCAGAGCTATAATCTCCATCCTTCTGGGACTGGGATCCAATTGTTCCTGACTAGTTATTTATTCTTGCCCCACATTCTCTGATACAATCTTACATAAAGTACTAGCTGCATATACCTTGAACAGTACCTTAAGATCCCGTATCAGAAGTTTAGGGTAAAAAGCATTAGGAATGTTGGAATTATCTTCAAAACAAGAGTAATAAACCCAGATATTTCAGTATTCAGATTAAAATTTAATGGAGCCTAAACATGTTAAAAGTATGAAAGAGGTCAGTTAAGACGCATAAGCGACTTGGAAGCCTTAAAAAGTCCTTCAGTTTTTGGTGCTTGCTGGTGAAGATCTTTGGAGTCTTTGGCTTTTGATGCTGCTTAGGAAGACAGCTCTGGGGAGATGGTCTAGGGCTGCCTTGAGGCAAGTTCTCAACATGAAACCGATATTACAAAGCATAGCCTTGCTGCAGCAGGACAAAGGGGATAAGCCTCTCGGTTGGGGGAGGGGCATAGCTTTTTTGCTTTACAGTTTACCAAATAGCTGCTCTGTGAGCCCTGGTGCAGAGGGCTCAAACAGGTGCCTGAGGATCAGGGCTGAGTCACAGTCTTGTTTCAATGGGGCAAGAGAGAGCAGCTGGCAACCTGGCACAGGAGGATGTATTGGCTTGGGCAGGAAACCAGAAGTGGGAGGCTGGCGTAGGCATACAAAACCTGTTGGCAATCTGATTGCAACAGACCAGAGAAGGAGAACAACTTGGAGCCTCCAAGAGCCCGTAAACTAGCCCAGGAACCGATGGGCTAGAGTTGGGTGGGGTGGAAACTGCTGGGAAGATGGGTTTGCTGTAAACAAATGTAAATAAAGAGCATGGGTGACGCAACTACAAAGTTGGTGAGTCATTTGTGGAATTTTGGACACTGGGGGGGAGAGCAGGACGTAAGGTGCCACAGGAGGGCCAAACGAAGCAACCTGTTACACCTTCTTTGCTCTCCCTTAACAGAGAGGCATGAAGAGAAAGAGACAGGCCGAAGAGAATAAGGTAGCCTCTTTCTTGCTCCCCACACAAAACGTGTTTCTCTCACACACACACACACAGAGAGGGGGGGGGGGCGGGCTCTTGCCAGCATCCCACTTATATCAAAATTCACCTTTACCTGTTGCCAGGCCAAATATATATATTCATGGACTAACTACTTAAACTTCTGGTGTTTCATGTGGATAAGAGACTCAACCCTCTTCAAATTAACCCCAGCACATTGGCTCAGAATTCTGAGGCACAGTATCAGGAATGCAGCTGGTCTTTGTTCTAACTATGGCTGCCACCAGCGGGCAGCTGTCCTGGGAAGAGTGGGAGGATGCTTCACTTCTGAACTTGTTACTAAATTCAACTAAAAACTTTTCATTTCTTGGCTTAAATCTACATTCGCTGAGCATTCAATTAAATACACATATACAACAAAATCCTATTGTCTAAATATTTAGACAGTATGGCTTTATTGGAGCTCCAGAACAAACATTTATCTTAATTTCCATCTTTTACATTCTACAGCAGCGCAGCATTAGCTGAAACAGGAAATCTCAGATCAAATGTTGTTTTTCTCCAACAGATTTCAATAAAACTATCCTAAAAAATTATGACTTAAAATAGTAATAGGACACCACTCAACAAGATAAAGTAGAACCTCATTAATTAGCACGTACCAGAGTGTAAAGAAAAGCAATAAGAAAACGAGAGTTAACACTCTTCATCTACTATAAATACAGATTGAAAATGCCTGCCAACTCAAAGTGTGTAGTAAATCCACAACAAAATAAAGTCTTGCTGAAAAGGATAATCTGGCTGACAGGCTTCTACAAAATGTGTCAATCGATGCACAAAATTACTGTTTTTAGAAGATTAGCGATGATTTGAGTAGTCCATGGGATAGTTCTTCTAATGAAAGGAGTTCCCTTTTGCCCTCAAGGCTATAAAGCTTAGTTTTTAATGCAGTGCAACATCATGATCTGATTTACAGATGCGAGAGCAAAATCTTTATGGGCTTAATGATCCAGAATAAGCAGCTTAACGCTTCAGGATAAAGAGAAGTTATGCAAGTTTGTAATAGGTACATTTTCCAGGGTTAGTAATAACACAAGTCTTATTTTAGCCATGAAGTATAAAGCAGGAAAGGACAAGAAAAAAAGATGCAATAGTTGAGTTCAGATGTTCTAAAGATCATCTCTGCCTGACCCTCTCAGGTCTTAAACATGCATTACCTTTTATTTACTGACAAGCATCTTGAAAAGTTGGGTGTTTGAAATGTCTACTTATGATTAGAGCCCTGCATGGATACAAATATGTGGATCCGCGTCCAATCTGCATCTGCAAGAAATGGTCCACGGATATCTGCAGATTTCAGGGCTCTAGCCTTGCACAGATACAAATATGTGGATCCGTATCCGATCTGCATCTGCAAGAAATTGTCTGTGGATATCCGCATTGTATCTGCGGATGCAGATAAATTGTCTGCGGATGCAGATAAAATGCAGATATCTGTGGATTTGCAGGGCTCTACTTATGATTAAAGGAAAAACACACAGTGTGGTGCTCAAGAAACTAGCCAAATATTTTGTCTTTGCATTTTACCTGTTCTCCCTTAGATACATTCTGCTTCCCTCAGCCAATTGAAGTGAAGTGTAAACAAATTCCCCCAACAGAAACTAACAAATCAAAAATTCAAATCATGAGACTGTACAGCTCATTACTAGGGTATGCATCTACATAAGAACAAATCTCAGAGTGCTACTTGGTCCCAAACGTAATTAATGAGGGAGCTGAAATATGGACTACATTCCTTTTTTCTTTTCCCCCAAGAATAATTCTTTTATTCTACACCAAGTGTCACATAAACGTAAAATTGTGTCTGAAATCTAGATCAGCACAAAAAGATCATACAAGAAAGACTGAAGCGCCTAGCTATTCAAAATTACAACATAATGGCAAAAGACTAAAAAAAATCCATAAGCAAAATCCTTTTCAACTAGTTTATCATTTCTGTCCCCTGTTCAATAATTAGTGAAAAGTGGTTGAAAAGTCCTTTGGCAATATAAAGAAATATTACTTTTAGAAACAGCAAAAAAACATCATGGAAAAGGCAGGGGAGAAAATTCTGTAGTGGAAACAATCATGAAGGTTATGCTGGACAGGCTAAGCACAAGAAAAGGACAATTAATCAGGATATTGTTGAGCACAACCTTTACTGAAGAAGTGCCCACATGTCTTCACGTTATGTTGCTTGGTCAATTATCTTCATAAACTGAAGTACACAGAAAAAAGCCTTAACTTTGTGTATTGCTAGTGGTAAAAACTGAAGTCAATAAGTAATGTAACTGTAAATAACACAATTTTTCAAAGTAAATTGAACATGTACGTATGCGTCTTCACATACCACACATTTCTTTGAAAATTCAACATCAAATTTCTTTTCAACTCAGAAAAATATAACATCTATTTCTATTTAATATCTTTGGCCTTGATCCTGCAAACATTGAGCCATATGCTTACCTGTAAGTATGAATCATCTTCAACAATATTAATTCAACTACTCAGATAGAGAGGTAAGCACATGTAGGTATTTGCAGGCCTGGGTCCATAGTCTTGAAAGCAAAGCCAAAAGCTGCCTTCATATGTATACTACTAACAAGATGCTCCATAAAAACATCCTATCGTAAATATTTCTATTTTTTTAATACACCAAAATAATACAAACAGACTCATTGAAGTTTGGGACTGTTAATATAAAGTAACTAATACATTATTGATTTTTTTTTTTTTAAGGAAAATTTGCTTTGATAATTCCCTACATTTATATGATGGCAAGTGAAAAGTAATCTTTGGAACAAAACTAAATTCAGTTTTAAAGAACCCACTTTTTAAATTGAGATATTTCTGTATAATACACGTTTATACGCTCAATTTATGGTTAGAATCTTAGACGGGACACTGCATGGTTAAACACTTATTTTAAACATGAACTATAATTTGAAATGTATCTTATAGGACATATTAATACTTGTAAATTTACTCAGATAACATTTTAATGACACAGAAGAGTCAGAAGTGTGTTATTTACTAGAAAATTATTGGTTAAACATTATTAACTCCTGGCAATAGACCAGGATATAAACTGAATTTGAATACAAGAAAAGAGTAGGTCTTACCCTCATGCCAAGCACCAAGAATCCAATCTCTTCCATTAGTGGGTACTTGCTGACCTGTTGCTGAATCTTCTCAGCTGAAGCATATGGATCATAACTTTTCTGGCCTATTTTCACATCCATTATACACGGTTTATTAAACTTACGGGTCACATCTTCCAGTTTTAGGTATAGATCTATTAAAAAGGCCACAACTTGGTTAACAACAGACTAACACAAAGCATTTTATTCTATAAGTTTTGTCTGAATCAATGTGAAAAAACCAAAGTACACTTTAGATGCTAAGTTTAAGTGTTAGAATACGGAGAACAAATCTGTACCAGTGAATTTAAAAAAAAAAATTCCACATAGACTAGTATCATACTCCTATACATTCTGTCAGAACCAAGTTGGAAAGGTAAGTACCAGTCTTCCTGCCTTAGGAAAAGACTAATTACCACAGCCTACCTGACACTGAATCAGATTCTAATTTATTGCAGAAAAGGAATTCAGGAGTTTGATTCAGGCAGGTCTTTAATAAATTTAAAATAAGAACCAAGGAGCAGATAGATCATCATATTAAGGATTGATTTTTAAACAAGACAAGGGGAATTAAAAACAATTGGGAACTGTGGTTTTAGGAAAAAATGGCATCTCTCATATCCTTAGCACAGAATGATAAACATTCTTCATCCACTTCTCTCATGAGTTTGACCCTTTTGACAATCCAAGTTCAAGACAGAAGTTTCTATCTGAACTTAGCAACAAAGCATTTTGGCCCATTGTGTGCAATAATATCTTTAACTGAAACAGAAGTGTCCCAACTCTTTGAAACCCCAAAAATCTTTCAGATTGAAACACATTTAAGATGTTATATCAAGTTTGTATGTCTATCCAACCAGAAATGCCTCTGTTGGCATTTGTGTGCTACCATGGATCCACTCTTCACAGGTACCAGATACTACAGTATGCATTAGAAATACTTTAGGGACAGCTCAAGTATGGAAGGGAAAGGTAAAGAGACTGGGATGCTGAAGAAGGGGGCAGGGGACTCCATCACTGAGGAAACAAGCCATGTGCTGCAGAAGGAAGAACCTAGACAGTCCCAGAGGTGCTTATGCTAAACCAAAGAATATACTGGAACAATGAGGAAAGTAAGGCAGAAAATGAGTTGAAGGATTTAATTCTTTATAGATCTCTTTTTTTTTTTTTTTGTCCTATTAAGGAAAGCAAGGGTGATTTAGCATCCTATGCAAAGCCTGTCTGTGTGTAATGTGGCCTTGCTGAGTTAACCTGTGGACCCAGAACACCCACAAGGCTGGAGTTCTGAAAGGGTGCGTTCAAGCGCCCGAAGAGTGGATGGGGTGAGCACTGGTCGCAGAAGGCCTCAGCTCTCAGGAAGGGTGCTAGACTGAGGGCCTGTATTCCAAGAACATGGCTGAGAACCCCCAGCTAGGGGTGGTGCACAGACTCTGTTCAGTCTCTGGAGGTTTACAGTATATGGGACCCTGTAGCTGAATCCCTCGTGATCTAATAAGTGGCCAAGAAGAGGAGATCAGCTGTATGTTGAAAGAGAGAGCACAGAGTCCGAAGGATTTTTGCACCCCACCGCCCCAATCCCATCCTGCTCTCTTTCTTCTGCCCTTAGGATCTTCAGAGTGAAGCAATCTGTCTACTTCTACCCACTACTCTCCAGTCAGAGAAGCTACAGAGATGGCTGTTCCTGTACGTACTATGATAGGCTCTAACAGAAAATCGAAGTGCAGGACTTGCTAATTAAGTCTAACGCATAGATAATGTTATCACAAAAATGTGCAAGGAATGGAAAGGACTTAGGAAAACTGATAAGCTAAGACAAAGCTGACTAGATCTACTTAACAGTAAAAAGGAAATAGTAGCACAGAATC
This sequence comes from Pelusios castaneus, assembly GCA_007922175.1. Taxonomy (NCBI): domain Eukaryota; kingdom Metazoa; phylum Chordata; order Testudines; family Pelomedusidae; genus Pelusios; species Pelusios castaneus. Next base: position 36,499,331 of record ML685755.1, on the reverse strand, counting down.
TTGAATCAAAAAGAAATGTAGGACTCAGAGCACACACCGGGAATGATTGGCCAAATTTATAGGTTATGTGGAGACCAGCAGATGTTCTGGCCCACCTGTGCACAACACTGGCTAATTTTGCAGTCTCTCAGAAAAGTTGAATACATACATATAGAGCATATTCAGGCTTCCACAGAGCTTCTAGAACCTGAGTAATACAAATGACTAAGAGAAACTAGTCTTGCAATTTAAAGCTGCAAGGGGACTACGAGTTTACTGTAATGAGGATAAAAAGGATAGGTGCTATAACAAAGTGGTTTGAGATACTGTCAAACACAAAAGTAAGAAGGCATTAATGTGAACCAAGGAGGCAACCAACCAAGCACTGAAGGAATTATAGAAGAATTTCTTTACACAGAATAATTCATATTTGTATATGGAAAACAAGTTACCCACACTGAGCATAAGCAACACCTAACAGAAAGTTCCAGAGGAGTAGTCATGTTAGTCTGTAAACAGCAAAAACAACGAAAGTCCTGTGGCCCCTTAAAGACTAACAAATTTCTTCAGGCATAAGCTTTTGTGAGCTGCAACCCACATCATCAGATGTATCTGATGAAGCGGGCTGGTGCCCACAAAAGCTTATGCCCAAAGAAATTTGTTAGTCTTTAAGGTGCCACAGGACTATTGCTGTTTTTACCTAACAGAAAGTTATATAAAAGGAGTTCAATGGTTAGGTAAAAGGTGGCCAAAGATTTAAGTAGGTTTTAAGGTATCCTGTCCCAGAGATCCTATTTTCCCATGTGGATAAGAAATAAGAAAGTGCAGACACTAGTTCCCTTCTTAAATATATAGAAGAAATTATCATCTGTGTTCCCAGTTACCTACCAGAAAGTTTAGAGAAAAAAGAGCAATGCATTTACAGAGTTGTACAAATGAAGTTTTAAGATGTCTGATCTTGATCTCACTTAGTCTCAGAAATATCTATAGGACAAAATATTTTTCCTACATTAAACTTTCTTCTTAAACAGGGCACCTATTTAAATGACTGTTACAGATAATGATATAGAGAACAAGATTATGCTAGAGAAAATTTACAAAGATTGGTATTGCCGAACTAATTCCCCAGAAAATTTCCCCATGTAGCTAGCATAAAATTAAAACAATACCATTAGGTGCAGTAGGTGGTGACCAGTTGCCAAAATATTTCGGCAAGTACTTCCGCAGCTCTAGAAGAACACTGTCACAACAGTCAGCAGCATAAACCTGAAACAAAAGAGAGAAAATATAATTTTAAATTATGCAATTTATAATTTCAAGAGTCCAGCAACTATCGCCTCTAACAGTTTATACTCTAGAACACTTACAACCACGTTCCATGTAAAAATCTACAAGAGATGATCAAGTATATACAAGAAATTCAATGTATTTGTGATCTCCCAACATGCAAAACATTCATTCATTTTTACTATTCATGAAGTACTGTAATAGCTAATTTGAACAAAAGAACAGAATCTTTTCTCATCAAAATGTTGTACTTATAAAAAGAAAGACTAGCAGGACCTTAGTCAGGGAATAAGGCAATATGCCACATTTATTATGAGAAAAACACACATATTAATAGCTAATATCAAGTACTTACACACATGTATAAATCCATCTTTAGCCCTACAAAAATTAAAGTTATAATTGTTGGTATTGAAAAAACCAGTATAGCACAGATTGAGTTCATTCTTCTATCCTAAACCCTGGCTTTTGAAGGATTACTACAGATTTTACCCCTTTTAAATTATATCATGCTTAGAATACACATTCAGTTTGGATTCTGTTTCCTCACTTCCTCCAAAATAACCAAGTACATTCTTTTAATAAATACACAGGCTTATCATGCTTTTCAAAATCATCTGTTTTCATCCACCTTTGCTTTCTTCTAGAATTTGGCAAGATACGTTTGAAAAAACAGTTTGGGAATAATAGCCACTATTATATTTCTACAACATTAATTCCTCATTCACTTAAACTGGAGCTTAGAGACTGTCCTACTGGAATCAAACGTTTATAGCTACAATCACTTCTAAATACTGTTGTTGCTAGCAAGATTCCTAAAAACATTTCTCTGGCTAGAGTGGAATGGAATTTTTTTGTCAGAGAATGCAGCTGTGGGCAGCACAGCCAATAATCTATGGCAGATTTTCCTCAATGACTGGTCCATGGTCTGGTGCTGGTCCCTGGGATCTCTCTGACACAGTTTAGGAAGGCAGCCATTCCCTGGTATCAAAACACTGACCTAGAACGTATTTCGGTTAGCATGGATCTTGGACAAAAAAAATGCCTGCCCACACTGAATAAAGTATATGATGGTTAGACCATTAATCATCAAGTTTAAGCTGCTGTAAACAGCATGGAGGTGAAGCCTTTGAAGATCCTGGTTGTAGGAGTTACCAGGAAATACTAAAACATTTTAGTTCTGCAACAAACCATCCTGCAACATGTTTTAACTGCACTTCCAAACCGTTTATAGTGCTTCTTAAATCAAAAACTTAAATGCAACTCCCAAATGGCTAAGGTCCATTCATGTTGCAATACTAACCCACATAGCCATGGCAGGAGATTTCCTTATTTCTCCTCCTCCTCAGAACTGAAGGTATTACAAAGTAGACTAAACCAAATGGCCTCAGGATAAAGGTGAACAAAAAGTCTAGTCACAATTCCACAAACATGAAGGCAAATCTCAATTATCACTATTTGTGTGTCAATTCAAGTACTTTGGAACATCAAGCAGCAGCAGATTAAAACTAGTCAACACATTTTATCTTAGGCTTTATCTTACCTTCAATCTAACCTTGAGCTGAGCATTCAAGTTAATCATCTGTCTAAACTGACAGAGCACAATCACACTACAGAACAGCAGTCAAGTTCCACACATCTATCATCATCCTCAACATCTGCACTGGTACTGTATCCAGCTGTGCAAGATTTCTGGATACATATCCCATGGTCCATATAAGCACAGTTCAATGTACCACTTTACACAGATGTTCACAAGGCGCTGTGGGAAAATGGTCTGCCTCAAGGGTCTGTCCCCACTGGGAGATATGGACAGAAATGATCTAGGCCCAGGAAATTCGTTGCCTGGCAGGACAAAAGTTGATGTGGTTTATCTACTTGTGCACTAAAATATACAACCTGCTCATTCCAACAACTAGGACTAGTTTTTATAAAGCAGTGTTTCTTTGGTGTGCCTTTGCGAAAGGTGCCACTGAAGTGACTCCGGCAGACATTTAAGTAGTCAGTTTTCCCAGAGAAAGCAGTGGGTGACTTGCTGATACAAGCACACCAAAAAGAGATCAGAAGCAGACAGATATGAAGGCATACACCCAGCTTTCACAGCAAACATATCATCCCAGTCTCATGACCAGAGTACAGAGCACTGGGACTATATTGTGACAAACATTCTATCAGCAATAGGCACACAACTTTTGTATGAAGAAAGCAAGATCCCTGAAGATGTGCAAAACAAAATCACCTGGACCCTTGAGCAACAAAACACCCAGACAAGAGAAGCAATAGTGGTCAAGAAGCACATTACTATTGACCTGTAAAAGCTAGCAACTCCAGACAGATCTATCCGTAATTCGTTTTGGGATTGGTGAATCCATGTTTGGCACAGTGGTCATAGAAATCTGAAAGCAATTATTGCTCTACAGCAACAAAGAAAGGTTATTCAGAAATAACTGTGGATTCTGAACAGATGGTGTTCCCAAACTGTGCAGGTGCTATTGATGGCACGCCTATATTTATCATATGCCCACTACCTTCAGCGAGTACATTAACAGGAAGGGCTACTACCTTGTCATTATGTAGGACTACTGTGCCAGATTCACAGGCACCTAAAAAGGGTATACATGGCAGAGTAGACAAGCTGAGATCCTCTTGAAGGCTGGTCTGTTTCATTGCAGGTAAGCACTAAATTCTAAGACTAAACAGGATATTAATCAAACCATGTCCCACCCTGACAAATGGAACGAGCAGATTACAAATCAATACACAAACTGGGACTCTCCCAGCCTGAGAGCACTCCCCTCCAGTTCAAAGTCTTTGTCTCCAGACATTCCTCCAGCTCTGGAGTTTGGAGCTGGGAGAAAGGCCAAATGATGTCACTTCCCCTCTTTTATATTTTCTTCCAGCTTGCTGGAAAGATCTTTTCTCTGATGTGCAGATCAGGCAGTCTCCACTGGCCAAGTAGCTTCCACTGCACATGCAGTCTCTGAGAAGTTCCTAGGTAGTCGGTTCTTTCCTTGATGGGCACTGAGAAACCATTAGCATTGTCTGGCTCCCCATGACTACTCCAATTGTTGTACCTGAAAGGCTGGTTATGGGTGTTCCCAACCTCGCCACTTATTTCAGTGACACATATAGCAAATGCTTTGTAAAGTCACATATAAAGATAGCCCAAAAAATCCAACCAGATAATAAAGTTCAACAGAGCAAAACTTTTAAAATGGTATCTCACAAGGCATACTTTGTTCAAAACATAACATAATATGACAGACAACAGAGTCCTGTGGCACTTTTAAAGACTAACAGATTTATTTATCGCATGAGCTTTTGTGGGAGAAAATCCCACTTCGTCAGGTGCTACTTTGAGGTACAGTGTGCCACAGAAATTTCACAGCTGTTGCCTCAGTGACTTCCAAAACAAATCTGTTCATTTTACATGTAAAAAGACTGCTTTCCTCACTGTCAGCTATGGAACCTCAACCTTAACCTGGATATCTGTCCTCTCTAGATCACATCGATGGCAAATATTCCGTAAATTAAACTGAGTTGATAATTCCATTGACACGTGAACCAGAAAAGAGTTCAGCTACCTTCCCTGCTTTGGCTTTATGGTACTAATAAAGACTTATTTTAGCCAATAAAGTAAGTAGATATGATTCTGAATGGACACAAGGGAACAGCAAGTTAAGTTAAAACATGCCATTTCTTCAATTTTGAGAGCAGAATCATAATTTGACTTACTTTTATGATAGTAATATAAATGTCCATGGACTTGGGAAGGTCCCAAAAGCACACTTCTATAGACTTAGAACACTAAAAGATTGGGATATCCCAACTTCAAGATCAAATAAAACACCAGGCTTAGTCATTCCAAGAATAAGGAAGGTTTCCTAAATAGTCTACTATCCTGTGAAGAAGAGCAGATGTAAAACAGCTGTGTTTTAAAATGGAAAAAAATATCATACTGTCATGCTAAAAGATGAATTACTGCTTCAATACCAATGTAATGGAATTAAAGGCATTATATATTAGTCGGCCTCATACAACTTATTTTAAATCTAGAATAACTTCACTTAAGCTATCCAGAGCACTTGTTTTATTTTTTAAAAAAACACAGATCACAGTATCAGTTTGCGGGGAAGTTGTTTTTGTTTGTTTGGGGGAGGTCCCAAATAAGAACACGTAGTTGCTTCATAATGGAGGGAGATCACGGGAAGCCACCCCGTTAGGCCATAACTGCAAAAAACTGTTCAGGAAGGCTTTGCTCATTCTTATGCATAAAAGAGAGCAATTCCTGCTCATGAGAAAGACCTCAGCAATAATCAGCAGCTAATGGGCCTCTTCTTTTGATTGTTCCTACTGGACTGCATACAATGGATACTATGCATGCACAAACAATGCATCTCACCTCTAAACCTAACCCAGAAACTCTCCACAAGCTTTTCTCCAGTTTCATACTGTAGTTCTGAGCAATCAGACTGTTCTCTTACATACAGAACAATGTGTCCACCTTTCCTCCCCACCTGTCTTTCCTGAACAGTTTATACCCATCCATTGCAGTACTCCAGTCATGTGAATCACCTAATCCACAATCATTTTAGTGCGAGATGTAGCTATACCAAATTATTTTAGGTTGACAAGAACATGGATTTTGCATTAGGACTAATCTACCTTAGGAAAGTTTTACCAGAGTAACTATACTGGCATAAGCTATATCAATATGAAACACTTTTGACCAATATAACTGTTGCCAGGGGCATCAACATAACTGCAAGTACATTATGGCTTTTACCAACATAGCTATGCAGAGCGCAGACAGATACATTCACACTCCTCTGAATCAATAGTGTCACAATAGCAAAAGTTTCTAGTGTGGAAGACCTGCCTGTAGTTTCTGAAAATCCTCAACTCCCACCATAAAGCTATTGTTCATTACACTCATTTCAATAGCTCCCCATCAAAGGTCAAGTCAAGTTTATAGTCTTGGGTTTGATATTCAAAGCTCTTAAACCAAAGACAGGCTCACTCACGCCATGACAATAAAAACCTGGCAAGACATCTGGAGTTCTCAGCAATAAAAGACTTTTTCTACAACTGGGGAAAGAAAAATGGGAGATAGAGAATTTTTGGTGGCTGACGCACGGCTGCAAAACTCCTTCCATGAGAGCTACAAGTGACTGACTAATCGTTGTTCTGTGAATGTCTGAAGTAAACCGATGCCTTTTCGATTCCTAGAAAATAATGTGTCAATAATAAAATGACTAATAGTTGTGGTTTTTATTATTATCATTTGTTTTAATGGCTCATTTTTGCAGCCTAGAGAGCCAGAAGGCTTAGCTAAAATTTAAATTTCCAGAATGAACAATGAATCCACATCAGCTTCCATCCCCTCTAAACTGTTTAACTGTCAGTTGATTTGATTGTCTTCCAAATTAATAGTCCTCCAGGAGGTGATAGCTAGAGTCCTTATTCATCTTCTGCAGGCAAGGAAGAAAATTGTGCTATCCTGTTGGAAGTGGTAGAAGGAATAAAGAAAGAAAATGGTACCAAGACTTTGGTCAGAGTCTGATGCAAGTCAGACTCAAAAAAATCCCACCTTGTATAACTGGATTTAGTTACACTCAAGCTGATCAAGTTAGTAAACTATTTGTTTTGCCATGTCATAACAGACCTAGGTTTGCAAAGAACAAAGATTTTAAATCTAATTATTACCAAATTGCTTTTAAAAAAAAATCAGTTACTCATTGACGTAACAGGAGATAACTAGTCATACTAAATATGTAATCTCCAAAACCTTTGTTACAGAGGGAAGCTCAGTATAGAGCTCCACGTTAAGCAAGAGTTCATTGTACTACAGGAAGCATAGATAAAACCTGGAAGTATTTTAATGTTTTACATATTTAATAAAAAAAAACATTGAAGTCTCATGTTTTCAATAGTGAAAGGAGATTCTGAAGTCAAACCATAGTTTTCACAATCAGTTACTAACAGTCTACTGAGAGCATGTGATAAATAAAGCAACAACAGGAAATGAAGTGCTACCTTAGCTGAAGTATGGGATATTACGGTTTTGTACTAACAGCTTATTCTGACTATGGATCACGTATTCTTACGTCTACACCCTAAAATTATGTAGAAAACTTAAGTATGATGTATCTGTCTTTCCATAGCTATTCTCATGTTATAATCCAAGTCACTACGGCACAGAAAATTATCCATCAAAAAGATCTGTATTTTAGCCTGAGCTCATGTCCTTTTGTCAAAATAAAACTCCCAAATTTGCAAGATTAAACAATGCCTACTGTAATGAGGGAATAAATTAAAATAGTGATCTGGGTTGTAGTTTGAGCATCTTTGTATAACTATAGCATGGATGTATGGGCATTGCACACTGCTGCGCCCACATAATTCTATACATGTGAAGAAAGTTACGTTGTAAACAAAGGCACATGCCTTGTTGTCAGCAAAATGTGACAGCACCAACAGCATGAATGGGCGGCATTAAAATTCATTTACCAGGTTTTCAAATCATTATTTTGTACCATTTATAAAGAATAAAGGACCATGGGCCAAATTTTCAAATGGCATCCACATGCGGGTACCTCTACTTTTCAACCACTAACACCACTATGTGTACACAGAACACAACAGGTAAACATAAAGGTGCTGGGATGCATGTTTGAGTTCACACGAAAAAGAGAGAGGGGACAACTTGAAGCTCCTTTAAAACTAGCAAAATATCGTCTTCACAAAAAATACAGCGTTGAACCTGAAGACTAGACAATTGAAAGTCTGTGACAAGCTACATCTGATAAGCCAGACAAGAAAAGTATGTCATGAGAGTTGGGAATCAAAAACCTAAATTCAATTATAGCTTTCTTACTTAACCAATTACGTTCATATCCCTTAAGAGCAGGTCTGGTATGATTATAAACAGACCAAGAAAATGACTTGGACACACGACTGAATTCTGAAAACAACAGGCTAAAACGACATGTTCTTTAGACTATGGGTGAGATTTTGTTTTCAAAATTTTCAACTACTTTAGACAATACTTTTTAACTTCAATTTGTGGCTTGTTCAGAAAAGCTTTAAGTAGTAGCTTTACATGCTGCCTCAGTAGAGGTGTTTATTTTTTTTACCTATTCTTTTGCTTTTTAGGATTTTCCCTCCAGTTCTCAAATGTGCCAGTCTGATCTACTTTCACATCGAGTAAGGTTCTACTCTGAAAACTGATTATACAGAACTGGCAAATATTCAACAGATCTACTCTATGCATGCATTCAGAGTTGTATCTACTTACTTTAGGGATTAAAAAAATATTTATTAACCCTTTTAGCCATGAAAAGCCAATTTATTTATGTAAGAATTACCTATATTGTTCTTGCTTGCACATCGACATCTCTTCCCACCTGCAGGTCCAAATGCTGCCTTCAGATATATCTGTGTATATCTATACCTTTTAAGGTAAGGTAATGAGATTGAAGAACTGGTGGGAAGCCATTTTCAGTACAGGATATGCAAATAAAGTTAAAGTGTGGGGGGGGTCCTCACAGAGTGCAGTCTCACATACACAGCGCTCTGCCATGCCACGAGACTGCCCTAATATTCTAATTTATGGCATGTACGGTCCACTTGAAGTACATTTATGTCATATACAAACATAAGTTTTTATATGCTCATGCATTGAGTGCATGATTTCTGCAACCCCCAAACTTAATGAAGAATAAAACATCAATCATAAAAGGAAAAAAAATAGAGAAAAAGGAAGATTAAATTGAACTTCACTGTATTAAATATACCTTAAAAAGAGATGTCAACAAACTCTTTCACTGTTAGAAATTTGTCTACTTGCATAGAGTGCAAAAGAAACTGATGGGTGATGGTCAATAGCCTTTGTTAAAGAAATTACAAGAACAGCTTTAAGTTCTGCAGTCAAAAACTTTGCATTTACAAGTTAATGCAGCTTATTCATTTGTGCCAGTTCTCCCATTTTAACCTCACTTGCCATCCCATTTTGGACTACAGCACCACATTCATGATCATAAATAGATAAATCACAGTGTGTCACAGAATACATGCTGCACAGATTATACTTCAGTGATTCAAACATACCTCAGCATAGATCAAAAAAAGTTTATGCAAGGTAAAAGATCTCCAAGATAAACTGTAAGGGATTTAAAAAACAATTCTATTTTTTAAAAACCATTTGACATAGCTACTGTTCATTTCTTTTTCAAGGTAGCATAGTTATCTTGACTATGACTGTAAAACTCATTAACTTAGCTTATAAAATACTGAAATGCAACTTGCAACAAAAGATGCTTTACCTTTCTAATCTATTTCATTTTCCGTCACCAGCAAAGAAGGGTTTAGAGGACACAGACTGCCTTATCATGCTTTGCCTTATATAGACTAAAAAAGGGCTGAGCCTTGTTAGTTGTTATAGTTCTATTAGAAAGTTTCCAACCCAGATACCTCTTGAAATGGCTGGGTGACTTTCTGCCATGGAGTGGAAAGGTGAACCATCAGAATTCTTTTGCACCACCTCACGTCATTGTCATCCTAATTATAATTGGAAGAATCAAAGCAACAAACCCAGGAGGACTGAAGGAAGCCACTGCCTTTACGGGGCTGAAGGACTGGGACAGAGAGTGAAGATGATCATTAGAGGCCCGATCCCAGAGTTGCCCTTTACAGTCAAGTCACAATGCCTCCATAGAACAAAAGTGAGCACAAGAAATTCAGGATCAGGCATCAGGTGAAAAATGTGTCTACTGCACCTGTACTAATATACATATATTACACACAAAAAATTAAATTACAGGAACATTACTTAATTGCAAATACAAGCACTCTAAAAAAAATAAATGGCATATTACGGTTGCCTGGGCAACAGTAAATTCTGCTTTCTTATGTGGCCAATCTGTGTCATGAACGAGATGAAAGTCATTTGGAAAAAATAGCAAGTTATGTCGTTAAGACGACACTCTAAGGCAGCGGTGTCATATTCATTTGTTATGGCGGGCCAGATTTGACTTAAATGTACTTCAAGTGGCCCGTGCATGCCATAAATTGAAATATTAGGGCAGTCTCGTGGCATAGCAGAGCGCTGTGTATGTGAGACCTCACTCTGAGACCCCCCCTCCACACACTCTCTCTCTCACTCACTCTCTCACTCTCTCACTCTCTGGTCTCATGGAATGCAGTCTCACATACACAGCACTCTGCCATGCCACGAGACTGCCCTAATATTTCAATTTATGGCACATACAGTCCACTTGAAGTACATTTAAGTCAAATCTGGCCCGCCATAGCAAATGAATTTGACCCCCTGGCCTTAGAGTGTCGTCTTAACGACATAACTTGCTATTTTTTCCAAATGACTTTCATCTCATTCATGACACCGATTGGCCACATAAGAAAGCAGAATTTACTGTTGCCCAGACAACCGTAACATGCCATTTTTATTTATTTTATTTTTTTTAAAGAGTGCTTGTATTTGCAACTAAGTAATGTTCCTGACACTCTTGAGACACTGCAGAGTGCTGATTATGTGAGACAGCTCTCTCTCTGTTAGGGAAAGAGTGCGGTCCTGTAGAGCACAGTCATGGGCCAGAGAGAAGAGGTTCGCGGGCTGCATGTTTGACACCCCTGCCTAAAGCATATGCACAGTGGTGCAGAGTTAAAGTTGCATGGTCAGCTGTAAGTCTGTTATTTCCTAATAATCAGGTGCTTGACTTTGCAGCCTAACTCATGGTTTTAAATGGTTTTGTGTGTAAGCACTGTCTTAATTTATAAGTTTTAATTTTAAAGTACAGAAAAATGTAAAAGCCAACTTCTCGTATGAAAAACAAAGCTTTCTCACACTGATATCATGCATCAACAGGGTCAACCTTAAGCTTACAGCAGACTACTACTATTTGAGCTACAAGATTAACGTTAACTGGCAAGAGGAGAAAGTAATTTTCTCAAAAGGGGTGAGAATCCAGCCAAGCCCATCTATCTTCTGCACCCTGCACCAGAACCGAGGGACCCACTGCCACCTGTGTTATCCTGAAGCAAAGGGAACTGATTACTGAAACCATGTTCTGGACCTGGAGAAATAGTCAGAAGAAGCCAAAGCAGTCTCTGCCCCCAGCCTGAGATTTAGGGGAACTCTTCTCCCATGTAAGCTGCCCTCACTCAGGAAGGAGGTAAGTGAATGACCGAGGACCTCTTGTGCTAGGTTCAAGGGTTTACACTTGGGGTAGCCGAGCCCTGGTCTCTGTTCTCTCATCCCACCACTCAGATATAGCCGAGATGGCAGTTGCACCATAGTCCAGTGTGGGGTTTGCTGCTGTGGCTTTCAAAACAGTCAGAACCCAGCATCACGATGTTCAGTGATTGTGGCATGCTGTCAAGGGTGAGAAAAGGAAACGTTGATTTCTGACAGTTTGTATCTCAATCAAATATGAATGACATTTCATGGGACAATAAAATGCACTTCTGTAATCCAAGGGAATCTCTTCCTTCCTGCCCACCGTTCACTGAATATTAAAAGTCTGCTATAAACAATGGATGTGCAAGAGTGTCACAAAAAAAGGTGACAAGAAATTAGGAAATCTGAATTTAGAGGCAGCTGACTCTCCCAACACATGAGATACCTGGACATTAGCACTTTAACCTCACAAAATCAAACCTATTTCCCTTTATTGTATATCTTTTCTATTTTTGATAACCTATTTGCAGAAACGAAAGAAAAAAATCACAAGTGGATAAGAGAGAAGAGCTGTCATATTAGACTTACAATTATATACCCCCTAAAACAATATCCCTCGTTTTGCAATTTCTCTGTAATTTCCTGCTGGTTTCCACTATGTGCTTCCACTAGACTGCAATTTACAAGCAACTTGTCACCAGCTGCTGCAGTGTAAGAAATTCTCAAACAAGGAAAACCCTGCTAAGGACCTGTTTCCTCTTCTCCTTGCTTATGGATTTCAAAGCTTACTGAAATGAGCTGTGACCAATGAACAGCAAGAGAATCCTCAGGCTTTTACCTACGTAGAACTATTAGAAAGAAAATAACTTTCTGGATAGTTCTGCACTCCCCGGCAGTAAGATATAGGCCACTTCTGTATGCAGCCCCAGGAGTATGTGCCTGAAAACGGCGACAAGAAACTGAGGTGACTTTTTTTTTTTTTTTTTTAAATAAATTTTTTTTAAATGAGGTGCAGAACACATATGGTAGTATGTTACTGGACAATTTAAGATGAAGGTGGCATTCAAGTCATCATATATGGAAACGCCTCCCCTACTTCCTCCCACTGCATTATCAGTTCATGCTATATTCTTTCCCTCTCCATAGTGACTCGGCCCTCCCGAGTTTAAAATTAATGAGTGTGGTTTGTTAATACAGTGGAGAATGGAATTATTCTCTTAATGAATCAGAATTGGAAGGATGGGCCATATACACTACATTTCTAAACACAAAATTCTGAGATGTTATATAGAAAACTGGGGTGGAATAAGAAACAGAGTACACACAGCAGCTTTGCAGGTAGAGAAATTAGATGTGTGTTTGATGTAGGTTTTGCTTTTTTGTTCATTTTTTAAGTATTTTATGTGGAATTGTTGTCTATGGAATAGGTACATAATCCCAAACCCTATCTGGATGGGTATATTTGGGACTAAAAGAGCAAAAACTTTTCTAATAACAATATCCAGGCAACTCACAAAATATCCTGACAACTCTACCAATGCAACATCATTCAAACCTGCAACACTAGGAAAGCAGAATTTGAATCGAAGTCTCTACATACGAATGGATTGCGCATTACTTACCCATTGTACCACTTAACCTTAACCCGCTGCAGTGTCTTTTTTTCAGATTGTGATGAGGAGGGAATGTTTTAAGTGAATCAGACACAACATTCCCCCTTCAATAAGGCAGGCCACATCTTGCTAAATAACTCATACCTTGTTGTAGAACTCTTGTTCTCTCGGACCCCGAGGCGGTGGCTGCAATTGCTTCAAGACTGTGCCATCTGGATGCTGCAATATACCTAGAAAAACCAAACAGTTCATTCAGAGTCTAATTCTGAAGAATGCAACAGGTCCTGTCTTTTAAAGCTAAAAATATTACACAAGAGGTAGCCCAACTGTTCAGTATAAACAATTCCTATCGTTCTTCACAACGAACAGTGGAAACTGACCAACACAGCTCCAGTCATCAAACTCTTAGTATGGGTTAGAGAAAGGGAGAGACAAGTTCTTGTGGAAAATGTATTAAATTATAAAATAATTTTATAGGAAAATACTTGAAATCTTAACTCTACCCGAGCAGGAATGGAAGCCTCCACCACACTGAGCCCAAGTGATTTTTATAGTACTATGCCAGCAGGGAAGAGGCGGTACAGTATGGTCTCAGTGGTGTTGGTGCAAAGAAGTTTCAGTAAAGGGTCTGGAAGACCAAGGAAATGTTGAGGTTGTAGATCATAGGTTGCACTAATAGTGACATGCACTAATAGTGACATGCTTAACATAGTAAGGCCTCTTTTTTTTTATCCCCATTTCCCTTCTTATGATGTTTTGTTAGATATGCTGTGTGTAGGGCAACCCTAGATGATACACTAGAGTATTTGGGTGCCAATAGAAAATTCTTCTTTAAAATGTGATTTTACCACCATGCCAGAGGACTGGGCCTCTTGGAACCAAAATATCATTTCTGAAATTGATCTTTCTGGCAAACAGAATAGGTTTCATTGTTCCTGTGACTTCTACAGGACCCTGCTGATCCTGTAGCTGTTCTGCATAGGAAAACCTGCAGACAATTATCACTATACACGTGAAACTTCCTCTGTACTGCACCCTTTGGAGCACTGCAAATAGAATTTTCTCACCTTAATGAGAGTTTCAAGAACACGTTTGTTCCTCTACAAAGTTTTCACTAAAGGCATTCTAACTCGTATGATTTATTTTACCATACCCTGATACTTGTAAGAATATCCAACAATCTGCCCCCCACCCCCCAGGAGGGGGGGAATCCTTTAAATTACAAACAAAAACAGAAATTACATTAAATTATGGGCCATTTTGATAATCCTATTGCATTAATATATTTGCTAATCAAAATAATTTACAAACATATAAAGGAAATTCTGTTTTATGACAAATAAGGCGCCAATATTTTTTCTAATTAATGTTATCCAACTGGCAGCTATGCTACAAATATGAATCTTGCAATAGGCATTACACAGAAAACAGATATTCTGATGAGTTATAAAGCCCTTTGCAAGTTCTATTAACCCTCTACCCTCTAAGTCCTCTGCTATTAAAATAGAAAATCTAAAATTCATTTTTCCTCTCTCTAAATAAGACATCAACAAGTCAAATACTTTACCCATATGATTTCCAGACTAAATCCCAAATACCTAGTTTATCACTAAAACAAGAGTATACTTTAGATCAATGATTTGTTATGGCAATATGTACTGATGCATCATGCTGGAAGGAAGAATTCATAAATATAATTGTTAATCCCAATTCCTCCTAAAACTTTATAGTTTAAATATTTTCCTCTCAAAAGCCTTTAATTTTTCCACAATTTCTACTTATTTTTTAGCAACGTAGAGTGTTTTTTTGGTTCTACTTTGTCAAGGAGCATTATAATGCTGTGGCTTGCAAGTTAGCTAAAATACTACTCAGAAAACTTCATCAGGAATAGAATTTCTCTCTTGAATTGTGTACCCCAACCAAATTCCAAACCCCATCCACAGGGCAAAATATTGAGGACCTGGTGATTCATTACCATTTTATTGGCATGGCAGCCATTGGCATGCTATCCCAAAAAGGCCCCTTCCTTCCCATTGCCCACACAGGTCAACTTGGTTTTGCTCAAAACCTAAAGTGAAGCTGTATTACAGGTCCAGAGAACCTTCCTATCAGCCTCCATTGAGATTGCCAAATCCCATCCCAAGGGCTGGTAAATCACTTAATTCTGAGTGCGTATAATTGAATAAAAGAACTATCATTCTACTTCACTGAAAAGATCATGCAGCCTTTTTAGGTACCCTGGGCCTGGAGCACTTTGAAGATAAGGACTAAGACCTTGCATCTGATTCAGAGTTCCATGGGAAAGTGCTATAGAGCATACTGGACAGGTAACCTGTGTTGCAGAGGAGACACACTGCATTGTTTTCTACTAGTTGGTGTTCACATAAGTGCTGAAGGTTTTATACTCAGCTATACTGCATTGCTGTAGTCCAGCTGAGTGATGACTGAGGCATGAATAAGGGAGGCCAGGTCTTCATCGGCCAGGATGAGATGGAGTCTCCTACAAACCAGAAATGGTAGAAAGCATTATCTGCGGCTGTTGTGATGCGAGAGCCTTGCATCAGTAAAGAACTTAAGAGTACTCGTAGACTGAATTAAGTAATTTTAGAGGAGAACTTTGAATCACAGGAGACTGCACCCAGCCTGTGAACTCCTTGAAATACTTTCCTATCTCCACCACATCACTTCTGTGTTGCTCTGGTTCTGCTTTAGCCAGCAATTCTTCATCTATGAGCTGATATCATCCAGGCACTGTGCCATCTTGGTGGTAGTGGAATAGCCCTAGGCAAAGGATAGGTAGAGCTGTGTACCATCTACACATTGCTTTCACTTGAGTCAATGTTATCTGACCAGCTCTCCTAGTTACTGGTTACATGAAGATACTGAAGAGAGACTTTGTGGAACCTGTATCACCAACTTAAACTTGGACCTTTTTTTTTTTTTTTTAAAGCCATATGAAGGAAGGAGGTGCAAAGTGTTGGCCAGTCTTTCTCCCTGGATAATTTTGCTGGTTTTCTGGAGAAGACTGTTAATTCACATGGTGTCATGGGCAGTAGATCAGTCTAAGAAATCTGCCCTAATCTTGAGTTTTCACTAGAATCTCCCCTCAGTGTATCCTGGTCACACTTGGACAGCACAGCTGTGGCCTGATCAGAAACCCAGTTGTTCATGTGAGAGAAACATTTATTCTACAAGCAGCGTTTGCTTCTTTAGCACAATGGAACTCTGAACAATAAGAACAAACTTCTTCAGCACCAGACATAGAACCTTCTCAGGAGGGTCAGAGAGTGAGGCATGAACTCCCCCCAGAACCAAGAACCATCACAAACCTCACCACTTTCCACTACAAGTGCAAGACGCACTTCTTTGACCTCACCTCTCCAACATGGTCACGTAACAGGTATATTTAACAAAACAGAGACAAACCATCCTCTCCTCAGAAAGAGATGTGAACTGGTACATTATGCTATTCACCACAGTTTTAAAATGTACCAAGAATAGAAAAGCATATAGAACAGAATAAGAACACAGCTACTCTTCTGTTTACAGGGTGACTAATAATACTACATTACTTTCCAAAGCAGTTCAATTCCTGTTAAAAGTTAAGCCAGACAAAAATAATTCTATTTTCATTTAATGGAGAGTACATTCAGGTTTCAGTGAGTCATGAATGAACAAAAGGTGGATAGGGGTTATCCTTGCAAAAGTTTCCATACTATTTAACTTAATTATAACAGACACTACCCAATGACCATAACAAAACGAATAGGCAAGGTGGGGTTTAGAAGGCTTGGTTAAGAAGTCAGTTTTTCCTGCACATGTGCTACTTTGTTGAGATCAGCCTTATGGCTTAGCTGAAAGCAACGCTACAAAGTAACTTTGTAAAAAATTAACTGAATCTCCCAGCTCAGTCATCTTAAATTTACTTAAATTAATTGTTTTGGCACACAGTCAAAAGATAGGAGTTGGGTGGAAGACGGAAAAAAGGGAGAGGCTCAAAAAGTGACTGCAGCTCAGCACACCAGGAGCCAGCACTGCAGGCATTAAGGTGTCCTCACTAGAAAGACAAGCCAACACAACATTGTTCCTTTAAGATTTCTACCCCTCCATGGTTCAATTTTTATAGTAGGGAAAACAGAAACTAAACTAAACTAAACGAAAGAGTGTCATTCTGATCAAAAGGAAAAATCCCACTTTCAGGGGGGTGACAAACTTTTTTCTATGATGTATTCATTCCAAACTTCTGAGGTAAATTAAAACAGAATGTTCTAAAGGGGTAGCTGTGTTAGACTATTGCACGGAAACAAACAGAGTCCTGTGGCACTTTTAAAGACTAACAGATTTATTTATCGTATGAGCTTTCGTGGGAGAAAATCCCACTTTGTCAGATGCTTTCAAGATTCTGTAAATTTCCCATCTTCAAAGCGTCTGACAAAGTGGGATTTTCTCCCACGAAAGCTCATGCGATAAATAAATCTGTTAGTCTTTAAAAGTGCCACAGGACTCTGTTTTAAAACAGAAAGTAGCAGTTATCAGATGGACCAATAAGTTGTTTGTTTTTTTTAAAAGCACACTTAGAATAAATTCTGAATCTGACTTTTAGCCTTTCAGAGTTTATGAAAATTCATGAGACATGATAAACAAACAAAGAAAGGTAGGGGGATCTGAAGTCTCAGAGGATGTTAGAAGTCTTACTGCTGTTTACACTGGTAATTTTCTGAGGTGACTGGATTTCTTTAGACACCTTGAAAATGGCATTACAGGCAGATCGCTTCTTCTGTCACTTTTTTTTTTTTTAATTTAAAACCTGGTTTTATATTTTTCTGTATATTTTATTAATATACTGAACTCTATTGTAAATGCAGTTATTTATATCATCTACGCAATATATCAAGTAGCGGCTGATTTAGTAAATACTATAAATGGAGTAAAAAAGTCCAGGAAGTTGCTTAACCAGTTTAAAATGTGGGCTAAGATTTGAACAGTTTTCTAGAATTCTTAATTTTTGCCCTTTATTTAGATTCAATAGACACTCATTAGTAACAACATAACGGTGCGCTTTTGCTCCTAAGTGGATGTTGCTGTTATGGGAAGCGTCATCTGACCAAATGTGTATGCAGAGTTAAAGATATTTTGGAAGGGGTGAGACAGCAATGTTTCGGGGAGGGAGCGGATTTGGAGGTGTGGGAACCCCATATCTGGGGGGAAATGAGGCTGAGGAACTCTGGTTTCACAACGGAGCTCCCAATTGACAAAACAACCGCCCAGCTGCCAGGGACTAGATGATGATCCTCCAGCTAGCAGTTTCATGCTCCACCCTGGCAAGGATGCATAGCTTGAGAAGGCACAGTGGATGAGGGATGGAGCCTAGCATGGACAGCGGAGATGGGACAAGGGAAGGGTACAGTCCATGCCTTTGGGAAGAAAGACACCTGACACCCCCGCCCCTGGCAAAACAGCATACCCACACCCTGCTACCAGCAACTGCAGGAGGGGACAGCTCAATACAATGGGGGAGGGGAGCAGGGGGAACAATACTCTCCCCAACCTCTGCTGCTCCCACATCCTAACACCCTCATTTGAAAAAAATCACTCTCTTCCAGATCCTCCACTGAAACATCCCCTTACACATGCTCCCCACAAAGGCTCTGTCAGGCCTCCAAGTGGACAGGGCTGTGTGCACTGGAGCTGCACTTGAGGCCAACATCGGGAGGGGAGAGGAAAAATGCATTTTTAGGGGGCAATGCCCCTACAGCCTCATGCACCCCTCACCACCATCTCCACCCCTGGATGTGACATCACAACATCACACTGTTGCTTTATGCAGCAGCTGTGTTTCTGTTACTGAGTGGACAATTCATGGTAGAGAAAATATTCCCAAGAGAAACAGTGCTCTAAGTGGCAGTTGCTCCTACGGAGCATTGCTGCAAACAAGTGCGTACTGTACTGGTATGTGAATTATGTGCCCCTCTCTCTACAGAAAAGGCAATATGGACATTCGGTCAAAAATCAGTTCACAGCCTATATGTTGGCTGCTTCATTAGTAATAAGCTTTTTTTAAAGTGGTATAAACTTAAGACTGAAAATAATTTTTTTGCCAAGACTGAGTTTTGAACACATTCCACAACTAAGAACTGCCAGACACAAAGCGGTAAGTGCCTCACCACTCACTGGGACCAACAAAATGCAACTTTGAAAAACAGCCATTTTTACATATACTCCTTTGTAAACATGGAGGAAAAAATACCCTCAGGTGCATTAGGTACTCTAACAAATACTTGAACTAATGATCCCAATGTTAAAAGCCACATGCCTCAAGTTTACATTCTGCCACTGCATCATCAAGGGCAGACAACATAAAGGCAAGGCAAATACTTCTCAAAATAAAACCCATACAACACTGAACTAACAAAATAAAATGTGATGAATATTGAACTTTTAGGTCAAACTGTTATACAAGTGATTGGGTGGTCTGTTTTGAGGTTTTTGTTTATTTAAACAGTTGCCTACTTCTGATATGATAAATAAAACTTATTACTTGAATATTTTAGTACAATCTTTCTTAACTATACAGAATGCTTCTGAGTGCTAAAACATATTAACAATGGAAAAAGAGATCTTGTTCATTTTCACACCTATCACTCTGGCCCTTTTCACAAGGACAAGATTCCTTTTCTTCCTCCCCATCCACCTAAAAACAACAGCAACAAAACGCTACTTCAGAATTATCTAATGTAGTTTGGAGGGATTGGTTTGGTTTGATTTGGTTCATAATTTAACATCATGCACAATAAAGGTCAACATCGCAATGCATTCATAAACAATTAATAAAGCAGGCTAGCAACCAAAAAGCTAACTTCTACCCACAAAAAAAAAAACAAGGAAGCTTTCTCTCTGCATGTGTATCTTTCTGCATGTTAGGATGACCAAAACAAGAAAGCTACCTTAGTGGATTACTGCACAAATATTCTCACATTACATGGAATATATACACTTGGATTATAAATAAACCAATTATTCACATAAACAGAGCCTGACATTACTTTAGAAAACACACCCCTTTGTTTATATCTTGAATAGAAAATGAAAAAGACTTGATCCTTCAAAAGGATTTCAAAGTACTTTACAAAAATGGGTCAAGAACATGGTTCACTATAACTTGTGGGGTGTAAAATAGGGTAACAAGTTCTTTTCACAGTTCGAAACTTGTCAATA
>ML685755.1:36458728-36478642 GCA_007922175.1 Pelusios castaneus | reverse complement strand
AATAGACTAACACGGCTACCCCTTTGGAATGTGATTAAGATATTATACATGGACCGTCTTTATTAGGATTGTTATAGAGATAAGGTTGGAGAGCAAGAGTTTGGGTCAAAAAAATCTATTGTACCTCCAGATGTAGGTTTATTTGTCAAAAAAGTTGTGAGCTGCTTTTATATATAGATATGAAAAACAAAATACCTTAAATAGTTATCAATTTCTCTAGAGTAGATATTGGTTTTATATGCTTGAATATTTTGAGGGGTGGAGGACAGGGACCCTGTAATAACATACCAACAAACTCAACATTGCTATAATGGACAAACTATTTAAGACATTCAAAAGAAGCAGAGAAACAGATTTCATTTAAATGAAACCCACTTTTAAGTAGACAGACACAATATCAGTTGGACTAGCAATTTTTCAGAATAGATCAACTACATCTTTTTGGTTCAATTAATATCTTTCCCTAACCAGTAATCTAAAAGCATCAGCACACTAGTACTACATCTACTGTAGAAGAAAAGTATTCATCAAAAGTATCTCAGAAATCCAAAGAGAAGGACAATTAAGAGAAATATTTCAGAACATTAGGGTCCATTAAAATGTATCTTCAGTCAAAAAATAGGCTTTTCCTCTCAGTTAACAGCTACAGACAGTATCTGGAAGGCTCCATTGTCACTTGTCCATTTACATAATCATGTACAACTGCCAGTTCCCACAGACCCTTTTGTACCTACTGATTCAAACCTGTTAAGACTACCTCGGAGAGAAATTACACTACCTAACACAGAAATTTTCCCAATGTTTCACCAAAAGGGACAGAGCAGGAACTTGTTTAAAATGGGGTGATGAATGTAGCTTTGTACTTGAGATTTGACTGTTGCCTGTTTTGCACAGAGTATGGGCGCTTCTCCTCTGCCACCCATCCAAGATTTTCCATAGGATGTTGATCTGTTTTTGTATGGTAACTAAACCTCTCTTTTGCCATTCATAATGAATATTACATTATACTCAGCTGTACCTCACTCGGATGTTTTCCTTATAGCTCTTAGACAGTATTCCCAATGAAACCTGCATTAAGAAACAATCAACAATAGTCAAGCCTTTTGCTATGGAGAATCCCAATGCAATCTCTCCTATAACTTTATACAACCTTCAATTAAGAACAAATATCTGTTGACCATCTGACTTTTTTTTGGCCACTTGGGTGGTAGATTAATGCAGGTTTCACCCCATTCACACAATCTCCTCCTTAGCAGGCATCCATGTGTATCACAGGAGAACAGGCACAGCTCCTATCAGGTTCACACTGTCCAACAGGCAAAAGGGGAACACAGGGACACCACCCACCTGAGGCTCAGTTCACAGGAAAGCAAAGAACAGTAGATTCACTGGGGAGCTGGAATAATTTTTAGAGTGAAGGCGCTAAGAGCTACTGACCCACCGGTAAGCCCTGCATATATCAAGGAAACCACTTCAACTCTGCCTCCTGCTCCGGTAGTTCCAGCACTGTCAGAGCCCCAAAAGGAAATTAAAAGGAAGATTAAGTGGGCGTGAGGGAACAGGACACGACCCAGGCTCGAGTCACTCCAGGGTGGGGTGCAGCAGGAGAGGAAGCCAGACCCCACTTCCCAAGGGGGGCAGAAGGCGGCCAGGGCCCGCTGTGCTGCTCCCTCCCCCGGCAGGTGCGGGCTCCACGCCCCGCGCACTCACCCCCTTTATCCTTGCCGTACATGTGCCCGGCCACCTGGTGGGAGAGCGGGATGCAGCCGTTCAGCAGAACCCGCCGGCCCCCGCCAGCCGCGGCCGAGTGCTGGAGTGCAGTGCCCCGCAGCAGCTCGGCCTCCTCCCCGTCCCCAGCGCGGCGCTGCGCGCTCTCCGGACGCCCCGCAGGCGGCGCTCGGCGCGGGGGCTCGGTTGCCATGTCCCGGGCTCCGGTTCTGCGCTCGGCGGCTCTACCAGCTGCCCAGGGAGGGGTGCGGCGGGCGGACCCGCGGCCCCATCGCCCCGCGCAGCGCTCGGGAGCCCGGTTCCCTCCCTGCGCGCTCGGAGAGCGACTAGCGGGCGGCGGCGGCAGAGCACCGCGATACTTCCCCGCTCCGGCCGGCTCCTCCTCCAGCGTCCCCGCTTGGGGCTAGCCCGGCCCCCTGCGTGCAGGCGGGGACGGGGCGGAGGCAGCAGCGGCGCCGAGCGAAGCGCTGCCTGGGGCGCGTTAGACGGCTAGCTCGGCCGGGAAGCGCTGCGCAGGGAGGGAGGAGCCGGAGCCACGCCCGGCCCCGGGCAGCGAGCGGAAGGCGGCCAGAGCCGGGGGCAGGGCGCAGCGAGAGGCGGGGTCTCCGCACTCAGTTGCAAGCGATCCTCGCGTTGGACCCTACGAGCAAAACGCCGTCTGCAGCCCTTCTCCCGCGGGGCGCGCAGGCTGACCCCGGTGTTACCCAGCCCCATCTTCTGCAAACCCTGTGCTAGTCCCGCGGGGCCGTGCAGCGCCCCCAGAGCGTCGGCAGGATTGAGCCTTGGAGCTGGCAAGAGCTCAGCTCGCCGCGCCGTAGGCAGTGTTAGGTGCATGGGGGAGGACCGGGCACAAGGCTCCCGTCACAGGCCTGGGTTTAAATGCCAAATTAAGCAAAGCTGAGTCTCTGCGGGTTGAACTGACTGCGGGAAAAGAGGGCTCAGGCTGCCTTATCCAGTGGGCCAGGTCCAGAGCGGTGGCCGTGTTAGTCTACTGCAGAGAAACAGATCTGTGGCGCTTTCACAGACTAACAGATTTATAAATACATCTGGTACTCTGTAAATGTGCCGCAGGACTCCCCGTTTGTTATTCGGTGGGAGCGCTGGTGGGATTTTCCTTCTCTCACATTCATTAAGGTAGGCAAAGGCAGCGGTCTCTTGTTTCTACATGTAGACTATGTCTTCAGTAGAAAGGCTGCAGCTACACTTGTGGAATCACCCCTGGAATCAGTTCTTTCTTCCAGGCTGTAATTACTGCATTTTCCTTTCCCCATTTCTCTCCTTTTGTAAGATTTATTCACTCCTGCAACCTCCAGATCTGACCTTTGGCACAGCAGTTTCCACCCGGTTGTAATTAGATAAGTAATCAGTTACATGTATCGCATGTGACAGGTGACACCTCCTGGAGAAAAATACGCCCAGTAACACCATATTGGAGCATTGCTTCTGTAAGAGAGCAGAAAAGGCAGGATGACCAAGGGAGACTAACCAATGCAAGAGACAGGAAGCCATTGCAAGGGATATAATGTCAACTAGTGCATAGTGACAGCCTCTTATTCCTGTGACAATTAATGGTCTATAGCTCAGTTTGAGCTTTTTTTTTTTTTTTTTCTTCTCATCTCTAGTTGGCTAGAATAGAAAGTATAGCAATACAAATTCAACAGGGCCAATCCAAGACTGAAAAGACTGCTCCTTTCCCCTGAAAAGGTCCTTTTGCTTCCCACTGTGCATCCAGTCAATTTTCTGTGCTCAACTGCAAGATATGGGCAAGATTGTTGTGAAAGTCAGCTGCTTCCTTCCTCCAAGCACAAAAAAGCCATCTAGATTTCTTCCATAGTGATGCAGATACAGAATTTTAGGACAAGGAATTATATTATGGAGTAGGACAAATTGGTCGGTTGTTTAATTAAGGAAATGTTAAGAAGTAAATCCTGTCCTTTGCAGTAGTCCCCAAAAGCAGCAGAACCAATGCATTGCCAGGACATGGGCAGGGCAAGATTCCTCGAGCTATATGTGCTGTGGAACATAACTCTGTCATTGTCAGACAGGATTAGAAAGAGGAGCGAGAGTGGGAACAGAAGAGGAGGATCCACAAGTTTACTATGTGTAAAATATTACAGATTTTATACTGCACAAATGACTTTGCACTTCTATAGCATAAATAACTGATCCAAGGACCTCAAAGCTCATTTTACAAAATAAATTAAACCTCAAAACACTCCTTTAAAGTTAGTAAAGACTATAAAAAATCACCCTCAAATAGAATGTAGCCACCTTTGAAGTAGAATAGTTAGTTAATAACTAGCACTAAATCTCAGATTTCATGATAATTTGAGACAGGAAGCAAAGAAGTACATACCTAAAAGGAAGAGCAGGAGGGAGGTTAGGTAGGCAGATTATCTGAGTTGGATTTTGGCCAAGACACTGGTGTTCCAAATTTACTCTGAGCCTAGTGCCATATGGTCTTTAAATGACCACAAGTGATTAAGAGCCTTTGTTTTACTTCTCATAAAAAATACAGTCCTCCTCTGGCATCATGCCCACTACCACCATGCTGGTTCATTGGTTCAGCCCTGACTCAAAGGGAAGAACACCTTCTACTGACTGCAATGCCATTTTCTGCAGCACCAAATGCTTCTTCAAGGTTTCCATATAAGCAGTGATTTAATCCAATCCTGCTTGTGGCATTTGAATAAATTACAGCAGAAGATGATATTGACTGCAAATGATAGACCTGTTCCAGCTAACTGATACAGGTCACTGAAATCAATGGTACTCTGCATGGGCATGAAGATCCACACAGTAGTAAAAGGATCTACATACAGCTAACATGACATACAGTATACATAATTTACACTGATATGAATATTATAAATGTGTTGTAATTTTTGCACTGTTTCTGTCTATCTCACAGTTGAGGCATTGTTGCATTTCATCATCTCAAAATTATTTTTAAACATCTTTTGTTAAGATCAAGCATTAACTCCATGTTTTCACTGAAGGAAAATATAGGGATTCTGTTTAGGGAAGCATTGTACCATTGTGTTGCTACATAATTAATAATATTATCCCATATTATCCCTATCTAGTTTGTTTTCACATCAACATAGTCTCAAAGAGGACCTTATTTCTGACTAAGAAATACTGGATATGATTTCCTCCTGAATCTTCCAACACTCATCCAAATGCTGTCTGAGTGATGATGTCTCAAGGACGATAAGTTTCCTTCCCTGTCCTCCCTCCCCGCAACACTTTCTTATTGAGCACTCTGGCATAGATCCTCAAAGGCATTTAGGCACTTAACCTCACTGAAATCAATGGGAGTTAGTTGCCTAAATATCTTTGAGTTAGGTTTTGTTGGCCAGATAGATAAAAGGAGCCTCTCAACCACCAATCCTGGATCTCTCCAGTGAAAATGCAATATGCTACCAATAGACTTTTTGGTCTGACTTATTAAGGAAATGTTATTTTTCATCCCCATTTTTCACAAGTAATTTATTAGCTACTATCAATATTTTGAAATTTGTATTTAAAAACCCATCAATGTTAGAGCAGCAGAAAAAGTCTTTAAAATGTTACTCTGCTCTTCAAATTCTTTTGACACTTAGTTTTTGAGTAAGGCCTTAGGCAATCCTGCAAATATGCACGTTTAACTTTATTATTGTGAGTTGTCCCCTTGAACTCAAGGGAACAGAGTTAAACATGTGTAAGTGATCCAGACCTAAAAAGCAAATGTCCACAAATAGCAGCCATTGCTTATTCCAGTTTAAAGAATTAAACCATGATTTGGCTAGAATAAAATCTAATTTTTTTAAATTAACCCCTTCTACTAATATAAGTTCAAATTCTTTATTTTTTTTTAGTTCATTTTTGTAAAATTGTCTCCAAAACATGGCAATAAAAGTTTTTTAACATTGGTACCCTAAGATTTTTTTCACTATATTTCTTTTTCAAACATGTCCATGATATTTACCTGAGTATTTTTATTAGTGACATAGTTTCCTGAACTTATGATTTCCATGTTGAAATCTTACAGCTAGCTAAAGACTGCTCCAGAATATTCCTTTGCATTTCTAAATTAAATTTTTAATCAATATATCTCTGACGAGCAGCTTCATATCTCTATCACTGTGTTGAAATGAGCACAAAAGGCATTCACTATGGAGACTATAATTTTGTGTTTGCATGTGCATATTACTGCATTTTCAAAGTCAAATCCTGCTGCCTTAGCATTACCTAAGAGGTAATGATCACTAGCAATTTGCCATTGACTTAAAATGGTGAAGGCCTACTATATCAAAAAGTTGTTAAAGAAGCTCTCTAGGTGTCTCTTTCTAAAGATCAATTCCATTGGGTCAGTTTAGAGTAAAACTAAATAGTAAATTAAATTGTCTGAAAAGACTGATAACTGCTACAAACAAAGCTGAAACCACTCAGTCTTTTACACAGGTGCTTTTGTATATAAAGTGATGGAATGTTGATCCATAAAATACCACTGAACTGGTAGGGAACTGACTCTGCATAACTGTTGCAGTCAAGAGTAAGTGTCCTGGAGCGTGATCCTCTTCCCTTCCTTTTGAAAACACTACACGGTTTAACACAGATTGCAGTGGAAGTCTGATTGGGCCCAAAGGCTGGGGCTTTTTGCAAGTTTTGCAGCAACAAACAGACAGACTGTGTTTTAGAAAGTTTTATCCATGTAAGGTAATACTTGCCAGCTACAGAGAACTCTTTGAAAAAAGCGATATAGCCAGTGAGCTTATTATTCAACTTCTTTTACAGCTTACTTGTGTGATCTACAGAAACATTCCAGCTACTGTACTGATTCATGCAATATGCTGACTTTTTAAAACTATGTACATTTATGGTACTACTTCTATAGCTTTCATGAAACTTCTGCTTTCTTTTTCTGCAACTGCTTAAGAGGGGGCTTTTTTGTTTTAATAATTCATGGGAGTTGCAGAAGGAAAGCTACAGCTTGCAAGACAAGGATGAAAAATACAAGACCAAGAACAGTCCAATGTCTCATCAGAAAGAGGGTGTAGTTAATTCTTCAAGGTATTAAAAAGGCTAATCTCAGAAATGATCACTTCATGTTTTTCCCTCTATATCAAAGAACAGTGCAGATTTTCTTGATACCCTGATGAATCAGTCTTTTCAAAATTCTATCATATTCTGTGCATGAGAAAGATGGGTCATATGCTACTCTCAGTTACAGTGAAGTAAATCTGGACTAATTTCACCAACTTTAATGGTGAACTTTAAATAAAGATGTACAATGACATAGCTGAGGTAGGAGTCTGAGATGCTAAATATAATTTTAGGACACCCAAGATTCAATAGTTTAAAGAAGAGCCGCATGCCACCCACAGTTAATATTTTATACAAATTATGCTACATATTATAGCCTGAAAGAAACAACACATACAGAACAGAAATTATTTTAGCTTAATACTTGCTGCAACCCCATAAAAATGTTACAATGTTTAAAATCTTCTGGACCTTTTTTCACTCCCCCCACTTCCTCTCCTGTCATATCTCTTTCTATTCCTCTTATTCTTTCATGCTTAGTGCTTTGTCTATCATCCTTTCATCGGGAAGTGTTAGGCAGGCATTTCAGTGGTCATGCAATAGTGCTGTTTTGAACCACACCCTGTGCCTCTACTTGAGGAGATACACTGATTATTATAGGGCATGTGAGCTGCCTGCTATTGTCAGAGACATAGACCACAGTTGGCTCCAGAACTGTGGCCTTAGGCACAAGCCTTATTTAAAGATGATTCTAGAAAAATGGTAGTGCTAGTATGGTGCACAAAGTGCATCACCCCAGTCCCAAAAATGAAATTGATGCAAAATTAATTTACTTTCACCCCACTGCTGTGCACCATTCACAGTTGTAACTGTGCAGCATATCCATATGAAGAATCCACGTGAAGGCAGCTGCTCGTCTGCACATACTGCATATATAATACAGTCTAGTAAGCATCTGAAATAATTCTTGTGAGGCTGCACAGAAATCCAGTACTACAAAACAGTGTGTTGGTAGCCGTGCAGTAGCATGCCCTTGCTACATGAGCATATGTGCAGCAAAGAAGGGTTTTCATAGGTTTCACAGCCAGCAGGATCCATTGTGATCATCTAGTCTGACCTCCCCTATAACACAGGCCATGAACACCACAAAATAATTCCTAGGGCATATCTTTTAGAAAAACATCTGATCTTGAGTTAAAAACTGTTAGTGTTAGAGAATTCCATCTCTACCCTTAGTAACTCGTTCCAGTGGTTATTTATCCTCACTGGTACAAATTTATGCTTCTTTCCAGCTTGAATTTGTCTAGCTTCAGTATTCCACTTACATGTGGGCGGTTCTATTGCCCTGGAGACTAGCCTTAGTGAGTCCTGAGGCCACTGAAGAGTGGCACTGCATAGTATAGATCAGATTTAAAGGATCTCTACTTCCAAAGTAGATAAGAGAAACTCTTCCCAGGAGACTGATTCTTGGCAAGAAGGATGTTTCTCTTCAACTAATATAAAACAAATCTTTGTGTTCTGACCCCATTATGAAAAAGCATGATATCCTAGAATGGTTTAAAATAATCGCACACGCCACTTTTCCTACATTTGTCCAGCTGTCTTGTATATAAAGAATGATTTCTAGCCTATTCCCATGCAATGATACAAACAGCTAATTCCTAAAGCAATCAGACAGCAAGTGTGAAAAACTGGGACGGAGGATGGGGCAGTTAATAGACACCTTAGAAGAAAAAAGCCCTGAATATCAGAGCTGTCCCTATAAAATCAGGACATCTGGTCACTCTACTAATTCCTGAATTTGAATCCCTATGTGAGTAGGGTTCTTCCTTCCAAGCATATTTGTACAGAACTTTATCAGACAGGCCCAACTAAAGACCTGCCAAGTCAGACCTTTTTAGCAGTAGAATGCTAAGGACAGTGTCCTGTAGGACATTAGGGAATTGCTCATGCAATAAATAAATGTTAGTCTTTAAAAGTGCCCAGGGCTCTGTTTGTTTCTCTGAAATAGACAAACACAGCTACCCCTTTGGATCTTGACTAGAACTGAGTTTCCTCCAGTGGAATAGTCTGCGATAGCACATATGTTCCTCCCTATTTAAAAAAATAGGATTTTAAGCACTTTTTAAATGTCATATAAACTATCTTATCTTACTTTTCAGCTGCTATTCTCAGTCACTGCCCTACATATGCAAGGAGGCCTTGTTTCCTCCTTCCCCCAGGTGTAAGTAAATAAAAAAATGCTAATGTCTCAGTTTTCTCCTCTATTCAAATAGTGGAAGATGCCATTTTAGCAATAGCTCTGCAAGCCTAGGCCCTGTTAGGTTATTTCTAAACAATGATTTGTTCATACATTTTAAGCCTTTTTTTTTTTTTAAAGTCTACTAAATTAGCTACAGTATCACTAATCACTGCAGTTTGTCTTTCAACATTAGAATTTCATGACTCTCGTGAATTCAATTAGCACCCCCCAAGTCATATATTGGAAACCATGGCAGCTAGGGCTAGTATGCAACACTTTCTAATCTTGCTAGGTCACCCTGCCAGTCCCAGAACCAAGAGAATTCACTGTTCTAAAAAGTCATATATCACTTTCCTCTAGATACAGGCTAGTCTTAGAGGAACAGAAGCTAACGTTTTGAATCCTATATAGATTGTAAAAGTAAAGGAAACTGTCTAGAAGAGTTCTATTACCTAAAAAAGTATTCATGACTTTAAATATCTGTAATATCTTTCACCTAAAATTGACATGTATAGATTTATTTAAACATTGTAGTGATGGCTGGTTCCTGTGGAACTCTCCGTTCCTCTACTAGATGCCTAAAATTTAAATCAAAAGTAACTTAGGATCAAATCATACAATCCTTATTTGTCCAAGTAAGCTTTTGTACAGCATGATTTAGTAATTGTATTTATCTCCATTTTCCTCTTAATTAACTCTGGTACTGGAGTATTCTTCATTTAATTTCCACTAGTGCAAGTGACCTACTTCACCCTATAAGTGTGTTGCTCATTTATTCAAATCTTTACCCATTCTGTATCTTTGTTCTAAGTTTGATCATCCATCGATAGTTATTGCTCACAATATGTAGTTAAAATAGCAGTGGACAGTCTAGTGCTTACCTGACTATTCACCTATTCAAGAAGTTTGAAAAGGCAGATTGAACTTATTACAATATCTCAAGGGCAGATAGAGGGGTCCACAATCCCTTTCCACATTTCCTGTCTAAAACTGACCTTTGGTTTGATAACTACAAAAAGTGTAGCTATCATAAATACTATTTTTTAATTTAAAAAAAATAGTTGTAAATCCTTGAAAAAAAAAATTAAGAGTTTAATTGTCCTATTTCATTACAGTGATTTTAAGACTGAACTATGGTATCATCAGTTAGAGCAAAGTTAGTCTTCCAAATGAAGCTATTTCACTTGATGAGTACTAGAGAACATATTAGCAAGAGGATTATAATAAAATCTTTCCCTAAGATCTTAATTTTGCAAGTATTCTGATGAGTAGTTCCTTATGCACATGAATTCTTACAGGACTGGTACTTTAATGTTTGGTGATTTCAGAAAGAGGGATATGTAGAAAGTTATTGAATACAGAAGTTTAACCAAATTTAACCTCAAAAGTACCTTTCTTGCCCCAAATCTGAAAGATACATAACACAAACCTGCATTCTGATATAAAAACTGCACTTTTCCTAAGTAATTTCTCTGAACTCAAGATTTTAGAGTAGTCCTGTTCACATTTTTTATGGCCAGTAGATACATTAGTTTTTAGAGTCACACAGTTCACTTCCCATCCCCCCCAGTTATGTGGGCAGAATGTCAAGTAACTAACTCAAAAGCAAATACAATACACTGGAGGGAAACATTGAGACAGTTTCCTGATTTGACCTCCCCCCTCCTCTATGTGCTGTTCCCCAGTGTTTTGAATCCTAACACCTACTTTGATTTGCTGTTACAGCCTGACCTGATGCTATGTCATACACTCCCCTGCATTTAATTTCCTCCCACTCTGTAACTTTCCTATCTTCAAAACATCTGACGAAGTGGGATTTTCTCCCACGAAAGCTCATGCGATTAATAAATCTGTTAGTCTTTAAAAGTGCCACAAGACTCTTTTGTCTTTCTACAATAGACTAACACGGCTACCCCTTTGGAATCTGATTATTTATGACAAGGGTAATTTAAAAAAAAAAAAAAAAAGTTTTCACTGCTGTTTGTCATGGTAGCCAGCAAAAAACAAAACTTTGCTTAGAATTTCTTTTCACTACCCTGTTCAAAAGAACTACAAAAGTAACTAGTAAGCACCTGAAGTTCTGTATTCACAAACCGCAGTAAAACTACTAGTTTAATCACTTTATAACTACATTAATATAACAGTTCTGCTGTTTTTCCTAGAAATGCACAGGATACAAGATAATATTGAATTTGGTTTAGCCTCTCTTCCCCAAAAGCTTTTTACTGAATGAACTACCCTTAAACTAACGCAGAAGGCAATGTTTTACTGATAGACTCCTAGAAGCAATTCTACTACTGAAGAACTTACATTGAAACATCTGAACTTGAATTACTGAAAGTCTGTAAAGTGTCCACTATTTCCTTCAATGTCAGCTAAAATGTTTTCCACTCTTCCTGACATGAACACAAGTCTTTTGCTAGAGTGAATTTGGGGGTGCAAGGGTACCTAAAACTTTCCTTTAGAGAAAAGTACAGAGTGCATCACCGGTATTGTCTACTGGACAGACAATCACAATTAACATCAGACCAAGCGTGTATCTGACAAAAACAATTCTGCACTGACACAGCTTTAATGAAAAATAGCAACAACTTTTGGATGAAATCACTGTTCCATGGAATTTCCTCACCCAGATCCATCACTGATGCTCGTACTTTTACTGTATGTATCTGATACCTTTACCTGGCAAAACAGGCTATTGTTTGATCACAACTTTCTACCATTAGTAAACTCAGAAGTTGGTTGATTCCACCTTCAACTCCATCCCTTCTGAAGTCTTCGTCTCTTCTCACTCTGGGCTAAGTTCTTTCTTTACAATCGCTGTGGAGGTCATCAAGGGTGGACAAGGTGCAAGGCCGTGCCAAATATGGCCCCTTAGCTCTTGCAGCTTTCTATGACATCCTGCCCACAGTTCCAGTCTAAAAGGAAGTAAGTAATCACATCACCCCCCCTCCTCAAATAGATGCACTTCTGTGCTGAGCCAGAGGGTACACAGATTAGCTTGGTTAAAAGTCTATCATTGACCAGTGCTGGGCAAACTTCCCCAGCTGACAGTTGCCCCTTTCTGGATACTACTAAACAGGGGTTGCACAACATGTAAAGTTACTCATTACACAACAGCTCTTTGCTAAGTGATGTGTACTGGGCTCAATATGAAGCTATCCCTTCTCATCTAATCCATATTTTAAGCTTTGCTCATCTTTGTGGAAATGCCTTACACCAAGTGGAGATGAATATGCTGCAACCTGACTTTAGTGTCCATCTGTCCCATATCTGTAACAGGAAGCAAAATTGTAATGACAAAATTGGTGTGCTGTCCCATTAATGGTTCATGTTCCCTCAAAACTTTTATGAGGATGCCTCAAGAGGAAAGATTTAGTAAGGCATTCTCTGGCCTATAAAGAAAGTTTTGCTTTAAAAAAAAAAAATCCAGACTGATCTATGTGCACACCCTTCCAAACACCACACATTAAAATCAAAATATAATCTACTGTAAGTAACTATTTTAGTAGAGTAATAGCCTGTATATATTTGAAACAAATCTGACCCTACCTTCTTAGTTTGTGGTAGATGCTTTCTGAAAGCCATTTTTAGTGGTTCATCTTGGTTTGTTATTGAAATTGTAATGTACAGCCATAGACACAAGCAGTACCCCATGTTTTCAATCCTTGTCTCTATGGCAGTGTGAGGATGTGTCAAGTGACTTTTTATGCACTTTGGCATCATGGATTTCTTTTCCACCATTAATACCTTTCCAACAACATCCAAATATCCACCACCCTTTCTGCAGTTTCAGATTTAAAGTTATTCAGTGAGGAGTTTCTTGTTCTTAAAAAGAACTTTCCACTTGAACACATATGAAAATAATTTAATACATCATCATCATCATCTAGTTCTGAGTACATTCTAATTGTCACTTTAATTTTATACTTAATGAAATGTACATACAGTTCTTGAGACATAGCATTAAACCACGAGTACTTAACATACATATGTAGTGTTTAAAACAAGGCAAGCACCATGAAATACACATGCTGGAGCCTGCTACATACCACACCCCTAAAATTCTTCAGTGAAGTGACAAAGAATTTGTGTTTATGCTGATTACAAATAAGCAGGTAATATTGTGACAAATCCAGTTTATGCTTCCTTTCTCTTGATGATCAAAGGCCCAACGTTGTCCCCAGTTTCGTCATTGTGCTTCGTGTGAGAACCATCACACAATGGAAACTGAAAGTAGAGTAGTTTTAAATGCATCTATTCCTCAACAGATAAGTGAGCAGAAATACAACCTCAAAGTTAATAAAATGGCTTCACATGGTAAAGATACATTTACAAGGCGAGGGGTACTTTGAATGTTATTACAAAGATGCAATTAACTTTGGTACAACATGTTTGTGATCTTCATTAATATTACCTGTGAGTAATGTACAGGAGCACTCTAAGGAAAGAAGCCCAATGCATGATGCACTTTGGAACTCCAATTCTGGACCCTGTATCAAAGCAACGGCTCAGGTTGCTGCCATTTAAGCCCTAACCTCTCCCCCGCCCCACCCCCAAAAGTCATTCTCTAATCCCTATGGAGAGCCTGCAATGAAGATTACTACAGGTTTGCACAAGAATCTCAGTTTCTGGATCCTCTCCTTTAGGAGGGAAATGAGACCCCTGCCTATACTAGAAAGGCTGTGTTAGCCTAGGCATCAGCAAATCCTCCTACTAGGACACAGCTTACTACTGTGGAAGAGTTCTTTTGGTGGGGTAGCTTATCTGTTCCCCAAATGAAGCCAGCCAAACCGTCAATGTCTTTTTTTTTTTTTTTTTTTTGGACACAGCTGCATCTACACTAAGGTTATTGCCATTATAGTTTGTGTTTAATAACCCCCTATGAACCAAACTTGCATTCTGCAACTATCTCCTTATCAGCAAGGACATGTGAGACAACTGGAATTTTTCCAGAGAATTCAAGTTTTAGAGAATACTAGTATTTTTGCAGCATAAGTTATCTTTACCAACAAATCACTCACTGTGTTCCAATAACTACATGCTTGACTGATATGCAACACAATTTCAAGTCAGAGTGTTTAATGAATTGCTGAGTAATTCATTCAGAAACTACTGATTAGATGAAATTTCATTTATCATTTAACACAATATCTCTATGCAAGAGTATTTCCTCCCTTCCCCCAAGGTTTGACACAAAAAAAAACGATAGCAATCAACTATATGCAATGCAGTTGTAGCTGCATTGGTCCCAGGATATTAGAGAAACAAGGTAGGTGCGGTAATGTCTTTTATCTGTAGAGCCCTGCACGAATACAAATATGTGGATCCACATCCAACCTGCATCTGCAAGAAATGGTCCACAGATATCTGTGTTGTATCCTTAGATGCGGACATAATGCAGATATCCGTGTACTTGCAGGGCTCTAGCCCTGCACAGAAAAATGTGGATCTGTATCCGATCTGCATCTGCAAGAAACGGTCTGCAGATATCCACATTATATCTGTGGATTTGCAGGGCTCTATCTGCCCAACTTCTGTTGGTGAGACAAGCTTTTGAGTCAGAGTTCTTTAGGTCTCAGAAAGATACAACGTGTCACCGCTAATTGCACGGTGGACCAGATGGTGCTAACTACTGTCTCTCTAGCTACTGGGTATGCAATTTATATGTTTGCATTCTTGAAGCATGTTTACTAATGGTAAAGTCCAAAGAACTGCAAGAAGTCAAGGTAAGTCTATGTACTGCTTAGGGACCATTTGAAAAAAAGACTACAAGAGGTACATGAATAGGCTCAAACTACTGTAATTTGTCATTGATTTGAATCCAAAGGTGGGGTGGGAATTAAGAGCCAAGCATTAAGTGGTAGATAAAAAGGTTACAGGACACTTCAGCCTGTAGCACTCCCTCCTGACCAACAAAGTGTAGGTTCAAGTTCCTCAGCCCTGCTTGTGTTCTTATACCCTACCAAAGCCAGTACAGTGATCTTACATACTAATGCTTTCATACAATATAAATATTTATATTACAATAGGAATCAATACAAAAGGCAACTCAAGTTCAAGTTCTACGAGTAGTTATAAAATTATCCTGTAATTTGACCATGTGGCACTACATTTTCAAATACCTTAGATGAGAGCAAGGTTAGTGAAAAGATAAACACTAAATTCTAGTCTAGTAGTTTTATACACTGGCCAACTCAAGCTCATTGCCAATGTTTTGTAACGTACATGTCTGCATTTAACGTTTTTCGTTTTTTAGCCATCTATCAGAAAGATAGCTTTAGCATCTTTCCAAGTGGTTACATATAAAGTGAAGTATGTCTACATTTTATTATTGTGGAAGATAACTATTTATGCACTCTAACTGTAAGCAGGTTAAGGGAAAAAAAAAAAAAAAAAAAAAAAAAAAAAAATTTTTTTTTTGGGATAAATGTTTGGGGGGTACACACAATAAGATGAAGTGGGTTATAGCCCACGAAAGCTTACCCCAAAGAAAATCTGTCAGTCTATAAAGTGCCACACGACTCTCATTGTTTTTGCTGTACATAGACTAACATGGCTACCCCTCTGGAAATTTCAGGTTAAGGAGATAGAGCAAAACAGTTATAGCCACACATGCATTTACTG
This sequence comes from Pelusios castaneus, assembly GCA_007922175.1. Taxonomy (NCBI): domain Eukaryota; kingdom Metazoa; phylum Chordata; order Testudines; family Pelomedusidae; genus Pelusios; species Pelusios castaneus. The sequence goes on along the minus strand of ML685755.1, from coordinate 36,463,017 downwards.
CATATTACAAAATTTCTGATTAGCATTAATTACTTGTTTATGGAAAATGTAACAATGATTCTCACTGGATAAGAACATAGTCAAGCCAGTATTTCTGACCTTACCAACTGCAATGCTCAAAAGGTGTGAAAAAAAATCCCACTGAGTGACAAGTTTTGCTGGCATAACCACAAGTGTACATAAGCCTGTTTATGGAAAAACAAAAGCCTTTCCAGTAAAATATTGGGGAGAGGAGGGAGTTTCCTCTGGATCCATTCACTGAGGAAACCACTTGCGGAATAGGGCTGTTTTCATGTACTTTTGCATCTTTATTTTAGTGAAACTAATCCAACTCTACAACAAAATGAACTTGCAGTTGGGGGCAGGGGGGAGGGAGGAAATCTAGTGAATTAGATAGAGAAGGGAATTAACAGACAATGTTGACAGGTTCACATTTTGAATTGTGACATTTCTAGTTTAATCTTTACTCTCTTTTACAGAAGACTATTTTTATCATCAGTGCTCATAACTGCTGCATCATTTACAGCAGCAGTTTATGGTAAAATTGATGAACTGAAGTACAGTGCACATTTGGGTGCAGATGATCAGGCATTTGTGAGCAGCCAGAGTCAGGGCTGGCTATCACAGGGATACCCTTTAGAGGAACTTGTGTACACTTATTAACCTGTAAAGCAAAGTTATGCTTTGCCTAGCCTTGAGAAGAGAGTTGGTGTGGCTGACTTGCTGGTGGTATCAGAGAGCTGACACCCAATCAGTCACAGGCAAGAATCCTTCATGCAGGAGGCAAGGAAAAAAAAACAGGCAATTCACAGTCCTGCATACCTAGGAACAGTCACCAAGGTCACGGTGGTTGCTAGTTGTCACAACGTAATTAGCTATGTCTCTAGGGGCTGAAAGATAGATTAAAGACAAGCAAATACACCGCTGTGAATTACTCCCTAATACACACGTATCCAGATCAGAAGCCTTATATATGCTTTAGCAATCACTCCTCAATAGATGCACGATTGCGATGCAGTGACTGTTCTTTTCAGGGAAATATATAAAACCCCACTCTAGCGAACACTAGACAGTCTCATGAGGAAGTCACTCAAGTTAGATCTGTTAAAACAATTTATTGAAATTAGAGCCTAAATATTTTGAACTTTTGTTCTACTTGAGCAGTAGAAGTTCTTTTTTCCCTTACTGCTGATCAGACAGAATTTGGAGACAATTGGTGTAAGAGTGCTCCTTCAGCATTGCAAAGTTCAGCGATATAAATAAATGAAAAAGTGTTACCCTGAAGTTCTAACCTGCTGAAGATCCTTATAAAGGAGCTATTTAATTTCTGGGACATGGCATGCTAAAAAGACATTTAAACTGACAATGTCCCTTTAATTTAGTGCACACACTTGCAAAAAATAGAAGACGTTGCCATTATTTGTTTTAAAATGTTTTCAACCCAAACATTGCAACAGTTAAACCTGGAGTCTGGTCAAAGCTTCTTTTCCTCCTAATGTTGCAGGCAGAATCTGGAATGGCAGGGCCTGAAATCTGCAAGTCTGCAGACTAATCTAGTACACAGTCTAATGACCAAGTTCAGCATCTAATAAGCTATTATGACTACAAAGATATGTTTAATCTAATCTTGAACATTCGTAATAGCAGGCCTTTAATATTTTAGTTTCTAGACTTGTTAATATTGATACTTTTCTAAAACATTAAATTCTTACTCAAATGCCTGGGCCATTTGGGATATTCTACAATGACATTGTCTTCACATGTTTAAGTACCCATCTTATTCATAGAATCATAGGGTTGGAATGGACCTCACAAGGGAATCTAGTCCAACCCCCTGCCAAAAAGCAGGACCACTCCCCCTAAATCACCCCAGCCAGGGTTTTGTCTAACTGAGCCTTAAAAGTCTCCAAAGATGGACATTCTACCACCTCCCTAGATAGCCCATTCCAATGCTTCACCACCCTCCTAGTGAGAAAGTTTTTCCTAATATCCAACCTTGACCTCCCCAGCTGTAATTTGAAACCATTGCTCCTTGTTCTGTCCTCTGTTACCCTCGAAAACAGCCTAGCTCCCTCCTCTTTGGAGCAACCCTTCAAATAGTTGAAGGTTGCTATCAAATCTCCCCTCAGGCTTCTCTTCTGTAGACTAAATAAGCCTAGTTCCTTAAGTCTCTCCTCATAAGTCATGTGCCTCAGCCCCCTAATCATTTTTGTTGCCCTCCGCTGGACTCTTTCTAATTTGTCCACATCCTTTCTGTAGTGGGGAGCCCAAAACTGGACACAGTATTCCAGATGCAGCCTGACCAGTGTCGAATAGAGGAGAATCATCACATCCCTCGATCTGCTGGCAATACTCCTACTGATGCAGCCTAATATGCCATTGGCCTTTTAGGCAACAAGGGCACACTGTTGGCTCATATTCAGCTTCCCGTCCACCATAACCCCCAGGTCCTTTTCTACAGCGCTGCTACTTAGCCGATTGGTCCCCAGCCTGTAGCAGTACATGGGATTTTTCCATCCTAAGTGCAGGACTTTGCACTTGTCTTTGTTGAACCTCATGAGGTTTCTTTCGGCCCAGTGTTCCAATTTGTCCAAGTCTCCCTGGATCCTGTCCCTGCCCTCCAGAGTATCTACCATTCCCCCCAACTTGGTGTCATCCGCAAACTTACTAAGCACGCAGTCTATTTCATCATCAAGTTCATTAATGAAGATGTTGAATAGAACTGGCCCCAGGACCGACCCCTGGGGCACTCCACTCATTTCCGGTTGCCAACCGGACATCGAGCCATTGATTCCTACCCGCTGAGCCCGTTGATCTAACCAGTTTTCGATCCACCTTACGGTCCACTCGTCCAACCCATACTTCCTTAACTTGCCGATGAGAATGCTGTGGGAAACCGTATCAAAAGCCTTGCTAAAGTCAAGGTATACCACGTCAACGGCTCTTCCCGCATCCACAAATCCAGTCATCTCATCATAGAAGGAAATCAGGTTGGTCGGCCACGATTTGTCCTTGGTGAATCCATGTTGACTGTTCCTGATCACTCTATTTTCCTCCAAGTGTTTCAGGATGGATTCCTTGAGGACCTGCTCCGATTTTCCCATGGATTGAGGTGAGGCTGACCGGTCTGTAGTTCCCCGGATCCTCCTTTTTCCCTTTCTTAAAGATAGGTACTATATTTGCCTTTTTCCAATCCTCCGGGACCACCCCCGTTCTCCACGAGTTCTCAAAGATAATGGCCAGCGGCTTTGAAATCACTTCCCCCAACTCCCTCAGCACCCTCGGATGCAGTTCATCCGGCCCCATGGACTTGTGCACATCCAATTTCATTAAGTGTTCCCTAACCTGACTTTTCATCACCGAGGGCCGCTCTTCTCTCCATTCCGCGTTACTCCCTGTAGTAGCCTGGGAGCTGGCCCTCCCTGTGAAGACTGAAGTAAAAAAAGCATTGATTACCTCAGCCTTTTCCTCATCATCCTCCACAAGGATGCTTGTCCCATTCAGTAAGGGACCTACACCACCTCTGATCCTTTTCTTTTTGCTGATATACTTATGCTTGTGCATGTTTTTACCATTGCTCCCATCTTTGAGATCATAACCAAGGCACTGTCCACAAGGTATGCAAGATCATATTATATAAAAAGTCAGTCGAAGACCTTCCTCTCCTGCTTCCCCAGTGCTGCAATCATTATCCGAGGGGAGTGGTGATTTTCAGAATTAGAAAAACAAGCTTGTTTTACAATTGGTTATGCTTAGAGTTTCAGCCTTGACAAGATGCTTATCCCTTTAATCCAGAAACATTCAGTAGACTTCCCCTTTGAAAAATATCAACATTGATTGGTCAGGAAGTTTTGTTCCAACAGGATTATGTTACAAGAAAGACTAATGTTTGGCAGCATCCTGATTCACTTCTTTCTTGGTACAATGAAGATTTGCTTTTAGTTTTAAGCGTCAATGTCAAGACTGATTTTAGGGGGGAAGTTTCTCTACTGTGGCTACGATCAGCAGGTGCCCCAGTTTGGGCAAAGTACTGGTAGCCGCTGATATTTTAGGCACCATATCCTCTAGACTTGCATTAGTTAAGATGAAGACACCAGCAACCACCCAGCACTAGTCCTCAGAAAGTTGCTACCACTGATGGAACTAGCGCAGTAGCATGGTATTTTAAGGGGGGTGTGGGGGTGGTGGGAAAAGAGGCTAATGTAAACATTCCCTTAGTAAGTCACAAGACTATTCAAACACTTGAATATACTATAAATATCATAGCAACATGGTGCTTAGTGGTTCTT
>ML685755.1:36440120-36458718 GCA_007922175.1 Pelusios castaneus | reverse complement strand
AAGAACCACTAGGAAAGACAGCCAAATTGGAAACTTCCTTACTCTTTAGTCTCCCCGCATGCTACATTAATAACGAAACCATGTCTTTTCGCATTTATAATTCCCCCAAACCCCCACCACTTCCTACTCTATGTAGAAAGCAGGGATGAATGAACCTCTTGGTGTATAACATGCAAATGAAGGATTTACAAAGCTTTACCTCAGCAAGAAAAGCAGGATTTCCCACTTATTCCTAGGTTACCTCAAGAAGCTACTGACAATAGGTTAGGCCTAAAGACAGAGCTCACTGATAGTGGTACTGTGGGCACTGGATTCCTGTGCTACTAGAGTGATTACAAAATCCTGCTGGCTACAGAGATCTCTAGAACTAGTTTGACATTTTGCACGATCAGTGGCTTGAATGCCTTCCTCTATTATTTAAAAAACTGTCTACCAGAAAACCTGAACCTTTAAAACGTCATATGCTTTAGTTTTGTAGATTACATAATTACTATATTTCACTCCTACAGCCTTCTAATTAAGAATCGCTTGTTTTCTTCAACAGACCAGGTAACAATATGACTGAATTTAGAGGATTCTTGTATATTAACACAACACAAATATTTACAAATTTTTCCACCCCTTCCTCACCTTCTTAGACCTCCAGCAACGACAGTACACAGCTTTGTCTCCCAGATCTTCCATATCAAATGCATGAACTACCTTGGGGTTATCTTTCTGGATATCCAGATTTACCATTGCCTTGCAGCATTTGTCTTTGGAGAGGAATTTTGTGTATGCTAGATAACCAACAGCTGCTGCTCCTGCAGCCAATGAGATTGCAGCAATCCATTCAGCTAGAATAAAAGACAGAGAAAGATTGTCAGTCTTAATGGGAATGTTTCATTAACTTTAGTTCCCACAGTCATTTTAATGCTTAAAGGACAGTTCAGCTAATTTGATAAAGACTTGATTTTGTAATATTTGCTTCCCATTCTGAAAATAAAACTGCTTTTTCCTCACACCCACTCAATTTGTCCCTTTCTATAAGAAAGGAGAAGATTGTGGGGGGAGCTGGAATTAATATGGTTTTCCATCTAGTTTTTGTTCCAGCATCTGCACCACTTATGTCACACAGCTTTACAAATATCTGTTAATTAACGACTAATGGAGAAGCAGGAAGGAACCTCCGCACTGTTTTTTCAGGTTCAGGAAAAATGGTTCTTTAAAAATACTTGTGGCAGTGAAAAAGTTTTTAAAAATCCACAAGATAGTATCCATAATGCAAGGAGGAGTTCTGCCCACTTTTTTATTTTTCAAAATTAGTCAATTTTTTTTTTATCTTAACTGGTTTACAGTATTCCCTTAAATAGATTTAATTAAACAGAGTGAATGCTAGATTCTGTCGACAAAAGGAACTGATTGTACATTACAAGTACAAAAGTGTGATACCAGCAATTATTTACCTTTTACCTGTAAATCAGATGGGCTCCTGATGTCGACAAGGTTCTTTCCACAGATTTAAAGACCACTAATATCCAACTATGCTATATATGTGGAATTGATGATTGAGAAGTTTTGCGAGTTGGTATGGATCATGTTAAAGTGTTTACATGCTATTTACAGCACTATAATTAAGGTCACTTTTGAAAATAAAGTTCATAATAATAGAAGTTCTGAAGGTGCGTTTGCAGGCAAGGAGAACCTTGACAACTTGGCCATAAAAATGCCAACCAGAGAAGCAGACTAGATTCCCATATATAAAAATGTGTCCTTCAATGAAGTAACACTCCTTTACAATACGACTAGCATTAAAGATGTTTTTCTGCATTTCAAAAAAAAACAAACCAAGAAGCAACATGGTTTATATGTTTAAATTTTCAAAATTCTAAATTCAGCTACTATACATGAAGAGCAGTTTCTCCTTTTGTAATCTCTGCATTGAAGATTACTAACATACAAGGGGGGTTATTTTTCATTATTCTTAGGATCCTCTTAAGACAGAAAAGGGGATAAGAGACTTAGAGCAAGCAAGAGAAGTTTCCATTTGAATTTAAATCGAGACCTTATCCAACCAGCTTATCTATATGTTCCCAAGACATGCAAGACAGGAAAAGAACATGGAGCTGGCAAATCTGTTCAGGAGAGACTAGGCTGCCGAGAAGGATAATCTTCCACGCTCTGCAACTCCTTCTACACCTGTTGGGATTACACTGCCTGGGAAAGTTCAGCATTTAAAACAGAAAATTTTTGAGGGGGGAAAAGGATATCTAAAGATAGTTTTAATTAGGATTCAGTATAGCTCAAAGAAAACTCATCATGGAATAGCTGTTATACCGTAGAATTAGAATTTATGAGACAATATATTCATGTCATGTTTAAGAAAAGTTTTGTAAATGAGTTTCAATAGCTCATGGATTAGGAACCCAACCTTGTGGGGTTCTAGAGGCTTCTGTATAGATTAGAAAGATTAATCTACCCACCCACCCAATGGATTCAGCGCTCAATCTTGAAGATGCCATCAGAGATGCTTAATTTTGCAGTTCTCCAACTGTGGATTTGTATCTTCAGAGAAAACATGTTTGGTACCAGCAAAAATGTTTTTAAATAACTATATAGAGGTAAGAAACAACAGACCTCAGCTCTATTGTCCTCTGCAAATTTGTATACACAGTCAATCCATTACCTCCCTTGAAAAGTTTAAATAAGTTCAACAGAAAGAAAATTGTTGGGGGTGGAATAAATCTGGACCATTTTGTCAAAAAAACATGTTTGCTGTTGAAGAAAAAATTCCAAGATACAAAGCGTTCTTTTGGTTAATGAAAAGAATTTAAATGTCTGTCTAGTGATGTTCTAATACAGCACAACAAGAATATCTTCCAAATATTAATGATTAATTTATTGAATTGGAGATGTTTATTTCCCAATGACTTCATAAATATCTGCTTCAATTACTTTTGGTAAGTGAAATAACCAATCATACAATTTTCTGATACAGCTGTAAAACTAATCTAAAACATTTTCTAACAATCACTTTTTAAAAATGTATAGTACGTACCTTCAAAAAATAAACATACATCTCTAAGTTACCAACCAAAAATGCACTTTTATGTAGAAAACCATGATTAAATCAAGTCTTCCTGACTAGCGATTTAAAGTCAGGATTTAAATCAATTCCACCCTGTTTTAACCTTCATCGTAGGTGGATTTTTTTTAAGCTACATCCTTTGAACAGGAGATCTATCCAAGTTTCTAACTAATAAAAGCAACTTAAAGACAAGGCAAATGTACATCACCAAAATTATTGTAATTAGAAACCAGTCACATTCAGCACTATTCATCTCACAGATGAAACCAGTTTACTGTCATCTTCTTCCATTCCCCCACCAACCTGATCCAACCCACCCCTTCCTCCAGCTCTTTTGGTTGACAGCATTTAAAACTAATTAAGATGATGAACTTCACCACTTTATTCTTAGAATATTCTCATCACCACTATGGCTGCTACAAGTTTGTTTTCATGAGTTACTGGGGGCAGAGGAAACCAAATGGAGTAAGATGTTTATTCACTTTAGGAGTCTGCATCAACTGACTTAACAGGGCCTATGCTAGGCAATCCTACTTGTGAAAGTCAAACGATTGAACGGTTACCTAGAGGACTCAACCAGATGGTAAAAAAGGGCAGAAGAACAAAAGAATGCTTCAGCACTGTAATTTTAAAATGCCTGTAGATATTTTTTAAACAAACATACAAGTCTTGTGGCATCTTAAAGGCCAATAAACATCTTCAGGCATAAGCTTTTGTGGGCTGCAATCCACTTCTTCAGATGTCAAAGTAGGTTATAGGCCACAAAAACTTAAAGACCAACAACTATCTTTCGATATAAGTGGCCACAAGACTCTCATTGGTTTTGCCGTATGCAAACTAACACAGCCACCTCTCCGGAACTTGTAGATACTAATATAATTCTTTAAAATATATATTTTTTTTAAATCTCTTGCATCACAGATTGGACTAGGCAATAGTTTTGAAAAATTTCCAAAAGCTTTTCATCTTAACACTACATTTTAGACCTATTATGCAACTTGCTTACATAGCATAAAGTATCTTCACTTCTCCACACTACTTAGTCATGTGGCTAAGGTTATTCAAGAATTTTTTACTCCATCTTTATTGCTGAGCTATCTGCTTTTGAGAAGAGGTTCTTGATATTTTATTGTACAAGTGAGCAACCCACAATGGTAAGCACTGGTTATTACCTAAGTTTGTAATTTTGAGAAAAAAAAGTTCCCTCCCTTTTTTGCCAAGTTACTCTAGAGAACATGTTCTAAAGGGGGAGCCATGTTAGTCTAGGACAAACAAACAAACCAAAGAGTCCTTTGGTACTTTTAAAGACTAACAAATTTATTTATTTATTTATTCTAGAGAACATGACATTAGTTGGGTAGCAATAGTGTGATGTTAATAGCCACTAATGGAAATTCTGCTTTTAGATCCTACAGACTAGAGAAGTGCCACTAATATTTTTAATTTAAAAGCTCTTATTTAAAATCTAGACTATGAGATTTTCGAGGCAAGATCAGTCACGCACAAGTTTCTGGAGCTGCCAAGCACCCATTACAAGACAAACAGACAGGGCGGGAAGGAGAGAAAGGCACGTACTTAAATTATTCTTTAGTGAGAGAACTTCCAACAGGTGTGTAAAAGACAGGGAGCTCGCTCTGTTTGCAAAGCACTTAAACACGGAAGAACCAATCCAGAGCCTTCTAGATACTGTTACAAAACACATATTACGAGACCTCAGTGGGCAGTAACCATTTTGCGGGGTTAATGATTTTTCTAGTCACCAGAAAGTCGCCTGAAGGTGCACAGAGGAAGGAGCCTGTGAAGGTCACTGCACTTCCCGGGGAAGCCCCACAGTCTGCAAACCAATCAAGACCCTTCTGCAAGGGGTGAACAGCAAGTCGCGACCAGCCACTGCCCCTCCCTGGATGGGCCCGCGCAGACCAACGGGAAGTGACCTCTACAGGTGGCGAGCAGACACGCGGCACCCGCACCCCGCCGGCGCCCGCTCACCTACCCCGCACGCTGGAGTTCGACCCGAGCCCCATTGCGCCTGCCCGAGCTCTCCTCGCCACCGGCCGGACCCGAACACCTAGAGGGCGGACACAGCTGCTGGGCTCTTGTGCCTAGTGGACCACCGCTGCGCGTGCGCACAACGCAGTCACACCATGGCGGCCGCCGGCTTTTTTCTTAAAGGGGCCGTGGTGCGGGGCGGGGCTTGCCCACGTGCCTGCCCCCCTTAGGCAGAGGGGCGACAGTAGGGGATCCGTGTTGGATGGTGGTGTTTGCTCCCTCACGCATGGCTACTGAAACGAGCCTCGTGCCCTGCACCAGCAGCGCCCCTGCTTGAAACACCAGTGTGCAGCCTAGATATCAGGGGCCTGCTGCCCCCATGGCCTAGTACTGGGTGACCAGGTAGCAAGTGTGAAGATTTGGGACAAGGGAAGGGGTCATAGGCGCCTGAATGAGACAAACCCCTGAAACTCACATCTGGTTGCCCGACCTGCAAATATCAGCATGGAGCACTGAGGTCTCCGCCGGCTTTTGTACAGCCTCCTTGCCCACGCTCTCTCTTAGCATGAGCTGGGCATCAGGAAGGCATAAGATTGAAGTGTCGGTTCGCTGTAGGAGGCTTTTGGTGTATAAGGGCTTTACTTTCAGACTTTTCTCCACAACCACCAGAGCTAGAAACTAAAAATTTAATCTGAGATTCTCACCTGACTCCAGGAGTTGAGGCTGTAACGAAAACAAAAACTCCAAATACCTTAAGACTTGCAATGAAATCTTATGAGCTAGCAACAGTGCTTGAAAGTGATGGGACAAGGGGTCTTTATACCATATGGGTCCTCTGGAAACATCCCTACATTTTCATGATGGGTCATCTGCAGCTCAAGATGGACACTCTTGCATTCATACAGGTTCTCCTTCCCCCCAGAATATAGAGACTGGCTCTCACATCCATGAAAGTCCTTTGCAAACATTGTGGGTAGGTTGGAGACAGCTTCATAAGGAGCTTCTATAAAGAAAAAATGCAGTGGTATGTCCTTATAATTAATGAATATTATCAATAATATAATGATAATATGTATCATTGATCATCCTGCATCCACCATTGTGAAATGTAGTGTTGAATTTTTATTTGCAATTGGATATTTTTGGTAACAATTTTATATTCATTGAGTTGTGGCAGTAGAGTGAGGTCTAGTTGAAAAATGGCACCTGTGGTGGCTTTCAACAATTCCCATATCAAATGCCTTCAGTTTACAAGTTTTTTTTTTCTAATTGCTAGTTATGCAAATCTTTCTCACACATCATCATCATCATCGGTAAGCCAAAATAACCATTTGTGTAACCCACTGTCTTAAAAAAATTGCACCCTCTCACAGCAGATGCAGCACGTCTAGCAACTGCTGATCCAGAGGTTTGCTAAGCGTGCCTTACCTGCAGCCCCTGTTATCAAGCCTTGTTGTCCTTGTTCCCCCTTGTGCATTCTGGAGCTCACCATGCTTTATTTGAATGGTCTGCTACTACTGACAAAGGAGTTTATGAGCTGTCGGCCTTCAAATAGGACATCTCTTGGCAGGGGAAGTCAAGCTATTTACTAAGCCCTGGATGTTTTAATTATTATGTTAAAATAACCATGGTGGGTTCCCTCTGGGATTTCTTCTGAGAGCTACCAATAAAAGTGTCTGATGGAACCATTTTGCCCTGGGGGTTGACATGCAATGCAATTCTATGTTGCTTATTATGGAGATATTCATTGCAATTCCGTCACTAAGGCCGAATTCTGTTTATGTTATATGGAAAATGCAACATATTATTCCCTAACTAGTTCCAGAGGGATAGCTGTGTTAGTCAGTAGTTCAGCAAGACAAACAGGGAGTGTTATGGCACTTTTAAAAAGACTAACAAATCTATTTTTCACATGAGCTTTCATGGGCAAAGTCCCACTTCATCAGATGCTACTCTGAAAGCTCACACAGAAGATAAATTTGTTAGTCTTTAAAAGTGCCAGAAGACTCCTTGTTTCTTTTGCTGAACTTTGTTTGCATTCCCTAACTAGTAGCACTTGCTCCTTGAACAAAGAATGAATCTACTGAGAATTTACAAGTAAATCTTATGGATCAAACTAACTAGTAGATCCTTAAAGAAAGCATCTCAGCCTTTTTCCCCCTAAATTATCCTACAAACAGAATAAAGTAGATATTTCAAATTTTCCATTCAGTTAAAATTAACTGAAATCTTTTATTTTGCTATATTTGGTGAAATTTCTTTGTAATTAAGCAAGTTATTAACAATTGTATCTAATTTATCTGGTAATATAGCCTGCAGATATCTCATAATTTAAGTGAGATCAGAGTGACATGATAGATAACTCAACTAATCACCACTTCTTCTACAGCTAAGCTGCTATTATTGGTTGTAATCACTCAGTGGCAAAGCAGAATTGTCAACTTCCAGTGCTCAAATATTACGAGGTTGGTTTAAACACCATGAGATTTTAATTAATAAAACGTGGGATTTTTTCTTTGCCTTCTGTTTTGTAGGAATTTAGTAGACGAGTGGGTCACATTTCAAGCTTTTCTCTGCAACCCTGAGACTTAGGAACATACTTTTGTCAAGTAAGATGAGATTCTCATATAATCACTTATGTCCATGAGCTGAAGCATCATAAAAAACACCAAATGTCAGGATACTTCATGCTAAAATTGCAAGAGTTGGCAACACATCAGGAAGGAGACTAGACACATAAAGGGTTTTCATTGGTTGTTTAATTGACTGATTTGTTACTGTTCTTCAAAGGTTCTGTGGTTTGCACCAGGTGTAGCCGAGTCCCTTAGCAAGAGCTGATATGACAGATGGATGCCAGGCCAAATGTGAGCGGTTCTATGACCCTGTGACGGGTTGTAATGCTACACACTTACATTTGGCCTGGCTACCCATCCATCATGACAAGGGTTGGCCAGACGAAAGCTGTGTGGTGATGCAGTCTTGTGCACCTGCTGCCTCCTTCCTATACTTTTGCAAGCCTTCCAGCATCCACAGGCATTGGCACCCGCATCCCTCAGAAGGAGACTTTCGCTGCTTCCTGGGGAAGTTGAAACACAGGAGGAGGATGGGGTCTATGTACATCTCCCAGAACTGCCTGGCCCATGCTGGGTATGGTGGTCTTCAGGCTAATCGCCTCTCTGGGCATGAACTGGGGGCTTGGAGATTGCAGGGGTGGATACGGGGTGGGGGGCCTTAGAGCTGGGATTGGGGCAATGTGAGGGAAAGAGCACAGGATTGGGTGTGAAGCAGCAGGAGGGGACTGTATGTAGAGGTGAGTAGGGGGTGGGGTACAGGCAGAAGAGGAACAACTAAGGAAAATTGTGGGACTCAGGAATGGGATTCTCTCTGTCTCCCCCCTTCATATATTGCAGAGCTTGCATATGTCTTACCTGCTTTGTGTTGTTCTGGTGATGTTCAGCTGTAGAGCCATCTTCTGTGGCTGATGTAGTATAGGTAATTTGATGTTTTGATATGCCGGTGAATCTTCCCATAAAATTAATTAAGGTTGATATTACATATCATCTAATCACTAAAAATAGTGCCTGGTACTATTTGCTTTGGGGTTTTTGTTTAGTATTCAAGTATTAAATGTTTAATTGTTGCTTTAAAAAATCTTTTTTGTTTTGAAATTTCCTTAGTGTTAAGATGGAGTTGAGTTTGAGAATGTTTATCTTATTTTATTTTAGGATAAAAAACACTAAAAATATTTGTCATTATTCCAAAACCAAGCATTATAAACTCAAGAAATTCAGAGGTAAGATTACACAATAGGATATCCAGTTAGGCCATACAAAGTCTTAATTCTGCCTTGTAGTAATACCACAAGAGGAAAGAAAACATGATAACAATCTATAATGTCTCTGAAACCAGTGTAAACTAATCTGGAACCACAAACACTAAAATGCCTTAATCATATTCCTATGGTTACTGTATGATACCACTATAGGGCAGAGTTAAGATTGTTTGATTATTCTAATCTATTTAGATTTCTTTTAAATGCAGCCTTACATCTGAATTTTTTTGACTTATCACGCTTGGTTCTGGAATAATTACAAGCATCTATTTTTTTATTATCTTAAATTACTGATACCTACCATACTAATGCAACCTGTAACTCCCTCTCAATGCTTTTGCTGTTATTGTTTTTTATTTCAGAATTCTAATAAGGTCCTTCTTTTTCTGATTCTTTAACTATAGTCATATGAGATGTCCCATTGTTGGTAAGTCTGATGTTTATTAAGCACTTTTCAGATCCTTGCATGAAAGAGAGTCTAAAATTTAATTTAGAAAAAATGAACTTCTGCCCTGCCTGCACTAGATCTGATCAATCTCACTCAAGAACAGGGGATCAAGCAAGCAATAGCTGCCTTTGCCTTTGCCTGAGGCTGCAAGCTGTACAGAATAACTTGACTGCATACAACCCAAAACAGTTCCACTAGCTGGTTCTTTGCAGTCCCGACAGAGGATGCCAATTGAATTCTCTTGGTTTCCTGTACTGTATGTGGATACGTTTGTGTATCCCCTCAGCAGAAAGCAGAACTAGGCTGTGACTGATGCTCCAGGCTCCTCTTGACAACCACATAATCTCATGAGACTCATGTGTAAACCAATGTATTTTCAAGGCCAGTGAGACTAGTGGGTGGCTAACTAGATCTTGGGTTATCATTGGAAATGGAGAGCAGATGTTGCTCTGCCAGATTTGTTGGATTACTGACCCAATGTTGAAGGCAAGCAAATTCCTACTTTGCTGCTGTAACTGAAGTGAGTCAAGAGCCTTCTGGGGTGGACACTCACAACATGGGCTTAGGCCCAATGCATGAAGATAGGGTCTAATTTGAACAGGGGCAGGCTTACAGCATGGTGAATAAATAAAATGTGGTCTCAAATAACAGGGAAAGCGGTGTCTTGTGAGAAAGCTGCTCGACAAATGATGCCAATAATTATGTATTAATTTTAATAAATCTGCATCTATCTAAATCTTATAGAGGCATTAAAATAACTAAAAGTGCATATATCTGGAATATTATAGTAAAATAAGTGTTTATATGGATGAGCAATCTTTCAATGTTTATATTTTTAATCTTTTAGGAAGATCAAAAATGAGTGTTAAAAGTGTCAGGAATCATTGTGCACATTGTGGAGCACATGAGACCTGACTTCCTTAAGGGCAGTGCAGATAGTCTAACTATGGTTGTAAAAACAGTTTAACAACTTCTTTAAAAGTGCCACTAGACTTCTTGTTTGTTTTGCTGAATTAGACTAAGACAGCAACCCCTTCGGAATTTGTGAAATACATATCCCTGGGTGTTTTAATAGATTTCAAGGCCATTTTTATCATTTAGTTGTATAGCACAGGCCATAGAACTCCCCGAAAGTAATTCTTAGAGCATATCTCTTTGAAAAACATCCAATCCTGATTTTAAAATTGTCAGTAACAAAGAACCCACCACACTCCTCGGTAAATTGTTCCAGTGGTTAATTACTAGATGATTTTCTTAAATTATATCTCCGTGTGAGGATAGCTTCTCTCACATTGTGGGTGATACTAGAATATAAGTAATAATTATATCCTCAACGAGCAAATATCTTAATTAATGTTTCTGAAAGTAGAGAAGTGACCCTACATCGCTGTTTTGATAGACGGGGTCCATACCATAGCAGCATTAGAATCAGTGCACTTTGATCCTTGCGTTGCTATAGCCTTTTCCAGTTATGTCTGCACAGGGACTATTTATGAAGTATTCCTACTGGACCGTCTGGGAGAACCATTTGAGGTTTTTTTTTTAGTAAAGTTGCATAACACAGACAAGGCAAAAGTGCAAACTGAGTGACGGCCAAGGTGTTTGGTTCGTGGGGGTGGGATCAGAGTTAAGGTGGTGTGCACTTCCCATCCTTTTGCATCTCTGTGGCTGAGGGATGAATGGGGAGCGAACGTAACCGTAGCGTTCTTTGAATTTTCGCCCCTTACTTTATCTCGAGGTACAGGGTCCTTCGGGCTGCAGCTAGAAGCGCTTGCCACCTTCGCCCTCGTGCTGCCAGCTTCGTGGGCTTGCAGGCTCTGGAGCAGGACGGAAGGGGGCACCGCACCTGCCTCTGGCTCCGGGACTACATTTCCCAGAATGCAGCTGGTGCCGGGCTCCGTCTATAAGGAAAAGCGGAAACAAAAGAGGCAGCGACCAGCGAGTGCGAGCGGGGAGGATCCGATTCCGGCCCCAGTCCCGGCCCCTCCCGCCCTGCGAGAGCCTGGCCCCCGCCTGGAGCGAGCGAACCCAGCCCGCCGCCGCCTCCCAGACCCCGAGCCGGAGCGCGTCCCCGCCCGCAGCATCGTATCGCCCTCCATGGCGCTGAAGCGGATACAGAAAGTGAGGGCGGCCGCGTCGGGCCGGGCCCTGCAGTTGGGAGCCGGGGGCAGAGCCGCGGGGAGCCCGGCTGCGGGGGCGGGCGGCAGAGTGGGGTGTGTGGGGCGGCTGGCGGGGTGTGCAGCGGGGAGCGGGGCCTTGCTGGGGAAGGAAAGGTCGAGTTGTAGGGGAAGGGGCTATAGGGAGGGTGTGCTATGGGGACAGGGCCTATAGGGGAGGGAGGATTGTATAGGGAAGAGGGGCGGTATGGGTGCAGAGGCATGCGGCACCTGTCTCCGAAGGAACAGTAATGGGTCCTGGATCTTGGCTGGACTTCTGCTTCTAGGAGCAATGGGGCTTTTGCCTCTGTGCCCTACCCATGGGGATATTAGAGTTCATTGCTTTGGGGGCCTGTTTTTGGCCCCTCCCTTCCGCCCCTATGGCAATGGCATGTCCGTCTGTGGGTTGAAGGAGGTTCGCCTACAGCACAGTGTAGTAAGGAGGCTCAGTAGCTGCACAGCCACCCTGGTGAAGTTCAGCATTGTACAGACACTAACCTTCACAAGGCCACCTAAGGTAAGCAGAGATGGTCACCTTACGGCTAGGGATACTGAGGCGCCGAGCACTTGAAGGCTAGCCTATGCAAGGGAAATACAGTGTGTTGCTGAGAGGGGGTGTTGACAATGGATAGAGCTAAACTGATGCTGAATGCAGTTTAGTTACAAGTGTAAGCATGGGAGAACTTCAGAAGGATGACCAATCGCTGGCTGAGGTTCCATAGCAGATCTGGGCAGAGCTATGAGAATATGGGTGTTCCTGTTTCTCAGCCTTTACCTTTGTCCACCAGAACATCATGTTCCTTCTAGATAAAGACTGCAGTTCTGGTGGAGGAGTTGTAGCAGTTCTGATACATCCTTTATTAATCTCAGAGGACTTTGTGTTGGTCTAATACTTGTTCCGCTTGCTGGTAACAATCTGTTATTTGATAATCTGGTAAATCTGTTCTTTAGTCTTCTGTCATATTCAGAGCCAGCTTAGTAAAGCACATTGCTGTGCTACATTAGCTGGTCATCATCCTTCCAATGTTGAGGCTGGCTGTGCCTTATTTGGAGAAAGGGAACTATCTTACTCTAGAGCAGTGGTTCTCAATCACTGTGTCAGGACACATTACTGTGTCTCCACACAGCGGTAAGTGTGTCACGGAGAGCCAGGACAATGGCTGGATTTGGCCTGGGGGAGGAGAGCTGGTGTGACCTGTAGGGTGGTGATATGCCGCTAAGTGTGTTGTGACCCACAAAAGGTTGAGAACCACTGTTCTAGAGGCCATAACAAGGTTAGAGGTGCTACAGTGCCATAGCTAGGCTGCTGAAGCATTGTAGCATTGATGCTTCCTAGAACAGTGGAAGCGGTTTTTCCATTACTGTAGGACAGAATTTTTCACACTCCTGAGCATCATAGCTATGTTGATCTAACTTTTAAGCATAGACCAGATCTCAGACCGTAAGCTCTTTGGGATGGGACTGCCTTTTTGCTTTTACTCTATTCATACAGTTCCTGGCACAACAGTGTCTCGGTCCATAACTGAGACTCTTAGGCACTTTGATGATGATGATGATAAATGACTAATATGCTGCTTACGTGCCCTACTGCTGCTGCCTCAACTGCAATGGAAGTACAGCTGCTACTAACCACTGTGATGATTTCCTGGTTATCGTTCAGGATATCTTGTCATGATCTTTCTGAGGAACTTGTTTCTATCTGGCAACTTTATCACATGAAATGTACAACCTGGACATTTAGTAAGAACTCCGTACTAAGGAAAGACAGGCCAAGGCATGGGTGTTTATGTCAACAAACCTATTCATCGCACAATCTCTCCCATGAAAGCTCATGCGATAAATAAATGTTAGTCTTTAAAAGTGCCACAAGACTGTGTTCATATATAAAAGGTCTTTCTAATTTAATTAGGGGGAGGGAGTAGCAGAGGTATAATTCTTTCATTCATTTATAGATTTGGCATCAACTGTCAAGGAAATGGGATGTGAGGAGGGATATCCAAATTCTTATTTGTCATTAATGTCAGGAAATTGATGAAATTTATTCTTGACATATTTCTTATCTTGAGCATAAGACTGTACTGTTATGAGCCATTAGGTCTAAAGCAAAGTACCCTCATCTGAAGTACAGGTGTCAGTACGTTGTGCTGATGCAGAAATATTATCTTTTTGTTACTTTAACATTTTGAGAACATGGCTAACTAGTCCTGGCTGGCTGTCCAGTAACATCCTATTTTATCCCCAGTTAGAAACTTTGTCAGTCTGACTATTAAATTTACATATATAGCCCTTGAACATACCACACAATGATTTTGTAAATTGCATCTGTAAGTGACAAAACTTCTGATATTCCCTTTTTTGCCTAAATACTTCTTGCCCTATTAGAATTAATCTTTCATTGAAACAAAAGATAGATGTCTGTTATGGAAGGTAAGAAACATGGGAACCCAAGGAATATTTATATACATAGCTTACGGTTATAAAACTGATGTGTACTTCACCTTGCTGTTAGTGGTGCCATTTAATTAATCAATGTGTTTGTTTTAATTGAACATACCCTCTTGCTCTGTTCACATGAATAACTGCTTGATTTCTGCATTATTTTACAGTGGATAGAAATGGAGATGGTGGTGGTTCTGTACAAGTTAACATGCAGTTAGTGAAGATATGACTTTAAATGATACCAACTGCTGAACATAAAATGAAGCGATTAAAGCACAGATTCGGGATAGGGAAATCTAAATGTTTTTCTGTACTGTTGGGAGTTCTGAATCTGTTCTGCCACAGACCATTTGTGATGTTGACCAAGTCATTTAACCCCCTCAGTCATTTTCTCCTTTGTAAATTGAAAACAATTCTTGCCTACCACACCTGGGTTTTAAAGTTCATTTAATTGTTAGCATAGCAGTTTGATGTCTTTGGATCAAAGTTGCTATGTAAATGCAAAGTATGAGAGTATTTAAAGTTGTTTGTGGTGTTGCCCTAATTTTAATCAGTGTTATTGTAACTTGGGAGTGCTTTAATGACAAATAGCCAGCACACAAGTAGGAATGTCAGAATTGCTATACTTGATCAGAACTGAGGTCCATTTTAATTCAGCATTCTATCTCCAAGAATAGCCAATACCAGATGCATCAGAAGGTGATGCAGGAACCCAACAATGGACAGATCTGGAATAATTTCTCCCTATGTTAAGTCTCATCCTGATGTCTAATACATGGAGACTGACTTAAACCCTGAATGATGAGACTTAATATCCCTTAATATCCCTCCCCAAATCATTATCAATCATGGAGGAAAATAGAGTGATCAGGAACAGTCAACATGGGTTCACCAAGAGCAAATCGTGCCTAACCAACCTGATTTCCTTCTATGATGAGATGACTGGATTTGTGGATGTGGGAAGAGCCGTTGATATGGTATACCTCAACTTTAGCAAGGCTTTTGATATGGTTTCCCACAGCATTGTCGTCGGCAAGTTAAGGAAGTATGGGTTGGACGAGTGGACTGTAAGGTGGATAGAAAACTGGCTAGATCAACAGGCTCAGCGGGTAGGAATCAATGGCTCGATGTCTAGTTGGCAACCGGTAACGAGTGGAGTGCCCCAGGGGTCGGTCCTGGGGCCGGTTCTATTCAACATCTTCATTAATGATCTTGATGATGGGATAGACTGCATGCTTAGTAAGTTCGCGGATGACACCAAGCCGGGGGGAATGGTAGATACTCTGGAGGGCAGGGACAGGATCCAGGGAGACTTGGACAAATTGGAACACTGGGCCGAAAGAAACCTCATGAGATTCAACAAAGACAAGTACAAAGTCCTGCACTTAGGATGGAAAAATCCCATGTACTCTACAGGCCGGGGACCGATTGGCTAAGTAGCAGCACTGTAGAAAAGGACCTGGGGGTTATGGTGGTCGGGGAAGATGAATATGAGCCAACAGTATGCCCTTGTTGCCTAAAAGGCCAATGGCATATTGGGCTGCATCAGTAGGAGTATTCCAGCAGATTGAGGGATGTGATAATTCCCCTCTATTCGACACTGGTCAGGCCGCATCTGGAATA
Source organism: Pelusios castaneus (assembly GCA_007922175.1). Classification (NCBI taxonomy): domain Eukaryota; kingdom Metazoa; phylum Chordata; order Testudines; family Pelomedusidae; genus Pelusios; species Pelusios castaneus. The sequence continues at coordinate 36,443,164 of ML685755.1, read as the reverse complement.
CTGTGTCCAGTTTTGGGCTCCCCACTACAGAAAGGATGTGGACAAATTAGAAAGAGTCCAGTGGAGGGCAACAAAAATGATTAGGGGGCTGGGGCACATGACTTGTGAGGAGAGACTGAAGGAACTATGTTTATTTAGTCTACAGAAGAGAAGACTGAGGGGGGATTTGATAGCAACCTTCAACTACTTGAAGGGGTGCTCCAAAGAGGAGGGAGCTAGGCTGTTCTCGATGGTAACAGAGGACAGAACAAGGAGCAATTGTTTCAAATTACAATTGGGGAGGTTGAGGTTGGATATTAGGAAAAACTTTCTCACTTGGAGGGTGGTAAAGCATTGGAATGGGCTACCTAGGGAGGTGGTAGAATCTCCATCTTTGGAGATATTTTAGGCCCGGTTAGACAAAACCCTGGCTGGGGTGATTTAGTGGGAGTGGTCCTGCCTTTTAGCAGGTGGTTGGACTAGATGACCTCATGAGGTCCCTTCCAGCCCTATTCTATGATTCTATGATAACTCTGGATGGTCTTCTTATTCAAATAAATATCCAATCCCTTTTTTAATCTTGCTAAGTTTTTGGCCTCATTGACCTTCTGTGGCAATTTTACAATGTAATTATGCCTTATGTGAAAAAGTATTTCCTTATCAGTTTTGAATATGCCATATTTTAATATCTGTCAATGTCTGTTCTCCTTCACTCCTAATATTCCTATGCCATTCTTTATCCAGATACTTTTATCATTAAGGTAAACAGTCTTTTCCATATCTTTTTTTTTTTTTTTCCCTTTATGTGAATTCTCCTAGGCCTTTTCTGAATCCTTCTAATTCTGCACTATTGTTTGTGGTGAGTTGATTGGTACTGCATGCAATAATCCAAGTGAAACCACATAATTATTTTTTATATATTATTCTACATCCCATTTTTATGTATCCTATCTTTTATTTTAAATAAATCTTCCTTATATTGGCATGAACCTTACAATTTATATAGTCAGATGGAGTAGTATCTGTTATGAGCTTGAGTGATTTGTGAGTAAATCTTCCCACTAATAGTGAGAAGACTTGTGCTGTCCATCTTCTTAGTATTTCCAAGGAGGGAGATGACAATCAGCTGGTCTAGGACAGGGTTGTACAAGGCTATCTTAACTACACAATTGTTTTTAATCTGAATTAACTGAAGACATGCCGGAGGAGAAGCTATGGAAGGGGCATTTGAAGTTTCTAGGTCCAAAATTGGCCATCTTTTTTTTCTAGTTTGAAGATGGTTGTTGTCTGAAATCTTTTCTATTTCTCTTTCTCCTGCCACTACCTCACACCCTGTAAATTAAAAAAAAAAAAAGTGGTGTGTATGGACGGGAGATATATCAGAAATCTAGCCTCATGAATGGCTCTACCAGTAACAAACTACTATGCAGTGGATGAGAAGAATGACAAGGAAATGCCTTTCACTTTCAAATGAATCATTAATCTATGGCAGGGGTGTCAAACTCATTTGCTATGGCAGGCCAGATTTGACTTAAATGTACTTCAAGTGGGCCATACATGCCATAAATCAAAATACTACAGCACTCTTGCGGCATCGCTGAGTGCTGTGTATGTGCAACTGCGCTCTGTGATACAACTCTCTTTCTCTGTGGGAGATAATGTGGTCTTGTGGAGCAGTGTCTTGCATACCCAGCACTCCATGATGTTGCGGGACATGATACTCTCACAGCATTGTGGAGCACTGGCTATTCAAGACATATATATATATATATATATATAATCTCTCTCTCTCTCTCTCTCTCTCTGTTAGGGAGAGAGTGTGGTCCTGCTGAGTGCAGTCGCGGGCCGCCTGGAAGAGGAATGTGGGCTGCATGTTTGACACCCCTGATCTATGGGGAAACTAGTTAAAAGATGAAATACCCTGACATTGTCTCCTTAAATGATGTGCAGTTTTCCCTTCATGATTATAAAACCTAAAAAGACTAATTCTAGATGAAGCTTACAAAATTTAGTTTAACGTTAGCATGGTTAGCTCATTTGAGAAGACAATTATTATTCATTGATTTTACAGGTTTACTGTAAATGTGAAGCCTCAAGTCTATGGGAGTATATAGAGGGCCCTGAGTAGATGGAATAAAGTGAGGTTTTCATAGCTTTAGCAAGCACCTGGAGAAACTCTGGGAAGAACAAGGGGCTGGCAGATAATGCAAAGAAGTTTCTTAGAAATTCATTTTCATCTTGATATTGCCTCTGGTTAAGCTTGTGTTCTTATGGCAGCTAGAAATTTTATATCTTAAAAATAAGTATCGGACTTGGGAGTTCAGTGAGCTCAAGTGTCTGCTCAGATAAATAGTTCTCATAACTTATGTTAAAATGGCTGAACCTAGTAAGGACATAAAGCTGTAATATACAGTGAACATATTTTCTTATTTTTCTCGTATTGGTACTCCAACATCTCCCTGCTATCAGCCTCAAAGTTTCTGCTGTATCGTTATTTTTTTTTTTTAGTTATTGAGCCTATAACACTGCTTTCTGAGAGAGACTTTTTCAGAGGTGGACTGTACACGGGCTCCTAGAGCAAATCAATATCTGAAAAGAAGTATTCTACACCACAGGAAAGATACGGTCAAACCAGCCAAAAGCTAATGACCAGGAGACTGAATGACTCGCATATTAATGAATACAGAATAGAAAGACTTATCCATTGTATCCTGGTTAGTAAATGTCACCTATTGCTCCCAACTTTCTGACAGACCTGTCTTCTGTCCCTCAGATTTCCATCTCTGGACTCAGTATACATTTTAATTTGACTCTCACTCATAGGGCCCCCTTGACTGGTCAGTGATCTGCTTTGCCATAGGATACAAGGGAGTTGATGGATTTCTGTATCAACAAAACCATAGATTAAGCCTGCACAATGCCTAATGTACAGTGCAATTCCAAAGGGGTAGCCGTGTTAGTCTATTGTAGAAAGACAACAGAGTCTTGTGGCACTTTTAAAGACTAACAGATTTATTAATCGCATGAGCTTTCGTGGGTGAAAATCCCACTTCGTCAGACGCTTT
>ML685755.1:36412724-36439720 GCA_007922175.1 Pelusios castaneus | reverse complement strand
CCCACGAAAGCTCATGCGATTAATAAATCTGTTAGTCTTTAAAAGTGCCACAAGACTCTGTTGTCTAATGTACAGTGGAAACTCCTTGGGGCAGGTATGACATATTACCTGTGTTCAGTGCAGTACCAAGTACATAGTCAGCATTAAGCAAATTAAATGTATATAAAGTACACTTCTGTAACTCTTGATGCTTGTAAATTCTAGTAACTGTATATTGTTAAATCAATGTACTATTAGTCTTCAGAGTTCTGCAGATGAGTCTTTAATAATTAGCAAATTGTGAAAACTGGGGGGGATGCTACCACCAGTTGGTGCTAAATATAATTATGTAGGTTCTAAAGACTTACTTTACTTATCGTTGGGTAGATCAATGAATTTGTTCACACGGCTTTTCAGTGGAGAACTGTTGTCTTAGGGCTGATGCTTGGAACCCTTCATTCTCATCTCTGTTTGTGGGTGGCTATCTGTATTATAGTGTTACTGTTGAGAAGATGCTTCCTTTATAAGCCTCTATATTATAGTGTTACTGTTGAGAAGATGCTTCCTTTATAAGCCTCTATTATTTCCCCCCAGTCCCCAGGGCTTAACCTCTAGTAATGAAGGAAATTGGGATTTCTGATTTTTGTTTATAGCTCAAACTTCATTACTTGGAAATACCTGAAAAATTCTTTTCAGCTGTTCTTGTTACATGCGTGGAGGAACTTGGACATTTTGTACTTGGGAAGAGTTATTTTTGAAAATTGAAACGTCTTTTGACACATTTGAAGGAACTCAAGTTTGAAAATGAGGTGTTGTAGTCTTGCAATGTATAGAACTTTTTTTTATCACCAAGTTAAAGTGTAAAGAAGCAGTCATATATTTCACCTGTCAGTGAAATAACACATGCATGCAAATAGTCAAACATCATGCTAAGAATATATGCAATGCATTAGACACTTGTGGGAAACTAATTTCAAAAGCAGATAAACCAGTAGTTGTTTAGAGAGGGAAAAAAATAATTAGAAAGTGTGGTTGTCATATATCATTACTCTCTAACAAAAAATAAAAAATGTAAATATAGTAAGCATGGGACATAGACTTTCATTTTGAATATTGGGGCAAAGAGGAAGGAAGGCTTTCAATGAGACTTCTTACTTCTTTTGGCATAAAAATTCTAAAAACTAATTATGATGTTGACTAATGGCATGGACTTTCAGGCTTTTAGACTTTCTCTTCAGCAAAAAAGATTGGACTTTGTTTATGGTACACTTGTTTAAATCCAGAAATTCTAGGCTTGAACTCATGTCAGACTATCTGGACTAAATTTTGGCACATGCCATAAAATCCTTATCAGAACAACTAGTTATAATAAAAAATATTAAAAATTATCATTAAAATGAGCTTTCATCTTAAATATTTCAGCAGTTTTTCTGTAATGAACCAGTGGCTATTTAAGTATCTGATTGGGCACTGACTTTTTAGAATAGGTGATTATGACACTCAATTTGAGGGGAATGTTGCATTTAATTTTCTTCCCAGGAAGAAAATGTCATTACAGAATGAAGCTATGTCAGTTACAAGGCAGACAAAATGTACAATGCTTCATATGCCCCTTGTCTCTTGCTCAATACACAGTAGACAGTGCCTCCATCAGCTGAAGCACATGAATTCCCTGCTTATGGCCTTGAATATGATGATGATGTTAATAAATGATTGCAGATTCACCTTAATGAACAACTAACTCTATTTTCCATCCCAAAAATCCATTCATGAGCTCTTACATCTCTGGTAGCTACTGCGTTTATTTCTAAACTTTTAAATTTTACGACCAGAATATGAATACACTGACAGTGGCTTTCAGCAACAGCAGCTGGTTATGCAGGTGGCACACATTCAAAAGATCATTTGTACTTATCCCTAGCTCCAACCCACAAAAAAAGGTAAACCAAAACTACCCCTAAATCTTGATGATAAACCTTTTTTGCGACCAGCCCAGTCTAGGTCAGGGTCATGTTTTCCTATGTGTCTGCATTATCTGTGACAGTGCCTTCTGAGAGCTACTGCAATACAAATACTTAATAAACTTATGTAATACGAATGATAACATATAAAAGTGAGGGTAGAAGGATCATGGGGAAATGTTGATTCTGCCATGTTCCTTTCCACTCTGTTTTTCCATTTTATCCCTCTTTTTTTTTTTTTTTTTTTTTAAAGGGATGGTAACATGGGAGGATAAGATAGTTATGACTTAAGTGGTCATGAGAGGTATTCTCTCTGAGCTTATTGTGTTAGACTTACAAAGTTCGTGTCACAGTGGACTTGCTAACAGGAACAAAAAAACTGATTTAAAATATGCAGAGGGAAAGAAGGATTCATTACAGTGATTTAGAGTAAAAGCACTTAAAGGGAGAAAGTACTTTTAAAATTTTAGCAGTAAATGTGTGCGTACAGCAGGAGATGGCTACAATTTTTTCTACCTAATGGGATTGTATGAAAAGTTCCAGTATCAGACTAAACAGTTTTAGTGACTGAACTGATATCTAATTATTAACTTTTAGGTAGGTTTGTAACTTTTAAATGGAAGACCATGTTTCCCAACTGAGTTAAAGGGATCTATTCAATCTGAACTTCTTTTCATGACCTTGTTGCAATATACTCAGCCTCTTTTTATACAGTCACTTATTTTTTTGAGGACCCGTAGAGTAGTAAGTGTTTCCTTAAAGTTGTGATAGAAGTTGTAATCTCTGAGCACTCTAAAGACATAATTGTTGTACGTAAAGAAGTTACATATTTAAAAATGAGACTTCAGTTATTCTTTCATTATATTCCAAGTGTGCATTTATACAAGAAGGAGTCTCTGTTATTATGAATTATTTTTATCATACTGATCAGGGAAAGATCTGTTTATATATAGTCTTGCTTATATATCCCACTCAAGATATAGCCAGAGCTAAAATAATCACACATTTCACTGGCAGTTTATTAAACATGTAAAAATACTGATAACCTTTTTTGGCCTGAGTAACTAACCAAAAATTCAGGTTCTTGTGGGCTGTTGTAGTTAGGAGGGGAAACTTATGATGGAGTCAGGTACCTTTGATGCAGTCATTTTTCCTTTTAAATATATTTTAATCATGTACAATATTTTCACGTTTCTCATAGGAACTGAGTGATCTGCAACGCGACCCACCTGCCCATTGTTCTGCGGGGCCTGTTGGAGATGACTGTAAGTTCTTAATTTACTGCAAAGGTCTCGGTATATTTTTGTCAGCTGTGGGAGGGGGAAAAATGAAGTCTAAAAACTTAATGTTTTGTTTTTCAGTGTTCCATTGGCAAGCAACTATTATGGGACCTGTAAGTATGTAATTCATATAATTGAAGTAATCCTCAAGCCCCTTAGAAAGTAGGCCTGATGTCTTGATTTCTCTGAATGTGGAAAAGATTTCTGTTCACACCAGCATACGAGCACCTATAAGCATGATAGTCTTGAATTAAACTCTTGAAACTGAAAACAAATTAACTGGTAAACAGTGTTAAGGCTTATTCAGCCCTTGGCTTGCTGTTCTGTTTCCTAAATGAAAATCCTGGGCTTTTTTAAGGATGATCAGTTATATACTGTGGTATATGTTAGCTTCATCAGTCTAAAAGAAAATCTATTGGACTAATTCTAAATGGAAGTGTCATGTCACAGACTGAGCTTGGGCTTTTAATGGGTTGAAGTTTTTTTTTGTTTGTTTTTTTACTCCTATGATGTGACTTTGCCAAAAATAGGAATTTTTGAGAACTTTTAGTCATGCAATCATGGAAACCGTAGGCTGCTGGATATAAAAGATCTGCTGTCCATAATCTGAAGGTCTGGGAGATGGTAGGATTTGCTATAGAAATCTCTGCCTAGGTCCAGAGGTGATTAGGGAAAAGCAAAACGTTAATTTTGTCAAAGGAAAAGTGCTTAAAAACAGAAAGAAGCCTGTAGAGAAAGCTTGAAGAGGATCTTGGCAAAGGACTATTTCTTATAAATACATAAAGAGTGAACCTTTGAGGACAGAGATGTTTACCCCAAACCCTGATAAAGGGATCCTAGCCCAGATGTCTTTCCTTTTGGACTTTTTGTTACCACAGGAAGAGGAATTTTTGATTCTATTGGAGAGCTAAGCCATGCAGCCAACAGGGGAAACTGAGGCACTAGCCAAATCTGATGACAGGAAGGTGAGCAGCAGTAACACATGGCAAAAAGAAGGAAAATGGAGTTGTCTGCTCTGGGACAACTTGTTTCAGCATTTTTCAACACAACTCCTGCCTATCTGGAAAAGGATTAGGTCTTTATGTTAACCTGCCGATGGAACCCTTTTGTTTGACTGTATCACTTGGAAGTTTTATCCAACTTGTAACTGATCCATGAGCTTGTAGCTGATTGACTTCGGCCTCCTTTATCAATAGTGGATTCACATTCACACGAGCTGATGTTACTTTTCTGGTTTAATGAAGTGTTCCTTTCTTCTACCCTCTTTGATCTACTGAAAGGTGAATGGCAAAACAGTAAGACACAAAATTGAGAGATTTATGTTCTGAATGTCCCTATTAATGGTGCTGTGAGGCTTTTTCAGAACAAAAAAGAGAGTAGAGAAAAACTTTCTTTTAAAAGATAGAATTGGTACAATATTGAATGATCCTTATGACTTGAGTAGCATTTTGAACGTACAATTTCTAATCCCACATTCCCACTCTCTGCAGTTCAACTTTAATTTTCTGTAGCAGAAACATTGTTTGCGCTCCACATATTGAACTTCTAAAGAATGAAAGTAGGCTTTTCTAGTGGAGAATGGGAACATATCCCTTTTCAGTCTGTCTTCCATCCATCTCTGGCAATAGGGAAGGCCCTGATATCAGCATGATGCACTTGATACCGGGGGATCATATGAAAAATGACATGCATTCAAAATGCTCCCATTTCCTGGTGGGCTGAAGAGAACACACAACTATAACTCACCTTCAGAATTAATTTCCCATGTCCAGGGGTAGGATGACTTGTACTGCTACTTTTGGTCCCATGCAGGGTAAATATTTCACATTTGTTTTGTTTCAAATGACCTCAAATCTGGAGGGGTAAAGTATATCTTTACATATCAACTTTCAGCCAGTAGCAAACTCTTGTAGTTAAAACAATAAAACCTTAGAGTTCATAATTGAAATATTAGTCTTTCTATAGTATTATAAATCAGGTTGCAGTATATCAGTAGATTTGGCAGAATTCTTTTTTATAATTTTGTTGATCATTTTAAGCATCTTCTGATTTTTATCAATTTAAATTTTCACTTTTTCTTAAAAATTGGGGTGGAGTCAGCCAATAATTATTTACTGTATTGAAAATATGTGAGATTGAAGAATTTAAAGCTTTCCAACCATTAAAACACAAATTGTCAATGTCACATGTCAAAATATACCAAGTAAATACCTTAAGTCAAACTATGTTCTCAAGCAGCATTTTTCTCACTTTGCCTATCTGTGCATTCTGATTATTACTGAAAAAATTATTTATTGCTTGGGTGGGTGGCTGGTAAAAATAGACACTGCACTTACCAATAAAAATCTAATCCTTTCAAGACTAGTTATCCAACATTAATGGACTAGGGAAAGGATTGTCTTTGTTCTAAATTTGTATATACTATACATGCAAGCACAGTGCATGTATATTTTTCCTCCTCTTAGTGTTGAATTGGTTTGCTTTTAAGATCATTGAGAGGTCCATTTACCAGGCATGCAAGCTACCATCTTATGCCTAACTAGAAGTGCTGTAACAACCACTTTTGGTTTGGTTTGGTATGACATAAGGCTGACTTGTTAGTAATAGTGTTTTAAATTTGTTTTATACTGCAACAATTTCTTCATTTGGAAATACCATTACCTGAAGTATTCACGTGGTTTTCTTTGACACCCTTTTCTAATAAATAAAAATGGTACGTAGGGTAATTTTTAAGATGGATTTTCTCTCTCTGAGCAAATGAAGAGAAAGAGGCCACTTTAGCTCTACAAAGGCAACCTGAGAAGCCAGTGTACTTGCACTAGTTTGTGGCAGGCATGAGATTCCTAGCAATTACATTAAAGATTCCAAAGAAATCTGAAACAATTATTTTTTTTCTTTATTTAATCAGACATCACAGGAATCCTTCAGCCTTAGGGCCTCAACCACCTAATCTTGGAGCTTTTTTTCTTTCATAATTATGAAAATGAAGGGTTTCTTCAACGGATGACAGCAACAGAAATATATTTCTATCGCTTAACTCTGCAACCTGGACTTAAACCTGTGCACATGTTCTCTAACAAAATGCATGTTCACAGATTTGTACAGGTCACAAAGATGTTGTGTGTTTTAAAAACTCCCTGATGTCATCATGGTCAGCTGAATAATGCTGGAATATCCTACTCTTTGCACCTGCAAAGAGAAACTGCTTCTTAAGGTAAGTATATTTGTGGCTTCAAGCTGGAGGAAGGCCCTGAATGTAGCAGAGCAGTTGCATTGAGGGCATGATAAGGAGGGCCTGCTTAGATGTTCTGTGCTACCATGGAGCTGAGCTCCAGGAGCACTTCGCTGCCCAAGCCTGCAAGAGGAGCTAGCTTGGAGCTGGTGGCTCAGCAAGTAGTTCCACCGGTCAAATATTCTCTCTTCTCTCCCAAAAAGTGATGCTCTGTAGGGTGTGGGTTTCTGCAGTGGTGATCGGGGATGGCTTTGCTGTTGCTCTACAGCTTTGGGGGAGGATTCCATCCTTCATTGTCAACCACATACCTTCCCAGCACACAGCCCGTGTATTTGGGCTGTGTGCTGGGGAACAGACTTTGGTCCAAGGCTACCATGGTTTGGGAAGACTCTTTAAATTCAGAAAGGACCCTAGAAAACCCCAGTAGCATAAATCATGTTTTTTGTCTTTTACAGCCTGATAGTGCATATCAAGGGGGAGTGTTTTTCCTCACAGTACATTTTCCAACAGATTATCCTTTCAAGCCACCAAAGGTAAATACTTAATTATCCTAAAAATATTATGAAAGTCATAGTTTAGGACTTTGTTTCTGTGTCTTACCCTAGTTTAAAACACAATTTCTGGAGTTAAAAGCAGAAAAGTCAGCATAAAATCCCTATTCATATAGAACAAATGTAGCTGATCAAATGTTAAAACTAGGTTATAGGATCAGATATTTGTACAATAAGGTATTAATGATCTGGTAGAAGTCCACACTATGCTCTTTCGGGGGAAGGCAGCTCTAGAAAGAAATTATTGGGCATTAAAGGGACAACACTTAATGGTGCCATTGTAATAAACAGAACTTAAAGCTAACCTCTTTGTCTGTTAATCACAGATTGCTTTCACAACAAAAATATACCATCCAAACATAAACAGTAACGGGAGTATTTGCCTTGATATCCTGAGGTCACAGTGGTCGCCAGCTTTGACTGTATCAAAAGGTAACTCCATAGATTTTATGCGTCTAACAGTAATAATGGTGAACTTTTTTTATGATGCTATGGCATTTTTAGGTCTGTCTTAATGTGCATTCCTACACTGACAGTTGCTGAAAAGCAGCAGTGGCAGAGGGTGGGAGTGAGAACTTTTTTTTTTTTTTTTTCATCCTGCACAGTATATAAATAGGGAAATTCCACAAGATTCCTGACGTTTCAGATCACGCAACCTTTTTACACTTCAGCCGTCACATTAGATGGTGAGTCATATATGACTAGCAAGTGTTACTCAGTTTGCACCACTTAGCCATGGGAAGTTACGAACAGAAAAACAAGTTAGATATAGGCATTTTATGTAGAGTTTTAACATTAAAGAGGTGTTATGGGGGGTTGTCCCTCTGAGTGGTCAGGCACCAGGCCTCGCTGTAACTGACTCAGCTAAGGAGACTAAGATAACTATTCACAGGTGGATCTGAGTTAATTGGAGACGTAGTTGGGTGCTATTTAATAGTTAGGAAACACCTGAGCTTTCTAAAGAGGTATGACGGGTCAGGCAGGAACCTAGAATACTGAGAGGAAGGTCTTGAGAAGTTGCTTCCTGAGTGGGGTTGGGTAGTAGAAATTGCCAGTAGTATCTCTTTGCAAACAGAGGCTCCTGGGGAGAGGAACCTCCCCCAGAACACACACAGAGAAAGTACGGAGGAGAGAAAAGGCAAAGCTCCCCAGGCACTGAGGCCTGCGAATTACACTGAGTCAGCAAGGGAAAGACTCTGGATATCCAGGCAGTGGAAAAGCCTGGGGAATTGTGGCAGGAGGAGAAGGCTTTTTTTCATACCTTGTATAGCAGTTGATTAAATAAATCAGGCATGTAAAGGGGCATTGTTCACTGAATACAAGCCTCACTGAATTTATTGAAAGCTTACTAGAAGAAATTGAAGCAAAGACATAATCATGGTTCCACACCAGGCTGCCAGGAGGTGCTCCAAGGTTGGCTACCTGCTATATCAAAGAGAGAGTAAACCTAATGTTGTCTGACTTGTCATAAAGGCACAAAAGCAAAGCAATTCAAATTTGAATGCAAAATCATATCCTTCACCCATCCTATCCTTTACTCAAGCTTTGATATTGAGGCAGATGTAGAATATCAGATTGCTTTCTACTTTGGAGATCCTTGTTACATGTAAGCATAATGAGGTGGATTTAGTGTGATGTTCAGGATTGGTTGTGAATCACTTCTTGAGGGGTAAATTTAGCCTTTAATTATACTTTTGTGGAAGGAAAGGAAACTGTTCTGACTATATCACATTCATGTGTGAGACGGCACAGTCTGTTGTCCTCAAACCTACAGCAAATAAAACCGCTCAGTTATCTAAGCCAGCCTAGTGTAGTGTTTAAATTTTCTCGACTTGTGAAGAACGTTGACTCTTCAAACAGTAAGGCTGAGGTTAGATGGCTTTTGCCTGGCACAGCTCTTCATGTCATTGGTATTGGGAGTTCCACTTATGATGTAGTTATCTTCAAGTGTAGATAGCAGAACTGCTTTTCATGTCTCATGTGTACTAATAACACTTACCCACCCCTTTCCCTGACACTGTGTTATCTAAAATACAGTCCAGCTGTTAATGATGTAAAGGGTTAAACAATGTAACTTTTCCTTAAATGCTTAACAAGGCCTTAAACTGTTTCCTTTTAGAACAATGTCATTACATTTCCAATTTGAACAAGACAAAATTGTTAGTCTTCATCTGATCTAAATTGCTCCATTCAGGTGCAGCTATTATAGCTTCTTGTATAATGCAGCTGCTGCCCACGTACACCAATTCTCTTTGCAAGATAGACTCAATAGCTACATTATAAAAATCTAAATTTACTTTGATTGCTGGGATAGATGCATAAGGAACATCTTGTGTATAATTGATATCCAATTGGCCACTTGTCCTGTCACTGAGCAACAATTGTCTTGTTCCCTGTGAATGTCAGAGGACATGCTTTTAAAAAAAAAAAAAAGTGAAGTCAGCCATCTGCATCGTATCACTGTTTCAGATTGAAAGGCTACGCTCCATGTTTTTCTTAAATGCTTTTTTATAAAACAATTAAAAAGCAAATTGTACAATAATTGTGGGAATAGTAGATGAGTTAAAAGGTGGATCCTTGCTTGTGGAGTTCCATAGATCATTAAGTATATATAATCTAATCCCCCTTTGCAGAATGTCTGTTTTTTTAAATCTCTACCCCACCCCAAGTTGTATCACTGATTCCAGAGATAAAAATAAGAGAGATGTTGTCTGAAGATGATTGGAAAGAAATATAGCAAAAAGTCAGAAGTATATCAACTCATGTTTTTCCAGAACAAAAACTTAAAATAGGTTTTCATAGACATAAAACTGTCTCCATAAAGCAAATTTAACTAATCCTAGTACATTCTGGAGATGCCATCAGCTGACCTGTCCAACATAGCATTTTCTTGTCATGAATTACCGAAATATGGATAGATATGTGCAAAGTTATTTCCTCTGTTCTGTATATAAATATATGCCCCTCCCCCAAAGTCTGCATGTCAGAATTCTTATTTTGTTCATAAAAATCTGGTGTTGCATGATAATGTGACAGAAAATAAAATGGATGCATTTGTAATTAGTACATATTGATACTGTGAGCCAGCACTAAGCTCTTAAAAAAGACTTTCAGTGAGAAACTAACTGCATTGGCTTTAAAGCAAAATGGCTTGCAGTCTAATCAAATGTTCATATAATATGTAGTTTTTTCTGTAATATGCATAAGTCAAAATCCTTATTGGTTTCACCTTTAAGGATCAAGTTGAGCTAGGAATTCCTCACAAGAACATTGTCTGCATGTGTGGTGGTGGTGGTTGTGCATCAGGGATCTTGTAGTGTAAACTCTCTGAGTCAGGGACCATATCCCCATGAATGTCTGTATAGCATGTCTGAATGGGCCATGATCCTTAATGAGGTTTCTAGGCAGATCTGCAGTATAAAGATTTAATACTAGTGATGTGCATTTGTTTTCCCAATACATATAGTAAGACATTATAGAAAATTAGACAAAGAAGGTAAACTCCTCCTTATTCTAGTTTCTTTTTTTTAGTTTTATTGTCCATATGCTCCTTACTTTGTGATCCTAATCCAGATGACCCTTTAGTACCAGATATTGCACAAATCTACAAGTCAGACAAGGACAAGTAAGTATAACTTTTTGATATTTACAGGCTTTTTAAAAATCTGCTAGGCATCAAACATTCCCCTCTCATTCTTTGAAGACATTCTCTACATATATGCTCACAAAGCTCAGGTATACCAAATATATGCATATCTAAGCCTTTAAACAATAGAAATCTAAGAACAAGAACCCATGTAATGCTGGGTTGCACAAATTAACATTTATATTTTTCTAATAATTTAGAGCATAAATCTGTGTATGACCTTTGACATGTCCCTCTTGTAGGTTTACGTTACTTTTAAATTATATAAGGACAAATATCAGAATATATTATTTGAGATGGTATGCGATAGTATCATTATACTGACTACACCTGTGTCTCTGCTAAAAGGTTAAAAGATATTGAACATGGATATTTAAATTTTGATATTTGATTTCACAACTATAACTGTCTAAAAGATTTTTCCATAGCCACATTCATCTTACTAACAGCAACATCATACAGCAAAAATTGACTTTTTTTCATCTTCACCTCAATTTAGAACTGGTGGGAGAGCTTCTTTTATCAGGATGACAACATAGGCAATTAGCGGCTACAGTAGTGCATACTTCTGGTGCAGAAGAGAATTGAATTGAAAGGATTTAATTTCCAAAGATGCCATGTTGACTGGATTCCTACTCTTTGGTCTTGGTCTTGCTCTGGAAGCACAGCTGGAACACCCTAAGTGAGTCTTGATGGTTTCAGACAGCATCCTATTTCACATCACTGCAGTCGGGTGACTTGAAGCACTGTGATCCAAGTTCATTGCTGTAGCCCTGGAATATGTGGTACCAGTGGTTGGTTGAGTCTCAAATGCTTTGGCAGATAGTGGAGGCTTCAGAACAATGCTATATAGAGGAAGTTCTTTGAGCATTTCAGACCCTAGAGCAGTGGTTCTCAATCTATTTAGCACTGTGGGTTACATCTTTATAGACCTGAGAATGTCACATGGGTTTTAGCTGTGTGCTGATTGGACTGCAGGTTGAGAATCACTGCCCTAGAAAGTGATGTCTCTGGATATCTCAGGAATTGCCTTGGCACACTATAGGGCCGCTTCACATAGGGATAGCTAAAGGCTATCCTCAGTGTATTGCAGACCAAACTGTGGAATTTGCAAAAGGTTCATTGGAGGAAATTAGGCATGCCAGTGTCTTTGCATCTCTGGAGCTTTCCCCTGGTGTATCAGACACTTGCACTGTGAGGGTGGCTTGAAGAGCCGTTATCTCTGCTCTTGGCAGAGCCATTGCTCACTCTGTGTTCCAGGTGGTGGCAGCTCTGGGGGGATAGCTCATAGAGCTTCTAGTTGTGAGACAGTCCCATCAGTGAGTAAAGCTGCCTGTTTCCAGTGGGATAGAAATACCTATATATGCCTTCTTCTAACTCATGTTTCTAATTGTGTTTAGAGGAAATACGGATATATTGGTCTTATAACTGCAATCTGAGTGTTCAACAGTCATTCCCACATTGACAGTCTCATGAACAATTGACTGATAACAGAGCAACTTGCAGGTACACTAGTCAGTCTCTTTCACACCAAGATGCTGAAAGTAGGTGGGAAATTGAGTTTTCTTCCTAGAGATCCTGTGGGACGTACTGTTTCTTGATCCAGATAGTCCAGAGAAATCCAGGATGTGGTCTGTTTACTAAAACAGATGTTTTGAAATTCAGTAGCAGCCTATGTCCTAAATTATTTTCTGCAATAGTATTATAGTAGTTGTGGCATCTGAGCCACGTACGAGCGCCTCAGTGGCTTGAAACCACAGTGAAAACACAAAACATGATATCAGTGCAGAAGCAGCAAGCTCAGTGTCTCTCTGAGTGATTGTCCTTAGCCTTTCCAAATTCCACAAATTCAGATTGTTCACTCCCTGGGTCAAATATTTGGCAGATGCCGTTGTTAGTGGGTGTGTCTGGGATACATGTTGGCTACCTGAGATTCTGGCTGGAATTCTAGCCCTATTCCAGTCCCTGACATCAGTAAGGCCTCTGATTTACTCTTGGTGTTTATGCTAATTGTTGGTAGCCTAATCAGCTACACTCATCGTTCCAGGATCTTTAGAGTCCTTAAGGAATATCTGGAAGAGATCACAAACTGCTTGTAACATATGAACAAGCTAGTGTTTGCCAGCTGCAATAATTTAACAAAATATTCATTAATATCGGCACTAAAATATATTTGACATTGATGGTCTGTGATCTATCTATTACAGATGAAATCAGATTAGTTTTTTTAATAGTCATCCATTCAGGAGCTTTTTTGTTCACCAGCAGATGATCTATTGTTCTTTCTCAATGGGCACAGCTCCCTGAAGGTAACTGAGAATTGTTTGTTTTCAATTTGAAAACTGTGCTTTATTCATCAAGTTGTGTTGGGGTCTCTGCCTACATTTGAAGGAGGTAATGGTCTTGTTAAAAGATGCACCTCTGCTGTAACACACTTTCTTGTCCATGAAATGGTTATTTTTACAGATGTTTAAGATAGGTTTTCTTGCCAGTTAGGTTGTTCGGCATAATACTGCCTGGCCCATTTTGCAAGCACCTGCCCCAATATTTGAACTTGTTTGTATACCTGCCTTACAATACAAACCCTATAATATTCAAGTTGAGGAAATCCTCGCTCAGCCCTTTGCCTGTTGTTTACTCAATATTTCTTCTTACTATCCCACCTCCTGTTGTTGAGGGGGGAAGGGTATTGGAAAGTCTTCACATTTCTTAACATGATGTGGAAATTGCCCCATGCAGCTTCTTGGAAAGTCTCTTGGATTCTGGAGACTTCTCTTTTGAAGTGTTTAATCTCGAAGACAAAATCCAATCAATAGGGGATAGCTAGAGAAAGGAACATTTGCTTCTAACTCTGCTTCTTTGAAGATATCCTTTGGTTGGCTTCCTATTAGCCTGCTTACCCCTCCTCTCAGATTTTGGAGGTGAAAATTGAGATTGACTAAACTCGGGTTATTCTATACATCTACCAATATTAGCTTAGAGTTAAGGAGTTGTATTCCATTAGCATGTGTTTTGCAGGTAGTGCACAAGTTATGTAAATTGGGATTTTAAAGGGAGGCAATTACATTTGCCAAAGTTGTTGCTTCAACCCTTTATTTGACGAAGAAACTGACAGATGTGGGCACAAGAGGCTGCTGAATCTATGGTAAGGTGTTTAATGTACAACAGGCTAATACCAAGTGGTGGAGAGAGATGGCTGTCCTAGAACTCCTAGATTTGGGAGTTCTGGTCACTCAGGAAGGAAGGGAAAGCACAAGGGTAGAAATCCAGTCAAATGTTACTTTCAGAAAAGCCTGATTACTTCTCTTTTGAGCATCAGAGTTCATATGCTAATGCAGACTATGGTAATTGTGACATTACTTGACAGCACTGTAGGGAGAATTGTCCAAAAAAAACTACTTCCTAGGTTTTGACCTAATTCAGTAAAAGGCCTTTTATACCTAAATAATATTTCAGAAATAACTTTGATAGTGACATTAACAGTTTGACCTTGTTCATTTTTAATGGTATAAAGTTAGCCTTTATGCAATTCTTACCTTGCTTCTATGAAGTCTTTAAAACCTTGTTTAACTTACTGTTAAATGAACTTTTACAGCCTAAATAGAATTGACATTGGAAAACAGATGGTGGAGTAAAGCACTCCTGTGCTTCAGTGTATGGTGTGCATTGTTTTAATGACCCACTACTTGCCTGTATTTAGTTAATTAACGTATTTAGTCATAACTATGCTGTGTAGCTGTGTTAGAGTTATGGCACTATTTACTGCACAAACAATGGAATTATTAGCAAAAGACTTTTATATGCACAAACTTTAGATTGCTTACATTTTAATGTTGTCATAAGCCTGTGCTGTGTTTAGTTTTTTGTTGGGTAGCTCCAGAAACTGAGCAATATGTCTCTCTATGCTATGAATTATGTATTTTGTTTCTTAAAGAGAGAAAGTTACTATACTACTTTCACTTCACAAGATTATAATCAATCCTGAAAGATGGAAAGCTAGTAATACATCATATGAGTACTTATATAGCTGTTGTGGATCATAAACCGATCTTCATTGAAATGCCTTCTTTCTACACATACAGATACAACAGACATGCAAGAGAATGGACTCAGAAATATGCAATGTAAACTTGTGAAGACTTTTTCATATATACCACAGAGTACTGTAAATTCTAGGTTTTTTCAAAATTAGAAGTAAATGGAGCACAGTTTACTGTTTCAGTGTACCATGAAGCCCTTTTTAATTTTTACTCATGTAAGTGTGTTTCTGGAGCAAGAAAAAACAACCTTCCAAAAATAATCTTACAACTGTGATGAGAGTATTTATCCTTTTTGTATGCTTTGCAAAAGACATTATTATGGTTTTTAAGACTCTTGGACTTCTGCATCTTCAGCCTGCAAGATCCCTAATGCAGTTGTAAAGCAACCAAATCATTTTTTGTTGAAAAGCTAGATTTTACTTTGTGTGTCTTTAAATATGTTGTCAATTTCATAAGTCTGTGTTCAAAATTTCATTCTTTGTTAGTTGTTGCATAATTTGTATTTTTTTACTGTATAGACTAAATATATTTTATTTACCATGCAAATCAACTCATTTTTAAACTTTTTTTCCTTGAGCACAGTATTGGCATCATACAACTGCTAATAATGAAATCAATGAGGTGTCACTCCCCATGGACTATTACAGACTGATGGCAGATTTCTTAAAACCTAAAATGATCTTTGCACTGTTATTCTTAGTATGCTGATTATGGAGAAACACTTTTTTTATTCTGTTGCATACTTGACTTAATTTTATTGCAATGTGAACTAATTGCACTGCTATGTAGAAAGATATGTAACTGTTTTGTTTGTTGCTATTCACAAATGATTTTTCCCCATATTGGCAACATAATATTCTCATAGACATTTTACAAATCTTACTGTAGCTTTTTTTCCATATAAATAAAATGCATTTTCTACTACTTGTCTTGGCTATTATTTAAATCTTACATATACTTGCAAGTGCTTGCTCTAAAATTAAAAGATCAAAATATTAAGTTATGCATGTGTATTGTAGACAAAGGGGAAAATAAAGCCATGCATCTGATATTATTTCAACCTGTGATGAAATGAGTTTTGTATTTGCTGCAGCCCAATTTATTTAACAAGTTATACCTATTTCTTTATATTGTCTGTGATTCAACTTTGCTGAAATCTTACACTAAATATATACAAGTAATTTTCTTAAGAAAAAAATCAGATATTTGGACATCAGACACTTCTCATAAGTTGATATAATGAAATACTTTCAATATCAGAATGTCACAGTAAAGAAGCTTCCCTGATTTATGTTTAACAATATTTTGGTCTAATATTTTTCACACTTGAAAGCTAACTTTTCTGTTAACTGTGTCATCTTGGTCTACTTTACAATGCATGTAGAAATTCCATCATATTGGAAAATCAGATTTTGTTTTTTAAATTAAACAAATCTCTAACAATACTTTTTCTCCTTAGGATGCTAAATTACTTTTTAAAATGCATGATTAGCTTATGTCTTTGAATTTTCTATATTAAGTAAAACTGGCTTGAATGAGAAATTTGCCATCACCGGAATCAAAATCTTTGAGTGCAAGATAACTCCAGTGCTTTCTCTTAAACGAAAGAAAAAATGCCATTCACTGTAGCAAACATCTAACTGGAATGTGTAGAAGAACAGCATGCGTGCTAGAAGTTCTTTTTCTGCCACTGGAATTTTTTTATTCGTGAATATCTTGTTCAAAATTCTTTGCCCAGACCAGTGGTTCTCAAACTTTTGCAGGTCATGACATACTTGGTGGCATATCATGACCCTACAGGATACACCAACCTCCCCCCCACCCCCCCACTCCCCTGGCCAAATCCAGCTATCTCCCTGGCTCTCCGTGACTCACTTCCCACTGTGTGATGAGACAGTAATGTGTCCCAACACAGTGGCTGAGCACCACTGGCCCCTAGACTATTAAACAGGAGCACAAAATGGGCACTTTTAACACAATTAACTTTTGAGAGGAACACTTAATGGAGAAGCACTGAAGCTTCTTCAATGCACTGTTTCAAAGAACGTCCCTGTTGTATACTGCAGAACATACCATCTTTAAAATGATCAATAAAAAAATCTTTTAAAGTAAAAATAAATGAGCAATTCCAGTCTACTTGAAATGGGATGGTATTGCTAGGGATGCTAAACTACTCATTAAAACAAACTAGAAATTTTTTGGCACTTTTAAAGACTAACAAACTTATTTATCTCATGAACTTTTATGGGAGAGATCTGACTTCGTCAGATGCTTGAAAATAGAAAAGCATCTGACGAAGTGGGATTTCTCCCACAAAAGATTATGCAATAAATAAATGTGTTACTCTTTAAAAGTGCCACAAGACTCCTTGTTTGTTTTGCTGAAGTAGACTAACATGGCTACCCCTCTGGAACTAGTCACCATTAGTTTGTTTTGTAGACTATCACTAGCTAGTGGGGAAGGCTTCTGATTAACAATCTTTTCCAGAATCTTTATTATTCATTGTTTCTTGCATTTTTGTTAGTAATATGCTTTTTCCAGAACAAATGGTTTAAATAGTCCTTAATGGCTTATACTGAGCTGTTTTGAAATTTGGAAGCTTGACTTGCATGTCAGTTAAAGCGAATGAATTATTCTTTGTCTTTTACTTTACAAAAAAATCACGGTTAGATTGAAAATGTTTATATTTCAATTGGTAATATTTGAGTATACACTACACAAAAAGGAATTGCTTCTTATCATACTACTAGATATTTGGATGAGCAATAGAAATAAGTTAACTGACAAGGATGAACAGGTTGCAGCACTAGATTTTACTCTAACTTTATAGGCTTCTTTGACAAGTGTCTTTGAGAAACTCTTTGTAGATGTTCTCAGTGGTATTTTTAGCTGAACTTCAATCCCTGAGTCTGCTCTCACTCTGTTTTAAGTAGTCTAGATTTTCTGTCCCAGAAATATATCTACTAAGCTGTAAATCTGATACTTTGATTTACTGAAATTCTAGGTAATGCCCAACGTCATCCCCCAGGACAGCATTTGAAACATTGTTAGAGTTTAAGAATTTCCTGTTAAATATAAATGATATAGTATAAAGACTTTTCCTTTTTTCTGTTCTGAGTTAAATTTCATGCTTGGCAACAGACTTTATAGATAACAGCAGGCTATCCATTTAGGCCCACTCGATAGATGGGGAACTGAGACAAAGGTATTTAGACATCTAAATTGAAATAATTGGAAGTCAAGTGCCTATCTGTAAGGACCTGGACTGAATCTGTGTGCCTCAGTTGACCAGCTCTTCAATGGGAATAATATTTCTCCCCTACTTCACAGCTGTGTAATAAGGCTATACATTAAAACATGATGTGCCTAGATACATATAAGGTGAGGCCAATTTTAAAGCAATAATAGTTTCTGAAAGAGGATCACTTAGTAGGTTGGCACATGGTTTTCAAAACAACTAGCTCAGACACTGTCTTGGGATGGTTTTATCTCCAAACATGTTTTGACACAGCCTTCTGGTTTCAGACTTCAGCAATGTAATCAGACATCCATTTAGATGTGATTGTTTTAGTAAAAATATTCTCATGCAGTGGTGTCAAAAGATAACCCTTCTGAGACCTTTAGCAGATTTCAAATACAACAATAGTTTAAGGTTGAATTCTACCACTACTTGGAGAGGACTCCCAGCAGAATCAACAATACAAAACACAAAATTACCCATGTGCCAACAGAAGGAACAGGCATAGAGTAGCAAAAGCAGTGTTTAGCACAAAAGATTAGTTCTATCTATCACTGTAGCAGACAGTGAGGTAATAACATAAAGGTCTCAAAAATCTATAAAAGCACACTAGCACTGACTGAAGACAATGCTATTCCTGAGAAAAGGATACCCAGTGTGGTCAATCTGGTGAAGAGTTGGAACAGTGGCTCCTGCTTCTGCTGGCAGCTGTTTCATTCTGGTAAAGGAATGGAAAGGTCAAGGGCAGCACATATACTCCGTCACAGATGGCATGTGACAGTCCATAGAGACCTGGCATACTCTCCCCAGCTCCTGAAGCTCTGAATAGAGCTATATGCAATGTAGTTGTAGCTGTGATGATATAGACAAAACAGGTGAGGTAATAGCTTTAAATGGACCAACTTCTGCCAGGGAGAGAAACTTTCTAGCCATTCCTGAATCATAGCTGTATGGCTTGAAAGCTTGTCCCCCACCCGCAGACGTTGTTCCATCAAAAGCTCTCACCCACACTAAGGGGCTAAGACTCAGTGAGATCTATCCCGCGGGTATCTTAACTCTAATGTATGCTTAGTCACAGCACAGGAAAGGGCTTACGCACGGGTGGACCAAGGTCACCAGGAGGAGAGTCTTCAAACACACCAGATCACAGAGCTGGGCCAGATCAACTTTTTTTCTGTTTAATGACTGACTATGTTGATTTTCGTGAGACTGCCCGCTTAAAAGACGGGTATGGGCGGGCGGGCGGCCGCGAGCTATTCCTGCACTGCCAGTCACAGCTACCCGAGCCAGAGGCCTGGCAGGCGGCGTGCGCGCACTACAGCAACCGGGCCCGTCCGCCTGTCACGTCTCCAGCTCGAGAAGTCTAGAGACCCGTCATGCGGCACGGGGCGGCTAATACCTGAGGCGGCCAGCGGGCCTAGAGGCGCGCCGGTCCCGAGAGGAACTCGGCACAGACCTACCCTGCGGAGACGGCGCCCGCTACGGGCCGCGACCCGAGAGCTCCCAGTGCCAAAGGGTGTCAGTTCACCAATCAGAGTCAAGCCAACCCGCCAATCAGAATAAGCCGAACGCGCAAGCAACAGCCAACCCGGATTCTTTTTCGTTACTAGGGGCGTGGCCCGCCGGGTTCATTTGAAGCCAAAGCGGCCTTTCAGGAACTCGGGAAAAGGCCGTAGCCCTGTGCGCGCGCAGAACTCATCCCAGCTTAAATCCTCCCTTTGCGCCGGAGGCCTCGCCCTCTTCCGCCCTTCCCCAAGCGGACGGTTTGGAGCATGCGCCTTGGAGCTTACGGCTTCTTCCAGGGCCCTCAGCTCGCTCGGGAAGAGGCGGGGCCTGCCTCTTTCCCACACTGCGTCGCGCGGTGAAGCGCGCGCGGCTGACGGACGTTCTGCATGCCGCCGTCGCCGCTGATTGTCCGTCCAGTGTGTGTGGGTCGGTGCCATGGCGGCCGCGCTGCTGGGCCGGGCCCTGGCCGCCTTTCCCAGCGCGCGGCACATTCTCAGGTAAAGGCGACGCCCGGGGCCGGCGGCGAAATTTGCGAGCGAGCCCATCTCCGGAGGGCCTGGGTCCTCCCGGGACGCCTGCCTGCCGCCCCGCTCCAGGCTCCCTCCTCAGCTCTCCTGCCCACATCGCCAGCCCCTGGCCGCCCTTCGCCCATCGTCCCCTCCCCCGTCGCAGCTTCCTTCGGGCGCCCTCTGTGATACATCACCCCCTCCCCGCTACTTACCGCCTCCCCTGTGCCCTGCCCTCCCGGGTGGCCCCGCTCGCAGGAGGGAGCGTACCCTTGGGCAGGGGTGATGGAGCCTTTCCGCCTCTTGGAAGTGGCTGATCCAAGCCTGCTTACAAAGGTGCGGGCTTGTTTCTGGAGGAACTCCTGCCCTGTGTATTTGGCTGGGGAGATGATGGGCTGCCATTGTTCGTTTGGTCTTGTTCTAGGGTCTGGTGATACTGTGTTTATATTCGGCTTAGAAACTAAGGGTCTCGTTATCTATTTGGGAGTTGAATTTATAAGTGAGCTTACGTAGTGATGTATTGCTGTTTGGTGAACACTTGTCTCACAGAACTACATACTCAGTGGAGAAGTGGTTTTCAAAACAGATCAGTTCCGGTAATTCTCCAAAGCCACCCCTGACAGCCTACATTCGTTTTGTAAAAGATCAGCAGCCTGTTTTTAGAAAACAAAGTCCAGGTAAGGAAGTCTAAAGAAATTTGGTATTGGAATAAATGTTATTGTTTAATAAACTTATTAAAAATGTAAAATCCTTTCATTTTAGTATATGAATTAGTTAAGATGTAAGATGTATAAGCAGCTCTGTTTTATTTCAGATGTATACTTTCTCAATTTTCTTTGGATAAAAACTAGACTTGTTTGTCTTGCTAGATGAATATTTGAGTCTGAAACTAAATATCATATGACTAAACTTTAGTAGCTTGACTTCAAAAGAACATACTAAAGAGATACACATCCAATAAAATTATATGTAAAGATTGAGTGTTAGATATGCATGCTGTCTATACTTGCTTTATGTTAACTCTAAAAATGTTACTTTGAATTTTAATTCATTTAGAGAATAAATATTTGTTATATGGACAAGATATTAATATGAGAACATTTTACAAAAGAACACCATAGAAGATTTGCATTGCAGTGATTAGTGTTCTGCTCTTGCATTTGAATATTTCTTTTCGTGCACATTAAAAAGATAATTTTTGTTCATGTAACAATGCCCAGTACAAACTTTTATTTTGATGTTTGATCTAGTGATTTGCTGGGTTTTGCAAATTGTGGGTCTGTCCGTAACCTAGATTGGGAAAGGGCAATATTTGTAAGAGCAGGTGTCTTTCTCCTGTATATTTTTAGTTGTCCTAAAGTATGTTTACAATAACAAGCACCACATAATGCTTTCATTCCTATTCATAGCCAAAGAAAACTGCAAAATCGAATGTTG
Organism: Pelusios castaneus; assembly: GCA_007922175.1. Taxonomy (NCBI): domain Eukaryota; kingdom Metazoa; phylum Chordata; order Testudines; family Pelomedusidae; genus Pelusios; species Pelusios castaneus. The sequence continues at coordinate 36,418,344 of ML685755.1, read as the reverse complement.
TGCTGCTATGGGAAAATTCATTTGGGAATAAGGAAACTTGGTATAATTGAGGACTAATGGGTATAGAAATGATTCTTTTAAAGTACTGAAACTAAATTATGCTTTATGATTATCTTGGACAAGTTTTGAGGTAACTCACTTCAAATCATAAAAAGTTGAGAATTCTTAAATTTTTTGATTGTAGGGAGGTAATAATCAGAAAGTTCTATTAAAATATGCCTGACGATCTTGTCCAGGTATGTACTGGATCCCAGTGCATGATCTCTTCCTATGACTTATTTTACAAATTGATGTATTCCATCCCATGGGCACAAAAAGATTTTTATAAACCATATAAAAGTATTATTCTTCCTCCTCCGCATAGCTTTCTTTTCTCCTAAAAGTTAATAGTCAAAATATGGCATTATTGAGTAGAGTTTGAAAGGAGAGGTTAACCCATGTAGTCGAAGTCTGCCTTGTCATCTTCCTATACTTTTGAGAGCAGGTTACTTACTAAATACTCAGGTTCAGTCATGTCCATAGTGGGGAAGTGGAACTGTCCATTTTGGAAAGGTGAAAAAAATAGGGAGGAAAAAAATTGAGCCTCTACCCTTTCCTTCACTAGGATATGTAAAAGAAAGCCTTGAAATATTTTTGTCAACAAAACCTTAACAGCTTCTGTTTAACCTGAAATGATAACATTATAGGAGTAAGTAGTGAAACCTTAAAAAAGGAAGGGCATTTTAGGCAGACTGCCTTTAAAAATGTTTGTGAAAATGATTGGTAGTTAACACTTACTTAATTTCAGTGGTTGACATTTTAGATGAAGTATCTGTCATTTGAAGATTCAACAGCCCTGCTTACTTAGTTAAGGCTTAAAAATCACCTATACCTGCTCTATTCCAGCAGATTCTCTGCCAAAACAAGGGAAGTTGGGTCTTGACTTCCCTAGTATTTCTAAATAAAAAACCAAAATAAAAACAAGCAGAAAATTTTAGGGTTTTGTTTTGTTTTACATTGTAAAAAAAGAAAAAAACATAAATCCAACTTTTAACAAAATTCTGTGCAAGTCTTCTCTAAACAAATGTCTGTTTCTGAAATGGTGATATTTGATTCCTAACAGACAGCTTAAAGAAGAGTTATTTTATTAATCTTTTGGTTATGGTTACTGTCGCATTAGGACAGGTTCTATGGAAAAGGAGTACCACTGTGTGGCAGAAAAATGCCAATAACAAGTTCTTTCCAGGGGATAACTGGAAAAACATTGCAAGCAGAAAATTGAACCTGTTTTATTTACTCTTTTCCTTGTAAACTCATAAGTTAAATTTTCTTCTATTTCACAGATTTGGGCATTTTGGAGATTACAAAAAAAATTGCACATGCTTGGAAGGAGCTACCAGCATCAGAAAAACAAGTAAACTTGATTTCTTTTTGTCTTATGTTATTTCATTTGCATATTGAGTCTTATCTTTGTCGAATGGGTTTAGTGTGGCTTATTTAAGGAACATTTGTTGTAAAGGTGGTAGCATGGCAACTGATAGTATCTGGGGTCCTTAGATTTTCTGGACCATCCTGATTGCACTTTTACTCTGGTTACTGGGACAAACTGTGTTGCTGAAATTGGTCTCTTCTGCTAACAATGAACAAAGATAAAGTGTGTACTGATTCTTTTAGGATGGTAGCCTTAAACACTTAATCATAAAGTGATGTTGACTTATTTGCAGTCCAAATAGCACCACTTCTTTCATGGTGAGAATTCCCAAAAGATAATATTTGAAGAATTGAGTATCTTCCTTGAGAGCTTGGTTATGGGATTATACAAGATTCTCTTGATCAAATAATGTATGTGGCCATTAGGATGATTACGAAGATAAGTGCCATTGTGTTCTTTAGCCTATTAATAAAAAGCTGGGGGTTTTTCCCCTCATCTGATCCTATTGGAACAAATTTCCTGGTATCTGCATGAGATCAAGTGTGGAGGAAAGCTAGCTGGTTGTGGTTCAGTCCAGAGGATATGAAGTAGTACTTGTAGGTTGTTAAGCAGTTGGAAGAAATGGCAAAGGATATATTGATTGACAACCCTGAGCATGGCATAGATTTACAATGTAGGAGTATGTCTACATCTTGGTTGGCTCATGGATGCTTAAGTAGCAACTATGGTCTGAAGCACTTGTCTCTATTCGCCCTGATGAAACAAGTGTAACAGTGTGTATTCTCAGATGAATAATTTGATATAATAATGTCTGTTACCTTTAGGCTAGACTCATTTTCTCTATATATCTATATCAGAGGCTCCCAAACTTTTTGGAATCACGCCTCCTTTCTGATTTTTAAGAAACCCTCATGCCTCCCCACCTCTCCTTTACCATCATCCAACCCTCTTTTAACAAAAATTCAATTTGTAATTGTACAAATAAAAATAACCACACATAGGTTTTCTTGATGCCAAAATTTTCACTATGAAAATTTCACAGGCTCATGTCCCCACCCCCAGATTTTCTTCATGCCCCCCCCAATTTGGGAACCACTGATCTACATCTTTTTACCATCTATAATTTAACTTAAACAGTGAATGTGCTAGCACGTCTTAATTAATTTGCTACACCAGAAATGTAGAGTACTGATGTTTTGTGACATGTACTAACTGCCATTTAGTTTATGGGTGAAGTCAAAGGTGTTTGTTTTAAACTGTAAAATCCTAAATGGTTTGGAATCTGATAAACTTGAAATGTGTGTGTGTCACCATGTGATATCTGGAGATATGGATGTGGAAGTGGGCTTCTGGGAGGGCATTTTCTAAGAAGGGGACTGCAAATCCAGAGTTCTTTGTTCTTCCATAAATATCTTGGCTTTGTTAATTTTTGGGGCCTGCTGTTAATGCACTTTTCCCCCTCGGGTGTTCATAGAAGAAACAAGCTGAAGTATTTAAGATGTTCAGAGAAGACTGAGGGGAGATTTGATAGCAACCTTCAACTACTTGAAGGGGTGCTCCAAAGAAGAGGGAGGTAGGCTGTTCTCGATGGTAACAGAGGACAGAGCAAGGAGCAATGGTTTCAAATTACAGCTGGGGAGGTCAAGGTTGGATATTAGGAAAAACTTTCTCACTAGGAGGGTGGTGAAGCATTGGAATGGGTTACCTAGGGAGGTGGTAGAATCTCCATCTTTGGAGATTTTTAAGGCCCGGTTAGACAAAACCCTGGCTGAGGTGATTTAGTGGGAGTGGTCCTGCTTTTTAGCAGGGGGTTGGACTAGATGACCTCGTGAGGTCCCTTCCATCCCTATTATTCTATGATTTGCAATGACTGTATTGGGGGGAAAAAACTGTTACATGGATTCTGATTTTGATATTTTGTTTTAATTATAGTGTAAAGCTACATGTTTTGTAATAAATACACTGTATAAATATTGTTGCTCAGGCATAGCACATAAGCTTGATGTATTATAGAGAATAATTACTCAGAAGCCCCCACATAATGATACTAACTATTCTTTTTATTTCTCTTGATCTCCTGTCTTTGTGCTGTGATTGCTCACATTTGGTGTGAGATCACATAATACAGTCTTTCCTCCTGAGGAGATTATGATCTTGGAAGTTAGGCTCTTGTGTGTTCAAAGTAATTTCCCTGAAGACATTATCTGTGTGATTTTTCTCTCCCCCCCCCTCCCCCATCTAGACTTAGTGCAAGACTGATGGAAACTCTTTCTTTAGCTCTTTTTGATCCTTGAGGGCTGAAGTAGAGGTATATTATAAGCCAGGTCCCCTGGTATAATTGCCACCCACTGCAGAATATAAATGCTGCCCTTGGAACATTCCAAGCCAGTTCCTTCTTAACAGCAGTTTTCAAAGGAACTGACTGTTGGAGGCTGCCTCAGTTTGTCCATTGCTCCAGTACTTCTTTAGTTCCCAGAAACATGTAAGGAATTTATCTTCAGATTTCTACATCAGCTTTTCTGTCAAATTAGCTATCTATATTTTTGAGGCCTTTGCTTTGTATACTTTGGTGACTCTCAGCAATTTGGAATCTACTTTGTTGCTCGAGTGCCACTCGATTTTTGTCACTTGACTACTTCAGTACTCCATTTGTTGTCATTGTTGTGGTCAGGCCCACCCACCTTGGCACCCAGCAGTGGCGTGAACTTTGCGGCCGCGGAGCCACCCAGTAGCTGGTGGCCACAAGCAGGGCAGAGGCACCGATGCCTCTGCTCTGCCTGCGGCTGTAGGGCCCTACAGCTGTGAGTGGAGCTGACGTGCCAGTGCCTCTGTCCCGCTCACAGTTGCTGGTTTCTGACCCCATGGCTGCGGCAGCAAAGTTTGCACCACTACCAGCCCGGGCACTGTGGCTTTTCCCCTCCCACTTGCAGGGGCCTGGTTATGCCCCAGTTTGTGGTGCCAGCAGTGTTCTAAAAGTACAAATGCTTGAGTTTGTTTCAATGCCACAGTGCTTTTAGGCATTCTTCCCCCTACCAGGACCAGAAGGAGGGGGTTGCTGCTACCAGGGTCCCAGTTTTGCCTCCCCCCAACCCCACCCAATCAATCAAACTCTGCCTAATGGTGCCAGGAGTGGATCCGCCATACAGTAGATGTGGCCTCCAGACCAAAAAGTTTGCTCACCCCCGGTCTAAAGAAGTTATTATTCATGGATTTTTTATTTTTTTTCCCTTGGGAGAAGAGAGTCAGGACAAAGACATGGAATTACACTTGGCAGGTGGGGAATTCATGTTATAAGAGCTCTTGCAGGCATTGATTATTTCTAGGGACTCTGGGAAGCCTGTTAATTCTGTTCACTGCACAGCAGGCCAAAATCTGTACCTGCTGTAGTCTCCATGGTTTGGAAGCTTCTTTGATCTTTTGAGGTTTTTTAAAGGTAAGTTTAGCTTTAATCAGTTAGGTTTGCTTATTTTGGTTGTTTTCATGGTTTTTATGCTTATAGCTATATGAAGCAGCTGCAGAGGTAGACAGACAAGCCTACAAAGAAGAGCTGGCCTTGTATCAAGCACAGTTAAGTCCAACCGAGAGAGTTGCTTTAAAGGAAGAAAAAAGACAAAAACAGGCAAAGAGAAGAGCATATAAGAAAAAGAGGGTAAGTGCTCAAAATGTGTTTATTTTCCCTTTCAAGCTAACTTGATGTATTAATCTGGTTGTTTGAAATAGTTATTAGACATGAAGCATGGTTACAATGCAAGGCTAGAAGTAATATTTAAAGGAATGCTATCAGGTTAAAAATCAATCTTAAATCATTACTGATGTTTCCAATTTGGTTCTCACTATGCTATACTTTTTTCCATTTCACTTAACTGAGACCATGAGAACAGAACAGCCAGTTTCATCTTCTAGTGCATAACCTGCACAGTCCTGAAATATTTGGTTACATATGCTGCAAAGCCAGTTATTAACCATGATTTGCTGCAGCCTGGAACTGTCCCCTGTGTCCATGGTGAAGATGGCACATAATTCTATCAAAAAGAACAGACTAGGTAGCAAGCACTCCATTCTAGTTACCGTATTTTTCGGACCATAAGACGCACCTGACCATAAGACGCACCCAGTTTTTAGAGCAGGAAAACAAGAAAAAAATATTCTGAACCTAATAGTACCGGTAAACTAAATAGAAGAGAAAAGGAAGGGAAGAGAAAGGAAGGC
>ML685755.1:36364772-36412324 GCA_007922175.1 Pelusios castaneus | reverse complement strand
CCCCCGATCCCCCAGCGGCTCCTGCCATTCTTCAATTTCCGATTCCTTAGGGAATCGGGGGTTCACTGGTTCGGACTATAAGACGCACCCTCATTTTCCCCCCACTTTTGGGGGGGAAAAAGTGCGTCTTATGGTCCGAAAAATACGGTATTTCATCTACTGATGGTGTCCAGGAGGCCTGTCAGAAGGGAGCAGCAGCTTCAAGGAATTCTTAGCTCCTCACCCCTCCACAGTCTGCTCTTGTGGTTTCCCTATATTTAACAGCCACACATCAGCGAACCAACACATCTCTCCATATCTGTGAATAGCTTTCTATACCATTTTTTTTCCCCTGCTACTCTATCCCTGTGGTTGTCTGGGGGACTTTGTCTGGTAAAAGAGGAACTTTGGGCCAGTAACACAGAGGTGTCCTGGAAATAGCTTTCCATGAGAATCCAATCAAGGATGTCATCCGCTGGCTGTGTCTGTCCCACCGCCTCTGAAACCATTGTAGACACCAACACATATACTAGAGATGGGTGGTAGGCTTGGGACTTCAGATGTCATTTGTGTTCTTGATAAGGAGTGCCTTTTCTATCCTCTCTTTCAGATAGTTGTATGTAAGGATAGGGAAGTGATGTGGCCTCCCTCTGAAGCCAACACTGAGGGGCTGACACACGCCACATAGTGGGCAGGCCTGGGGATGTGCAAGGGCGAGACAGGAAGATGAAGTATAAAGGCCAGACTTTGCAGCTCATTCAGAGGGAAGCAGTTGGAGGATAAGGAGGTTTCTCCCCCAGGGCTAGGACTTGACCCCGACCCTGTTAAAGGCCCACCTGAGCTATCTACTAGCTGGAGCCTAGGGGATCGGCTGGAGCTACCTGGCACTGGGAAGCACTGCTTGCTGACAACAACTTGGAATTGCTGCCTGCCTCTTGTGACTGACTTGTTGGACTTGCTGGATGCTAGCAATGCTGTGGGCCTGCTGGGACTGCCCCTTGCAATTTACCCCCAGGACACTAACCATGACTGGGCTACAGATACCTGAGCACAGGGGTAGAGGAAGTAGCCCATGGATAGCTGACCTCAGGCCAGCTGTGTTCAAGCCCAGGTAATTGTCACTGAGTTTTGGCTGGAGCCTAGTTGACCCAGTGACAGATTATTCTGCCACTGATAGGGCCCTGGTCTGGGACGTAGTGGAGTTGGGTTGGCCTGCGTCCACCTCCCCCTTATAACCTCACCACTGGTGTGGTAACTTCACCTTGCCCTTTGAAGCGTTCTAGGGCCATAGACTGCTTTGCCTGCCCAACCCTGCCTGAAGACCAGGGCTACTGACTGCTTGCTTTGCCTGCCCCAATCTGAGGAAGAGCTTAGGCTCTGGACCCATTGTCGCACTGCCCTACCAGAGGGCCAGGGCTCCTAGACCCATCAAGGGCTGGGTAGCAAAGCAATGCAGCCTCCCTCTGAGGCCAATGCACCAGGATGACCCCAATCTGTTACAGTAAATCTTTGGAAATTGTATTATTCCTCTGCTGTGCTTTTCTGACTCATCCCTTACAAGAGGAGGGATTGCAGGGTTCTTTATTGCTGAACAGACTGGTCATGTTTCCTTTAGACCTGTTTTGCTAGGTCTGTTTCCTTTTCTTCCACAAAGGTAACAACCTTTTCTCCCCTTCCAAGCACTTGCAGTATTTTAAACCATTTAGCACTTCCTTCTGAAGAAGATTTAAATCCGCCCAATTTATAGGTAGCAGCTGTCAAGATGAGGTGAGAATATCTCTGGATGATTCCCTGACTTTTAGATTGTAACCCGCATCTCTCCTGACTACTCTCTCTAGAGATTCCTTTGCAAATCAGGTTCTCTGTTTCAGCTATGACTAAGCATTAAGAGGACTATAAATAAGGTAAAGTAGACAATGATCAAGTTAATTTGGGCCTTCCAGATTCAGGTGTTTCACAGGCCAAATAGGACAATCAAATCCACTGGTAATCATAAGGCCCAAATCCAAAAAGAGTAAACTAAAAAGTAAACTCTCAGACATTAACTCTTATCATAATAAGAACTCCAAGATTAAGAAATGTAAATATTCTCCTTCCACTCCTTCATCTTCCCCTGAATAAGGGGAACTTTTGGATTTAAAGATAGAGGTAATGGAAGAAACATTTCAGGAAAAGCTCTTTAAAGCAACCTGTTTTGATATAATGCAGTGGTCCCCAAACTGCAGGGCACACCTTTCAGAGGGGGCTTGGAAGAACGTCTGGGAGAGGCATAGCAGGGCCCAGGCCAGCCCCTATGTGGGGTGAGAGCACCACACAGTGCCATGCTTTCCTCCAGCTTGGCCCTGGCCTTGGACCCTAGCCCCCAGGCCCACTATGGGCCCTGGCCGCAGCCCAGCTCCCAGCCTGGAACTCTGACTCCGGCTCCTAGGTGTGTGTGGACCGGTAAGGGAATAGAGACAAAAAAATAAAAGGTTTGGGTACCATTGATTTAATGCTTTGCAATGTAGTTACCTCTCAGTGTGAGTCAAGAGTCTGTCTAATGAGTGCAGGAAAAATGCTCATCAGTACTTCTGCACTGTCTTGAAGAAAGAGCAATTTATCTTCCTCTGATCAATGCTTGAAAATACCATAAAATCACAATTGGAGCAATCCAACAAATGAAGGTTCCCAGGCAAGGCCAGAAATTTTATGCTGTGTTTAGTATCAAAGGCAGATTGTTAACCTGCATAACATAAATGTGACAGTAGCCTTCCTAGTAAATGAACCACTCATTTTTTCCAAGAAATCCATTGAGAGCCAAATAAAAAAGAAACTGAGACATGATGTGCAGCCCTCCATAGTTCTGTTCATGTAACTAGTCATGATCCTTTCCTCTAGGGAGCTCAGATCTAGCCTGTTGCCTCAATCTCTTTTGACGTATGAGTTTTTTTCACATGTGAAGACTAATTCAGTGTAAATCTTTGTCTCTTGTCCACAGTGCAGTGCAATTTTTCAGTAAGAAATTGATCTTTTTGTAAACTGTTTGTTTTTTTAGTAAGTGTAACATGGCCAATTAAAAGCTAATTGTATAATCAACTTGATAAAATGAGTTCCAACAAATTATAAAAAATTTGCCTTCTTAAATCTTTTTTTTAGGAAACAACAGTGCTAGGAAAGCCTAAAAGACCTCGTTCTAGCTTTAACATTTTTATGGCTGAACACTTCCAAGAAGCCAAGGGAATTTCAGGCCAGGTAAGCAAGACAAGATTGGTTAACAAGAAAGAAACCTGAAGTAAAAACTGTTATCTTGCAAAATTTGTTCTAGATTCTTTTATGCGTAACTATTCCAACAGTTTAGTGTTTCTGAATCTTTTCTAGGTGGAAGTGGGAGTCTTCAGGGCATGGTTTAACACTTGCTGCTAATTGCTTGCTATCTAAACTGAGACACTCAGGGGATACATGGACTTAACTAGATCAGAAGGTCTTGCAATACTGTATACTCTCAGAGTTGAGACTTACTCGGTATCTGAAGAATTCCATTTGTTCCCTGCTTCTTTCTTAGGTCTAAATACAAGGTTGTATCAGTTTAATGAAGACCTCATCTGCATAAGAAATGTGCACTATTTTAACTTCAGGTTTGACCTTAAACTGATTGGATTAAACCAGTAAAAGTATTTGTGCGGCCGTGGTGACTTTGGTTTAAGTGTGGCTTATTTTGGTTTAGCTTCAGCTTGCTGCAAATGGATTTAAATAACTAAGCCACACAATTGGTTGCCTCAGGTTAACCAAATCAGTACTTGTCTACAGAGTGCGGTAATGCATACTACCAGATGTGATTTCTATGTATGCTAATGTGTTGATTGGTCTGTATACACACTGCTGCTGTGCACTCAAGTTTCTGTAGTGTGTTTTAATATAGTACTATTTCAAACAGCACTACATGAAAACACACCAGCAAGGTCTACAAATGCAAAACACAAAATCAGTTTAAACCATAATTATAATTGATTACTTAAATCACTTTGCCTTAAATTGATCTGATTGAACAGAAAACTATATTTAACCCATGCTCAACATCAAGGCCATTAAATTCTCAGTTAGTGTGACTTAATCCTGCAATGACACTTGATTATATGGAGGAGGGTCAGTGGCTGAATCAAGGCATTTCTGAAATGATCCATTCATACAGTCAACCAGCTTGTATTCCCTGGAACTAAGATGATCAGGAGTAGTAAATCTAAACTGTGTCTTGTGAAGGTGTAGGTCACTGCTGACTATATGGGCAGCAACAGAAAGATGTTGATGATCACCTTGGCAAGCCTTCCATAAATATCTGGTTTGCTTATTTACCCTTGAGCTTTTTAGTGAATTGGGGGTTGGGGAGGGTGGGGATTTTTTCACTTTTGCATAGGAGCAATGGTTTGAATGGTGAGGGGAAGGATCCACCTTCCAAAAAGTCAGATTATCACTATGAATGGTGCCTTCATTCCACCTTCTTTAGGCCCTTCTCTTTTATTTCTAACTATCTTTCTCATATTAATCCTGATTACTGTTTGTCTTATATTTGTTGTCCCTAGTTCTAATCCTCTTTCTGTGACTGACATTCTGTATGCCTATGAGCAAGTCAATTCACCTCTATTTCTCTATCTGTAAAAAGATATCAGAATTACTATTCTCAATGTATCTATTTCATGAAAATTTTGACAGTTGGAATTTATAAACCATGCAAAGGTCAAACAAATGTTTACAAACAATGAAATCAAGATGTCTAATTTGTAAAGTGTGTGCAGAGAGCACTTCAGAGATGTTTGTTTTCATGTTGATACTTGTGCATTAAGCAGCATGGGTGTGCTGGTACTCTGTTCTGGCACATACTGTCTCAGCTCAATAGTGTTTAAGAGCCGAAAGAACGGTGTTTTGCCTGGACTCAAAGGTGTCAACCAATTTTGCTTTAAGATGACTTAGTCCTTTTTAGTTTTTACACTTGAAAGTCTCATGATCCAAATTTTCTAAACGAGTTTAAGAAGTTTGTAAAGCTTTGATTGTTATAAAAAACTTACTCAATTCTTTTGTAGGCAAAGATGAAAAATTTATTTGAAGAATGGAAAAATCTATCCAGTTCTCAAAAACAGGTATGTGTCTGGTTTTTTATGAGGCTCCAGTCCAATGTTAAGTTTCATCCATCTACAGATTGACTGAGTCATTCTGACTGCAGGACTCTCTTGTAAATTGTAGTTATGCTAACTCTTTATTACAGTAAAAAATCCTTTAAATTTTATTTTCATTTATTTTATAAATTCTTTAAACAAATTATACTTTGAGCTGAGATGTCTCGTATTAATTCTTAACTCAGCAGTGAACACATCTTTAAAAATATTGGTAAAATTTCATTAAGCAATGGCATGGGTGGGTGGAAGTGGGGAGGAATGTTGAAATTCCTGAGCATATTGGGAGGGCGGGAGATTGGAAACAAATCATTTACATTTTTCAAATTAACTTCTTGCTCTCATAAATGAGATTTTTTTTTAAAAAAAAAAAATGGTAATGGATTTGGTTCTCATAGAGAATGAAGCCTTCTGATATGTCTAATAGGCATTTTTAGAAATAACATTATATGCATGAGGGAGGAAAAAACCTTACTTTGTGGCTTTTTTTACTATCTTGAGCAATGCAGTAAGTATAATGCTCCAGATCTGTATATAAGAATATCTGAAGCATTCCACATTGAAATAGGCCAGTTGGTTTTTTTACACTTCCTTAATCTTGCCTTTTACAAATTTTTTAACCTGGCATTCCTTGTCTCAAATTTCCTTTGTCTAGATGTTTGCTTGAATTAGAGCACATGGCTATTTTATATTTCATATTCTCTCTACAGAGAGAACTGAATTTAAAATTGGTGGTGCAGAAATATGTTTTCTCTTTCCAGCTTTAATCCCTATGTACCTCAGCTTCATCAAACTTGTACTCCAATTGCAAAACCTTAAACAATCTCAGAAATGGTAAGGCAGAATTGTTTCCCAAATGTTTGGAATGTGACAGTCGTATGTGCTGATCTGTTGACATAATTGATACAAAAGAATATGATCTTATTGTTAAGGTTTTGTATTAGAGTGTAAATTTGAAGTAGAAGTTCTGTATTGCTTTTTGGTATTTGTTGGAAACAAAAGTCCCACAGAGTGTTGGAGTACATTATCAATATTTGAATGGAGAGAAGTGCACAAGTCTTTCTACTTAGCTTTTTCTTTCCATTCTTCTAAAGCTTTGGGTGGAAAGAATTTGTCTTCCTGTAACCTTAACTGCATTTAGAGGCAGAATTTCTCAGCTAATATTTTACTTAGCAATGGGAATAAGGAAGTTAAAGATTTTATTTGAGGGCTTAATGTATCCGTGCAAATAGCTAACATACTTGTAATGTGCCAGTAAGAAGACTTAATGCAGAGAATACTATATTGTAAGCTCAAGACAGGAACTGGACTATCTGTAAAGCACCATGCTATACAAATAGTTTTCCTAATATTTAAAATTGAAAAGGCAGTTTCTCATTGAAGTATTCAGACTGAAATCTAAACCTTGTTTAATTCCTCATGAGTTTAGCTAATGCTTTTATCCAGTTTAGCTGAAATTGCTTAAAACATTCTAAAAGAGTAAAGTTGCAAATTTTAAATATACAGTTGTCTGAATATTCTACCTCCAATGTAAGGCCCTAAAATGGAGGGAAGACTGAAGGTGTGTGAGGCAGGGGCCCTGAAGGTCTCAAGGAGCTTAAGAATTGAGAGCTCTTAAGGAAGTGAAGAGAAATGTTACTGAGTAATTTGATTTGAAATAAACTTCTTTGTCTTTTAAAGAGATAGGTAACTTAGTATTCAGGAGCTTAGAGCATTAGTGCTTTCATTTGTGAGTGAATTTGCTTTTAAAAAACAGATGCTTCAAACACTTCTGGAGCACTGGGGAGGGGGAAATGATATAGGATTTGGCAGAATTTCCATTTCCAGCAACTGCCAGAGTTTTAAGGAAATATTAACATTTAACATTATTTCAGACATATGTACAGCTTGCTGAAGACGATAAGGTTCGGTATGAAAATGAAATGAAGTTGTGGGAGGAGCAAATGGTTGAAGTTGGACGTGAAGATCTTATACGTTTCAAAAGTAAACACAAAAAGTCAACAACTGCAAAAAAGAACAGTGAAAAAAGTTTAAAAGAAAAGAGTTAAAACTAAAGAAAATATAAAGAAATAGTTTCTTCATCACCTGAGATTATGGCAAAATTAAATACTAAAAGATCTGAAGAATAAAGCTGGTACATGTTTTATTTTTAATCACGATTGCCATGACTGTATTTTCCTTGTAAGTGTTAATGCACTTAGCACTAGCACTGAAGTTTGGGAAAGATAATGCGATGGGATATATAAGAATAAAATTGGGTAAGAGGGATTTGAATGTCTCTCTCAGAAAAGTCTAGAGAAATGATCTCTGCAGGTGTAACAAAGTCTGTATGAAAGTAAACCCTATTAATCAACCTGTGAGTATTTTTTATATTGAGTGATCATGATGGGAAAAGCATTCTTCATCTGACAATAATGCAAACAGGTGTTAGTTTTTATAATTTATAAGAGATTTTTATGAAAACAATATTACCTTCTAGATGGTGGGAGGTAAAATTTTAATTTAAAACAGAGGCATGATCTATTCCAGGACTTGAAAAACATAGCGGCATGCTAAGAGCCAGCCTGAAAAATAAGGTATTCCCTGCCTCTGGGGAAAAAAAGAAGCTGTCCGGGGCACTTTCAGCGATGAGGGCAATGCCGCTGAAACTGTTGGTGCCAACGCTTTTGTAGGCTCCAGGGATCTGCAGCACAGCTAGGCACCATGGCAACCAGGGTTTGTTGAGCCCGTCTATTCCCTCCTTAGTGATGATAGTGCGTGTAGTAGCTGGAAATAAATAACTAGGTATGTTGTTTTTTTTTTTACTCATTTCAGTTTGAGCCATGACAGGTATAAATTTCCAAATTATGTACACATTTAGTTTATTTCCATTCATAGTCCTCTGTGTATGTCATTGAATGTACTACACATTTGTGTCCATTTTAATTACATAGAATAAAAAACAGTTGAGTTTTGTATGAAATATTTTAACTTGTTTTACTCCATTACTTCATTCATATATCTACAAAACATCATTTTATTATCACTTTGGGGATAATTTCCAAGAAAATCAATAAAGAACTTTTTTTAAAAAAAAGTAGTTAAACTTTTACAAAATGATGTTTAATTTAGGAATAAAAGTGGACTTTGTCAAGATCTGATTGGTGTCTTTTTGGAGCCTTCTCCTTCCCTTGCTAAAGTCAGTGGCAAAACTCCAGGCCTCTAGAAAAATTTAGGAGTCTCCCATTTCCCAAAAACTATTTCAGGCATGTAGTTAAATAATTGTACCTAACTGAAAGCAATTCCAGATTACTTTATATTTGCAGAATTTTCTGCTTGAATGAGGAAAAAGTCATAGTCTTCTGAACTTTCTATATCTTAAGTTACTCTTCTATTCCTTTTTGAGCTCACTTATGTTTTATTTTTGAGCATCCTTCGGTTGCTGCTGCTACTACAGGCTGGAAGTACTGTGAGGGCTGTGTACCTTTCCCTCTAATTAATCTTCAATAGCAGTAGGAAGAAGACGATAAAGAATTGTATTCAGTGAAAATTATTTGATCATTTCTAATGCAATCATTGGACGTGTAAATAGGACTATTGAATTTTACCTTTGTATTTGGCATTGGCTGTCAGAATATTGTGTCCAGTTCTTGTATCTGCAGTTAAAAAAGGATGTGGAAAAATTGGAGTGGTTTGAAGAAGACATGAGGATGATTAAAGGATTGATTGATATAAGGATGCCTTGTAGTGTTAGACTCAACTTAATCTATTTATTTTATCAAAAAGAACATAAGAGGTGACTCTATTAATCTTGAGCAGGAACTTGATGACAGAGGGGTCTTCAGTCCAGTCCAGTGGCTCCCAACCTTTTGGAGTGAAAGTCCCACTAGTTAACACCAGCTAAAACACATGCCACTCCCTGACCTAGCCATAAGTATATATCGCGATGTGTGTTTATAGGGATTATACTAATATCACTAAATAACCTTAATAATAAATTACTCTCTCTGCTTACAGAAACAGCCATCCCCTGAAATTTTGGTGGCAGCATACAGCAAACAGTGTGTCCCCCACCCCCATGAGAAAGCATAGCAGTGACCCTTTTTTGGAGCTTTGAGAGTAAAGCTGCCATTGCTGCTGGAAAAAAAAAATCTACAATTGCCAACACTTTGGCGGTGCTGTGACCCCCTCACTTCCCCCTGCCAAAAATCAGCACCCAGAATGCCACACCTCACCAGAACCAATCTAGCAGCATGGGAAAGGGTGCTGCGTCCTGCTCAAAACTGGCTCTCATGACACTTTTGGCACATGCACTGGGGATTGCTGACCTGTATATGAAAAAATTTTCATAACTGTATATCAGATACAAGAGAAAAGGAAGTAGAAAAATTTAATAAAACACCTTGTCATTACTAAAATGTTTAAACAGCACATCTTTTGGGACCGAATCACGCTTGAAATGGTTAAGTGAAAAGAGGTGGTCACTGGTAGTTGCTGGAAATTCATGTAACTTGTAGTTGGTGCTTATTTCAAAAGCTTCTGTAGCTAAATTTATTTTGGTATTGGCTATTTACCAGACTTCTTCCCAGTTAGCTCCACATTCTATCCAGTATGTTGCATCATTGTTGAAAAATATCACATTTTTTCTAAAGAGAAATAGATTCCATTTTGGAAATTGTGATCAACCAGAAGAATTGGCAGTTACAGACAGGACTTTTCTCCTGTTAGTTATTAGCAGAGCATTTAGTTTTTGAAGTATCGCTGCTGAATTCAATGGTTTTGGCTACCTTGACAGGAAAGTAATTTAGTATATGGTACTGACTATTGCAAAATCCCTAACTTCTAGGCATGTAAAAAGTCACAGGAATGCCCCTGCACTTCACAAAGCCTAAGGTAGGTGCTTAAACTCTCAGTACAATGAATGGAGAAAGAGGGTCCTCAGAATATGATTTAGAAGGTAGGCAGACATCTGAAACAGTTTCTGGGTGGTCCCAACAGGAGGTGAGGATATGTGCTAAGCTTCCCCTTCTCCTGAATTTGATGCTTAATTATCACCTGCAGGAAGACCTCAAGCTCTGCCTAGAGACCCCTGAGTGGGAACCCCTTTTCCTGGAGTCTGTCAGCTCCGGTGCCTAAACTGGGTGGTGTTCAAATGAGCTGGGCAAGTGCCTAAGTTCCCACCTTTTGCTAAAACAGCCAGAGCAGGTGGTGGTGCCTGTCTTGAAACTTACACCCAGGGGCTAGAACTCCTGTTCAAATCCTCTATCTAATGCATTTGTTCTAACCATTGGACTAGAAGTCATACAATGGATGCAACATAGAGCCACATTTTGAATGGGAGCTGATGCCCCTTAGGTAAGCTAGGCATCCCTTCCTATTTTTTCTCTTATGCCGGAGATAGGTATCCAAATCCCTAATGTCATGTCACAGTGGGCATGGGTGGCAGTACCACGCAACACAGCTTGGGATAACTCTGACAGTGTAGGTGTTTGGAGGGTTTAGCGGCCTAAAAAAATTGAGGGATTACGGTGGAGCCTAAATTTGGGACCCGAACGGGCCATTGAGGCTGCGCCTAAGAAACAAAAAGGCAAATGAAAAGAACACAATTAAAAAAAATATTCCGACTTCTGGGTGCCTGGCTCATGACTTTTGGACCCCGGGACTGTCAGCCGGGGGGGGAAGGGCCGACAGTGAGGTGGAATTGCCGTCGATCTCTCTGAGACGGATTTACCGGTATTTTCAGCTCAGAGACCGCCCGCCTCGGGCCGGCCTCCTCCTTCCCCGCCTGCCACCAGCCTATCGAGCTTCCCGGTGCGTTCGCACCAATCAGCAGTTCCCCCGCGCGTCTACGCCCAAGGGCAGCTGGCCTTCCACCCAGCCGGCTTCCGTTCCGCAGATGTCACTGAGCATGCTCAGCGAAGGCCTCGAGGAGCGGGAAGCTGGTGCGGTGTTGGGACCATGCCGGGCGGGGAAAGCGGAGGCTCTTTGCAGGCGGGCCGAGGGGCCGCCGTTCGGAAGGCCTGGAGGGGCGCGTGGCCGCGGCCGCTCACTAGGGCTGCCGGAAAGTTGCAGCAGTTCTTCAGTCGCGCGCGTCTCTGACGTTTGCGGCAGCTGCCTAGCCCGGGCCGTAAAGCAGCGGGGGTCGGAGATGTAGGGCGCAGGCGCCGGTCTCGGCCCGCGAAGAGCTGCCGGGCGGGATGGGGCTGCTGGAGCGGTGCGAGGCGGCGTTCGGCACCGCCGACCTCTATCAAGTGCTGGGCGTCAGGCGGGAGGCGTCGGGGGCCGAAATCCGCCGCGGTTACCACAGGGTCTCGCTGCGGGTCCACCCGGACCGCGCTGCCCCGGACCGCCAGGAGGAGGCGACCCGGCACTTCCAGGTGAGCCCGCGTTGGCCGGGGCCCGGCGGGCGCCGCTCTGTGTCAGAGCCGGGCCCAGGCGGAGCGCGGGGGGGACGCGTCGTGCATCCCTGCAGCAGAGGCTGTCGAGTGCGGGGCGGGTGACTGAGCCGCGGGAAGGGGCCGGGCGGCGCCGGTGCGACTCGCTCGGAGGGTGACGGGTTTTTCCTCAGCTCCTAGGCCAGGCGTACGCCGTGCTGAGCGAGCCGGACCAGCGCGCGCTCTACGACCAGCAGGGCCTTGTAGACGAGGAGTCAGAGGCGCTGAGCCAGGACCGCAATTGGGAGGAATACTGGAGGCTGCTCTTCAAAAAGGTAGGGGTTGTGTGTCACTCGGCCGTCTCAGCACTGCTACTGGAAGCGTCCCAGAAAGAGGCTCCTCGGAGGTCTTGAATTGATGCTCCAGAGAGGAGGGAGCTAGGCTGTTCTCAGCAGTAACAGAGAACAGAACAAGGAGCAATGGTTTCAAGTTGCAGCTGGGGAGCAGGGAGGTCGAGGTTGGATATTAGGAAAAACTTCTGCACTAGGAAGGTGGTGAAGCACTGGAATGGGTTACCTAGGGAGGTGGTGGAATCTCCATCTTAACATTTAAGGCCGGATTAGACAAAATCCTGGCTGGGATGATTTAGTGGTAGTGGTTCTTCTTTTAGCAGGGGGTGGACTAGATGACCTCATGAGGTCCCTTCCAGCCTTAAGATTCTACCATGCATAATAATGTCTGTGGCTGGTGCTTGCTTTAAAAATGCTGCTGCTGTGGTTAAATAGGAAAACCTGTTTCCTTTCCTGGCTGGGATGATTTAGTTGGAGTTGTCCTGCTTTGGACTATGCCTCCTGAGGTCCCTTCCAGCCCTCACTTTCTCTGATTCTATCAATCATAGTTGCTCTAGTGTTATACTGTCCTGGGCAGTTGGTAATTCTGTTGCTTTAGCTGAATTAAAACCATTCACTGATGAGTGGGGTAAATTGACAAGATGGTGTAGGTGTAAAGCTGGAGCAAAGTGATTGTTAGGGCTTTAGAAAAAATCTTGAAGACGATGGTGGGGAGAAAAGATTTACATCGGCTCAACATAAACTCACTGGATTGCCTTCAAGTTTCAGTCAAGAGTGGCTCACTGCAATGTGTTAATAGTTTATTTTGATCACATTTGGGACAATCTCAGACTGTAGTGATATCAAAGAAGAGGAAAAACACATGATCTTTCAGGTGACACCAATAATAGTTATTTCAGTGGGCTTTCATCATGAGATGCTGGGGACACAACTGACTCTTGCACTTCACTTCCTTCTGGAGATATCCTGGAGGCTGGTACTCTTAAAATAATGTAGTTCTGGAATCACATTAAAATTCAATGTTGGTATCTCTTCTCTTCAACTTGAATGTGTAGCTGCTTACTGGCAAATGTGGCTCCCATAATAACCTTGCAATCCCTCTAGGGGTCACAACCCCCAGTTTGAAAACCCTTGGACTAGTTCCTCTGCCCATTTCTCATCTCATTTTATACTCTGTGAAAGTTTAATTTAGAAGCCAGATCAGCTTACTTTATACTGCTTGATGATAGGACTGTATTCACTCACACATAGTAAAGAGACTTATGAAGGGTCTTCCAACAGTCAAAGATAGAACTCCACTTTGGAGCCTTAACTTAATCTGTACTCAGTTTATGAGGCTCTCTTTGAGCCTTTGATTGACTATTCACTGTTTCACCTGTCAACCAAAACGGGATTCATTAGAGCCATAATGTCTGCCAGAGGAGTAAGTGAACTTCAAGCTCTGTTGACTGATCATTTGCCCTTCAAATGCCCTTCATTTTTCCACAAGGGCAAAGTGGTTCTCTGTCCCAACTCACATTTTAAATAAGGGATAACTTATTTCAATTTCTACCAATTGGTATATCTGTCAATATGTTTTCTTAGATCCCTCGTTCATTCAGGCAAAGCAAAACTCCATATGCTAGGTGCTGAAAGAACACAAAACTACTGCTCAAATGCTATCTAGTGGTTTAGGCCAATGGTTTTCAAACCACAGGTCAGGACCCAGTACTGTGTTGCAGACCTTCAGGTACTGGGTTGCAGTGCCCCCGTTGCTGCTGCCGAAAGACTGGAATGCATTGCTAAAAGTATAATTATTGGGTCTTAGGCATAAATGATTTTTTTTCCAACTGGGTCCTGAGGGGAAAAAAAATTGAAAGCCACTGGTTTAAGCTATATATTGAAAAGAGCTACAAATTAGCCTTGTTCTCTCTCCTGTGAAGATTAAATAGCATTCCACAAGAGCCATGAGGGCCTCCTTGGTATGCCGTTAGCATATTCCCATTGTAGAAATTTGCAGAGCTGCTACGTGGAGCTTTATCTGCATATTTATCAAACACCACGCACAAAGACTTAGTATCCCAGTAGGATGCTTTGTTAGAGCAGTACTTCAGCCTCTGTTCAATTCGGATTCCACATCCCACTTTCCTAAGATGACAATACTGCTTTTCAAATGGTCCCAGGAGTTTGGATGGGTAATTAAAACTCTCATTTCTCTTTTTTTAGAATTATTTTAACACCAAATTTTGGACTGGAAAATGTGAATGTTTCTTTAAATTTATTTTCTAATCTGACTTGGAGAATTTGTCTTCTGTGGGAAACAAATCATGTAATTCATGATATTTTAACTTCATTTTTAAAATTTCAGATCACCGTAAAAGATATTGAAGACTTTGAAAAGAAGTACAAAGGTTCAGAAGAAGAGTTGGCTGATATTAAAGCAGCATATAAGGATTTTAAGGGAGATGTGGACAAAATTATGGAATCTGTGCTATGTGTTGATTATGCAGATGAACCAAGAATACGGAAGATCATACAAGAAGCCATTGACTCTGGAGAAGTTCCATCCTACAAACTCTTTGTAAAAGAATCTAAGCAAAAAATGAATGCAAGGAAAAGGAGGGTATGTTACTGTACCTGCAAGGGCTCAAAGGGGGAAATTATTGAATTTTTACAGTTGGCCTTTTTTCAAATCCATGTAAACTGTGTGCATCACTTTATTTAAAAATTCCCTCTCCGTTGGAAAGACGTGGTATGAGTTTTGCAAAGACACAACTGTGACACCATTGTGAGTTGCTGGACTTAAGTTTGAATCTGAGTCTAGAAAATTCCCATTTTGTCTTCTCAACAGAACTTAGTTTTTCAAATATCTTGTCTTCTGACTGCAGTCAGTTTGTAGCTAAGTGTTTCAGTACAATAATAGGCTCTTATTTTCTACTTGCATTTCATCTGTTTGAATATCATAAGTGTTGCTAACAGGGTATCAAAGTTCAAAATAGTGGTGCAGATCAGTGTTTCTTGACCCAAATTTAAAGGGACAATGTTAGGCCAAAAAATTGACTTTTGGAGTCCTACCACATATTCACAACGAATTCAGCAGTTTTAACTTTTACTATTCAACCATCAATAACATTCAGATGTGAAGAAGCAAAAACATGATAGGGTTTCCTAATAGTGGAACCAGTATTGGACATTTGTTTTAACATAGATCACACTTCTTTGAGGGCAAACAACCTTGAACAGTTTTTTTCCCGTAAAGTTTTTGCTACTTTGCTCCTCTCGTTTGTATTTAAACAAGGAATAATTCAATAATTGTTGTAATAGAACTTTGATAAAATAATGTGCTGTTTGTTTTCATCTAAGAAACTAGTTACTATTTCAGGCTCGCGAAGAAGCTAAAGAGGCGGAAAAGACCAGAGAGGAACTTGGCCTTGGTGAAGGGGAAGATGACTTGAAAGCACTAATACAAGTAAGATATGAGGATCTCTGTAGAGAAGGAATTTTAATCTCTTTGACTTCAGATAGCTGTTACCTTTTAGTGCCCAAATAGCAGTAGGCTAATGTGCTTGCAGATAATACGATCCTCAACTAATTATTGCATACTGAGAAAAAGAAATCTACCTGAGATTAGAATGAGCCCTTGTGTTAAATTCTGTGCATTTTATTTAGTCTCTAGGAAGCTCTGATCAACCCTTAATATAATGCAAAATTTTATTTAATAAATTCTCTTGCATTAAGAACCTGATTCATTATAGTTATACTTTTTCGGGTCCCAAACAAACCATGAAAGTTCCTTTTAGAAATTTCTACGTTCTTCTACTTAACAGATACCATAAGAAGGAACTACTGATGTCTTTGCAGTCCCTGGTGAGACTAGACAGGAATGATCTTCATTGGCTGTGGTGGTGGTCTGCCTGGAGCTTTCTGTTCTCTTGGGTGCCTTAAGGATTTAGTCTGTCAACCCTTATTCAGTGTGCATGTGAGATCACTTGCTAGTGAGATGTGTTGAAGTGTTCTCAGACTGATAATATCCAGCTTTATAGCTAGTTTGTCCATCCTAGGAAGTGTTGACAAGTAGGAAGATTTAGGCCATCAATAAGGGTAAGAAAGCTGAGTCTGAATCCTGAGAATATGATTATGCGGGATAGGAAGAAACAGCTTGATGTTAGCAGAGATTTAATAATTTCCTCTGATTGCAAATGAAGGCCATACCTCTTGAAGAGCTGAGTTAGATTTTTGGCTATTTTTAAAGGATAAGAGCATCTACAACCCAGTTGGTTTTCTTTCTGTGTCTGGCCAGGAAGCTGTTCTTTTCTTTCTGAGGTGGACCATGTTGCTGTGATGCTTCTGTTGCCTGTAAGTAGTACTGCTGCAGTGCATTCTACATGAGGTTCCACCCGACATTTGCTTTCTGAAGCCATGAAGATGTAATAACAAGCTTGTTAAATGGAAGGTCTTGCTGTAAGCATGCATGACACCAGTACTCCAAGAGCTTTATTGGGTGCTTAAAGTTTTTCAGGTTTTGGTTCAGGTTCAGTGGCCTGATTCTCAGAAGTGCTGAGCACCCCCTAGTCCATTGAAGTCAATGAGAACTAAGTGGTTGGCCCCTTTGAAATGCAAGCTGTACAGAACTTGAGACTTTTCTATTGGAAGAATCGCGTTGCTTACTTCACATGCGATACTGTCAGTGTTGAGGTTGGTGGAGGTTCCTGTGTTTGACATTGAGCTCCCTCTGTGTATAGGAGGGAGCTGCTGATAAGGGGTATTGCCTGAAGAAGCCTTGGCTTTGGAACTCGCTCTATCTGTTCTCCCTACCTTGATCTAAAATAGCCTGAATATGCTGATATTTTTCATCTGCAGGAAGGCCCATCTGAGTAGGCATTTAGGGAACACTGAGGTAGCTCCAGGAGATGTAGTTTGTTTCGGAAGGGGATGTGAAGATGTTGATTTCATTTATGCTTGATATTTTGTAGGGATGGTGGAGGAAACATGCTGCTGTTTAGGTTGTATTTTTTTTAAATTAATGATGAAGTGGCCTATGCTGTGTTTTTATAAACAAACTAGATACCTAGTTTATTTTTCCTTTTCAGAATGTATTTCTAGTCTTAATTATCTCCTTTTATGAACTCACACCCACTGTCTCACATATTTTCATTGCCCTTTTCTAGCCTTTTTCTTGAAATGTATTTGTAGATACTAGAAGTCCCATATTAGGATGGACCATAGATTTTTTACATAATTATATTACATCTTCCATCTACCATATTCTGTATTCTCTTAGTATATCCTAACATCTTATTTAACTATACAGAGTATGCTAATGAAGATGGATCTCACAATAACTTTTTGGTAAACAAATTCCTTGTTCACTTTATAGAGCAGAAATAAGGATCGAAAAAAAGAAATAGATGATTTTCTGGCTCAGATGGAAGCAAAATATGGAAACAATTCCAAAAAAGGAGGAAAGAAAACAGCACCCAAGATGGGAAAGAAATAATTATCTATTGACTTTCAAGCCTATGTCAATCCACAAATGAAGACCTAACTTCCAGTGAATCTCTGCAACCTTCCAGATTTCTGTGCACATCAATTCAATGTAACCAGGAAGAAATAATAGCAAGTGAAATGAAAAAGAACTTTTTGACACTGTTTTAAATCCTCTACTAAATTTTTAGTTAGAATTAAATAGGTTATTGAATTACTATTTTGCTATAGATAAGCGTTGTAAATTCACTATGTGCGATCTATATGTCTGTCAGCATTCAAGTTGTGTAGGCACATCAAACCCCCACTGGTGAGATTGCTAGTAGCCAAACAGTGTAATTCAACAGGGATGATTGTCTTTAAAAATTTGGTCTGTGTGGCTTGTTACCTGAATATCTTATTTTCTTTTTCTCTTCATACTTACCAATTTCCTCTGTTGCTCTTTTTATGGTCTTTTGCACATCTGTTCAACTAGGCAAGAGTGTTTCAAATATTTGTGGTTTTATTAGAGATAGAGACTTCTGAAAACTAGCTTTAATAAATATTTTTTGCAAAACTCTGTAGTACTCTTGTTTCATCAACCCCATATGTTTGCAAATGATTTTATACATGAGTATCTAAAATAGTACTGAATAATGGAATTGACTGTGTTCAACACTTGATGTTGGATTGCCTAACATGAAGTAGTGCTACTGACAGAAAATCACTCAGACAAAATGATGGCTGTATATTACCATGATGGTATGTGGGTATGTAGGCCCTTTTGTGCTAGAGACTAGCTGTTACCAGTTCATTATTTCCAAAATGGAGTCCTATTTAAGTTGTATGAAAGTTCTCATAAAGCTGGTATATCATAAAAACCTAATTTTTTCTTAAGTAATTTAAGTAACTTTATGTGAAGTAATCGTCTTGTAAGTTTTTAGTAAAAGTATTTTAAAGGCAGCAGAAATTCATATGCCTGGGTATAAACTGGAAATTTGCTGAAAGAAACTATTAAGACATAGCCCTTTTTTATTTTGTGAAATCTCTATTTTTATCTCTTTAGTAGCCGCATTTGCAATTTGAAGCTAATGGAGGTTGCAGGTACTAATTGGTTTCTAAGATCGCTCCCTGAATTTAAGGTTAACTAGAACTATATTGAAGAAATCTGAGGATTTTTTTAGGGTAATTATTCATGTTAAGTGTTACCTCATTGCTTTTATCAGTTATTACCCTGAAGCTGACAAACAAGCTGTACTAAATCATTAAGTAACTATGGTTTAGTTCAAAACAAATGTTACTAAATAAAAGCATTCAGTAGTGCAAACTTTTGACATCTGTTACCGTACACAGGAATTTTATCTGTAATGAGATTCAAGTTTGGTTAAATAAATTTCCCAAGAGAGACTGTGGCCAATTTTTTTAATGTATATCTGCTGGTCTTGGGCTATAAATTACATGTACCATTAGTTAGGGGCCATAATACTACCAAGCTGCATGTGTCTCATGTTAGTTAATAAGATATTAACAGAGGAGAGGTGAAAAAAAATTTTGGTCTCAAACACAACTGTTGCCATATAGCCTAATTTGAATGATTTTGACAGTATTATATTACATAATTTTCATTTCCTTAAACCATGGAATTTTTGAAGTGACAACAATAAGTAGACTGAGATGGATTCAGTTATAAAGAGGAGATGGAAATTGGTCAGTCAAGTGGTACTGCTCACCTAGTGCCCTGGAAAAGACAGTAATTGCCTTCAGCTAATTCAGTGATGCTTTGGTATATTATGTATCATTTTGTCTAGTCTTCTTAGACCACTAAATCTAAGGGAATGGAACCACCTATCCGTTAAGGATTATTCTATGCTTGTATAGGACCTAGCACAATGGGGCTGTGGTCTGACTATGGCTCCCAGGCACTACAGGAATACAACTAATTTGTTTGTCAACACTATTCTTGCTTTTTCTGAACAGAGGATAATTGACACGAGCTGACAGGAGAAGGTTTGGCTGGGAAGGAACTGCTTATCTGTAAACAGCAATTTTGGAGGTGAGGGTCTTTGCACGGGTGGAAGGGGCAGATGAGTAAAAGTTGCTAAAAGACAATGGGGCTGGTGGAACATATAATCTGTTCCTGGTGCTCAGAGAGCTATCTGCTAACAGAGGGTTGTAAAGGGTTTTTTTTTTTTGTTTTGTTTTTTTGGTTCTTTGAGCAAGACTTCTGCTAGTGGTAATGAGATTTATGTGGTCACTAAAAAGCGGAAGTGCCTAGTCGCTTCAGCATCTTTTCATGAAGCTTGTGTCATCGTATACATACTTGGGGTGCAGAGAAGCCATGTGACAAAACACACAAACTGTTCAGTATTTTCAAATTAACAAACAAACCAATATTTACAAAAGGTTATTTTAATGATATACAAAATGTAACTTTGTTTATCAAAGAATCAGTTCCCTTAAAGCAACTGTCTTCACGTTGTTAAAAAATAGGAAAGGGATCGGCACTTACTATTAATAGTAAGATCTGCAAGCTAATAGCTGTAGTTAAACAAAATTACAGATTAGCTGCTTTACTGCTACGCTGTTGCATTTCATATATAGGCTACATTGTAGTGATAATGGTAACTGTTTAATGTATCCCAATATGTTTGTCTTAAACTAGCAGCCTGTCTGCTTAAGAAAGCTCTCCTATGTACAACTCAAAAGATGAATGATGCTTGTGCACAAACATTTCCTTAGTCACTCTAATTTGTTTCAAAATGGACACAGACCCACCTAGTGAAGTTAACAAAATATTTAATCAGGACAGCATAAAGGATTCTCTTACTTTGAGTAGTGTGTAATAGTGTGAAATATTTCAGTAAAATAAGATTTGCTTTTGTCTTGTCTAGACACTTGCCTGAGCTGCGGTTTTTAATACAGGAAGGGACAGTAGCATGCTGCCATTAAGACAAGTTAAAATTTGCAAACATGGAAGCATAAGCTTTCATCTTTATTTGCTACCTTGTTTTATGTGACTCTGGTAGCATGTGGTGTTCTCACCCCAGGATTCACAATTTATCTAAATTACCCAAATACCACAGTTGTATAGGCAGCATTATGTGCAATAAATAAGTATTTTTGATAAAGAAACCGTCAGAAATATCACTTGTCAGTGAGATTTGTTTAAAATCATGTAATATATAGTAAATAGATTGCTGGGAAAAGTGCAATAGTCTTTCACTAAGTTAGCCCCTAGGCAAGTGCCACTGCTGTAGTAAAAGGAATCAAAATATTGAGCCAATAGTCCTTTTTAATAAGAAAAAATATTAGTAATGGCTTAGCAGAAAATTTGATATCCTTTTAGGGTGCAGGCTTTAGTGTTCACCAAAATAGCAAAATCTGGTGTCCAGGAAGAAAACTGAAATGTGTTGAGTACCCTATAGTCTTTGGCAGCTGCTTTAAAAAACAACAACCCTTCATGGAGATGTTTAAGTTCTTCTGTAAACAAGATATGATATTGCTGAAATTCAACACTGATTCATGAGGTTCCAGATGTGCACATTGCATCATGGTAAGGGACAGATCCTTCCTCATTAAACGTTATAGTCTTGTCTGCTTCTTGTAACTGATCCGCCTCGGCTGTGAGTTCTTACGGAACCAGGTAGTTGAAGACCTACGTAAAAATTACATAAAACTTCATCTGTTTTGGTGCCTGCTAGAAATCTTATATACCAAAACTACATACATCCACTTTTTCAATATTAAAATACTTTCCTCTGTTTTAGAGTTATTAGCATTTGTATTATCTGAATTTTGAAAACCAAGACTGATTACCATGAGATCTGCCTTTTATGAAACTTTCTGGAGATGAGAAGAGTTTGAAAGATAAATTTTAGGTATGGGTATTGTTGGTGATAACTTGATTTTCTAGCACAGGGAAAAAACTAGTCAAAGTGGCTGCTGTGTTGTGAAAGTGTTCTGATGTATTCCATTGAATCAGCTTTGTTCTAAGAATACTTTGACTTCCAGTGCTTGTGTGAAGTGCCATTATGAATACAGGAGAGTCTAATACTTACAATTCTTTTAAAAAACCACCCCAAAACACCCATATTTCACAACTGATTAAAAAAATTAAGCCAGGTTTTCCTTTTGATCTGGCTTTTAAGTATAGTAGGCTCTACTCCTTTTGTCTAGGGGTGTTTCCACTTAAAATCAATATGATGTACATAGTTCAACTATACATGTGCCCTGACTCCCTAGTCTGGGCCCTGGTCAGTTACTGGGGGTGGAAGGGAGTTAAATACTGAAGTTCCCTGGTCTGTGCTCTAAACAAAGTGTGGCAGTAATGGGAGGGAGGGGGGTTGAGGGCAGCTTGGTCTGAGCAGGAGCTTATTCTGTGGAGACTTGGAGCAGGTGGAGCATCACACAGACACATGCTCTATGCCAATCATGCTTTAAGAGCTTGTTTATATGGCTAATTACTGTGCAGCAGGCCAGTAACTTGCCCTGTGCTCTATCACAGCAGCTTGTCTTATCACATAGTATCCTGCATAGACACTCTAAAGAGCACAAAGTCTTGGAGATCAGTTTGGTGTATCACTATTTGAAAGTATAGTGCACTCCTAATTTCCACACAGGCTGTTATTGCATGGCATGTTGGCAGCCTGTATCTGAACAAGTTACGGCATAGTAAGCCAGCTGTGAAAAGTCCTTCATGTGTTTTTACACCCTCCTTCGCTTCTTTATAGCAGATAACATGGAGCTACTGCCTGGGCAAGTTGGAATGCCTCCTAATCTCCAGGCCCCCGTCCCGGATTGTCTGGGCCACCTTCATGCAGGTGCGGGCCCTAGCCCAGGTAGACATTTGCAACCACTTCTCAGTACCACATGCATCGGTTATCGCTCCATAAAAATATTTATAATTTTATATGGTGTTTGTCTATAGCAATTATTGTCACAAACTAGCAAACACTGCATAACACTAAGTATTGGTTAACAACGGTGGCCCCTCAAATTTGTGGGCCCCGGAACTGTGTTCCGGTACAATCCCCCTTACTTTGAACGCTGCCTTCAACTACTTGAAGGGTTGCTCCAAAGAGGAGGAAGCTAGGCTGTTCGCAGTAGTAGCAGAGAACAGAACAAGGAGCAATGGTTTCAAGTTGCAGCGGGGGAGGTCGAGGTTGGATATTAGGAAAATCTTTCTCACTAGGAGGGTGGTGAAGCATTGGAATGGGTTACCTAGGGAGGTGGTGGAAGCTCCGTCTTTAGAGATATTTAAGGCCTGGTTAGACAATACCCTGGCTGGGATGATTTAGTGGGAGTTTTAGCAGGGGGTTGGACTAGATGACCTCATGAGGTCCCTTCCAACCCTATGATTCTATGAATTCCACCAACAAGGGGCAACCATAAATGTGTTCTATTAGTACACAGAACAGAGAGCAACTGTTCAGTTCTTCTTTCTAGTGCCCTGACACTGTGCTTCCATATCAAGCTGAATGAGCCCCCCCACATGCTTTGCATGACAATTATTGTTGAGGATGTCAGCTGAGATAGTAAATGCCATCCTAACTCCTATCCACTAGGAATCTGACAGCCCAATAAGTATCAGATAGCAGCCTTGGTTTATTTGTAAGAAAAGGTTACTTACTGTAACTGGTGTTCTTCGAGATGTGTTGCTCCTGGCCATTCCATAGTAGGTGTGTGCGCGCCTCGTGCACGGAACGCCGGAATTTTTTCCCCTAGAGATCCCGTAGGGGCCGGCTGTAGCGCCCCCTGGAGTGGCGCCGTTGCGGCACCTCTATATAAGCTACAGCCGGCCCTACCCCCTCAGTTCCTTCTTGCTCTTATTCCGAGCGGGGACGGAGGGCGGGAAGTGGAATGGCCAGGAGCAACACATCTCGAAGAACACCAGTTACAGTAAGTAACCTTTTCTTCTTCTTCGAGTGATTGCTCCTGTCCATTCCATAGTAGGTGAATCACCAGCCTTACCTTGAGGCGGTGGGTCGGAATTACAGCTTTGCTGAGAGCAGGACTGCTCTGCCAACGGCCGCGTCCTCTCTCGCTTGCTGCGTAATCGCATAGTGTGCTGCGAAGGTGTGGACTGAAGACCACGTGGCTGCCTTACAAATGTCCACTAACGGCACACCCCCTAAAAAGGCCGCCGAGGAGGCCTGAGCTCTTGTCGAGTGTGCCTTGATCGGGGGCGGTGTAACCTTTGCCCGGTTATAGCATTCGCGGATGCACTCGACTATCCATCCGGAGAGCCTCTGTGATGAAATGGGCTCTCCCTTCATTCTGTCCGCTACTGCCACAAATAGTTGTGTGGATTTGCGAAAGGGTTTCGTCCTGTCTATGTAGAACGCCAGGGCTCTGCGCACGTCTAGCGTATGCAGCCTGCGTTCCCTGTCCGAAGCGTGTGGTTTGGGGTAAAACACCGGTAGACAAATGTCCTGACTGGTGTGGAAAAGGGATACCACCTTTGGACGGAAGGCCGGATGCGGGCGCAGCTGCACCTTGTCCTTATGGAAGACCGTGTATGGTGGACCTGCTGTCAGGGCTTGAAGTTCTGACACCCTTCTGGCCGATGTAATGGCCACGAGGAAGGCCACCTTCCAGGACATGCACAGCAGAGAGCAGGAAGCTAGAGGCTCAAATGGCGGGCCCGTCAGCTGGGTCAGGACCAGATTTAAGTCCCATTGCGCCACCGGTGGACGGGTGGGGGGAAAGAGCTTATCGAGGCCTTTGACAAAACGTTTGACCATCGGGGCCGAAAAGACTGTGCCCCCTTCCGCTCCCGCATGGAAGGCCGAGATGGCTGCCAGGTGGACTTTGACCGAAGCGGATGCCAAGCCCGAAGACTTGAGATGCCATAGGTAGTCGAGGATATCCGGGAGCGGGGCTGACCTCGGAGCAATCCCCTTGTCTGCCATCCAGGTCGAGAACCGTTTCCACTTCGCCCCATACGCGGAGCGAGTAGAGGGCTTCCTGCTGTTGAGCAGAACCTCCTGGACCTCCTCCGAGCACAGTTGCTCGTTTGGGGTCAACCACTCAGGTACCACGCCTTGAGGTGGAGCGATTGGAGGTTCGGGTGCAGGAGTTTTCCGTCGTCCTGCGACAATAGGTCCGGCAACAGGGGTAGATCTATCGGGGCTCTGGACGAGAGGTTCCAGAGAGTTGTGTACCAGTGTTGCCTGGGCCATGCTGGGGCCACCAGAATCACTGTGGCCTTGTCGTGCTTGATCTTTAGAAGCACCTGGTTCACTAAGGGTGTCGGGGGAAAGGCATACAGAAGCTTCCCTGTCCACTGGATCGTGAACGCGTCCGCTATGGAGCCCGGGCTTTGTCCCCTGAACGAGCAGAAACTCGCGCATTTGGTGTTGGAGCTTGAGGCAAAGAGGTCTAGACGGGGAGTTCCCCACCTCTGGAAGACCTCTCTCAGGACCTCCCATTTCATTGACCACTCGTGGGTCTGAAACTTCCTGCTGAGGTCGTCGGCCAGTGTGTTCTGCGACCCCGGTAGGTAAGATGCTATCGGCAGGATTGAGTGTATGATGCACAGCTCCCAGAGGGCGAGTGCTTCCTTGCAGAGATGGGAGGAGCGGGGACCGCCTTGCTTGTTGATGTAATACATGGCAGTTGTATTGTCCGTCTGTATGGAGACTACTTTCCCTTTTAAGTGCTCCTTGAATGCCTGACAGGCCAGACGCACTGCCCTGAGCTCCTTCACGTTTATGTGTAATGGGAGCTCCTCTATCCCCCAGCGGCCCTGTGTCCTCAGCTGGCCTAGGTGTGCCCCCCAGCCCAGGTCTGACGCGTCTGTTACCAACGAGATGGACGGGCTCGGGGCTTGGAAGGGTAGCCCTGCGCAGACTTGGTCCTCCTGGCACCACCAATCTAGGTCCTTCAGAGCCTGCGTGGAAGGGGCCACTATCATGTCGAGATCGTCTCGACTTGGGCGGTACACTGACGCTAGCCACCGCTGAAAGGGGCGGAGACGTAGTCGAGCATGCCTGACCACGTAGGTACAGGCCGCCATGTGCCCCAGTAGCCTTAGGCACATCCTTACTGAAGTTAGTGGATGTTTCTGCAACCCCCTTATGGTATCTCGGATTACTTGGAACCGAGCACGAGGAAGTGATGCGCTTGCTACTGTCGAGTCCAGGACTGCTCCTATGAACTCTATCCGTTGGGTCGGCACTAGGGAGGACTTGCGCTGGTTGACCAGTAGACCAAGACGACTGAACACGTCTTGTATGATCTGCAGGTGGAGAGACACCTCTGATGGCGAACGGCCTCGTACCAGCCAGTCGTCCAGGTAAGGGAAGACCTGAACCCTTCTCTTTCTGAGGAAGGCTGCCACTACTGCCAGGCACTTGGTGAATACCCTGGGTGCTGCAGCAAGACCGAACGGGAGGACCGTAAATTGGAAATGCCTGTCTCCCACTTTGAAGCGCAAGAACCGCCTGTGACGCGGGGTTATTGCTATGTGGAAGTAGGCGTCCTGCAAATCGAGGGCGGCATACCAATCTCCCGGATCCAGGGATGGGATAATTGAGGCCAGTGAGACCATGCGGAAACGAATCTTGCGTAGGAAGCGATTCAGGAACCGCAGGTCCAGGATGGGACGGAGGCCCCCTTTTGATTTGGGAATGAGGAAGTATCTGGAGTACACCCCTTTCCCTTTCAGTTCTTGAGGAACCTCCTCTATCGCCCCTTTCTCCACGAGGGTCTGAACCTCTTGGGCCAGCAGTTGTTCGTGAGATGGGTCCCTGAAGAGGGACGGGGTAAGGGGGGGGCGGAGCGGGGGGGGCGAAGAGAACTGGAGTGAGTATCCATGCTGCACCGTGCGGAGTACCCATTGGTCCGAGGTAACTAGGGCCCAGGCACGGTGGAACCGGGATAATCTGTTGAGGAAAGGCAAGGGAGTTGGATCCGCAGCTATAATTGGTACGTCGTCCCCGATCGTACCCTCAAAAGGGCTTCTTAGGCCCGGAGGGATGGCGCTGCCCTCCCTGGTTCTGGTCCGGGGGGCGACGGCTTGCCCTGCGCCCATTACGGCCTCTCCTCCTATCCCAGTCTTGGCGCCGTTGGTATGGGCGAGCCGATGCCTGCGGCTTAAAGGGCTTTCTTTGCGTCGCTGGGGCATGGAGGCCCAGTGATTTCACCATTGCCCTCGAGTCTTTGAGGGACTGAAGCCTGGAGTCTGTCTGAGACGCAAACAGCTCCGGCCCTTCAAAGGGCAGGTCCTGAATGGTGGACTGGACCTCGGCGGGCAGGCCCGAAGCTTGGAGCCACGAACTCCTCCGCATGGTGATGCCTGATGCCATCACCCTGGCTGCAGCGTCCGCTGCGTCCAGTGCCGACTGAAGGAGGGCTCGGGACACCACCTTCCCCTCCTTAGACATTGCTGCCAGCTCGGACCTCGAGTCCTGGTCCAGCTTGTCGGTCAGCTTATCGAGGGCCGCCCACGCATTAAAGTGTATCTGCTGAGGATCGCTTGTTGGTTGGCGATCCTCAGCTGGAGACCCCCCGAGGAGTACACCTTACGGCCAAACAGGTCCAATTTTTTCGCGTCCCTCGACTTAGGCGTGGGACCTTGGTGACCTTGCCTTTCTTTCTCGTTGGCCGTCTCAACCACCAGCGAGTTCGGGACCGGGTGGGAGTAGAAATGCTCGTAGCCTTTAGCGGGGACAAAGTACTTTTTCTCCACCCGCTTGGCTGTTGGAGCGATAGAGGCCGGAGTTTGCCACAGGGTTTTGGTAGTGTTCTGCACTGTCTTAATCAGTGGCAGGGCCACCCTGGAGGGACCCTCTGGGAGGAGGATGTCCACCATTGGATCCGCTTCCTCCATGACCTCCTCTGCCTGGAGGCCCATAACCTTCGCCACTCTCCTAAGCAAGTCCTGATGCGACCTGCTGTCATCTGGGAGAGTGGCCGGTTTCGCTCCTGCCACCGCCTCGTCCGGTGGAGATGAGGACGACTCCCCAGTTGGGTCCGCCGGGGGGTCCAGCGCTCCTGAGGGCTGTGGGTCCTCCCTCGCTGAGGGGTCGACCCGGGTCCTTCCTGCCCGGTCCCGGGCAGGGGCCCTCCCCAACTCTGGAGGAGCACTTGCTGTGCAAGACGGCTGGTGTCTTGACGACAGAGTGGAAGGAGGCCTATCCGATAAAGGGCCCTGGGCCTGATGGTATGCCCACGGGGTCCAGAATGGCCACTGTTGGGGTGGTTGCCACGGGCGCCCGTCCCCATGGCCAGCCTCTCTCCTCCCGGAGCGGCTCCTGCTCCGTCTAGCGGAGCTCATACTGTCGCCCGACTCGGACGAAAATCTGCTCCGTGGGGACCAAGGTGGGGCTGTGCCGCGGACCGGAGAATAATGCCGCCCCGCCGTCGGGGTCAGTACTCGCGGTGCCGACGGGCGGCGGTGCCGCGAAGATTCACGGCTCAGGCGCTCAGGTGGGGACCGGTACCGTGGGGCCCCTGCTGCCGCCATCACCGCTGGTGGAATAGGTGATCGGTGCCGCTCCGGGGGCGAAATATATTGGGAACGCTCCCCGTGGGCCTGGCCCGTAGGTGAAGGCCGCGCCTGCTCCGACGGCGAACGGTGCCGTGGAGGGCTTCGGCGCAACAGCGCCGGTTTCCCCTTCGACGGCACCGATCTATGCGGTGCCGGAGGGTGGGTCTCTGGAGCACACTGTGCCGTGTGTGCAATGAGATCTCGAGCCGCTTCGAAAGTCTCTGGCGTCGAAGGCAGCTGGAGGTCCTCCTCCAGGATCGCCCTGGTGGGCGAGGCGTTGGACCCCGGACTCGACGAAGCCTTCTCGCGGCCCGGAGTCAACGGGGTCGGAGCTTGCAGCTCCTGGAGCTGACGGTCCGAACCCGGTACCGTTTGCGCTCCTTGCTTTGAGCGCTTGACAGGCGATCTGCCTCTGTCTGCGCGCCTCTTCTTTTTTGCCGGACCAGGAGAGAGAGAGCGGTGCCGTGGTGGCGGTGCCGAGTGTTTCGGTGCCGGCGGCGGTATTCGGTGCCGTGGTTCTTTCGCCGATTTGGCGGGCCTCGGTACCTCGCCAATGGTCTCCGGGGCGCTCCGCACCGACGGTGCCGCGCTGGACCCGGCTCCCCCGGTGCTTGCCGGCCGCAAAGCGTCCTCCATTAGGAGGAGTTTGAGTCTGTGCTCCCTCTCCTTTTGGGTCCTTGGGCGGAACCCCCGGCAAATCTTGCACCGTTCTCGGAGGTGGGACTCCCCCAAGCACCTCAAACACTCACGGTGCGGATCGTCCAGGGGCATGGGCCTACGACAGGCTCCGCAAGCCTTGAAGCCAGGCATGCCCCGGCCCCGAACGGGGCTCTTCGATGGAAGAACAGTTAACTAACTAACTAACTGGAAAGCTATCTAACACAATTGTAAACTAGGGTACTGCTAGCGAGCTAGCCAACGTTCCAGCGACCGTCAGGGCGGTAAGAAGGAACTGAGGGGGTAGGGCCGGCTGTAGCTTATATAGAGGTGCCGCAACGGCGCCACTCCAGGGGGCGCTACAGCCGGCCCCTACGGGATCTCTAGGGGAAAAAATTCCGGCGTTCCGTGCACGAGGCGCGCACACACCTACTATGGAATGGACAGGAGCAATCACTCGAAGAAGAACTCTTTCTTACTCAGTGGAGAAAGACCTAGAGAATGCTGGTGAAAGAACTAATGGAGGAAGAATTACATATTCCTAAACTGAGTCCCATCACTCATGTTAATAAAATCTGTAGAGTAAAATGTTCCAATATAAAAAGAGAGAGGGTGGCTTGAATTGGAGATGAAAAGCTTATCTGCTTAAGGATATACACTCCAGATCATTTTCCAATGTAAACTCCCTAGTCCTACCTCAAAACAATATATACAGATTTGATTAACTGTTTATGACTGCTGTTTAACTGCATAGGAAGATGACTGAGCCTCTGTATAGTAATCCTGAGCTCTCTGAAACAAGGATTGAGGGAAACAAGAGGCCTCCCTCCCTGGAAGATTTCTGCGATAACAGTGTGCTTGCTGCTAAATCACAAAATGGGAGTGGAGATTATATCTGAGGCATCTAAGAATAGGTTTATTTTAACACGTGTTGGATCATCAGCAGTTCAGAGTAGGGAATAACTGCCATTGAAAAGGAGTGTTTACTACCTTCCACTAACTTCTTCCCCTGTCCTCCCAATGCAAAGCCACACTGGTTTAATCTAAAAGTGGTTTTAAATCAACTTAACTGGATTGGTACAACCCCCTGTGTGGTTATTCAGCTCAATTTAAACTTAGTGTGTATGTGCACATGGGCAAGCGCACGCACGCGCGCGCACACACACGGAGTTTAATTGGCTACCAGTCAAATGAACCCAGGCTGATTTACCAGGTTTAAAGTGATTTGAGAGTCTCTCTACAGGGTTTGGGCCAGTGCACCTAAATTGATTTAAAACACACTTTCAGTTACACCACTGCAGCTTTTAATACAGACAAAGCCTCAATTACACAAAGTGAACCAGAAACCATAGAAAAATTGTAACAATTTCACCTTTCACAATCAATTTCCATGTATTTTAATGGGAGAGATGTCAAGGTCTACATTGTAAAAGTCCTCTGAATTATTTAAACTCTTAAATAATGGCAGGAGAAAAACCACACAAGCCCCATATATGTGCAACTTTGGAAAGCAATAACGAAGTCTAAGATGCATTTATTAAGAGGTTTACTGTTCATGTTGCAGATATAATGAAGTCATGATATGAAAGCAGCATATATCCCACATCACACCCATTATTATTTCAGTTAAAATATTACATATACCTGTGCCTGCTGATCCTCTACTGGTCTGAGGTTGATTAGCATAATCAATAACAGTGCAAGAACGGCGATATTGTGGATCTGGCTGAAAGATAAGATGAATTAGTTTTCATTACTTGCAGTAACAGAATTTTTTAAAATGACAAAGTCCCTACACACCAAGAATTTCATTAAAACAGAACATCACTTCCAATGTTGCCTGATAACTCCAGGCTCACATATTATACTTATGAGGTCTAATATTTTGGGGTTGTTCTTCTGGACAGAGGATGCCACCTCTCCCATCCACACCATGACAAAATCTACAATAAATTACTTGAAAACATCATTAGCCATTCACTATCATTATTATAATTTCTGAAATTAATTATGTTTCAAGATAGGCTTTACAAAAGCCTAAGTGTTCCTAATTAGCAGTTCAGTGATGCCAGAGCTGTACATGGAAATCATGTGCCATGTTACAGGATTCAATACACCTGACACTTAATATAATAAAAAGGAAGTCTGGTTAATGCTGGCATGAGACATCTGTCAGACTGTTCCCCGGTACAGTTTAAAGTAGAGCGCTATATAGCAGCATCTAGTACTGAAATTGAACTAGAGGGGTTGTTCAAGGAAACTAATGAAAACTATCCTACAGTTATGCAGGAGGTTGAACAGATGACCCAGCAAGTCTCTTTAAGCTTACAAAGTAAAAGTATCTCTTCATGAGTGTAATCCTCATAAAAGGAGCTGGTCTGAAAAGCCCTGAAGATTAAAGTCATATTTATCAGTAGATTCAGAGTAGCACAAGCAATAACAGTACAGGCTTCTCCACAATACACCTCCAACTCCTACTGGAAGGATCATCTCTATGAAGAAGAGTGTACTTCCAATAGCTGAAGACACCAACAATAAGAGCCAGTTGGAGGAAGTTTGGTGGCGTGGACACGTAATCCCTGAGTCCACAATGTCATTTCCCAGGTGCCAAACAACTTTATATCTACCAACCTGGGCAGATTTGAACTGAAGATGTAACAGTTGTAGAGTAAATGTTCTGAACACTGTCACCAATCATGTGAGTCATCCAGTTCTCCATTAACTATTTATAAATGTTAACTGCCAAAGCAAAAATGTACCATACACTCTTTCTGGATCTAGATACCATTTGGATACATTTGACAGTCTTTACCCAAAATGCATGTGTTGTGTTAGGTCTGGAAAAATAATCAGGCAAGAAAAGTCTCTCCTGTGGCTGCTGATGGTTAATCTCATCTGCCATTGCACTCTGAGCTCGACTGGAATTCCCTCGGGCTTTCTACAGAAAAGTACAGGAAAAATTAACAATCGGACTATTTTTTATAGTGACTGTACATTAAAAATAAAATCTTGGATCAGGATCTAATCAATGATGAGCATCTTTATAGGAAACAGAAAATGATTCCTGCTTTCACTGGGTCTAAAAGGCACTCAGTTTTGTTCCAGAGTGTTGGACAAAACTCATGAAGTTTATTTTTTGTATTACAGTATTTTATTATCACCCTAACTACAATGAAGAATTTCTAAGAACATCCGGTTAATTTGGATAACAATGATATAAACCAAAAATACAAATACAATAAAGAATTCTTGGACTTGCCAATGCAATCTGTAGCAAGATAAATTCAACCATTTTTTGTTAGCACGTCTCCCATTTCCAAAGAATATAGTCAAATGTGTTTTTACATGACACACAAATTGGGAAGTTACCATTTGCCTTTGGGATCCCACGGCGCTCAACTGCTCCACCATGTCAGCAGTATGAATAGGTGGCAGAAGATTTTTTCGGCTCAGTGGCATTAAGGAAGGTGACAAAAGCTGGTCATGTGCCATAGGACTGGAATCCGCCACAAACAAAAACCAAAAATATACATTAATGCTAGAGATTGAGACCAATGTGAGCTAAAGCAAATGAAAAATAAAACTCAGGACAACACATGCAGAATTGTAATTTAAGATGCTGCCTATTGCTGTGTGGAGAGTATAGGAGAGCTGGGCTTCAAGGAAGAGCACCGCACAGGAATAAACTTGAACATTTTTTTTAAATGGCAAAATTGTCTTAGCCAGTAACTTCCTGTATTCCCTTGTTAGTGGGCTTGGAACTGTTCTTCATGCATGTTGTCAATGTACCTCTTGGGAAGGAAAACCTTCCAGAAATCTTGAGGTATGTTATGGTCCAGTCAGTGGTCAAATAACATCAGTGATCTCAACAGTTTCACTAGATTTCAGATCCTCTCAACTTTTAAGCAAGGTCGTAGGAAAGGTAACAGCTGACCAGGTCCAGCAGCATATAACTACCTACCATTAGACCCCTTTCAGGCAGGTTTCAGACCTAGCTATGACATTAAGACAATGTTACTCTTAGAGATGAACTTATGCCATGAATGGCAAGAGGTCTATGCTCATTCTACTGGATTTATCTAATGCCCTCAACATGGCTGACCACAAGATACTGCTAGCCCATCTATGGAATATAGAAGGAATTGACGGCACTGCTCTTACAGGTTCTACTCATTCTTCTAGACAAGACCTAAGTGCTGTGATGAGCAACTGATCTTACCAAAAGCCCCTGTCTGTGGAATCTCATGGGCATCAATGCCCTCCCGTTTCCTCTTCAACTTCTATGTGAAGGACCATGAGATGGTATGTGCTCAAATGTCAACAATATGCTGATGAGGGATAGCTATGCATGACATCTGCTTCAGGTGCAAATGTTATCTTCTAGCTACCTCACTCTATGGAAGAAATAAGCACTTGGATGAGAATCAGAGTCAATAAACATTGACTCAAACACAGTAAGATAGTTGTTGGTGGGCAATGAGAAACATTTGGCAGATTTTTCATAATCTACATCAGTTTCTTCTGTTGAAGGCTTCTGTACAATGCCTAGGAGGCATGCCACCTTGGCTCTGCACTGTATCTAGCTATCCAAGCTGTAGCAATAGCCAGACACACCTTCTGGGTCTATGTGTTTGTAAACTCAAGGACAATTTATTATAGGGCTCTCTATGTGGGGCTCAGAATGGGAGATATGCAGAAGCTATAGCTGATTTGGAATGTCGTATTCCATCTTCTAAGCAGACCAAATATACAAGGCAGGTTGTAAATGAGAATTGCTGTAGTGGCTCCACACTCAATATTAAATCCAATTAAAAATTTTGATCTTTATCTTCAAAGCCTAAAAAGGATTAGACTTCAGCTACCTGATGGACTGCTTTTTACTCCATGTCACCCCTGAAATACTGAGATCAATATGTACTAGGCAGCTGTCAGTACCTAAGATGAAACTCAATGGTACTAAAGTCCTGGCAGTCTTGGGAAAGAAACTCTCTCCCACAGTGCATCAGGATGATGTCATGTTTTGTTTCTTTTATTAGATAACACAAGACTCATCTGTTTACATTGTCT
This sequence comes from Pelusios castaneus, assembly GCA_007922175.1. Taxonomy (NCBI): domain Eukaryota; kingdom Metazoa; phylum Chordata; order Testudines; family Pelomedusidae; genus Pelusios; species Pelusios castaneus. The sequence continues at coordinate 36,378,840 of ML685755.1, read as the reverse complement.
TTTTCTTAATAGAGGCTATGTCATTTTGCCCAGAAAGGACAGGAAAGAAATCAATACCATACCAATGACACTCCAGAATGGAGAAGAGAAGTGTGTCCTAACTGGAGACTTTATGTTCCTGTCTCTAGATACTATGGTGTTTAGCAAAATATGCAAACAAATATAGATACTGCTGAAATGTGTTTTAGCAAAGGATCCACACCCCCCCACTTTTTTATGCTTTATGTGCTTTTTATACGGCTTGTCTATCAATTCACTACTGATGTCACAAACTCAACTTTATGACTTCATTACAGGAACAAAGAGTAAGATGTTGAAGTGTTGTTAAGATCAAATCTTTTTTTTTTTTTTTTTTTTTTTTTTTTTTTTTTTTAAGAAGGTGAACTAAGAAGCTTTATCAATAACATATAACCAAGACAGGAAGCAGCACTTCCTGGCTTCTCTGAGATCTCAGTGATGATTAATGAGCAACTATTGCAGAGAAGACACAAAAAATTTAAATCTTGGCAAGTAAGCAAAAGGGAAATGACTTTTAACTATTCTTTAAAATATATTTAATTGTAATGTTTAAATCTATGTAACATTTGTTTCAATAATCTGAGATTTTAAGAAATAACTACATATGTGCAAACAAAAGTAAGAAGTTATAAAAAAAATAAGTATTCTGCCTTGAAAATACTGCAATTCATAGGCATATTATATATGAATAGGGCCCATTTATAAATGTTGGAGATATTCAAGAGGCCTCGGGTGTATATGCATACCTTCTGAGAATGCCAAATCAGGATGACACTCTGGAGCTATGTGTTACAAGAATTTGAAAGCATAACAAATGGAATATTGCATGCAGTTTTGGTCCCCTGTGTTTAAAAAGGATGAATTCAAATTGGAACAGGTGCAGAGAAGGGCTACAAGGATTGTCTGTGGAGTGGAAAACCTGCCCTATGAGTGGAGACTCAAGAAGTTTGGCTTACTTAGCCTAAGCAAAAGAAGGTTAGGGGGGGATATGATCGCTCTCTATAAATACATCAGAGGGATTAACATCAGGGAGGGAGAAGAATTATTTGAGTACAGCGCCAATGTAGACACCAGAACAAATGGTTATAAACTGTCCATCAAGAAATTTAGGCTTGAAATTAGATGCAGATTTCTAACCATTAGAGGACTAAAGTTCTGGAATAGCCTTCCAAGGGGAGTTGTGGAGGCAAAACCATAACTGCTTTCAAAACTGAGCTTGATAAATCTATGGAGGGGATGGTATGATCAGATAGCCCATTTTGGAAAATGACTGATATTTGGCTACGGGCAGTGGATATACAAGTAGCCTAAGAGGCGAAGGTACATGGGGTGAGTTCTGAGTTATTACAGAGAATTCTTTCTTGGGTAACTGGCTGTTGAGACTTGCCTATGTGCTCAGGGTTTAACTGATCGCCTAGTTGGGGTCGGGAAAGAATTTTCCCCCAGGGCTGATTGGCTTGAACTCTGTGGGTTTTTCACCTTACTCTGTAGCACAGGGCATGGCTCACCTACTGGTGAATTCTCTGTATCTTAAAGTCCTTAAATCATGATTTAAGGAAGTAAACAACTCAGTCATAGCTTGGTGGCCTATTGCTGGAGTGGGTGGGTGAGGTTTTGAGGCCTGCATTTTGCAGGAGGTCAGACTAGATGATCGTACTGGTCCCTTCTGACCTTAAAGTCTGAGAGTCTCTCCCTGGAACTATATGCATTTAGTACATCTACTAAGAATAAAGGGAGGTAATTCACGAATTATGAAATGGATCTCTGGATCTGAGAATAGTGAAGAGAGACATTACAAGACACCAGAAATTAAAAGGAGGATCATCTATGAAGGGATTTACAGCTGATTTGGCAATACTGGCAATATCTGGGAAAAAAAAAGATAGTATGAGTGTTAAAGAATATGAGTCCATTCTTAAAAGGTAGACTCCAAGATCAAAAGGAGAAGTTAAGTCAGTTCCAGAAACACATGCAGAATTCTGCCACTAGCCTGTCTGCAAAGGGCATTCAACAAAGAAAGAAGCTTTAAATCATCTTTCTAAACAAACCATTTTAGGGTCTCTGAAATCTATTGACTTGTCTGAGCTTACTAGCAATGTTGCAAAATGTATCATTCTGGGGTGTCCTAGGTACTAGATGCATCAGATATCAATTAGAGCCGTTTGGTATTTGTGGCTTCCCAGAATGATACATTTTGGCTTGTCACTTCTTGATCAGAAAAGCCAGTTTTTCGTACTTGCACTCCAGGGAGGGGTGTGACCCAGCTGCTGTCAAGTGTAAAAGTCTATTTTGGATGCAGGCAAAAGACTAAAGGAAAAGGAAAATAATTGCATTCTAGATTTGAAACACAGTGCATTGAGATTAATTGGAGTCCTTCCACTGACTTCGGAACAGGCTCACTAAGATAGATAAGCATACTCTGTAACTATCCAATTGCACTCAAATTCCAAAGGGGTAGGTACATATTTGCATATAACTCTCCTCCTATCTCTGAGGCAGCCATTAATAAAATTAAGCCTTCTCTGCTGCTGCTGAAAAGCTCATATGGATGTAGTCTCCCTTATACAGCAAGGCACAGCATCACATTCGTAGACAGTTTTAAAAAACACAGGTTGCAGCTTAAATGCTAGGTCAATTTTAGCAAATTTAGCAGTGTCAGCTTTCTCAGGAGGCAGTGAGTTAATTAGCCATTTCTTTTTAAAATTAAAAAAACCATATGCATTGCCTCCATTTGACTACTTTTCTGGTTTACATGGACACAGTCTCATAAAGCTTTGGTTCTATAATTTGAAGAGTGAGAACTGGTTTTTAAACATACAGTCGTGTTCCCCTGATGATTTCATCCATGGACCTTGGTGTCCCAGAGAGAGAGTGGCTGGGGTTGATGGGATGCAAGGTGCGTGGTGGTGGGTTCCGTCTTCTAGCAGAATGAGCAGAATATGAAAGAGAAGACGTACTGAGCTCTAGAGTGCGATTTGGTCGAGTTCTTGTTGAGAGGATGGAACTGGAGCCTGGCCTCAATAATGGTTTGTCATCCAAATCTCTAACAAAAGAATCAAGGAACCAAACAAAAGTACATGAACATGGTCTTTATAACTGATCTCATACTCTTAGCACAGTCCTAGTCTGAAAACCACAACAGTAACATTATGTACTGATAAAGCTGGCACACTTTAGATACCGTTATTTATGAAAGTCATGGAGGGTTGCGCTACCAAGGAATAGGGCAAGTAAGAGAAAGAAAGGAGTTAGGCTTTATTTTTAATTATCATGAAATGTTCCAGAACAAAGAGAGGAGAAATGGAATTACTATTACCAGAACAAATGCAGCACCACCACAAAGAGAGGCAGTACCAGTTAAACGCTCACATCTTTGGTTTTGTGCCTCATACCAAACTAAACACGTCCATCTCTAGGGATGAGAGAACGTATTAGCTTCCAATTCCATCTGACCTGCGATTGTCCTTTCAGGATGACAAAAATGATGCCAGCTAATAACAGCTGTGATGCAGACATCAGCTCACTAAGTAATAAACTAGCCATATTAAAAAAGAAATTTTAAAAGTTTAGGATTAGATGTCTTAATGGGTTAGTGCATTCTCTAGACCAAATTGAAATCGTTTAGCTCAGAAACAAAAAGATGTCGCATTTGCTTTTTCTGTCTGTTGCATGTCACAAAACCACCACACAATTTGCAGTCTGGCAAGAGAGGACCTTTCTTTAAGAGAGGTTCAATAAATGAAACAACAGGCTTGTTACAGAAACAGACTGGTATACTGGCAGAGTGGTAAGAGAGAACTGCTACAGCATTTTCCATCCCCCATGCTTCACACTAACCAAGCGGTATTAGTCTCTAACATGAGCATTCTTTCAGCTACCATTATGAAATCATTGCATATTTAACAATTTTTATCCTGATTCAGCAAGGTATTTAAGTGTGTGCCTAAATTTAAGCATGTCAGTAGTCCTACTGACTTCAGTGAGCTTACACAGGAGCTTAAAGTCAGTCATGTTCAAGTGTAGTAAATATACTACATCACTGAGGACAGATAAATAGGTGAGAAAATCATTAAGAACCAACTGCTTATACTGTGGGAGATGAATTACCAGGACACAGGGTTTTAGCCCAATATATTCTTTCCTATCATTAGAGAGCTAAGTTTTATTACAGTACTATGCAGAGAAAAAGTTATTACCCTTACAATATTTTGTCTATTAGAGGCAGATTCCGTTGCTGTAAGTGGATCCCCTGTATCACCATCAAACCATCCAGATTTCGCTGAGAGCCACCACTTGGTCCTTGAGACACATTTATCTGCAAGTCAGAATAAAACAGATTTAGTTTTGACAAGGTGCTGTCACCTATGTTCTTGCTCTTACCAACTAATCTCTGGAATACAACAGAAGCTCAATGCTTCCAAGCAAAGCTGAGTATATTCATATACATCACTCCCATATCTTTTATTATTATTCTAAATATAACAGTTTAAACTTGGTTTGCATGTGATGGCACATAGTATACATTTCTATCTTATAATATCTGCTACCATACCATATATTATACTTAAAACTTCACAACTGAGGCTTTCATTGCAGGAAACCATCTTGTGATATTGTGCACAAATGGGTGTAAGATAAATAGGAGAATCTTTATATCTCACTTTAGAGTGTGTCTGGGCACTTCTTTTATGTCAAGAACAAAATCAGAAAATCCTCTCCTGTAACTCAGGCTGATCTGGAAAAATGGCAAATTCCACCCACCACAAGGACACCAAGAGTAAGAAGAACAGAGCTTTTCTCTCTCCATCATACATACTGGAGGCGATTTTCTCCTCTTTTTGGTTTTGCAGCCACATCTGGGTTGTGGGCACTACACATACAATAAGGTAAACATGAGGAAGAGGTAGAGGATTATACAGGAAAAGTGGGAAGAAAGAAATAAAAGGAAAGAATTGAGTTAAAACTGACTATAAATAACATTTTTGATGACTGCCACTTTAGGAACATATAATCCTGAAGTAGAACATGCAGGGCCAGAATCAGTATCTTCAAACAAACAAACGTTTTGAGTGTAGACTCACACCCTCACATAGACTAGATTCTGATCTCTAGTACCCGATGACCTTGGTAATGGCTGGGTGACAGTGAGTAGGATACTTCTGTGCACACTCATAAGAACTTCCCAATTTAACTCAAGAAATGTTATGTCTGGAAAGAATATAGACCTTTACCATCCAAACGCACCATACCCTGGTCCATTACATATCATGCTCTAAAACAGCAACGAAATGTAAAATAGAAAAACGGATGAAAAAAACTGTAAACTGTGAGGCGTAACAAAACTAAAGTTTTAGAAAAGACAGTCATTCTTCTAATTTGAAGAAGAGATCAACAGAGCCTTGCAAATCCACGATACCCGCATTAAATCCGCAGATACAAAGCGGATATCTGCAGACCATTTCTTGCAGATGCAGATTCACATATTTGTATCCATGCAGGGCTCTAGATATCAAAGCACAAATCTCCTTCCAAAAACTTTAGCCTTTCTGGCCAGGTAGTGTTACTTCACCTCACTCATAATCAATTGGCCAGTAGAACTTACCAAATTTGAGGTGATAGAGGGCACTTTAGCTTGTGGCACTTGAGGTAACATCAATGGCAGAGGTTCAAACTGCAGAAAAGGGCTCCCAGGATCCATTCTCATTGTCTCTACAGTTATGACATTTTTCTCATCATCTATGCAAAACAAGAAGAGCAGAGAATCCACATCACTACAGATTACTGCATTGCCAATTTATGGATGGATTTCAGCCAGGTGTTTAACTCTGTTTAATACTGTTAAATTCATGTCTCATCAAACTGAAAAATTAAATAACCAAGGCACTGTTATCTTTGAAAGATCATCACCAAAATACGTCTCTTTTATTCCATTCCAGATAGTGGTTAAAAAATCCTACACTGCAGGTGTGGATCCTATGACTTTTCTCACAGGCAGATGGATTATGGGTTTTTAAAGAGTAACATCAACATCACTTGAAAATATATTGGGGTGGGGAATATTGCCTAAAATCTTTTTTTTTTTTTTTTTCATTTTTTAGTTTACATTATGCAATATCTTTGCTCTGTTTATGCAGGACAGCAGCTAGCCAAAAAGATGAAATAAGTGTACCACAACACAAACCATGTTCTTCAAACCTGTGTGGTTACCAAAGAAACTAGTGAAAGGATTATGTTTGGTCATAGGAAGGCAAAGAGAAACTATTTCCCAAGTAGAACAAAGTGTTATTTATAGGACCCTAAAATAATATTGGAAACTATGGAAAGTATAAAAACTTTAACAGGTAATAAAGGGTATAGACCACCTCTTTTTAAAGCATGATTTAATGTACAAATATTGCTTCCAGAAATACAATATATCCTACAAGGCTAATGCTTACTAACTTTAAGCACTACAATAAGTATCCTTTTTTAAAAAGAGCATCAGAGAATTACTTCCATTTCAAATTTTATTTCAACACTTACCAAATTTATTTCAACACTGACCCTTACCAGAAATCGCCCCTTCCCAGTGCCGGCAGATTAACTCCTCCATATAGCCCAGGACTTCACTCCACACATCATCAAACACATATGTGAGCACAGCATCCTTCATACAGTAACACGGAGAGATAGGAGGGAAACCTAATTTCTGTCTGTCAGAGGACAGTCTAATTTTCCTTTCATGAAACTCCTCCTCCCTGTCAAGAGAGAGGGGACAAGATTTATACCTTAACTTAAACAAACAGTTTTCTCTATCCTATGCATATGAGTGTTTTTATACTGACTACTTAATACCTTATAAAATTCTCTGCTGTTTGGTTGTTCACTGCAATACTCATCTCTTACTGGCTGGTCGGCACATGCCATATACTGGTTTTCAAACTGGGGTACGTGTACCCCTACGGGTATGTGAGCTCTTGTCTGAGGACACGTGAGAAAGATCCTATAATGGCGGATAATGCATTTTATTTAGAGCAGAAGGTTTTCAAACTGTGGACTGCACCCCTCTATCCAGACAGGCTGGGTGGCCTGCTGAAGTAAATCACAGAGTGCAGATGGTGGGTCCTGCCCAACCCCCTCTATGAAAGACTGGCCCAAGCTTTCTGTTGTTGCCACTCATCCCCTGAACATTCCTGCACACCCCACACTTGGAAAACCGCTAGAAGCTATTGTTAAATGGAAGGCAGAATTCGGGGGCTGGGAGGGGGAAAGGGGAAGGGATTGACACATGACACTATCTGCCCTCCCCCACACACATTACCTCTGCCTATCTCAGATGGGCATATGTGGTAGAAGAATAAATTATTTGGAAAGGTGTACCTAGTCATAAGTGTTTGAAAACCACTGCCATACACCAATCAGACGCTCATGAACTGTGTATATAAGCAACTGGTTTTTAAAACTAGTTAACTTGGGACCAACTGAAAAAACCAAGAGAAATTTCTTACTTACTTTGGTTTCCATTGGGCAAGTTGCACAAAGTAAGTAGTATTCCACCTGATACCCTTAATTTCTTTCTTTTGATGGAAACTCAAGTAAATTATTTTCTCATAAATAGTGAGTCCAGAACAACTTAAATTGCTCTTAAGGAGGTGGAAAATTCCAACACAACATACACACTAACCTCTTGGACACTGAAATATAGTTGGATGATGTGAGTGAAGATTTCAGTAAAATAAATGTTTTGTCATATTAACTGTCATTCCAATGTCAAGAACAAATGTTGCTAAAAGATGATAAATTCTAGGCTACCAGTATTAGAGGTATCATTATATTTTGATATTCAATACCTACACATCTCTGCGGTCAAATGCTAAATATTCCTCCATTATTCCTTCAGAGACAATTACTCCATCTTCACCTTCTTCACTTTCCACAGAACACAGAGTAGGAGGTTTTGAAAAGTCATTATCTTTATGATTGGGAGTAACACACAGAGGCACCTTCTTGCCCAAAATACTAAACCTGAACAAACAAAATGTTTTCAAAAAGCAGAAAAGAGAAGAAATTTGTTATTCTATTTATAACAGCAGAATTTAGCTTTTGCTGGATGGTCAACTAAAAGACATAAGATAGTCTGGCTGGAAGACCATAAGGTAAGTAAATTAATGGCTTAGCTATTGGAAAGGACAGTAAGCCTCCATACTGTGGATATTAATGTTTGAGTACTGTATGCTTGTAATTCTCATACTCGAATCTACAGAGACTAAGTTTATAAAAACAATTTTAAAGAAAAAATAGTACATATACAGAGCTTTATCTCTTTACAGCACTATACAAACATTAATAATTAATTAATGTCACTGATAATGACTATCTATAGAAATCCTCAAAAAGCTAACCCTAGCAAATTATTAGATCAATTTGTAGTTTTCTGCACCTGAACAACAGACTCGCTTGGAAGGTCTAATCATCCTAAATCTAATAACACATTTCTTTTGGTTATCAATCCATGTTTTGTCCAAAAACCTACCAAGCAAAAAATGCTAAAGTTTGACTTCATATATTACTCATAAATTAAGAAAAGAAATTGATGTTGCTATCCCTGAGCAGAAAAAGCACCTTCATACATTGGTACAATCTGGAAAATCTATTGATACTCACTCACTAGAATCTCTTTCTTGTACTGGGCTGACATCCACTGAACCTAAGCTGCTAGAAGGTGAACTTGAATACCACCCAAAACCTTCATCTGTGGGGACTACTACCTGCTTCCCCAGAATCCTATAACATTAAAAAGAAAATAAAAAATAATCAGAAAACGTGATACGTAAAATGGTTGAATGATTTATAATACAAGAAAGTAAACAAAGAAAAATTTACTGGAAAACCATATGAATACCACAGAAATAGTAAGGCTTCTTGTATCTCGCTAATACAGCTCTGAAATTATACCTATCAAATGAGAAATTTTCTACTTTGCGGATTATATTTTAATGTGGTTTGAGGTATTTTCTCTAATATTGAATGGCATCATGCATATATATTAAGAAAATTATTTTGCTTTCTCCTCGTCTAACACTAAGGCCGTAAAGTATTGGCAAATCTGTCAAAGTGCAGGAGAGTGCGACAGGGTGTTACAACAGGGCCTCACCAATCAATAGGGCCTGTGTATCAAGGAAGCCTGTACTAACAGGGTCTGATCAATGAGACCTGACCAATCATTATGGGTGCAGGAGATCATGTCTGCATCACCACTACAACACATGCTCCAGATGGAAGGGACAGATATAAAGAGGCAGACCAGCTGAGCCCGGACTCATTGGGGAGGAAGAAGGAGGGTGTGCACTGCAGGCTCCTGCGACTCTCTGAGTGGTAGGAACTATGGACCCAGACTACACTATGGATTACCAGCCAACTGCAGAGACTGACTGGGACACTGAGCTACTGCCAGCTGAGAAGATGCCCGAGATGAGTTCTGTAGTAGGGAGTGACCCACAGAATATGATAATCCAATACTTGAACCCTTAACTGGGAATGTCCCAGCTTCACAGGGCCCTGAGTTGGAACCTGGTAGAGTAGGATTGGCCCTCATCCCCACCCCCACCCTATCCCTCAACAACTGTTATTCCCTACTCCTGTCAGGAGGCCCAGGGGCTATAAATTGTTTGTTCTGCCCTGCCCAGAGGGCCAGAGCACCCCCACCCAACTGCTATTGTTTACACCAGCCAGGAGGTTTGGGAGACTAGATACTGAGCATTTGCCCAGCCCTGCCCCAGGGATTACTGTCTGTGGTGTTTGCTTTGTCCTGGTCAGGGACTGTAGCCTACTTGTTGGTTTTACTCTGCCCAGAGGGTCAAAGTCCCAAATGTTTGCCCCAGCCCAAGAGGTTCAGGAGGCATAATTGGACTGTTTGCAGGAGCCCTCCTGGAGCCTTGAATCCCCCTAAACAAAACTGCCTGATCCAACAAACAGAGAGTCCCAAAGATTATGTGACAGGGTGTACCAACCGTACCCTGTCCCAATGGGGGGGGTGATCACATACAAGTGTGCAGTTGACAGAGATAAAAATGTAAGAAAAATATTTAAGTCTCCAAACAGCCATTTTAATTGACCAGCTATTCATTTGTAAAGGAGGGATGAATTTTTGGTGTTTTTTAAGTATCTCACAAAATAACCATTCAACACTTCTAAGACACAATGCCTTGCAAGTTTTTCTAAGAAAAAAATATCTTACTATTTGAGGGCCCGATGCAGTACAAAATATCAACGGTCATCCAAGCACTTGAAGGAACTAAATATGAACCTTAAATTGGAGGGGGAAGGAGCAGGCAGACCATTTTATCACCACCTATTGTATAATCACATACATGCTCATCAGTTTAAATAATTTAAAAATATAGCTCTTTTCACCACCAGAAATTTAGTTCTTTAATAATTCTGTGACATTACTAGTATTAATCCATCAATAAAATACCTGAGATGAGGAAAGCTAGCAGTCCACTGTTGGCATTCTTCTTGCAGACCCTCAACATGCACACTTTCTTTCTGTTCATACAGAAGTTCATCAATGTGTCTGAACATCTGCTGAACTCGTCGCGTGGCAGCTTTATCAAATTCCTAAGAAGGAAAATTATCCCAAAAATATTAAATGGGAGGATTTGGGGGTGACAATTTTTTTAAGCCACTTAGATTGTATAAAGCATTAGTTTATTTAAACTTCAGCAGGACTGATTTAAACAGTAAGGGTCTCTCTCTCAGGCTGCGTCTACACTGGTAAAATAAGTCGACTTAAGCTTGGCTGTTAGTCTTTAAAAGTGCCACAGGACTCTGTTATAGTTCCTATGGATTATAGAGCATTTATGAGATACCCATTGAAAATAATATCATGAATGCTTCCTAAATCCAGACAGCATCACACCCTGCCCACATGCCCTGCCAGGGTCCCTGCCCCCCTTTGCCCCATTGCACATAAGGGGTGCCCCCCCTGACACCGTGGACCTACCCAAGGTCCCCCTAGCCTCACAAAGTCAACCTAGAGCATCCAGTGTGGACACTCTAGGTCAACTTTGTAAGTTTCCCTTTAAGTCGACTTTAATTTTAACTGTAGACACACTAAGTCGACTTTAAGTCGACTTAGCTCAAGTCGACTTAAAAGTGCAAGTGTAGACATAGCCTCAGTGAGGCTCATTAACCTTAAGTCATCTTTCCAGTGGAGACAACATTGACTGATATAAGTGCTGATCCCCTATAATCACAAAATTTAGATTAGCACTATCCCTACTGGATGTTTGAACAGAGAAGACACCAGAGGTTTTGGAATATTTGTTTTAACTTGATGATGATGATTAATAAAAAGGTCAGTGGAGAAATGGCACTACAGGTAAATTATCTAGAAACATGAGAAAATAAGATCCATCCAAATTTTCAGTAAAATGGAAAATTATTAATCATGCCATAGATGGTGGCAAAGAATGGGAGAAAAATGCTGAGTGGTACCAGATGTTGCCACAACTTTGACACTGAACAGTAAGCAAGGGTTGATAGGTGCCAAATCCTCGGATGGAGCCAGTAAACAACCGAGGATGCTTCTCCAGAGAGACAATAACTGAAGAAGATTTGCAGGTCATTTAAAGTTCAATGATTTTTCTGTCTCCACTGTAGAAAGACCAATAGCACTTGTTAGTCCCAGTCTATATGGGAATATGAAAGAGAAATAAATTTTTTTAAAGGGAAAAAATTTAAGTGGCTTTAATGTGCTTTAAGAAGTACAGAGATTTTCCAAATGCAGTTGGGTAAATCTAAACCAACCACATGAAAACCACACACTGGCACATGAAATTCAACAATTAGGGCATATATGCTATATACCTTTACCTATGATGATCCAACAATTGTAAGTCAAGAATGCACTTTACTATATTCAGGTATTAGCAGAACATGTCCTGAGCAGACAGTAATGAAAAGAGGGTGGTAAAGAGGTAAGACAGAAAGACTCTGTTTCTTTTCCCATAATAAATATCACTGCATTATTTACAGCTCTCTGCTTAACCTGGATCTTATAAAGAAAAGTATTCAAAGTTCTATTTTAAATGTGTTAACACAACCTTTCAACTGTCTCTGATGGTTTTACGCTAAAGAACTGTCTTCTACTCACATCGTAGCCCCAAGAAAAGACTGAGCTCTCTTCAGTGGAAGTGCCCGTGTAACTCTGACTAGCAGACCATGAGCTCCCATTGTCACCTGGAGTAATATCTGGGTAATTTGATTCCTTCAGGATTTCAGTCTCACTAAAATACAGAGTTTGGGGAGGGAGAAAGAAAAAATTCTCATGAGATATGTTCACAAATATGTGGATGGGTAAATATTTTTCCTGTAAAGAAAGCCATGTTTATAACAGTTTAGATTCCAGTACGCAGCTGCAGGATTAGGCTCTTTACATACTCATTTTCCAAGAGTTATTTTACCATCTTCTGCCTTTAACTACATAGAGAATTACCAGTTCACCTTCTCCACTCCTCAGAAAATCACTCTCCCTCGTTCTTGGTTCTAGCATAAAAATGAGACAAACAAGCTGTGACAAATCAAAAGGGTTTTAATATTCTGAAAATTTATTCCAAACCATTGCATATGCTCCCATAAATGTATAATAGGGCTTCAAAAACCATACCATATCATCTAGCCAAAATGAAAGGGAGGGCAACCATCTAGGCAAAGAGTCAGTGCCCGAGTAACCTGGAGCAAGATGCTGCTCGGAAGAGAACAGTGCTGGCAATCAATTGTGAGTGGCAACCTGTGCAAGTGCAGGGCTCTGTTCATATGTAGCATCTCATAGGACTGAGGTCCATATGGGAATATCTTTTTAGAATCAAGCATGAGTAGTATAATAACTATACTGTGGATTCATGCCATTCTGAATCAACACATATAGTGCCTAATTTTATAAACTGTATCACTGTGATACCTTTATAATGAAGACAGAAACACAAAGGTGTGTGTTTTCCTTTGGTTTCCTGACAAAAATCAAGTTTATTTTACCACTCCAGGTACCTCAAGAATTCTTCATAGCTTTCAGTGGCCGGAATAGCTGGGTGAATGTCATCTAGTGGCTCTGGGAGGGGATGATGCTCTAAAGCATTTTTTGTAAGTCCTTGACTAAAAGAAAAATAAAATAAATAAGTTCAGTTTGACATTACTTCTGAGAATAAACCTCACAACTCAAAACTTTTGTAGAGTTCCAGGGCATTACAGGTTTTTGCTGGTTTTCAAGAAAGACAATAACATGCACATCTGAATTTCCTTTTACAAGAGTCCTGTGGCACCTTAAAGGCTAACAAATTTCTTCAGGCATAAGCTTTTGTGCATGCATCTGACAAAGTGGGACGAAGAAGGGACTCTCGTTGTTTTTGCTGTACACAGACTAACATGGCTACCCCTCTGTGAATTTGCTTTAAATCCCTAACAGATTGGTGCCATTATGTTAAATAACTGACAGTATTCTGCTACAAACCCCTACTGGCATTACAGCCTTAGAATTTGAACATCAAAATTAACTCCAGAATGAAGCTTGGGGTAAAGGGTCTTAGTTTAGGAGCCACTGTCTCCCTTTAAAATATTACATATATATTTGGCCCTATATCATCAAATTAATCTTTTCAGACTAACATAAATATGTGACAACACTACCCATAAACAGTATAAATATTTTATTTGTAATAATAATTGTATCTGTTTTGTTTACAGACTGTACCCCCACTATTGCTTCTGAAATTTTTTTTTACATTTTAACAAGCCTTTTGATCAAAACAGAGATCAGATTAATTCCTGCACACTTTATTTTGTCAATCACTTTCTATACCCCAGAGAAGCTTGAACAAAGATGGGGCCACAACACAATAGTAAGGGCTAATTTAGTCCTGAGATATTTGTAGATTTCTGTTCAGTAGATTTCTATTGCCACTCCTAAAAGAATCAAAGATCCCTAGTGCTAGCAGCTAGCTAGTCTTAGAGCAGCTCCTGTGAAACACACCAGCGTAGCCAGCTCTAGCAACTCGATCACATTTCTCACAAT
>ML685755.1:36202208-36364372 GCA_007922175.1 Pelusios castaneus | reverse complement strand
CGGTGCTGCTGTCGGGGGAGGCAGGCAGGGCTCGGCGGTTGGTGCTGCTACCTCCTGGGCTCTCGCGGGCGCGGCTGGCCCTAGCCGGGCTGCAACCTGGGGCAACAGCGAGGGGGACTTACATCTCCAGGGCGTTGGGGGGCACCGGCTTCCGCGTATATCGCGAGATCATCCTCCACCAGCCTCATCCCTCATCGCGGCTGCTCCTGACGCCGCCGCGCTCCGGCCGCCATGACGACACGACGCCCCGCCCCGCGCGGCAATGGGGGAGGCTGCGGCGGGCCGGGCTGCAGCGCGAGAGGCGGGTGAGAGCCGAGGCGCCGCGAGGCCTTAGTGCCCGTTGTTCGCGGCGGTGGCGGGCCTGGGCCTTGACCCCGCTCCGCGCCTGCAGCTCCCCGGTGCCGGGGGCCGCTGAAGTCCCGGCGTCCCGGGCCGGCCGTGGTAGCCGCGGGGGGTCGGAGGCGGCCGGCGGCGCTGTGTGTCCGTCGCGTGGCGGCAGCGCCGCCCTCAGGCTCTCCCCGCCCGGGCGGAGTGTGGCCTCGCCGTGTGCGGCGGTGGCAGCGAGGGGGAGGTTGGCTGGTGGCGGCCGCAGAGGCTCTTTGCGGGGGTAAGGAACAAGAGCGGCCTGCGGCAGGTTTAAAGACCAACAGGTTTATTTATCGCATGAGCTTTCGTGGGAGAAAATCCCACTTCGCCAGAAGATCTTTCCGGGGGTGTGTCCGTCCGTCGCACCCGGCCGGTCCCCGGGCTCTGGGAACCGTTCCCTGAATAGGGCCAAGCTCTCTGTTTATGTATCTTTGGGGGCAGCTTTTCAGGCCTCCCTATACTGCAGAATTGCTTTGCGCCCTGAAGAAAATAAAGGGTTTCCTCCTCCGCTCTCGCCAGGGCGATGGGGCCCATGGACCAGGAGTGTTTGGAATTGACTGTGGCCGGATGTGTCACTTCAGAGCCTGGGTTACTTAACTGATAGGGTTTTTGATGATTGACCCTCTTTTGTGTGCTGATTTTATTTTATTTTATTTTTTTGAAGGATAATTGATAAAAGTCCGGAATGGAGGGGGACCCGAGACTGGCGACTGTAGAAGATGCAGTGCAGTACCAACTTTTTTTGGTGCCCCGGGAACCATGTGACCCTGAACAACGCAGAGACGTTCTTCAGCAGTACATAGAGAGGATAGTGGCCCACTTTGCACCTGTATTAGTTTCTTATATCTGGCAAAATCAACCTTTTAATCTCAAATACAAACCTGCTAAAGGTAAAAGTACTGCATTTGTTTTCATCCAATACAGAGCTGGATTTCCGCCTGCTTAGGGACTAGCTATTACTATGAAAATAAAACAAAGTGATTATATTGCTGAGAGATGTCTTTGGGTGCAGCAGGAGGAGAAACTGAAACAATTATGAGTTTGTTTAAAAAAAACAAGCAAGGAGTCCTGTGGCACTTATAAAGACAAATTTATTGCATGAGCTTTTGTGGGAGAAAATCCCTCTTGGTCAGACGCTTTGAAGCTACTGCTTATTTTGCTTTCTTTCTGTTTGATGTTGCTGTTAATAGAACTATTAGCACAAAATATTCACCATTTCAACTGCTGAGTCATGTTCTGCCCCATTTCTCCCAATCCCTCTCCTCCCCAGTTAGATTATGTAGTGAATGGAGTGACCATGTTTTTACAGACTATTAATAGAATGATTGCTTAACTTATGCTTTGTATTTTTTTTAATTTTCCCTCCCTTCAGGAGGTATCCCTGCACATATTGGAGGTGTAACTAAATTTGGGGATAATATTGAAGATGAATGGTTTATTGTGTACCTCATACAGCAGATCACAAAGAAGTTTCCAGAATTAGCAGCAAGGTACCTCTAATACACTTTCAACCCTTTTGAAACTGTAAATTAAAGACTTTTAAACTCCTTCAATTACTGCTATTTCAGTACTTTAAACCTTGCCAGAATGCTTGGTGCAAAGAATTCTTGTTTGGTGTCTGACTGGTGAGTCTTGCCCATATGCTTAGGGATTAGCTAATCACCACATATGGGGTCAGGAAGGGATTCTCTTCTCCCCCCCCCCCCCCCCGGGGTGGTTTTGCAGAAGTCCTGAGGGGTTTTTACCTTCCCCTGTAGCGTGGGTCATGGTTACTTGGTGGTGATTTCTCTGTACCTTGAAGTCTTTAAACCAAGATCTGGGGACTTTAGTAACTCAGTCATAGGTTAGATGTCTATTGCAGGAGTAGGCAAGAGACTCTGTGGCCTGCATTGTACAGAAGGTCAGACTAGGTGATCATATTGGTCCCTTCTGGACTTAAAATCTTTGAATCTATAGTATTAGTTTTGTTGTGATGGGGAAAACAAAAGAAAAATAACTTTCCTTCTAATACAGCTTGCAAATGTTAATTGAAGTCTTACGGTTTAGTTCAGTTCATGTAAGCCAGGGCCCAGGAATATGTTTAAAACACAGCATTGGTGCAGCTGTAGTGCTCAAGTGAAGATGGGAGAGCTTTTTCTGTCTGTCAGCATAGCTAATCCATTCCCCTGGCAGCAATAGCTATGTTGTGTGGAGAAGCTCTCCTGTCAGCATAGCATTGTGTACAAAGTGGGAGGGATATTAGATAGATATACCAATGTCATAAGGGTGTGGATTTTTCACACTCCCTGAGTAGCCATTTTACTGATCGTAGGTCTGTACTGTGGACCTGGTCCCATTGTTCATGTCAGACATTCGAGTTTAGTGGTTATTAAAAATAGAAATCGGTGTAGTAGCTTTGTCTTCATACAGGAGAATAGTACTTGAGTTGTCCGCTGTTACTATGTTCAGAAAAGTATACAGGTAATATGTCTCTTTGAGATCCAGTTCAGCAAAGTATGTAAGCACATGCTTGCTTTTAAACACATGCATAGTTCCTTTGAAGTTAAAGCATGTGCTTAAGTGCTAGGGTTCAAGGGAGGATACCAATCTCTGTAGTTTGGTTTCTAAGATAGTTGTGTTATCTTAAATTTTACTCTTCTCTCCTCTAGGATAGATAAAATGGGAGTGCCCTTTAGGGTGACCAGAATGCAATATGGTTGGTACTTGACATTGCAAAATCTGTGTATGGCAATAATATTCTCCCCAGTCTTGTTCTTAATTGTGTTTCTGGATAAACTGTACTTGAACATGTAGCACATTTCCAGTCCAGTACATAGCTCAAAGAAATGAGTCTTGGTTTTGTTCATAATACAAATGTGATTAAAAATTTTGCAGACTTCTTAACTTACTGTCAGTGAAAGAACTCATTCAAAGGCGAAAACAGTAGGTGACTTACATATAGGAATAAGCAGAAAAAATATCCTGGAAACCCTACTGATGGCTGCTACAATGTTAAAGGGAAAATGCCTGCCCAGAAAGATTTCAGCTGCTTGGTCCTTGAGTATGTAATAGTATGTTTCTGTCTCCTTGTAGAGGATTAAAAGGTGGGAAAATGTATAGTTTAAAAAAAAAAAAAAAATGAAGGAATCCACTTTCATTGAAGCAATAACTGAGTTAGAATTATTCATCATTGTGCTATGCTGGGGTTTGTTTAATAAGAAACTGATTTCTTTTTGGTTAGGGTTGATGACAATGATGGTGAGTTCCTCCTGATAGAAGCAGCAGACTTCCTCCCAAAGTGGTTAAAACCTGAAAATAGTGCCAATCGGGTAGGTGAAACTGTCGTGCAAGCTGGCAGGTGACTCAAGGACATATTAAGTTCAGTGCAGTACCTTTTTACTCTGCAGACGTAAAATCAAATCCCAGCTTAAGCTACAAATGAAATTAGAGTAGAACCTCAGAGTTAAGAACAGCTTGGAAATGGAGCTGTTTGTAATTGTGAAATGATCATAACTCTGAACAAAATGTTATAGTTCTTCCTTCTAAAGTTAACAACTGAGCATTTACTTTCAAACTTTGGAATGTGCTATGCAGAAGAAAAATGCAGCTTTCCCTTTATTTTTTAGTAGTTTATATTTAACACAGTACTATATTGTGTTTGCTTTTTTGGAGGTGGGTGGGGTTGGAGTCTCTGCTGCTTCCTGACTGCATAGTTCTGGCTACAAATGAAGTGCATGGTACATTGCTTAGGTCATAACTCTGATGTTAGTAACTCTGAGGCTCTGTTTCAGTTGAGTTGTCTTAGTCTCCTGCCTCCATCACAAATCTACACTTGTCACATTGTTTGTAAATGCATCTCTAGACTGAACCAAAATCTTGTGATCAGCAGTATAATTTTTTTGACCGCAAACTAGTGTTCTTATGTTCTGGTTTTTATCAGTTATGCTTACCATGGAAACTTACTGCAAGCTTAGTAGCTGAATGCATCCAGTGCAGTTGAACGTACCATTGACTTGAATGGTGTTCTCTAGGAAACTGTTGTAGGTATTTTGTGAATTTTGATACTTACAAAGTAGTTTATCTACACTTTGTTTATCAGCATGTCTGGGTTATCAGAAAGTGTAAAGAAGAAGAAAGCCAAATTCATAACAAATTTAGATGTCATGTGTAGGTTAATAAGAAATATTCTGTAACAGTTAACTAGGTGTAATTACCCAGCATGCTTATTCTTCATGAAATGGTTCACACACAGAGCTCATGCTTAACAATTTGTTTTGCCTTTAAAGTTACCTGAACTTCTGTATATACAATACCAATATTATATAAAACCAAGTAAATGCTAGAGTAGCCTCTTTGTTACACAACTGATGTTATATGATCAGTAAATATAAGTGAGTATCTTGGCAGCAATTAGTCAGGATGGAATAATTTATACTTATTGACATGGCTGCGTTTTGTCCCTAACCTGTTTTACTTGAAGACCACACACAGTGATCACTGGATATATAGCATTATTTTAGCTCCTTTATAAGGATATCAAAAGTGCTTTACAGATATTCAGCAAGGAGAGAGGAATGTTATCTCTGTCCTACAGATGAGAAAGCATACAAAATTATACAGCCAATCAGTGTCAGTACTCCTAAGCCTCCCTTCCTCCTAAGTGAGCAGACCTCTGATTAGAAGACAAGCATGGTGCTTCTGCTGTTAAAGAAACTGAAATAAATTAAAAATCCATTTGATTCGACCTGTTGCCATCAGAATTGTTCTGAATCAGTGATTGAATAATAGGCTTTCAATGCACCCTGTGAGGCACTGAACAATTATCACCTCTCCTCAACATCTTGCATCAGTTCTCTTCTCATACTCCCAATTTCTAATGTGTTCTCTGTAGTTGTTAGAATAAATGCCAAAAAGTCCATCTAATAGACAAATTCATTAGTCTTGTGAATATGGATTTTCCTTCTGATGTGCCATTTTGATTCCCTCTAACCACCCATTCCCAAGAAGAAAGGTTTTGTAACTGTATACATTTCCTCATCATTCATTCATTTAATACTTATATGCAACACAATCAAAAATTTTTATCTAATAAATACACTGCATTTTGTCAGGTGTTTTTCCACCAAGGAGAGTTGTGCATCATCCCACAGCCAAAGACTCCAGGAGAGGAATCTTGGCTACCTGCCACCAGTCCAACAATCCTGCAGGCATTAATGCTGTTGTCAGCACATCCAAAGGAGTTCCTCACCACAAAATCTGTTAGAACAGCAGTATATAAACGCATCAGTGGGTATGTGGATTATTTCTTCTGGTCTTCTTTATCAGAATGTTCTGATGCTGGGCTATCTAGGGCACTTACCGCTGGTATCTAAATACCCACAGTATCTAATATATTTTCCTGTTAACTCTAAAGAAATTACCACTATCCTGACAGTTTGCTAATTTCTGTGGCAGTTTTATGGTGGGGATCCTAACAACACTAGACTCTTGCTCTATTCTGATCTTGGCATGACACCACAGTGGTTCAGGGCTAAATTTCAGGCTTTGCAAAAGGACAACAGAAATTTTCTTTCATGACTTCAAGGAAGCATATAGCATAGACGTGTGTTTGGATCTCTTCCTGGACTCTCAGCTGAGAGACAAGTAGAATGCTCTTCAGACTGTCAGCTCACCTTCAGAAATGGTCAGTAAGGGTCACTGGATTAGTGGTAGAAATTCCTTCATGGAATTTGCCAGACTACTAGGGCTGAGCAAAAATTTAATTGTAATTTAACTCCTCTGCTTCATATTGTATTAAGAAGCTATACAGCTACCCTGATGCATGTCACCAAAACTGGGAATAGGGAACAGGATTTCATTGATCTTGGCAAAAAAGCATGGCTATGCAAATTTTATAGAAATATTGCAGGCTGTTGGTTGATTAATTTTTTAAAATTTGATTCCAAAATATTTTAATTATCTGGCATGAGGTGTATTCTGATATTAAAGGAAAAGGGACTTGTATTAAATAAACAGCTGTTCTTGTTTGTAGTACTTCTTTTAATATGCTGTATTGTTGCCTGCCACAGGTATCCTGAGAAAGTCAAGGCCTCCTTTCACCAAGCCCACTGTTACCTTCCAGCAGGCATTGTGATGGTATTAAAGCATCGTCCTGCACTAGTAGCTGCTGCAGTCCAGGCCTTTTATCTGCGAGATCCCATTGACTTACAAGCATGTCGCCCTTTCAAAATTTTCTCTCCTGACACATGTGTAATGACTTCAGTAAGTGATCATAAATGTTACTTGTAATGACTGCAGATGTAAAATAAAATTTAGACAAATGTGACTTTTTATTTAGTGTCTCTTATAGAAAATCATGCTATAATGGTTTTTTTTGTTTGGTATTTTTAATTTTGATATGTACAGGTCACATTCACCAAGTGTTTGTATGCACAAGTAATGCAACAGAAGTTTGTTCCAGACAGACGCAGTGGATATACACTGCCCTCCCCTGCACACCATCAATACAAAGCACATGAGCTAGGCATGAAACTGGTAATGTCGTCTTATATCTCCTAAGCTTATGTTTTGTAATTTCTGTCATCCCCTCTCTCCCTCTCCCCCCGCCCTCGCCCAGTTCATATTTCTGGGTATGGTTGAATCATTAGGAGTGCCTCCTTTATTTGCTTTGTAGCTCACAGAGAGACCTTAGAGTCAAACAGCATTTTACATCCCCAAAAGGATGCTGGATCAGACAGCTGTAGAGGACCATTCTTTTAAAGCATTGGGCATGGGTATTTCCTCCTAGTACTTTCCCTTTATGCAATTCTATTCCTTTTTTTCCTCAGATTTTACTGTCTCTGTACCTCCTCCTCAATCGAGTTCCCAGCTATGCTTTTCCAATAATCCTTAAATGAAGAACCTCCCATTCTTCTTGCAAGAATATAGTCTGTCCTAGAAAAATAGGAACCCATTACTAGTTACTAATGCATCTCCTCCACTGGAGGTTGTACAATAAGGACCTAGACATTCTTAACACCTTGTTCTCTTTGTTGAAATGAGACCTTCACTAAGATGAAAGATGTCATTTGTCTTTGCAGCTCAGGAGAAATAGATGGGCCTCCTCTTGAAGCTTATCAGCACATCTTAATTGTTATGGTTGCTGTTGAGTATCATGGGCAGGGATCCTACTTTTCTGTGCTTTTTAAAAAAAAAACACTACCCCCTACTTGCCTGCCCACCTAGTTTAACACGATATTTTATGATAGCCCAAGTCTCACCCATTTTCCTGATTAGCTGAATTTTTCAATATCTGATCTAGTCCCAATTAGATCAGATAATCAGAGTTCCACTGTATGGTTGGTGTTTTTTTGTGGTGTTTGTTTTTTTCACAAAATGTAAAAAAATCTAAAGATTCTCTTTAAGAACATATTCTATGTTTTCCCCCCCATGGCAAACAGATTTCTAGGATCCTTGGTCATAGGTCACCTTCTTGCTATTCTGGAAGTTGAGAACTCTGTTTTTGTAGTACTCTGAGGCCATCATGTCCAAGGGAGCAGACATCAAATCATTTCTCTTGTGACAGAGTCAGGACCTTGCCACTAAAGAACATGCGTTTCCTGCATCTCTTTTATAGGCTCATGGTTTTGAAATATTATGCTCCAAGTGCAATGCAGTTTCTCCTGATTCCAAGAGACAAGTATTAAACACCCCTCTTTGGGCTGGTTTCCTCAATAACCTGAAGAAAAATAATTATTTCAAGGTAAGAAACTGTCTCTGTTTAATTCAGGAAAAATAAAATCAGCTCTCAAAATTCTGTCAGGATCTACAGCAGGCTTTAGGTAAAGGGTGAAGGACATAATACCTCTTATGAAAGATAAGATAATGTCATGGGAGAGACTACTCCTATATTCTGTATAAAATACCTTTTCTTTCCCTGCCCCCACCTTCACCAAATAGTTTAGAATAAAATGTCTTTCGAAATAAAAAGACACTGTAGGATTTGAGGATGAACTTCTATCTATTATGATTTGAGAATATAGACTCGAAGAAGGCAGACTAAATGACAAGTGCTGTTTCATGCAAGTGCTTTTATTTGCACATATTGAAAACAAAAATATGAAACAGTCAGTATAGTTTTGTGATGACTTTGTTTCACAAGTCACATATACTTATGTACTTGGGCATTTAATGCCTGCATGTTAATCCTTCTGGTCTCATGTTACAGATTTTTTTTTTTTTTTAAATAGTCTCTTAATCCTGACCCCATCATTCCTTATTCTGTAGTTTAAATTGACAGGTCCTAAAATGTTTAACTTTTTTGTATGTTTTCATAACATAATTAAATGCAAAAATGTACACTCCTGCAACACCACACTTATGAATGTAAATGCATGAACTTCAAAATATTTATCTATGGATCTCGCAGCAGCTGTAACCCTGTCCCTTTTCTGTTATACATTAAGATATTCAGTGTGGTTGCTGCTGTGGGAACCACAGAATCTCCTGATTTCTTTATGTATAAAATCAACTATATTGCTGCATAACACTTTTTGGTGTATTCTTTTTAATTCATGCCCTGCTGTTAGCAAAACGTGTATCCATTTCCTGCATTTTTGTATAAATGGAAAAAGTAATTTACATCATTGTTACTAGAGAGACATGGTGCATGGGGAATATTTATGAAATGCTAAAAGTTTCTCTTTCCACAATAGAAGTTGGTCCTATAATAGGTATCGCCTGTCTTGGCTCTCTGTATTCTGCAACCAATAAGGCCACAACAGCATTGCAAACTGCCATTGTTTCTGTCACTGGTTACTCGCTCCTGCTTACTCTAGGTTGCACGTAACTGGATTTCGTCCTTAAGAAATGTGTACAAACCAATAACTAAGTTATGTATTGTAATACTCACCATTTCACTACCAAAGGTAATTCTTCTGGGCACTACTATGAAAAGGAAGCTGAGGAAGAATTTGGTGCACTAATGCTGGTGATTTGTTTTAAACAGGGAGAACTTGAAGGATCTGCTAAGTATCTGGAACAGCTGCATATGGCAGAGAGTTACTTCCAGCGGTCTGTTATCAAGCCTGAAAGGTAAGAGTTACTGTAAATGGATATTGTTAATGTCTGTATGTTCAATTCAATTTCATAGGATTTTACAGACATAGGGGATTTTTCCTTTTAGCTCTGTTGCTATGAGTCCAGGTGAAGAAGTCTTGACCTTGCTACAGACGTTGCCCTTGAATTTGGATGAACTTGAAAAAGAAGCTGCTGATCTTCCTCCTGAGGATGGTGAGTGAAGTTGATGTTATAAAATTCCAAAGGGGTAGCCGTGTTAGTCTATTGTAGAAAGACAACAGAGTCTTGTGGCACTTTTAAAGACTAATAGATT
Source organism: Pelusios castaneus (assembly GCA_007922175.1). NCBI lineage: Eukaryota > Metazoa > Chordata > Testudines > Pelomedusidae > Pelusios > Pelusios castaneus. The sequence goes on along the minus strand of ML685755.1, from coordinate 36,354,657 downwards.
TATTAATCGCATGAGCTTTCGTGGGAGAAAATCCCACTTCGTCAGACGCTTTGTGATGGATTTCCACTTCAAACGGCTGTATTCAGTGCCCTCCATGTAGTCAAAGCTCATGCGATTAATAAATCTGTTAGTCTTTAAAAGTGCCACAAGACTCTGTTGATGTTATAGGAATTTAGACCCTCCTTTTCATATAACAAATGATTACAGGAGTACAGTCTCTGTGTATATTTAATTTCAGCCTCTGTGCTGAGACTGCCACAAGCTTTTGCTTGTGGAGAACTCTCTACTAGTTTGGACAATTTAGCTCATTTTGCATGAGCCACCACATATGAATTGGTCTGTTGGCCCAGAAAGAAAATTGGTGTCAGAAGTATGCGTCTTCCACCACCAACCACTTCATAACTTTTTTCATTATCAAACATTTCTGATTCTCCATATAAAGTATTTGTGATTTTACAATAAGTTAGGTATTGTGTTATCATTCATCTTTCTGGTCAATATTTTCCCCATTTTCAAAGTGTCAGTATTCCAAATTTGATCTTGTGAATTGACAGATGTTCCCTTTCTATTGTTTTAGATGACAGTTGGTTGGAGATCTCCCCAGATGCTCTAGATCAGATCCTGAGTGATGTACCAGGCAGAAATGAGGAAGATCAGAAGTATGATTTGACAGAGGTCACTGAAAGCATGAAGGCTTTTATATCCAAAGTCTCAACACATGAAGGAGCAGAAACTCCATGGTATCTGTTTAAATATACAGTATGGCATACGTGATGCATTACTGTCCTATATTGCAACCCTTTTTAGTAATGCTGCAATTCTAGTAAGCATTCTGCTTTTCAAACCATATAGCAAAGCTTGAGTGATTTACTATAACTAGAACTCTGAAACAGAATTACATTCTTAGTTTATATATACTTTTATAACATATTGAGTAGGTACAAGCAAAAATACCTGAAAACTGTCTTATTTTCCAAAACTCTCACTTCAGTTTTATGTTTGAATCCATTTATCTTAGTTTCCTGCTGGCCATCACTAGGGGTGTTTTGGATTGTATGCATCTGAGAATGGTTGTCTTACTGTGAACTTTTCTGACAGTAGCGGATTGCTAAAAATACGCCTAATCAGACTGCACGTAGCCATGAATTATAATTTGACTGTCAGGGGTGCCAGGTGTTTTAAGATGAAGAAGACAGTGCGTTAGTGTAGTACCTTAGAATTCACATAGGCAAACATTCCACGTGAGTAGTGCAGAACAGTAGCATGATATCTGTATACAACACCTACTTTCTTATTTCTAAAAAAAAATAAAATAAGGAAGTGCTGCACATTCCTAAACAAAGGAATGGGAAAAACAGTGCTGCGCATTCTAAAACAAAACAACCCACAGAATGGAGATAATCATCACTGTAGATGTTTCACTATTTTCCGACTTACTTACTTGATAGTAATATAGCTGCGATGTTTCTTGTTATACTGAGAGATTTCAGCATAAACATTAACAACCACCTCTTACTTATATCTAAGTATAAGATGCATATGAAAATATAAGGTGCAATGGTGGTTCTGTTCCAGCATTATGGATGTTGAGAATGTGGAGCAGGTCCTTACTTTACAACTTAGAGCCTCCTTATCTTCTACCTGCTTTAAACTGTAAGCTTGATTTTGATCATGTATGCAGATGTCTGAAACATACAAAGAAGTTGCTTTTTTAGATTCTCTCTAAAACAATATTCTGACCTCGTATATGGGTGACTCAAGCCCAGATGGGTTCTCTCCCGACAAGGTCTTCCAAATCCCAGAAATTCTTTCTTAAAGGCTTTGCATAGCACTGCATGCCTCTTCTTCTCCAGAAGAAAACTGATCATGTCTTCCTTTAGTTGATGGGCACCCAATTCAGCCAACAGGGAGCAACATGAGACGCTCACTCTCCTCCCCACTCCATGTCAGCTTCCTATGTGCGCCACTTCCCATGTCATTCTCAGTACCTATGGCTAAGCTCTTGAACATGGCAATATATTGTGCTACCATTAGATCCCCAAGTTAGCACACGGAACTTTTCACTGCCAACACTGCTATGGTTGATGCCAAACGTTCTTGCTGAAGGATACCACACCAGATGTACAAAAGAATGTATTTATGGAGTAATTCTTATTAAATTTCAGGTCACCTGCTGAGGCCTGTGTCACCTTTGATGTTGACTCTTTCACGAATGCTTTGGACAGAATTTTAGGTGAGATCTAATTTCTTTGTTAATATGGTCCTCTGTGTCCTCCCCATCATATACATTGCATTGACTTGATTTGTTTATAGGGACAGACTCGGAAGAGCTGGACTCAGATGATCTGGACGAGGAACAGCAGTTTGAGTTCTTGGACAGCGATGAAGACTTGGATTGTGAAGCCCATGGTCAACAGGAAAAGGAATTGCCAGATGAAACGATGGGAAATCTCAGATCATACATGGATGAGATGGACCGAGAACTAACATACACCAATGTTGGTAAAAGCTTCGTTACTCAAAGGAAAACGGTATGTATGTTTTGGGTTTTTGTAATTTACCTCCTTCCATGAAAGAGGAGGCAGGGAGTAGAAGAATAATGAAAACATATGTGCTCTTTCCAAAGAAAAATCCTCTGTGCAAACAAGGCGTGCAGTAACTATGCCACAGACTGATTCCTTATATGAAAAGGTTAAACATTTGGCCTCTACAGTAGGTCCTAATCTGGCTTCATTTCTGCATTTTACTAGTAAAAGCAGCTGCTTAATGATCTCCTGCAGCTGTTGAAGTCCTAGATGACTCCCAAGCAGGGCCCAGTAATTCTCCATACCCTTCTCCTGGGGATTTTTGCATGATGGCTTAGATAGTGTGATTGTTTGGTTCATGAATTCCTGTCCTCTGACATTGGGTGGGACATACTAGACTCTAATTGGCTTCTAAACTGTCTGCTTAACTCAGTCGTGTGGTTTTGATATTTTTGTTTCCTGCCTTGATTGTGAAGAGTAATTCTGGTGGTTTCACAGATCAGCCTGTCAGTCCTTCTGTCTTAGGAGTGTCTCCTGCTATGGTTGCTTTTCCATGTACCACCAGTGACTGTCATAAAGAATCTATATGTAAACAAACATTTCTTTTAAAATTTACTCTCTGCATGTGATACAGGCTAGTTCTGCTAAAGAACCTCTGTCTCAAAATGCTGACTGTGCCTTAGAAGATGACTCTGATGCAACATATACTGACTCTACACCTGTGGATGTAGACCTGAACCTAGTAACAAACCTGCTGGAATCATACAGTGCTCAAGCTGGACTTGCAGGACCTGCCTCTAACATCCTACAAAGTATGGGGGTGCATTTACCTGAAAATACTGACTCTAGATGAATTAGCAGCAGCACAATGAATTAATCTGTTATCCTGGCTCGGAGAACATTTTTGGATGGGCATTGAAGTACAAAGAGCGACAGTGGAATGGCGGACCATAGAAATGGTTTCAGTTTTAAGTAGTTTGAGACATTTTGCATGGCTTTGGATGTGTGTGCAAAATACTTATCTGTACAACTTGTTTGGTCTCATTAAAGGCAAAAAGGTGCCCTGGGAATAAAGTACAGTTTTCTCTTATGCTACTATAAAAGGTGAGGACTGTTTTGATTTGAATGAAAATCTCCTGTCATAAAAGCTGTGTATCTAATATAAAGGTCATAATCTAGGTGACAGTCATTCTGGGAAGACTCCAGATCTTGCTTTCTTTTCCTTTGCTACCCACATTTTTTTTTTTCAGCCCTTTTAGCCATTAATAGGGATTGGTTTTAGTGGCTAAAATGCAGATGAGAAGCAAACCGTTTTGAAATGTTGCTGTGTCAAGAAGGGTATAATAGAGATCACACACCGGCAGTAGTACCATCTTTTTCTTGTGCTTTGTGCTGTTGATATCCACAACACATCTGTCTGCCCAACAAGCATCCACCACAGACACAGTTTCATGGAATCATAGATGATTAGGGGTGGAAGGGGCCTCAGAAGGTCATCTAGTCCAACTCCCTGCCCAAGCAGGACCAAACCCAACTAAATCACCCCAGCCAGAGCTTTGTCAAGTCACACCTTAAAAACCTGTAAGGATGGAGATTCCACCACCCTCCTTAGGTAACCATTCCAGTTTCCAATGCACAAACACTTGAGGGTAAGCAGCTAGAATGAGTAGTAGTGAAACGATACAGATTTCTTCAGATAATGGAGAATTGTAGATTTACCAGCCTCCATATTTTAATGTATTTTTCTATAAGAATTTTTCTAACATTTAAATAAAGACCTGCAAAAGTACAACTTGGTTACTGAAAATTCTTTTTTTCTTTCCTTTTTTTTTTTTTTTTTTTAAGTTCCACTTATTTTATTCAGGGCAGTGTTGGAAATTCTCAGAAGAAGCATTTCTCAACAGCATTATATTTGAAAGCAAGTTCATGACTAAATGTGGCAATTTTTTTTGTTTGGTTTAACTACCTACCACCTCCATGTTGTTGAAAAATGATTTTGTGCCAGTGGTATCTGTATGTGGGCCACATCTAAAGCTTTGTCTGCAATAAAAGTTTAATTGGAAGACATTCAACACTTCGCTTCTATACGGAATTGAAAAGTTTAAAGTTAAATCAGTTAAAGGTAGGTAGCAAACCATTTAAGTTATGAATATGAACATTGTTTTATATTTGAAAGTCTGAACATAAGGTTAGATGCCTGGAATCTCAAATTTTTTTTCGTACAAATTTCATGTATGAAAATTGTGACATTTCCTTGATGCTGAAGAAGAGATTAGCAGCTGGTTTCTTAAACTACTGCTATTGAATGTCACACCACTATTCCAGTTACCACCAGGAGGCTTATTTGATCTCGTTTTTTGGTCCATGGGAATTTTTTTTTTCTCTTCCCCTTTTTTTTGTAGTCAGTCCCACTCCAGAGGTAGCTTGTATCTCAGTGCCAGGCAACAGGTTTCTGTAGAAATAGTCCCACCTTCCACCCCAGAGGCAGCTGCAGGGCTCAGGACATATCTCACATGGGCCTATTACCAACTTCAGAGACCTCATAAATAAAGTAGAGAATTTTGAGTGGTGGGGGAATTTTCTATTCAACTCTAATTCTAGGGAACAAGTGTCTAGCCAACCACTTGAACTGTATAACTGGACTCTCTAATGAGACATTGCACCACAGTAATGCTCTGTAGCTAAGTAATGCATGGAGTAAGAGGACTGAGGAAGAAATGCAGTTTCTCAGGCTTTCAGCACCTCCTAGTAGCTTTTGATTCATGTGGGCTCTTCCAGAATATCAAGTAAGTTAAACTTTATGCAGGTTTTTGTTCCTCTGCTCCTCATCACCAAATCATTACTGTTCCCTTGCTCACTGACGACAAAAAGCTGTACAGATGGTGCACCACGGGAGGGCCTGGTGCTGCTCTTTGCTGGTGAGGCATATGTGATCAAAGGTGGTACTCCTTTAGCTCCAGAAGGAAATCAGGGTTTTTGTATGAAAATGAGCACAGTGATGGGGGAGGGCAGCAATGGGAGGAAGAGGCATAATGAAATTTGCGCTTCCACTGTTCTCATACTCGATCAAAAAAGGTAGGAGCAGCTCTAGGATCAATGCTGAAAACCTCTAAATGGAATCCCACCTAGTCCTCGTTTGAAAAGAGCAAGGCTCTGTTATGGGATCTCAGGAAGGTCAGGGTGTAAAACACAAAAATGAGTGAAATCTTTATCCCAAGAGGAATCTAGCACAGACATGAAGCAGACTTTGACCATTCCGATGTCTATTGTGCAGGCTTGTAGCTGGTTTCATGATGCATCTAGTGATGTGGATTTTGGAGGTTTTTTAATTATTATTTTAGAGCTCCTGGAACTTGTGGTATTGTACCTAAGTGATAGCTCTAGGAGTACCAAATCACTGGAACTTATCCAAATAAGCGTCTATGCCCCTTGGTATATCTCAACATAAGAGAGTTTGTCAGCCATTCGGTCTGGGTCACCGCTGTGAAAACTTGTCCTTGCTTGTTTTTACCTTCTAAAACACTAGACAGACTAAACATGCCTAAACAGGCACAGACTGCTGCTGCTTAACCCACTCCTGAATCAGTTGGTGGGCTATGGCCCACTTGGGTGGCACATAAAATGAAAAGTTGCCATTCTCCTGTTTCAAAGACTTAGCGCCTCGCCTGAGTGCCTCCACCACCTCCTCTAGGCTGAACCAGCTGGCTGCTTCCAACTCCAGTTTGTTTATGTTGATCTGGAAAGGATTAAAAATGTTTGAAGGATAGTAAATGGCTTTAAAAGCAATTACCTAGTATCTACAGGACTTTCTATTAACAAAGGCTAATGAGTTCTGGGTTGTAATGTATTATGTGAGTGTCTGTGAAAGAGATTTCTCCCCATCTTGCCTGAAGGGGGAAGTGATGTGGGAGAAGGGATAGGTTAATTAAAGCAAGCTGTGGTTGCCAGGCATTTAAAATAAATGTAGTGCAACCCAGCCTGCAACTGAGGCCTATATGAAATATTGTCTGGCTAATACATAGCATTCACATTATAACTCTTCCCAGGGCAGCAGTCTCCACAAAAGGGCTAAGTCCTCGATGGGAATGGAGACTCAGTCACAGAGCAGGATCAAGAGAGGTTCATGAGGGAAAACTAGCACCACACTGCCCACACACTACCTGGTTGGTGGAGGAATGAAAGGTTTCCCATCCCAAGAGTCGTCAGTCCAGCATCTTACACCAATTTACTTTAAAAGTTTTAAAAACTTACTTCTAAAACAACTTCCAAAGGTGCAGCTGTGTTAGTCTAGTTCAGCAAAAGAAACAAGGAGTCCTTGTTAGTCTTTAAAAGTGCCACAGGACTCCTTGTTTGTTTTTCTAAAAAAATGCCAGGCTTTCTATTTTAAATATCTATTATGAGACAATGCATTGACCCCTTGATGCCAGTAAAATTAGTGGTGCTGGTGGGTGGCCAAGAAAATAAACAGACCAGAATCAATTATGTTCCTGTAGCAATAAGCTATCAGCTGAGAGCAGGGCCTGATCTGCAGAGGCTGGAGCCAGAGTAGGGTGTATTTGGATCTGGATGTTGGTTCATACACATCGCAGCACAAAATAAATCATGTTTTTAAAACAGAAAAAGATTATTTTCAAACTTTTAAAAGGGTCCTTCACTCACTTCATTAGCACTAATAGAAAATTGCATTTAAAAGGATTTGACAATGCAGGGGTTATGGGGATTGGGAAACGAGAATTCACCACACAAGAAAGGCAATAAAATCTTGGGGGCAGCTCACCTTGGTCTGTTGTGGCTGCACCCTAGCATGATAAGCTATCATTAGAGAGCTGTTGAGAAAGGGCCAGTGCTGAGAAGCAGAATACCACAGCGACTCAACTTCCAATCCCACCTCTTCTGCCACCTCCCGTCGGACAGTCTCCTCCAGAGTCTCACCTGGAAATATTCAAGTTAGGCAGGGATAGCCCCTTATCAGGTAGGGTAATGCTGGCAGGTGTTTCCCTGGGTAGGAAAGCATCCCTTGTGCTACAGAAATGAGTGGATAATCACTACTTAGGAATTTTAGGTTTGACTTCCCAAATCAGAATCTCTGTAAGATAAGTCATTCTGAGTCTAACATCAGGCCACAAACTAAATCCTTCAACTATCTTCAGTTACCTCTGGATACCTCTCCTACGCACCTGAGACACTCAGGGTGCGTCTATACTTACAAATTAAGTCGATTTAAGCTTGATTAAGTCGACTTAATTTAATCGGCATCTACACTACAATTTCCTTAAGTCGGCTTAAGGAAATTTAAAGTCGACTTTATAAAACCTCATTTAAAGTTGACTTTATTGGCTAAGTTGACTTTATAAAGTCAACGTAACCAGTGTGGACGTAGATTAGCCCTAAGTCAACTTAAAGTATATAAAGCAATTTCACACAACAGCTTGATGAGCAAGACTGCTCTAGCAACATCCATCTCCTTTTCCCAGAATGTCACTTCTGGGTGTGAGCTCCGCTGAACAGGGGAGCTGCACGTCTGGGGCTGATCCCTAGATTCAAGTGTTCCACAGTACAGCACGCAGTCCTGTTATCAAAAACACTAGGTCAAATCTTCCTTACCCACATCACAGAAGCCTGCTAGAGCGCTGTACATCCCTTTTGGGAACGACGCCTGCCGTGCAAGAAGGCACCGGCTCCCATCAGACACCAAAGTGATAACCGCTGGAGACATCTAGAGGACACACCAAATAGCAAAGCAACTGGGAATCAGAGTTTAGACCAACTGACTGTTACATGGAAAGAAGAATCAGATGAGAATACAGTCTATTGCTATTGATTTATCTAGAACTCAACTAGGGGTACATCTACCCCTGAAGGTCTGGAGAGGACTTTCAGGGGGGAAATCAAACTCACCTAGATATTTGCCTAGTTTTACAAAAGGCTACATAAAAAGCACTAGCGAAGTCAGTACAAATTAAAATTTCATATAGACAATGACTTGTTTATACTGCTCTATATACCACGCACTAAAATGTAAATATCATATTTATATTCCAGTAGATTTATGTTATAATTATACAGCAAAAAAGAGGAAGTAAGCAACTTCTCTGTAATAGTTAGTATACTGTAACGCTTTTGTATTTTTATGTCTGATTTTTGAAAGCAAATAGTTTTTAAGTGAGGTGAAACTTAAGGGTACACAAAACAAATCAGGCTCCTGAAAGGGGTACTAGAGCTTGGAAAGGTTGAGATCCACTGGTCTAGAAGAATTCAGAGGACATTGAACAAACAGTAAAGTAAAAATACACAGATAAATAGAAAGCTCTTCCTTTTGAATTTCACAAACTCCCTCCTATTAAGTCCAGGAATTCTAGCTAGCCACCACTGTGATCATGTGTCAGTCGGCCCACTATTCAGATGCTGACCTGTGGGTAATAAATTATTCCATTGGTATGGCAAACACGCTTGCTGCCAGCTAGATTCTTCTTGATAGGCTGCCCAGTTTTGCTACAGTACTGATGGGTGTCATGCCAACGAAGAAGGGCCTGAGCCTATAAACAGCAAACAAATACAGTCAAGTTACATCAGCACATAGGACTTATTTAGTGCAGTTATTCCATTTTCCCTGAGTGATATTTTGCCATCTTTTCTCTATCATGCATCCTTGTGTACCAAATCCAACTTCATCAGATTAGGCAGCCCTGAAAGAGCACATGAAATGAAGGAGCGGCTTTGAAAAGTGGTTGTAGTTACACCGTGTTTCAAACTCATTTTGAATCTAAATTACAATCCTTTTCAGCAAGTCTAGGAGAGGAGAAGAAAAAAGTTGCTCTGTATTAGAATAACTAGGAACAACAATTAGAATTGAATCGTTCCTCTAAATTATGTGTGACCAGAGCAGTTTTCTGCAATATAGCACATGTACCACAACTCTTTCAGAATGGGGAATGGTGAGCTATTTCTTTTTGTGGGCTAAGGGACCTTTTAACACTCATGCCTTTTGATGAGAATCCAAAAATAAATGAAGGTATCTGTAGAGAAATGGCTCACAGAGAAGCAGTTTTAAAAGAACAGCCCAAGAACACCACTTTATCCTCCTTTAAACCCAGCTTTAACATTAACTGGGATATATACAGAAAACTGCCATTTGACAGTGGTTAGACAGGTGGCAAGTCATCCTTGTGGTGACTATTGCTCCTGAATGGTTTGTTACATTTACAAAGTGGGAATAGAGTTAGTCCATGTTAAATCATCTTATTACAGTAGAATTGTTATTCTGCTCCCTTTCCCCAGCCACTCACTTCTCTGTTTCACTCTGTATTATGTCTTGTCTTTCAGACCGGGACTGTCATTTATTATAGGTTTGTACAGTACCTGGTACAATGTGCCACAAACTGGGGAGGCCTCTAGATACTACCACAATAGATGTCAAATAATAAAGTTAATGATTGTGAGCAGGAGATCTGATCCAAGCAATCACAATTTATATAGTGTAATATCCTATATCATACCGAGGACAGCAAGGGTGCATCCCTCCCATCTAGCTGAAAGAAAGCCTTCCGTAACTCAGTAAATGACCCCTTGAATTCAGATTCAATGGCAGATTTCTCCAAGGATCCTGGAATTGAATAAATCTGTGAGAATCAGAAATCTCAGTTATTACTGCCCCCCTCACCCTATTCCCCTCATTGTTCTTGTTAAGAATGTACAATTCCTGAACATTCCCACAGGGCTGGTGACGAAAGTCATGTTAGCATGACATTACTTCAGTAATAATATAGTCCCAAAAAAGTTGTGACCTACAAACATACCAATTTTACTAAAAACAAAGAAAGATATATATATATCTATATATATATATATATATAAGAATTCCCCAGGGATGTCACAATTCTTCCCATCAAGGATGGGAGAGGACTGCCTTCAGCAGCAAATTCTCACCCACCAAGGGCTAAGCATACTGCTTAGAGTATCTCCATAGATACCTTTACTTGCAGATTTAAGTGAACAAAATTAGCAGCTAATGGGTAAGATACAGATGGAGGCATAATTCTAACCTAGATCCAGGGCAAAGTATGCCATGCATTCATCTGAACAACCGATCAGCACCGAGTCTTCTATAATCTTTTCATTCTCTTTGAACCTCCCCAGTGCCATTTTAATTTCTAAAAAAAAAACAGGAAAAGGGAGGAGAAAGCTGTTATAAACCTACACTAAAACAAAAACAAGAAGTTTAATCTTTAGGATTTCTTCAGCCAAGGCCAATGGAACTAGGATACATCACAGAAGGGATTTCCTATGGTTTTTGGAAAATGTATGAAACTGAACCTTGAAACAAGATCCTTGAAACATCTGACTTACAGTGCTGTTGACAAGAATCCCTTGATGGGTGGAGTGCAGTAACCAATTCCACCTTCCCATCCAAGGGTAAAGCTCCAAGATAAATGTATGTGGGTGAGGGAGGAAATAGGTATATGGTGAATCTAGAATGAAAGGAGTAAGGTGGAAACTCAGAATCCAGTTTATCCACTGGCTTTTGGACCATGACCATGCTGCACAAGAGAAGCATATAGTCTAGAGCTGGAGAACCTAAAGTGTGCCTCTCCTAAAAATTGTGTGTGTCTGAATGTATTGAATGTTTTTTCACCAAAGAAACTCTGCTGGGTTATGCCAAAAACCCTTCATCTTTCTTGCCAAGTTTATATCTCACAAACCATTAGCTTCAAAGGAAATGGCCTCAAATATTTAAAACTTATTTAAATATTGCCTTTAAATAAATATTAATAAATGGATTAGATATGTGTAGCTACTATATACATTTGCAAAGAATTAGTTCAGTTTATCTTATGTCAATGTGCCATGTCTTTAGAGGATAACCCTAAAAGCAGTCATTTGATGTTAATAAATAATAACCTGAACATAAATAGAGACCACACTCCTGTATGATTTAATATATGTCCCTTTTCTTCATCATGATCAGTCTGAGATAAAGAGAAAGAGACAATAGAGATGGTATCAACTAAAATTTGGTTAGTGGAAGAAACTTGGGTGTACATCATTTTGGCTGATTAATCGATGAAGATGTTTACTTGACCACCTGCTTACCTGCTACACTTATCTGTGGTGCCAAGTACTTGCTCCCAACCTTTTGCAGGAATGGAGACAGATTGTGAAAGAGGTAGAATGTTCCTGAGTTCTGGGCTTGCTTACAAAAGACATCGTCTTCCTTTAGCTCAGACAAGTATCTGCAGTTGGAAAAGAATCAGTAAACCATCACAAGATCAGGGAATGGTATGCTCATTTTGAAGAAGGAGAATAGAACAGAATACATGGTATAGTATCTTTCATGCTCCTGATATTTCCAGAGCAATGCAGAGCAAGGCGCCAGTTGTTGGTAGGTAGTGACTATGTAGGTGAAGACAGAACAATCATGCATTCACCAACACCACACAAGCAGCTGAATGATGGATGTTGGATGTTATTTTCAAACACACGATAACCCAGCCCCCACATATTTATGTGCAGAATTAGAATAGCTGTCTTAATACTTCACAAAGGGTCCTAGAGGCCTGAGGATCCTACTCCTCATTTTTACTGTATCTCCCTACTTTTAAAGACTCTAAGTGATGTTTGACTGTTTTTACAAACAAGGAAGGCTAGCTAGGTCTTCTCTTAAGTCAGTCAACACAATACCTAATTTGGATGACTGAATCACTGAGCAATATAAGGCTATCTCTGCCCTGCTGATTCAGGAGGTAAAGATTAATCTCAAATCTTGAAAAAGGACACTTCATGTTGGATTGTGCCTAAATGAGGGAAATGATTCGTATTTGATAATGGGTAACGGAAATTGCTTCCTTCGAACTGTTTGAAGTGGTATCGAAAACTGTTGTTGAACTAGTATGGGCATTGTTCAACCCTTCATTTTAGGACTATTTTAGATATTTCACTCCTATCATGTTTTCTTACAATAGGTATTGTCATCAGGTAATCTGACGTCAGCAGTTTTCAGCACTACTGAAAGGGAGCTAGGCCTTTTGACACCCTATGTATAGACAGGGCTGTGCAGTGCACTGTATTATCACGGGGCTTTAGGGTGCCCCAGAGACAGTATCAAGGATATGTATGTGTCACTGGATATATGAGCACCAAGCACTGGTCTTCTCACTCTGTAACACAGATTGGATAAGAACTTACCGCATTTTTTTAACATAGGTAGAGTGTAACCTGCACCACAGAGAGGGCATTCTTCTGTATACCCCTTGGTAAATCATAGCTATCACCAGAAGCTTAGAGAAGTTGTCTCCAACTAAGACAAAAGCACAATGTGCAATGTAATGAATCTCCATGAATGAGTTTAAAAAGGGACAATGTCCCAATGCAAAAAGAAATCTCTCTCTCTTCTACAGAGTACATGGGATGCTAAGGGCACACTTGCTAAAAAACTCTTACATTTTGCCTTAGATTTCATCCACACACGAAGAACTTCATTATCCTACCTCAGTTTTATACACTTTTTGAGGATAGTTGCAGGATAATTCAGCTTTTATACATATAAATATATATATACTGTTTGTCTGTCAAGAAGGTCTTGCCGAAATTGCTGTAAGCAAAGTTTAAATTGTGCTGTCCTAACTTGTGTGTGTCTGTGATTAATGATGATACAGTTAATTACTATGTTGTCTGTTTTCTAAAGAAAGCTGTTACAGCTCCTCAAATGGCACATCCTAACTCAGCAACCATAAAATATATTGGGAATGCAGTGAAAATTTAAAGATAAAATATCAAATGCAGAAGAGAATTCCCCAAGTCAGAAGGAGGACCACAGCTGCCGCTATGTCAGTCTTTAGGTAGTTGATGTTTTTGTGCCAAAGGAACTTGCCACTCTTTTAGCTGAGGCAATTACATAACCTACTTTCCCTCAACTTTAAAATGTCAGGAATATAACTATCTAGAAGGCTATGTTATCTATAGTAACTTTTTATAAAGCAACATCTTTTACAAAAGAAGGTAAGTACCAATATCCTCATTTTACAGATGGGGAAATAATCAATGCAAAGAAGACTCTGTATGTGCTCCATGCAATACTATGCTAGCCATTACCATGTGTATGACACTTTGTCAACAGAAATGGGCACTTATAACAAATATTGCCGAACCGTGTACATGATGACATGAAGACACTGAAAGAACTTAGTTGTCTCAACAGATTTCAAATGGATTTGAGGCATTCGGCTAAAAACTGCATGGCTCTAACTGGATCTAGGCTGTCATTTTGGTTTCTCCATCCCCATTATTTCCAGATCAGTTGGGATTAATTTTTGTTCTGGTGTTATACTGGATGAACTCATTGTGAGATCTGGGACAAAATTTGGAAAGATCCAGGCAACCAGCAAAACATGTCTGTTTTACTCCTCTTCCTGGTTTGGATGCTATGATGCATCAATGCCTGCTGATTCTACCATGTGTATGTTCATCAAATTACCAGGCAAATTTCATCCCTGGGATAACTTAACTGACTTCAGTGGAATTACAGCAAGATTCAGTTTAGGCCATCTTTTTATGGACCACCCTTTCAGCCCTTTTATAACAACTTTTTAAAGTACTAAACTTTTAAAAAATAGAAAATAACTCCCTTTATTTTAACAAAATTAATTTGGAAGCACTATGGCTTTATATATGATTTAATTTGTTGCAGGATTCTGTGAAATGGTACATTTTGATAGTCTAGTCTGCAAAAATACCAAACATAGCATAAAGTTTAAGTAGAGATCTGTATAGGAGTTTACAAAAAACTCTGTACTTTGGGCAGTTGGAAGAGGGTTCAGAATATGACTGCAGAGGGCAATAATTTGTTCTGAAGACAAGGAGACTTTAACCCCTTAATTCCTTGGAGCCACAAGAAGTATGTTTTGTATTTGCCAAAAATTATTTCAGGAACTGAGGAGCTGCCCACATTCAGATCTGCCTCCCTGTCAATCCTATGATGCAATCTACGCCCCTTAGTAGGTGGGTATTAGTCAATGGAAATGCACACATTTCTGTTACTTACTGTGTAGTCAGTGCAGAAGGAATGCTACTTCTGACAGCAGGAAGTGCTTTGTGAAAGCCACACACTGACCCAGAGGGTTTTAAAAGAAAAGCAGCTCCCGGAGTACAAAGAACAGCTTGTTTATAACCTGCAGGACATTTTTCAGACTCTCTTGCCTTTCCTCACAGGAGGAACTCTGGGAAGTGTAGTTCCACAAAGCCTGCCTCTGAAACCTCTCACCATGGAATCTGTGTTTGGCAGTCCACTGTACATTTCCTTTTATTTTTCTTATCTGTTTGGATTAGTGGTGCTCTCTTCTAGTGAATTCTTGACTTTCCATTAACAATTAATTGCACCAGAGAACCAATTCAGCAGATTCCCTGAGATAAAGATGTCACAGCAATCCTAATGCAGTGCTTTGATCCAATATTATAGAACCAATAACATTTTGCATAAGTTTTCTCTTTTTGTGTTTAAAACATGAGAAAACTATTTTAATTTGAAGGCTATGGATCTGAATCCTCCCTATGCCCTTAATGAAGACAAATGTGCAAATATCAGTATATGTGGTTTGCAGTATTGATTTAGCTATGTTGGTCCCAGGATGCAAGGTGGATGAGGTAATATCTTTTATTGGATCAATTTCCATCAGTGAGAGAAACAAGCTTTCAAACTCACACCACGCTCTACTCCAGGTCTGGGAAATGTACTCAGAGTGTCACATTTAAATACAACATGGAACAGACTGTTTTGCATAAGTAGTTAACACATATTTCAAGGGACCTTTTAAGATGAAGTGGTCCCTTGAGATATGTGTTTAACTACTTCTGCTAAACAATCTTTCACCTTGTATTTATCTGTGAGCCTCTGAGTACATTTTCCTGACCTGAAGTAAAGCTCTGTGTAAGTTCAAAAACGTACTAAAAGAAGTTGGTCCATAAAATATATTATCTCACTCACCTTGTCACTACACGTGTGTATGTGACAGATTTGTATACTTTCAAAGCTCTCAAATCTATATTTGAAATGACAAACGCACAACTATCAATGAAGATGAAGTTTGTCAAGTGAGATGTCAGCATAATTAAAATTACCATTTTTTTCGTGCATTTATAACTGAATCAGCAAACAAATTCTTCTCCAGTCGTGAAAAACATCAGATCTGGGCTGAGAGCTCCATCTAGCATGAAGAGTATCTTTATAACTATCTAACAATAAATGTGATTTACAAAGAATATTGACAAACTCTTACTTATTTTGTCATGGATTATTACTATAATAAAGGATTCTAGTCACTTAATTAGAGATTATCGATCATAAAGATAACAAATGAGATACTTAGGTAAAACAGCACATTTGCTACTAGAGTGATGTACAATTTTGTCACATTTAATTATAATTGACTGTTGTTATTTGTGCGCTTTCTGAAACAGAGCAAGCCCCCATTATACTAATCCACTAGCTTAATTGCGGTAATTGAGAAAACAAAACAAGCAAATCATCCCTTAGCCAGATAAAGGATTGAAGTATAATCTGTAAGGAAAATGTCCATCCCGCTATTAATATTTCTTTTTCATGTGTGTATTCAGATTTGAAATTTGCAGCATTGCATTGCATTGCCTGGAGAATTATTTTCTGCACCACACTAGTAAGAGTAGCTGGTTTTCAAAATTACTCAGGCATTCTTATCATATAATTTATTTAGGATTATAAACGGTGGCCATACCTGCGGCATGTGAATGCATATTATTTGTAAATGTTTTGGGGCCAGATCTTCAGCTGGTATAAATGGTTATAGATGCATTCTTGGAGCTATGAAAATTTATACCAACTGAGTAGCCATTCCCAAAATACCAGACATTTCAGTACATCAGGAAATAGCCTGGGCCTACCCCGTTGGCATAACCCAGCCCGCCAATATGACCTCAAATGCATGGCGTGTGCAAGGTCTCCCATATCCAATACCAGATAAATCTACATCTGGTTTTATCTCACTACGTGATGGGGAACAAATCACCCAAAAAGAGGGCTGTCCAGTTTCAAACCTGGTGAATGACCTGCCTAACCTATGTATTACATTCAATTCCTCATACCATGTGTCAGTGGCAATCCCATCAGCTAAGTAAAGGCCTGTTTCAACAAAGAAATCTCACACTGATTCCTGAAGCTGGCTAACTCTGAACTTTGGCAGACCACTACAGGAAGTGAATTCCAGACTTGGGCTTTCCACTGAGAATACCTTGCTGCTTCTCCAGGGATTAATAGAAAGAGCAAAATTGCAGGTTGTAAGCAGCGTGAATGAACACAGGTGATCTCTGAGAAGCTGGGTTTGCAAGTCATTTTAGTCCAGATGCACAAAGAGACTTATTAGATGTTGCAACACTCAGCATCACAGTGCTTGACTTTTAAGTGCGTAGAAAATCACAGAACAATATTGCAATCCACAAAGCCTGAGTTAGCCATTTAGGCTCCTATGGAATGAATGGGGAGATGAAGGTCGCTTAAAACTCAATCAGTAAAAACTAATACAGTAGGCAGGGAACTGCCTAAACCGGCCCATGGGAGATGCCAATGAGTTCTACTGAGCAATCCACAAACAGGAATCCATCTCCTGTAATCAGGCATCTTAACTGCCTAAGTAGTTTCTTGCAGGAATAGGTACTACCATCACACAAAACAACTGATGAGGAAGTGGTGGTAACACCCTCATCCAGATAGTAACTGTTAGCTCAATAAATAACAAGCACTCACCTAAGCTGTAGGTGACCCAAATTCAATTCCCCCTCCCCCAAGCTCTGGAGAAATAAAAGATTTTAATTAGCAGGGGGATGGGCTGAGTAATGGGATAGTCTGATGTGGAGTCCTTCTTGAGTTGAAGTTATTCCTCTGTGGATAAAGAGTAATTGGTACAAGGTTGCTGGATTCCAGATCTTTTATGTGGGTCCCCTAACCACCAGGCTATAAGACCATTCTCTCGCTCTCTTCCTAGCCCACTGACCATTCCACTGTGGATAAATACTTAAATAGTTATTAGTCTGAGCAAGAGAAAGCAAGAATGATGCTATAGCCTACTGGTTAAAGCACCCACCCACAGTGTGGGAAACCTAGGACCCAGTATCCCTAATTAAATTGTTATTTTTATTATTTATCACATCAGGAATGAAGACCTGCAGCTGAGCCTGGAACTAGCTAGCTCAGCCTCCTGGAAAACTAATGAGCACAAATGAGGTACCACAGAACCACCTGACTGACCAAGAGACCTGATTGGCTGAGGGGAACCAGTAGCCATACTCTTAAGCCCAGCAGGAGCAGCAACCTGTTTGGTTATTTATCCTAGGAGTTTTAATTGTACCTGCCTTGTTTCTAGTCTTGCTGTTTTTTGCTCTAACTAAGTCTAAGCTGCTGATATAGCCACAGTGGAAGAAATTCAGTGAGAGAGCCTACCACATCATTCTATCTCAGTGCTCTGGAGATACAGCACTCTCCAGAGCTATAGGAGACCCCTGTTCAATTCCTTTCTCCTCCTCATCAGACAGAGATAGAGCAATTGAACTTGGATCTCCCTGTCTGAGTAAGGACTCTGACCACTGTGCTGTAAGGTAGGCTCCATTTCCTCTTCAATGGCCAAAGCTTACATGGGACCTGACCTGGCAGGTGGCTTCTTACCACATCTACCAGAGCAGGCTTTGTTTGTGAGACAGGTGAGTGACCAACTATTTTCCCCTAGTTTGTAGAAGGCTCTTGGTCTTAGCTGATTCAGGTGCCTAAAAAGAGGCAACACTACAACTGCCCAGAGGTGGTAATGTGGGCTATGAGTGGTATTTTACTTTGAAGATATAGGCACTGAGTGACTTTAAGTGCCAATTGTATTCAGTGTGAGTTCTGTGGATTGCATTGGTGCCTAAATCTTGGGTTTAGGTGCCTAAGGAGCTTATTAGGTCTGACCCAAATATCTTTTTCCTGCAAACATCTGGACACATGTTTATCTTTATCCCATGATTAGTCTAATTCAGTTGAACTACTGGAAGCAACAGAACATGCTTCCTAGATTTGTTTCTTTTAAAAGTGATTTAACAGTGATGAAAGAGAATGTAAAATATTGGTTTTCTAGTGGTGACTAATTGGCTGTTTAACTAAATAAAGAGAAAGTGGATGAAGAGTGAAGACTATCTAGGCCCTGCTGTTCAGATCAGTGTTTTCCTGAAACAATCCCTTAACTTTCTGTTGTATCTTAAACTCTTTTCTAGTCATACAGAAGCTGGATGTTTAATCTCCATCTTGTTCTAGGTGTGATTTGCCAGTTTCTAATAAGCCAAACTGCTATATGATCTGACTAGGCATTACAGCATTGTTGTGCTGATTTTGCATTATGCAAAGATGGAGTGATTAAAATCAATCATATATATTCTGTGGGATATTGAAAAGTAGTCTGTCGTCTTGACTGATTTCCTGGAGTATTACATCTCTAATGAATTAACATGATTAATTCTGTGCCTGATTTCCTGTATTTTTATTATACTGCTCTGACTTCTGCAACCATGGGTCTAGAACAGTCTTAGTTTTCCCAATCCCTTCCCTGAAATCTCTCAAACATCAAATATAGTGAAACCAAAAACAAATCCCCCACGTTTCTTTTGTCTTTACAAACTGGAGATTCACCAAAGTTCCAGCTGGATCTGGCTGACATGCTGACTCCTGTTAGAGTGAACATGCTCTGTGGAGATGTCAATACCTCCTCCATATAAAACTTCAGAGTGCAATTTTTCACAGGATATTGGTCACCTGAGCCCTATTTCTAGGCTTTTCCCACATTTGCATCTTATTCTAGTGCATGGTTACACACCTTCCTTCCTCCAAATCATAAAGCAGTACCCATTTGTAAGCCTTGATTTCATTCCCTGTTATAGTCTGGTATTTAAATAATACCCTTATTGAGTGGTTGAGGGTACTTCATAAGCAAAGAGGACATTCTACATTTTCTTAAAGCTGAGAAAGGAAAGTGATGAGATCCTTTTGGATGGCCATCTCCTTATCAAACTTTTTCTTAACTTTACTATTGTATTTTTGGGTGATCTCTCTCATCTAGGGAAGATTGCCAATCTTTATTTTGACTTGGTGGTTCAATATCTTTGTCCTTCTGGGTATAAGGCATGTTTTCTACTCCTTTAAACATCTCATAGTTCTTCTCTGAATCTCTTCTATTTATCAACACCCTTTTTAATTGTCAAGAGGTGGAGGCAGTATTCCAGTAGCAACTGCACCACTGCCAAATACACTAGAAAAATAACCTCCCTACTTGCATTTAAACTGTTAACACCTTCAAGTATTGCACCACTCTTTTTGGGCATGAGGCATTAGCAAGGCTGGAGTAATGGCCAATATATTCTGATACGGGATACTGGACATGTGGGAGAGGTTGTAATCTCCAATAGCTGCTTCTGGCTAACAAAAATCATAATGAAAGACACAGGACTAGTATATTGACCTCTAAAGGGAGAGCTCTGGGCTCCTAGTCTTTCCTGTGTGGCTATCTCAAGATAGCAGGAATGTGGTTCCTACTAGTGTCTAGCATTGATGCTCCAATTTGTCACAAGCTTGCACTGATGCTATTAATTAACTTGCTAATTGTTTTTTCATTGCCTTTATGGTACATTACCTGCCACCTGTCCCTGTATGTTTATACAGCTGTAGGACTCGGTATTTGTCAGGACTCTGCCAGATATTTAATTATCACCAGTGAATGCTGGCCAAATCTGTTTCGGAACTTGTTTCTAAAATGAAAAAAGCTTTTTTGATTGTTACATGAAGTTTCCATCTTTATCTAAAACGTCTTTCTGTCCCAGCACTTTTGTTTTCTGAGTGAGAAATTTTGTATTTGTTTTTACCCTGCCACAAACTTAAATGATTGGGATAGCTCAAAATCCATTTTCTTTTTGGTGATCTCACTGAATCTTGGAAAGGGAATAGGATAAACTTTTGACCACTAAGAGGAATATACAAATACTAGTGTACTAGATTCCTCTCTAAAGCCCACAGTTAATATACTACAATAAATGCAACTGTTTGGAATAAAGGAGCTCTTGGTTCTGTAAGCCCCAGAATGTCATGTCATATAGTAGGTAGGTAACAAGTTCCTGAGGGGTAGCTCTGTTAACCTATTTCAGCAACACAGAGTGCCTCTACTTATTACTGGGGGATGGTCCTCAGTTTCTTTGTGGCCTGAGCTTAGGGTAAATCTCATTTTGAGCCTCCTGCTCAAAACTGAGTGAGCAAGGCTTGGTGTGGGCTAAACCAGCTTGGGCAGAGCAAACAGGGAATGCTGCACCACTTTCAAAGACTAACAAATTTATACAAGCAGAGTCCTGTGGCACTTCGAAAGACTAACAGATTTATTTATCACATGAGCTTTGTGGGAGAAACTCCCACTTTGTCAGATGCTTTGGAAGTGCCCTAACCCTGTTTGTTTTTCTGCACTAGACTAACACAGCTACTCCTTTGGAAACTTATCCCATGAGCTTTCATGGGAGAAAATCCCCCCTCATTAAATAGAGCTGTTTGGCTGAACTAGACTTTGGAAACTGGGCAGAAGAAAGGAAAAGGGGCTGCGGCCCCAGCCCGGAAAGGACCAGCCCACGCAACAGGAGCCAGCAGCTGGGCGAGCAGCCCACCACCCAGGAAAACAACTCCATCTGCCACTCACTGACTCAATAGGTGAGGCCCCGCCCCCAACCACGAGGTAGCCACGCCCCAGAGAAGCCACGCCCACTTCGTTTGCAGGGTGTGGCCTATAGGCTGCGCCTGCCCAGAAGGCAGGGCGCTGCCGTGCTCGAGCTCACGTAGCCGCAGCGTGGCCAGCTGCTGTGGCCGGCGCCTCCCCCTGCGCGGGCGGAGCGACGCGGGCCTGGGTCAGAATAAAGACTCCGTCGTGGGGCGCTTCAGAGTCAGGCTCTGCCGCACGCCAGGTCCTACCGTGTCCGCCGCGGCCCGGCGCGCGGGGCCCGTTCCAGGAGCGGCCAACGGGCACCTTCCGTCCCCCAGGTGAGGAGCCGACCGGCTGCCCCGCCCCCTCCGGCGCGTGAGGGGAGCCTGCGCGTGCGGCCGCTTGAGGCTGCCGAGGGAGCGGCCTTTCGGGGTTACCTCAGCGCCCTGCGCCCGTCTGGGCCCGGGCGGGTAGTGGCGTTTGCCCGCTGAGGGGAGCGCGCGAGCCTTGAGGCCTCGGGAAAACCTGGGCGAAGGGTTCGGCCCGAGGGTCCCGTTTGGGCCGCCAGCCCCGGAGTTTGGGGCCCAGCCCGTGGGGGTGTCCCTTCAGGCGATGAAGTCATCCGCCCCCTGTCGGAGCTCCGTCCTCCCGCTATCCCGACTCCGCTTTTCCTGGAGGAAACACGTTTGCAGCAGATCCTTTGATCGAGCTAAGCACGTGTGGGCAACTTCTGAAATGGGATCGGAGTCCTTGGCTAGCCAGGAGCAGTCATGGACTTCATTAGCCATCTGTAGTCTTCGCCTGTGCCCGCTGGCGTGGGACCAGTGTGCATATTGGAAATAACGGTTTAAATCAATACTGTTGTATCCTGGTGTCACACAATGCTTTTCTTTGTGAACCCCTGATTTTTACAGTCTTTAGTGGACTGAATTACACCCGGGCAGTTTAGAGCAGTTCCTTTAAATTAGAAGGCGTGGGGGGAGGGAACATGTAGCTTTTGGACTGATCTGTGCATGGGTTGCTAGAACTATAACTTTATGCTGAGATCGGTGAACTGATTTCTTTACAAATCAGCAGAAAAGCCATGAGAATAAGGAATTAGTTGATGCAAGTGAGGACTTGCATATTAGTCAACATTTTGACTTCCTACTTTATCTGGAAGAGCTGTATTTTTGAGATTCCAAACCTCATTCCAAGAGGAGAGATGAAATGTCCATTACGTGAGTGGGGGAGGGAATGATACGTGGCAGTAGCATTCTTTCACTAACCTTTTGCTTGATTCATAAACTTCTTTTCGTTTCCCTTATTTACAATTAGGGTTATATAATATGAATAAAGAACATGCAATTGAACCTAAAATATCCAGATATGAAAAATCTGACATTGCATAAATCCTATTACTCTCTTGTAATTTTTTATCACCAGTATTTTTTTGGAAGAAGAGATTACTCCAAGCTACATGTGACTTTTTGGAACTCTTAGTCTAAGCAGTACTTACTTTGAAAAGTTTGCAGTTGCATCACTCTCAATTTTCTGAGTCTAAACAGAATCTAAATGTACTTTTGTTCTTACAAAATTCAATTGAATGGATTTGAGTTATGTACATAAGATATTAAAGCAAAATAGAAATGAGATTTTAAATGTAACTGTAGATTTAATTGTAGCTTTTGTTTAAGTGGGACTATGAAATCTAGAAGAAGATTGGGTCAGTAGAAGCTTTGCATACATGACCTTTCATAACCTTTTTCATCTTGTGGCTGGTAATTTAATTGAAAGAGGCACAAGAATCTGTTTTCATGTACAAGATCCTGAAAAAGACGACTTACTTTGTTCATTCTGACCTTGAGTTTGTAATGCAGTACTTTGCAAAGTGGCAGTGGACATAGGGAACAGAGGCAACATTTTTTCTGCTTGTAAGATGTCTGGATGTGGTGGTGATTAGCCTCACCATCTTATAAATGGAGACTTAGGGTACATCTATATAAGTGTAATCTCAGCAAAGGTGTATCTTCCACTGTATCATAAACACTTGCTACTGCAATAGAACTCTATTATTGACCTAGCTGTGTCTGCTGTGGCGGTTAGGTTGACCTAATGACATCGTGCAGGGTATGAAGTTTATCACAACTGTGAGCAAAGACTCAAGTTTCAGGTGTAAACTAGGCTATAATGCAGGCAAAGAGAGAATCTTCCACCTTGCAAAATAAACTATTTGTCTATTACTGGAGCTCAGAGGAAATACAAGTTGAGCATCTGTAACTTTGCTATTCTCAGATGTTAGTTTTGTCTTTGAGACTTCTTTTAGTTTCATGTGTTAAAGGGAATTTCAGCGTCTAAAATAACTCATTCACTCACCTTTCACTAAAACACCTTCAGTTCTGGGTCGTCCAAGAGCATATCATTGAAGTAGGGATGTTGCTGTACTGGGCTTTCCCAGTGATACTGGCTCTGCATTAGGAGTCAAGGATTTGGGAACCAGGGGAAAGGAGGGAGCCTTGGTGCACGCAGGCTCTGAGTAGGGAGCCCAGGAGACTTTGGGCAGCCCAGGCCACAGCCCAGTAGGAAACCAGGATCCTGGGGTGGGGGCAGCTCAGGTTGGGTTGAAATGCAGAGCCTAGCGGTACATCTGGACTCGGAGTGTGAATGCTGGGCAACAGCCCAGCAGAGAGCTGGCTGGAGTCCCTCACCACCCTGGCTTTCTTGTAATTTTTCACAGCTCCAGCATGCAGTCATGAAATTGAGAAGAATGACAGCCAACAGTCTAGGGAAGTAACCCACAGCAACAGTGTATTATCCTTGGGGAGCACTGCCCTAATTACACAAACATAACTCCATGAGAGGCAAGGGGATTATGTCAGTGTGATATGGTATTTACATCAGTGAGAAGGAAAGAGAGAGTGCATGTGGAGGGGGTAAGGTAATTGGGTCAGTGGAAGATGCCTTATCTCAACCTAGCACTTTATTGTGTAGACCAAGACTAAATGTTTTGCTATTCTTGTACTTGATTCTCATTCTCTTATCCTTCTAGCCCCCGACTCAGGGCTTCACTCCATCAGCAAGACTTCTCGTCTCCTGTTGTGTTCTCTGTCTACTTATATCGATAATATACAGGGTGCGGTTAATTCTCTTCCCCCAATCCTTTCCCCACAGATGCAGAGCATGACTATTTGGGTCCTTTCCTTCGCTTTGTCGGTGGTGGGGATTAAGACCCATCACAGACTGCATCCACACTCAGACTTGTGCTGCCTATGAAGCTGAACAATATTTTTTTTTTTTCCCAGGGTTTACGTGTGCTCCCCTATTTCGGGTAGATTGACTTGAATCAAGTTATTTAAATAGCTAATTGTAATCATTTAAATCAGCAAACGGGAAACATTTTAAATCATGGATGTTATTCATGTTTTGCATTTGTACATTATTTTCCTGAAGAAAGGTTTTCATTGGTTGGTAACCATATAACTTTTTTGCAATTAAACATAGCATTTACACTAGTTTTGTTTGGTTCTTTTAGCTAACCAGTAGGATACAATATGTGTGGTCATTTATTTAAAACTGCATTAAATTTAAATATGAACAGATTTTTTTAAATAAATTTTATCAATCCTCGTCTGTATCTGTTGTCATATACTTACACTGTAAGTCCTGTGGGGCAAGGTTTTTCTGTTTGTTCTGTGTTTGTACAGGGCCTAACAAAAGTCTGTCACTAGAACCACAGTAATCAAATAATGACCACCTTTAACTACAGTACATTTAGTTACTTTAATACCAAAATATCCACACACACTTTGCATAGAAAGAACCAAAACGATTTAGATTTACACTTATCTCTGTACAAATTTATGTGTAGACCAGCCTAAAGTAAACACGAAAAGAATTTGTTTTAACCCCCCCGCCTCAAATCTTTTAACACCTTTGATGATTAATCTTTAACAAAGACATTTATTTAGTGTTCAACACCTTAATTTCTTCAGTTAAAATATTAAGAGCCCTTTGATAAACGCTGTCATGCCTCCTATGCTTCAGCAGAAGAAGGAAGTTAAGACTATCATTTTGATATGTCCATGGTAAATAGCAGCCAGAAAGGAAGTTTGTTTCACATCCTCTTAATACACCATAAATTGTCAAAAGCCCAGTTTAAAATAAATAACAAATATGGGAGAAAAAAATCTTATGGAGGTCACATTTAAAGAGTTAACTCATTTACAAATTTGTCATTAAAGAGAATGTCTTTAAACCTTTCTAGTAAAGAAAAACATGTCTTAGGAGAGAGGACATATCTACCCTATATGTTCTGCTCATTTGCATTTCTTTGAAAAGTAGATACTTATATTAGTTGTCTTCTGAATAAACCTCTTTAATAGTCAAGAGTTCAGATACCTGGTTTCTAGAACTAAGACAGAATTCTGTGTTTGTGATCTCTATTGGTTTGTGATTTCCACTATTTTGTTTGAATATTCATGCTTCCAAGTTTATAAATCGCCTAAGGAGCTCTCCTGCCTTTAGGAATTTCACTGGTAAAGGATTTTTCTTCTGTCTGAACATCACCTTGTCAGTCACTTCCAATCTCAATTTCAGTATTTTCCTTAGTACTGAAGTGGCTGTCCCCTTGAGCTTTCCTTTTTATGCTAGGTCCAAATATGTTCTGTAACTTTAACAATTTGCTGGAAGGGAGGGATTCCTGGTTTTCAATGTTGACAATTATTAAAGGATTACTTCTCATTTTGGCTCTTTTTTTTTTTTTTTTTGCCCTCTTCATATCAGGAAAGTTCTCTGGGATTAGACTTATTACTCTTTTAAATGGCTGATTCTCAGCCATTAGGTGCTGAACAGCCACCAAAAGCGCATTGTACTATATTGTTGCAAGCCCTTAATTTGATGTTATAACAGTCACTTAAGATTGTCTACAAGATTATTCCAGAGCAGTGATTCTTAAGGTGTGTGGTTTGCCCCTCTGTGCCCCCTTCTTCCCCTAGGAACATTTGGAGGGGCATGCAGCAGGCACCAACTCGCATAGGAGAAGGAGAAGGGAGTGCCAAGCTTCCCGCCCTGATTTGCTGTCAGGCTGGCTCTCCCTCAAACCCCCTTCAGCCTCTAGGCCTGCTCTATCTCCAGGCCCGGCTCTGCCCTCACTCCCTTTCTGACACCAGCTTCACTCTGCCCCTAGCCCAGCTCAATCCTCTTTCCTTCTTTGCTCCCTCAAGATCAGCTCTGCGTCTACCCGAGCCGCCACGCCCCCCCCCCCCCCCCCCATCCACTCCCAGCTCTGCTGCTGAGGAAGCCTTAGTTCTGCAGTTTGGAGGCATGGACCGGTTGACAGATTTGGGAGGGAGGGGGAGTGATTGGAAAAGTTTGAGCACCCGGTTCTAGAGTAAGGTAGGGCTTGAATTTTAAAGCAGAACAGATGGTCTAGAATAACTGCATGTGTCATCAAACCTGCCTCAGTCCCCCAACTGTAAAATGTGCCAATTATCACTTTCCTACTATACAGGGGTATAGTGAGACACTCAGATACTTCAGTGTTGGGGGTTAAATAAGTACCTTATTTTACATTTTGAAAAATACAAGACTGATAGAGTAAAAAGCATTATTTGACTTTGAGTATACAAAGAATAACTCCAGGCCTTCACTTCTGGAACACCTTTGAGTGAGATGAATCTTGATCAGGCACACCAAAGAAAATACTATTAAAAGCAGTTGCGTAATCAGCTGAAAGAGGCTTTTGTGGAACTCTGCCTCCTCCCAGCAATTGTTATAAGATTTAATCCAAGTTTGGAAAAACAGGATGAATGTTTAACTGGTAACATTTTGTTTAGTTTCTTTTTTTAAACACGATGAGGGTCAGTGCCATGGATAAAAATCACACTTGGTGAAATATTTATTTTGGTGCTGTAAAAGCTAACCCTCTATTGGTTCATAGGGCTACAGTAGACCAGGAACAATAGTCTGGCTTTTACATCGATCCATTTAAGTAGATCATATGGTGTTGGTGGGACAAGACAGGGCACCAGAACTGGTGTATGCATTTGGATCTGGTTTATAAGCCAATACTTACCAAAGTAATACATCTTTGAGGAACTGAATGTCAAAGAACTACACAATTGAAAGAACTTTGAAATTGACAAGTCCCAGTACTCAGGCTAATCTAAATTCTGAGATGTATCCCTAGTAACCATTAATTAAGTTAGAAAAAATTAGGATTTCTTGGCACAGATCTCCCTGGTAAGATGCTTCATCAAAAAGAAAACAAGTTTGTTTTTGTTTTTTGGGGGGTGGTTGAATAATTGGCATGGTATTAATATACCTATAACTGCTTTAATTTTTTTTGGTTCAGGGTCACTTAACTTTTCCTTTACTCTTCCACTGAACTAACTTTTTATGCACATTTACTCTGACAGTAACTCACTTGCAATCCCCCATCAGCCAAAAGAGCACAAAGCTAGTGAATATTTATAGAACTCCTTTTTAACAAGATATAATTCTTTTCTCTTCTGTTTGGGAAGAGAGAGATTGAGACTCACATGTGAGCTCTATTCCTTTAGTTTTGTTGCGAGCAGTACTTACCACTGTAAAGAAAATCTAATAATTTGCTTACAGAGGATCCCTTTGCATTTGTTGTCTTGAGACGGTTGCTTTCTCAGCTGGAGTTATTTTAAAGGAGAAAACTAGAACAGCTGGAATTTATATTAGAAGAAAATTGAAGGATTTAAAGTTTCAAATGGCAAGGAGAAGAAAAGTAAAGTTTCTTTTCTACCTTTTAGCATGCCACTTGCTCTTAGAGGTGTGTTTGCATTCATCTTTCCATCTGCATGAACACACATGTCCAAGGACAACAGAGTCCTGTGGCACTTTTAAAGATTAGCAGATTTACTTATCGCATGAGCTTTCGTGGGAGAAAATCCCACTTCGTCTGACGAAGTGGGATTTTCTCCCACGACAGCTCATGTGATAAATAAATCTGCTAGTCTTTAAAAGTGCCACAGGACTCTGTTGTCTTTCTAGAATAGACTAACATGGCTACCCCTTTGGAATTTGAACACATGTCCAATGCATTTTGAAGAAGAGTCCCTGATGCAAGTATATATAGGAGGAATGGAAGAAATGGAGACAAAAGCATGATTTTGAATTCTTCAAACCATTTGCAACTTACATGTTTTATAAGTAAAAAGTTGTCTCAGAATATCTGAGCACCAGCCTTGAGGGAAGCCTTCTGGGATGGTAATAGAAGTTGTTGGAGGATTCAGAGCTCTCTGCAGATGCCAGGAAGACTCCATCTATGCAATAAAAAGAAATGAGGTTTTGTGACTCTCTTAAAGACTAACAAAATTATTTGTCACATGAGATCATGGTAATAAATAAATTCATTAGTCTTTAAAATTGCTGCAGGACTCCTTGTTTGTTTTGCTGATCTAGACTAAAACAGTTGCCCCTTTGGAACTTGTCAACAATAAAAAGTGTGTGATGGTTAAGAGAACACTTTTGGAGGGTGTGGCTATAGAGGCCAGAAGCTTTCTGGAAGATTGTCACTGTTAGAGAAAGCTGTGAGGGATGGTGAAGGGGAAAGTCTTTCTGGTAG
Source organism: Pelusios castaneus (assembly GCA_007922175.1). NCBI lineage: Eukaryota > Metazoa > Chordata > Testudines > Pelomedusidae > Pelusios > Pelusios castaneus. The sequence goes on along the minus strand of ML685755.1, from coordinate 36,325,843 downwards.
AGTATATCAGTCTGGCAGTGTAATACCTCATTATGATACTGTTTCTGAGTATGAAAGAGTTTCAGCTTATGTACATGTCATAGGAAACAGATCTGATCCTTTCCAATAAATTGTTTAAAGTAGATAACTTACAAAAAGTTCTTGTATTTCGCTGAATACATGGTATACTGTTAGTTCAGTGAATCCCAAGTACTGATAACTCAAAGTTGGCAAATATTTATCCTGTAGAACTGTTGGTGCTTTAGCCAATGCACAGGTTTATTTGTTTCATTCAGTTGAATGTGCGGGAAGAGCTGAACTTTCTTGGAAATAAAATATGAACAGCAGTGAAATTAAGGGTATGTCTACACTGCAGCTTGGACTGTGCCTCTCAGTTCTGATAGACTTGTGCTGCTTCTTTGAGCCCCGTGCTAAAAAATAGTAGTGTAGATGCTGCATGGATGGTGGCGTGGGCTAGCTGCTTGAATCCAAGTCTGTTTGACCTCGGGTGGCTAACTTGAACCACTACCTGTGTAGAAGTGTCCACACTATTTCTAGTGTGCTAGCTCAAGCAGAGCTAGCATGAATCTAGAAGTCTACTTGGGGTGGGAGGCATGCTCCCAGCTAAAATATAAAAGTACAGTACTTGAACAGTCCAGGCAATCTTTTTCTACTCTGAAGGCTTCTTTTGTCACCTTAAAAGTCCCAAGTATGTGGATGTTGCTTCCTTTGAATAAAGGAGAGGGGCACTGGGTCAGTTGGGGAGCATGTTAATTTCTCATGTAACTCCATTGGCTTCAGTGGAATTACCCAAGGGAGATTTCATCATGATATTAATTTCAAATCTGGTTTAACCAGGTGTAGTTTCCATGGAAAGCCCCAGGCTCAGTTCGGTGATTCTCAGAGTAGGTTATGTAGTTGATGCAAGTTGGTTAGACTCGGAGAATAGATGTGTAGTAGTGACCATTTATACCAATGCTTATTCTTGTTAGGAGTGCCAGCTGGTGTTTGGCAGAATACTTTTTTCTGTTTTGGCTAGTAAAGGAAAATATCAGGGAAATAAACCATTTGGGAAATGTTCAGAATTTATCAGCAAATCAGAAATGTTGATTGGTGGTGGTGGTGGGTTGTTTTTTCTTTTAAAGGGCCAGCCCCAGAGAGGTGGGTGAGATAATATCTGTTGAGTGAGAAAAGCTTTCCAGCTTATACAGAGCTCTTAGGTCTATAGAGTCATTTTCTCTCTCTTTGCCACATGCTCATGCACACATTTCTTAAGCTGATTCTAAACCACTTTTCCCAGACAAAGCTGTTGGTGTCAAATTTGGAATGCCTTTGGGTTGAGAGAAATGGCATTTTTCAATAAATAATCTGTCTGAGAAATTTTGCCCATCTCTAGAGCCAACACAACTAAGACTGATTGAACTGACACAGGAGATAGGGCTCTCTCTACATCTTTCCATTAAGGCCAAGTTTTGTCGTCCTCCCTGTAGGAAGGTCAGCCATACTGGCCCCCAGATACCTCAGATCCATGTAGATCTCAGGTGCTAAACAAGAGGTCAGGGCCAGGAGACCCTGTGCTGCTCTGGTGGTGCTGGCATCCTAATAGCTATCCAGTAGCTTCTGATAGTAGCTCATTTCTGCTGCCAGTACTGCCTCACTGTCACTTCAGGTGCACTGAGCCTTCTCTATGCTCCACAGGGAAGGGCTCTGTGGGAACTCAGTTTTTTCAGTGACATTACTGGATGTTGAAAGATGAGGACAGCACACATTTTCTTTCCTAAGGCTTCTCTCCTGATCTGAACCCACAGAAAGACAGTATTCCTGACACAGAACTGGGTGCCTTTCAACTGTGCACACAGATTAACTGAGGGAGAATTCCTTTGATGACTGCTTGAATATGTCTTAAATATCTTAGACTTCAACGTTTGTGACTTCCACAGTTTTGTTTAAAATAATTTTTCCAAATATGATGTGCTGCTTACAGGCAAATTATATCATTGGCTTTTTATCATACTTTATCTGATCAATGCTGTCAGCTCTGTTGCATGACATATGATCACGTTTATACAGTGTCCTCTTTTGACCTCCGTGCCCCCCCTCCTTCAATTTTCAGCTGAGCCAGTAAAACAAATCCCTGGTGGAAAAAACATATGATTAAAAGAAATCCAGCTGGGGGGTGCCATTGGGCCAAGGTTGCAGGGGCTGTTGTCCCCAGGAGCCAGGCACCAAAGTTGTGGGCTCAGATGGGAGGTAGGCACTGAGACTGGGGTTTCGTGTCCCAGCTTGACCTCTGGGGCTGGGTGGTGCTCCCTTCCCATCTCCTATGGAGTGGGTCTAGCAGCATGCGCCCCCCCCCCTCTCCTGCCCACCCAGTGTTCCTCTGTGCTCACACATCCCATGGGGGCATGTCCCACAGATTGTAGACCTTTTGGTTTTATAGAAAATAAATATTTTGAAGCCTTACTCTCTTAACAGGCTGAGCCATATTGCTTTTCTGAGTTCGAAGAAAGAGATGTTCCTGAATATCAGGGTAGGGAAGCAGAAGGAGGGGCAGAGACACGCTCATCACTTCAGCACTATAAATTGAAATATATACTGTGAATTTGAATCCTTTTGGACTTCTATTTCGTTAAATTGTGTCCAGATCAGTAGTTGAATAAACAAGGACCTATGAAATGGACTGCAGCTTGATCTACAGGGCCCTCTGAAACTCTTTGTATCTATTGCCTTTCTAAAAAAGGTAATCTGAAGAAATCCTGTATGGGAGATGTTCTTTATTACTGCAATATTATAAACTGTTTCTTTTGCTAAGAAATAGGTTTGTCTATCCTGAGACAGGAAACTTTTTTACATGTAAGAAGTAAATCTTGTTGAGTATTCGAAGACAACTTTGTTTTGTAAACTTTCATGAAGTAACTTTCTTTTTACAGTAGTGAGAAAATTCTAGGCTCTCGTGAAATTCAAGGACTTTGAAACCTATAAAGTTTGGTAGCAGTTCATGGAAATGCTAGTTACTACAGGGTTTTCTATAGGCTGCTCAGTCAGCTGGCTTGTAAGTATTATATGCATTCAGAAATGTGCTATGGTGGACAAATGATTTATTAATGGAATTTGTCAATATTGGATTTCTTTTAATTGTATGTTTTATTCCAGAGGGATCTATTTTTCTGGCTCAGTTGAAAACTGTTATTTTGTATTTACACTAGGAAGATCAACTTTGATGCAATAAGCTGTGATTTGGTTTTGTTTCTGCAGAATCTAGCTCTGTTCGTTTTTGGGGGTTTTAAAAACTTTTTTTATTGTATGGTGGTACTGCCTGCAGCATTGCTGAGGCTTCTTAGGGGCAAAGACTCCTTTGTGAAAACATGTCTCTTTGCTGTTTCTTTTTTTTCTCCATTTTGTTGTGTAAGGAAGCAGTACAGGTGCTGTTCGCTGAATGCTGTCCTTTGGGAAGATTTCCACGTCTTTCCAGAGTACTGCAGCCTGGAGTGAAATAATTCCAAAACAAGAATGTGTTAATAGGGAGCAAAATTGCTTAATAAATCTGTGCCCCCTTACAAACTTCAGGGGAAACTATGTAAATAAAAAACAGCTTTATCCTAAGTGTGGAGTAAAATCTGGCTAAGTGCTCAGGTATATAAATGACTGTTTCTCTTGTAGGTGTGTGGTGAGGCAACATCTGTTGAACTATGGCATCCAGAAAGGTTTGGTGTGTTTTAGTCCTGAGCTTTCTGCTTCCTCATTCTTATGCCCATACAGACTTCTTCACTTCAATTGGTAAGATATGCTTCTGTATATACAGGAAATAACTGCGGAGCTTTGTCTGCCAATTTTCAGAACAGACTTTACAGTGAAGTGCTGAAAGATGAGGTGGTGTATTCTATTAATCAGCAGAGTTCTAACATCAGTAATTCTAAGTATCCTGCTTGCTTTTTTATATTCTTGAGGGAAAATTGTTATTCAAATTAGTTCTATTGTTAAAATGATAAGGGGACAGAATATGCATTCACTCTATACTATTGCAGGTGTTTGATTCAAAACCATAGTTTGGATTGATTTTGTGAATTGAGTAAATGAAAGGTCTTGATTGGGATGCACAAGATTTCCAGCTTTTCAGGATCTGATCTGCCCTCTTTTCTCCAATATTTAATGATATATGAAACACTTGGTTATCTGGCATTTACTCTAGGATTAAGTGGTTCAGCAGCCTGTTCTATTTCCTGTAGCATATACTGCTTTAGCAACTCGTAGTTGAGAAAGTTTGTCAGTGCAAGCAAAGCAATTTAAACAAATACTACTTTGTGTATCTTTTTAATTAATTCTTGCCATATTTGCTATGTGTCAGGTGTGTTTGAACAAGAGCTTACTCCCGCATAGCTTCTGTTCTCTTCTAAATGAGTCCTGACTTAAAGTCATAAAGCTAAATCTGTGATACTGCATTCACTTCCAGGGCAACAAGCTATGTCAAACATAAGATTGTCTCTCTATCAAAGGATGAGACATCTTATTAAAATGCATCTTCATAGATGATAAGAACACAGCATGCCTGGCCAAGTAAACACCTTTTTGAGTATGTGGGTTTGGGTTTTTTTTTTTTTTTTGTTTGTTTTTTTGTTCTAATGGGAAATCCCTCTAAATCAGTGTTTCTCAACCTTTTTGATACAGGGACTGCCTTGCTGCCTTCCTAAACTATGTCAGGGAGATCTCAGGGATTGGTGCCAGTCTGTAAACTGGTAGTTGAGGAAAAACTGCTCTAAATGATGATCAGGAAATCTGATAATCAGTTGAAATCATTGCTTCCTCTTTAGGTCACATGACAGACTTAATTAACACAGAGAAAGACCTGGTTACATCGCTGAAAGATTACATCAAGGCAGAAGAAAGCAAACTCGAACAGATCAAAAAGTAAGTAGCTGGTTTCGTAACACAAATGTTGTGACTCCACCTTCTTGTACAGGAAAGTTCCTGAAGGCCAGGGTGGATTTGATTTAAATCACTAGTTAGGAAGATTCGATTTAATTGTGGTTTTCTATATAAAAGTGTGTTCTTGTTGTTTGGTATAATGTTAATATGTATTCTTCACAACTCAGATGTGGGTTTCATTTTCAGAAGGTGTACACTATACGTTTTTAAACAGTGATTTATTTTGAAAACTTTTCAGTTTAGTTTTACTGCTGTATCAGAAAACGAATGATTGTTTATTTCATTTACCAAAGGTAACTAAAGCAGATATTTCTGAAGTCATTGGGGGGTGAACTATCTCCAATTCAACAGGTTAATTATTAATATTTGGAAGATTTTCTTGCCATGCTGTATTACAAGGAGACCATCATCAGACAAACATTTAAATTGTTTTAAACTAAAATAACATTATGTATTTTGTATTTTTTTCTTCAGCAGCAAATGTATAATACTTTGACAAAATTGTCCAGATTCATTTTGCTCCCAACAATCTTCTATTCATTGAACTATTAGAAACTTTTCAAGTGAGGTAAGGGATTGACTCTGTATGCAAATTGGCAGAGATACAATAGGGTTGAGGGCTGCTATTTCTCATCTCTCTCTCCCTTTATTTATTTATTTATTTATTTAAAAAACATTTTTGCTGTTAACAAGCATATTATCTATGGAGACACAAATCCACAGTTTGAGAACTGCAATACTAAGCATCTCTGATGGTGTCTTCAAGACTGAGCACTGAATCCCATTGGGTGGGTAGGTAGGTATATTAACCTCTGAAGCCTCTGAAACACCAAAAGATTGGGTCCCTAATCCATGAACTATTGGAACTCGTTTACAAAACCTTTAAACATTACCTGAATATATTCTCATACTATAAAATTAGAATTTATAACCCCTGTTCCATGATGAGCTATCTTTGAGCTATAATATTTCTTAATTAAAACTATCTTTACATAGGTTTTTCCTCAAAAATATTATTTAAATTTAAAAAAAACACATTGATTTTTATCCACCCTGCTGAAGGCTGAATAAATCTGAGGAATTTATTGCCTATGGGGATAAAAATTAATTTGTAATTTCTGCAAGATTCTTGTTCTAAATGAATGGTTTTTGTCTGTCATCATTTTGTTCTATTAAATAATGTTATGACAGTGAGTCTTATTTTTTTTTTTTTTTTTTTTTTTTTTTTTTTTTTGTAATATTGAGAAATCCTGATTTGTCGTAGCAGGATTCCCAGCTATATTTAGTTCTCCCAAAAACATGCCTTTTTCATAGAAAACTAACAAACCAAAAGTGTATGTGTATATATTAGAGAAAACATGATGCTCTGCAGCTTAAGAAGTTTAGCATGGGGTTGTAGCGTGGGTAAGCTATAAATAGTCAAGCAGGTCTCCCAAATGAATTCTAGTCAGTCATTACAAAACCACTCCATGTTATCTCTTCTGTGTATGGTGTGTACTTTTTCATAAAAACTAAGTTGATTTAAATAAAACAACATTTTGAAACTCTTTTGTATTTGGTTGTAAAAATCAGACTATCAATTATCACGTTGTTCAACAGTAGAGATCTTTGGTGGGGGGAGTCCAGTATCTTAAAATCTACTAGAGCTGGTGGTGGAGAAACCTTGTCCCGATGGAAAGGGGAGTTCTTAGCTTTCAAACGACTTTTCTATATAACTTCATCTCTTCATAGTCTGGCCTTGGTTGGGTTATGAGAGTTGCAACCTTTTTAAACCTGTTTTACATCTTGGAGCAATGTAACTTAAAGAAAACAACTTTTATGTCATGCTGCATTTATTTAGGCTTTATAAAATATATCTGTTTGAAGTTGTACATAGGTTTGAAACATTAGAAGTAGTCCATACAGTCACAAATTGATGTGCAGGTGAGACAATAAAAGGGTTGCAAGTGGAATGTACCACACAAGGATCATTACTCCATGTGTATGTTATATAGACATGTCTGTCAGCAGGTTAAGCAAAGAACAAACATAAAACAAACTCACCCTGTCTTAAACTCGCTGGACACCATTCTCTAGCTGGAGGGTATGAATAAATTCCATTGGCTCCTGAAGTTGGGAAAAAAAGAGCCAATCGACTTGCGGGTGGATTATGGTGGGATTTATATAGTATGGAACTTACTATGAATGAATTCCTGGCTTCAGCCTCCTCTTTTATTGCTGTAAAGGTGGTTTGTAGTCACTTAATAACTTTAAAATTGTCACATAATTATAAAAATGCTATAAATTCAGTGAAATCCTGTTATCAGGCTCTTTTGTATTAAAAGAGCATTGGAGTAGCCTGCTTAATCTCTGGCAGTGGAAGAAGAGGCGCAGTGCTTGTTAGTTACCCTGTATGTGGCTGGCAGACTGCACAAGCACTTCCTGGAAGGAGCCATGTCTGATCAAAGTTTTGGTCTATATTGGGAGCTTGCATCATTATAGCTGTGTTTCTTGGATGTGAAAAGTCCACCTAACCCCTGGTATAGACAGCACTAGGTCTACAGAGGAATTCTGAAGGTTAGGTCGGCATAGCTACATCTTTAACACCCCTGAGAGAGACAGCTATGGCGATGGAAGCTACCAGTCTAGACCAGAAGAATTCTTTGGTCAACCTACCTACTACCTCTTCAGGCAGTGGATTACTTAAGCCAATGGAAGAACCCTTCTCATCAGTGTTGGTAGTGTCTACACTGAAGCACTAGAGCTGTGCTGCTATAATGGTTTGTGTAGCCATACCCCAACTTTGTTATTGAAGAGGGTCCCTGCAAGAAATGGGCAGGAGATGGATTCCTAAGGGTTTCAAATGAGGGATGGATGATCCATGGAAGGAGTGAATATAAATAATTTTTTAAATTATCATTACCCAAGATCCCAGGAGGAGCAGTGAGTCAACTACGTAAATGTGTATTTAGGCACATTAAAAGTAAGGCCCTACTTACAGTGCAGCAAGCTCAATCTAGGTTTATGCAAGGTCTCCTGCTGTCTGCTATAGCAGACTAGAAATTCTTTGGCAGCTTTATAGGAATATTTTAAAAGGGCATTATTTATATATAAAGTTATTGACTCAAAGATACTTTATAACAGTAGTCCTTTTGTTTTTTTCATACATTAATTTTACTCTGCCCCTGAACCTTCAGTTTTCAAGATGCTGCTGATTTCTAAATTGCATTTCACTGTAGAAATTGAGCAGAAGCTTGGAGATTTTTTTCAACTGGATATGGGACGACTTCTCGCAGATGTATATATTTTAGGCTTTCTTTAGAATACAGTACTGCATCAGTTTGCAGCCACTTCTTGTATGGGTGGTTCTGTTTGGATCTATGAGAGCCAGAATTCTTTTAAAATGCAAGTTTAGATTCTGGAGCACAGTTTTGTGGCAAGGACCAAAATACATGGCACAGGGTTGAGCATGCTCAGTAACTAACTTTCCCAATTAGATATTAATTTTTTCCTGTTAAAAGTTAAATGTTTGGGACAGATTGACTTTTTTAACTACTTTTTTGTAAAGTCCCCCCAAAATTTAAATATTACATGTTAAAATAAATTACCTAAACTCTGGGTAAGATTATATATTGAATTATTAATTCCTGAGTGAAATTTTATAAAGGAATTGCTGGCATGCTACTTATGATAGTATGTACTTGTCTGTCTTCCTGAATATTGCACAGCAGTCCTGTGTTGGTACGTTAAGCATCAATGCTGAAAAATCATGAGCAGCACTAAAGCAAACAAGTTGTACTGTAAGCTTGATCAACTGAGAGAGATGTGGCTTGACTTTAGTTTTACAGTACAGAGGAAGACATTAGGTGATGCTGTGTTAAACTTATTCCTGATATATTTATTTCATAGATGGGCAGAGAAGTTAGATCAACTGACAAGCACTGCTACGAAAGACCCAGAAGGATTCTTGGGGCATCCTGTAAATGCATTCAAGTTAATGAAACGACTTAACACTGAATGGGGTGAGCTGGAGAATCTGGTTCTGAAGGACATGTCAGATGGTAAGTTTGGGGAGATTGTGGAGTTATTGAAGACACAGCTATTATTCTGGTTAACGTTATCGACCTAGTGCCAAGCAAAGCACAACTTTTTACTATACCTGCAGTAGAAACAACAATGGTCATACACTTCTGCTAAGAGAACAATTTGACTTGTATGTTAGGTTTTTATAATGTTTTCCATGAGTTTATGGGTCTCTCTTTAGAAGGTCCTGGGGTTTTTTTTCTGTGTGTAAGGACATTTGATGCTATTATCAAATTGCTGATGATGTTGGTAAAAAGTGTAACCAGCTGTGAACTATACAGAAATAGATCAGAAGCAACAACAACTTCAGTGACAAAGGGACCAGATCAGTAAATACAGAGAATTCTAATTCCACAAAGAGGCAACTACTTGGGATGGTTCTTGGGGGGTCGAAGACTGGACTCGCCTTGTTACCCCTTTCTCCCAGCAAGAGGGAGACTTGCTTGTGCTTATTTAACAAGCTAACCTCCAGTCTAAATAAGTTTAGCTCACCCAAAATGTCCTTTGCTATGCTTTCAACCAAGCTCTGATTGAGATCCTGTTTTCATCAGTGTAATTGCACTGTCAGATTACTTCTTATGTGCTGGATGAAGGGATGTCTCTGCCACATTCTTGTTCCCCAAAGTTGATAGTCTTGCCAATAGAGATATGGCAATCCCTATGGTTCCATCTCCAAGCATCTTGTCTCCCTGTTTCCTTCCCATCCCCTTTTGACTTAGTATATGAATGGGGTCTCCATTGTTTTGGTTTATGGTACTTAATTTACATCCCTTTCACCAACCTAAACAATTCTTCTTTCCCTCTACCATCTCAAAAACAGAACAAGTAAAAAATTAAATTGAAGGGCTTACTCAGAAGAGTGCACTCTAGTTTGAATCAAGATTTTCATTCATGCAAAGTATTGTAAAAATTAGATTTTAAACTTTCTCATATTTTCCCATATAAACTTCTATAATAAAGGCATCTTTCAACATATGTAGGTTTGAGATTGTCTGTTGCCAATACATTTGCTGGAACAACATCACAGATGCTACATAAATATTGTCCCTGCATGGGTGGTAACACTGATAATGGTTTGAGGAGGTTTCTTTGCTACATTATCTCAGCCCATGATAATGATATGTCATGTGGATCCTTTGGAAGTAGAGTTTTAAAGAAACGGATAAAAAAACTATATTAAAGTTAATTATCCTTACCTTTGAATTTGCTGTTTTTATGAGTGGTGTTGGCTATTTATCTATTTAAAAATTTGTGAGTGTGTAGTTGCTCTTGTATGTATTGTTTCATTGGCCTGTTAGGACACTTATGAAATGATTAAATAATCCAGAGAGGTGTGCTGTTCAGTATATTACTGCTCTGTACAAATAGGCCTATGCTTTTTAAGTAGTCTCCCTCTAAAGGTAGGGAAGGTAGTAGCATTGCAAGAATATCTTTTTCTGATTTAATAATAGCCTGCAGTCAGATACTGGCTTTCATTGAACCACTTCTGTAAGGAAATTTATTTATAACTTATAATGTTTTTAATGAAAACTCCAAGGCAAATAAAGTGTGGTCCTCTTTCTAATCTCCCAATTTTTTTTCCCCATTCTTCCTAAGGCTTTATCTCCAATATGACTATACAGCGCCAGTATTTTCCTAATGATGAAGATCAGGCAGGTGCAGCCAAAGCTCTCCTACGGCTTCAGGACACGTACAATTTGGATACAGATACCCTCTCAAGGGGGAATCTTCCAGGTAAGAAGCACCTGTACTAGTTTGGAAAAATGGTTATGCAGTTAACAGAATATGATGTTAGGTTATAAACCTTTTTGACAGTCTTCTCTTCATTCCTCTCTGTAAAGTGCCTAATATTCTGTTAACAGTAGGGAAAAAAACCAGATTTTCCTACTGCTTAGCCAGTCCATGGTTACATAAACTTGTGTGATTGGGATTCACTTAATTGAACTGCTGCAAGTTGCACCTCCCTATGTCAGCCTGCACCCTGGAGAATCCATCATAACTGCTGATACGTTGCATTTTCGTTCTAAAAGTAAAATTTTGCAGTTTTCTTGGCTTCCAGGGCTAATTGTGAAGGCCCACTTCAAATTCTAAATCTCTCTAGTATTTTATCTTTGTTGGTCACTTTTTGTTTTCTGTAGAATTTTCACCTTCACGATCTTTCTCCACTTTCCCCATTTCAGTTGATCATTGCTACCTGTTGGCCTAATTCTCCTGCTCTCTGATCTGCATTTGAAGCCTTGCTGTTTTTTAAAAGTGATATTGTACTAAGCAGCTGCCCTGGCTTTTTTTGTGACGAAGTGCACAATTACTGTATGACTTCCCTGCTGCTCAAATCTGTTAGTTATCAGTTATTTGTGTTGTGAATGTAGATCCTGTGCTGTGCACAGCACTGCATATTTACATAAGATCCCTTTAACTGAGTTCTCATCTGTAGAAGTTAAGTTTCTTACCAATGAATCTACCTCAGCCCTGCAAGCACGCATGTTATGGGAAAGGAGCCCTGAGGCTGTGCTCTTTTGACAGAGAAACCCAATTGACTCCTGACAACTTTCCTCTGCTATCTCTTTTTTGTGTATGCCTACAGTGCAGTAAAATATTTGTAGCTGTCCCAGGTCAGCTGCCTCAAGCTTTTAGGACTTTAGCTGTGGGACAGTAAAATCACAGGGTAGATGTTTGGTCTCAGGCTGGAACCCAGCCTGTGAGACCCCACAGTGAGGGAAGGTCCCAGAACCCAGATTCCAGCGTGAGCCTGAACTGTTATTTTATAGTCTTGTGAGCCCAAGCCCCATGAGTCAGCTGACCTGGGCCAGTCACAGGTCTTTTATTGCAGTATAGACATACTCTGAGATTGAAGGTTATTTAACCTCAGTGGGGGGTGGGGGGGTCTGCATGAAATCTCAGGACAGCCTACAACTTAGAAGTCATAGAATCATAGGGCTGGAAGGGACCTCATAAGGTCATCTAGTTCAACCCCCTGCTAAAAGCAGGACCACTCCCACTAAATCATCCCAGCCAGAGTTTCGTCTAACCGGACCTTAAATATCTCCAAAGATGGAGATTCTACCACCTCCCTAGGCAACCCATTCCAATGCTTCACCACCCTCCTAGTGAGAAAGTTTTTCCTGATATCCAACCTCGACCTCCCCAACTGTAATTTGAAACCATTGCTCCTTGTTCTGTCCTCTGTTACTACCAAGAACAGACTAGCTCCCTCCTCTTTGGAAAAGCCCTTCAAGTAGTTGAAGATTGCTATCAAATCCCCCCTCTGTCTTCTCTTCTGTAGACTAAATAAGCCTAGTTCCTTCAGTCTCTCCTCGTAAGTCCTGTGCCCCAGCCCCCTAATCATTTTCGTTGCCCTCCGCTGGACTCTAATTTGTCCACATCCTTTCTGTAGTGAGGAACCCAAAACTGGACACAGTATTCCAGATGCGGCCTCACCAGTGCCGAATAGAGGGGAATTATCACATCCCTCGATCTGCTGGCAACACTCCTACTGATGCAGCCCAATATGCCATTGGCCTTTTTGGCGGCAAGGACCCACTGTTGGCTCATATCCAGCTTCCCGTCCACCATAACCCCCAGGTCCTTTTCTACAGTGCTGCTACTTAGCCGATTGGTCCCCAGCCTGTAGCAGTGCATGGGATTTTTCTGTCCTAAGTGCAGGATTTTGCACTTGTCCTTGTTGAACCTCATGAGATTTCTTTTGGCCCAGTGTTCCAATTTGTCTGTCTCCCTTGATCCTGTTCCTGCCCTCCAGCATGTCTACCATTCCCCCCAGCTCGGTGTCATCCACAAACTTACTAAGCACGCAATCTATCCCATCATGGAGATTATTAATGAAAATGTTACAGGACCGACCCCTGGAACACTCCACTCATTGCTGGTTGCCAACTAGACATTGAGCCATTGATTCCTGCCCGTTGATCTAGCCAGTTTTCTATCCACCTTACGGTCCACTCATCCAACCCATACTTCCTTAACTTGCCGACGAGAATGCTGTGGGAAACTGTATCAAACGCCTTGCTAAAGTTGAGGTATACCATGTCAACGGCTCTTCCCGCATCCACAAATCCAGTCATCTCATCATAAATCCAGTCATCTCATCATAAATAAGTTAATTAAAAACCAAATTGAGTAAGAAGAGAGCTGATTCAAACAAAAGAAATGGCACAATACATTTGGTCTGGAACCCTGAAAAAGCTCATCTTGGGTTTAGTTTCTGTGAATAGAAAGAGACTATTGCACTGCTAGAGAGCTTTTTTCCAGTTCCATCTTTTTAGCAGGTTACTCTCTCAGGGCTTGTCCTTCCCGGAATATTACATTGTTAGAACATTGAATTGAGAAGTGGACAGGCAAAGTTCAGATGCTCCAGAATAGAAAATAATGAAATCCACAGTTTGTTCCTTCTAACTTTAACTTCAGATGTAAAAGAAAAGCAATTTAGCTGATACAGTATTATGTACAATGAAGGATATTGCATTGTTCCATAATGTTTCCTTTTACTCCACCGTACACTTCCTATATATTTGCCAGTCCCTTTTTTACAAAAAAGTTTTGGTTCTTCAGTGCGCTATGAATTACAGGGGCAAAAGTAGGAACCCATGATTTAAACTTTCAAATAGAGGCCCTTTTAGATTCTGTTTCTAAAAATGAGTTACTTCAAAACCTTCATGAGTTGTACAGTTTTACTGATAATCATAACTGATGCTTTTTTCTCTCCCTCATCATCTTGCCAGTTGCTAATAAGATGTGCGGAGACAAGCTTTTGAAAGAAAAAAAGTACATGGACAGTGCCTAACACAGGCTCTTGGTGCTTGACAGTTTCTAAAATGGCTATTAATAAAAAAGAGACTATTGATACTGCTTTAGTTTAATATCACTCCTGCTTTTAATTCATAAAACACTTTGTAGAGTTGTTAGTGAAAAACTACTTATCTCAATGCTTTTGCTTTCTGTCTTGTGGGGTTAAATGCTATGGGGGTTTCAACTTCTGAGAACTGAACAATATAGCTGCTAATACAGGTAAAGTCTGGGTGTCAGCAAAACAGAATTTAATTTGTTCAGTAGGAAATAAGAAAAGGTGGGGTGATTGAACATAGGCATGCTATTTAAAAGATTGATTGCAAATTCCTTGTGTTTCTTGCTAGGTGTGAAGCATAAGTCTTTTTTAACAGCTGAAGATTGCTTTGAATTGGGCAAGATTGCATACACTGAGGCAGACTACTACCACACTGGGCTGTGGATGGAGCAGGCGCTGAAACAGCTTGATGATGGAGAGGTGTCTACTGTAGACAAAGTCTCTATTCTGGATTATTTGAGTTATGCTGTGTATCAGCAGGGGGACTTGGACAAAGCAATGATGCTCACCAAGCGACTTCTTGAACTGGGTATGAGACTAGCTTCACAATGTATTGTAAGACTGGTAGGGAAATTCTGTGATACATCAACTTTCATTTTATGGTCTGAAGACTTACTTTTGCTTTGCAGAGCAATTGGTGGTAGATGCCTGCCAAAATAAAATGGGTGTGAAAAGTATCCAGTCAAGCAGATATACCCATTGAATTAAAACATAATTAAAATCTTCTCTAGTATGACTCTACCAAATAATTATAGCTGCTGCAAGGATGGCACGGGATCAACACTGGGAGTTTGGAAAGGGAGGAGGGCCACAGAAGTATGCCTGTCTTAAGAAATTATCTGCAGCATGAAAGGTCTTCTGAACTGCTGTCTGTGATATATCTGGATTCATTTGTAGATGGGAGTTGGCATTTGAGGGAATGGTTAGTTGTTTTTGTTTTGGTCTAAATTCTACTCCTTTGCATACACTTGCTTTCAGGAAGGATACATGGAAAAATTAAAAATTCCATCCTCAAAGGAAGAGTCAAATACTTTGAGAAATCAGGCAGTTCCCTCTAGATTGTCAGTTCTTTTGGCATGAAGTCCCTTCCTATGTGGTTGTACAATGCCTTGCAGAGTGAGGCCCTTATTGTGATCAGAGCATTTGGGTGCTACTTTAGTACGAATTACGTTAACGTAGTCAAAATTGCTGGTATGTCTTTCTAAAACTTCTTATAGAGCTTATACACTTGGACTCAAACTTGCTGTATGCTTAAACTTGGTATTCAGAATCCCAGTGTATTTTTATAAATGGATTTATAATCATTTTGACCTTGCATAGCTACAGAATTGCATTTGGTTTAAAGAATGTGTTGCATTGGTTTTGTATTAATTTGATGCTATAGTTTTATGTTTAATTGAAAATTAACCAAGGTATTATGTCAATGACTGCATGTTTAATAAGCATTTAGAAGTTCAGTTCTAGTCTAATGTAGTACTATGCAAAAATAGCAGCTTGCTCAAAATTTGCTCTTGTGTATATCTTTTCTGTCTAGGTACTCAGATAGCTCTCATGACCATAGTATTTGAACACCATATTCAGCCCTCTTTTCTTTACTGTTCTTTATTCCTCTTGAACAGTCTCTTGTGCTTGAATTCCCTGAGGAGACTCTAGCCTCCTCAACCGATAACAGGCAGGTAGACATAGGGAAAGTGAATTTCTGTGTTCTGTTCTTAGAACTCACTGGCCTCTAGATAAATTCTAGTCTTATGTATATACGTAAACAGGGTTGTTTAAACTGAGTTCAGAATGCAGGGTCTCTCTGCAGAGCTGGCCTATGAAAACTAGCTTTTCAATTGCAAACTGAGCAGCTTTGATTTGGAGCAGATTTGATCTGGAGTTACTGAATGATAATAAATATGGAATGCAGTAATGGCATGCGTAGTGATATTTACACACAATGGCATGGTGTATCTAGTCATTTCCACCAGTATTATCTGGTTTAGTAGAGGAGGATGTTCAATCTTAACTTTGAATTAATCTTTTTATAGCAGTAAAAACTCATCAGAAAATGGAGAGTGAGCTGGAACAGTATGTAATGTAGCAGTTTTTTTCTTACATACTTTTGTCAGCTGTCTTTCTGTACCACCACTCTCCCTATTGGCTTTGCTGATTGGACAATGTAGTCTGTTTCACACATGACATCCCCACTTCTCTGTCTGTCTTTAGTCTTGCAGGCTCTCTTTTCCCATGAAATAGTTAAAATTTTTACCCTGTCTTTTAACAGTTGTTGGGTAATACTGCTTCCAGTGGAGGTGTCAGCTTCTTGGATTTAGCTAGTTCAAGCTAAGCTTTCCCATGCCCATTCTCTGCCTCCCTGTATGAGCAATGAGAATAAGGAAATGTTACATCCAAGCCTTTCATCTAATGAATGGGGGTCTCTCTCACATATTTTTGTTCTGATTTAACCATGTAAGCATGTTATCAAAATTGATGCTTAGTGAGTCAAATTTTGCCCTGGAATGAACAGTTTTATCTTTTCAAGAAGTTGCTTTTATGTGCCCCATCAGTTGATTCCTGCAAGTTGCAACCTTATCTGTGTTCTCTTTCTTCTTCATTAGATCCTGAACACCAGAGAGCAAATGGTAACTTAAAATACTTTGACTATATCATGTCTAAAGAAAAAGAGGCAAATAAGTCTACTATCAAGACAGAGAGCCAGACTGAAAAAGAAACAAAGGCTAAGAAAAAGGGACCATCCAAAGATTACCTGCCAGAGAGACAGAAGTACGAAAGGCTGTGCCGTGGGGAGGGTCTCAAAATGGTAAAGTGGAATAGCCTGTTTTTCGGTTTGTTTAATCTGTAAAACCAGTCATGCAGGATTCCCTTTGAAGTTTCAGCATAACCCAAATTCTCGTACTAAGGAAGATCAGTCAGGTTGCAGAGATGAGCTAGCTCAGGCTTAGAACACTATTTTTCCTTTTTATTTCTGTCCTTTTGGTGATCTGTGTTCAAAGCATTTTTGATGAACATTGGCAAGAAGTTTATATGTGGCTTGAACGTAAGGAACTCAGTGTAGCAGTGCAGCATCTCTGAATGAAGAACCAGTAATGCAAGTGTGAGGTTACTGCCAGCTAATCCTGTTACAAATGTATTTTGATACCAGTTAGTGCACTGAGAGAATCCATTAAGGGTACAGCATTACAACAAAGATCCAGTATTACACACAGTATTGAACTTTGTTCATGTTAAGGCAAGTAGCTAATTAACACTACCTGTGAAGTTGTTTGTTATAAT
The DNA here is from genome assembly GCA_007922175.1 of Pelusios castaneus. Lineage (NCBI taxonomy): Eukaryota > Metazoa > Chordata > Testudines > Pelomedusidae > Pelusios > Pelusios castaneus. The sequence goes on along the minus strand of ML685755.1, from coordinate 36,308,745 downwards.
GTTAAGATGTTTCTAACTTTAGTATGAGAAACCATGCTCTCAGCAAACTACATGCTTGAATTTCCTGAGAAGATTCCAGCCTCCTCAACTAATAAAGGGCAGGAAGACATAGGGAAAGTGAATTTCTGTGTTCTGTTCTGTTAAAATTAAGAAAAAGCTGCTGTCAATCACAGCAGTGAATGAATATTCTGCTTAACTGCTGTGTGTAGTGCCTATGAATTTTCCAAAAAGTGATGATAGACTCTTTCAATACAGTGTTTAAATAATTTTCAGATGATCCTGTTCTGGAGCTAGAGAGTTGACCTCATTCTTGCATTCATTGTAATCATATGCAAATTTTTTCTTAATTGACTCTTATAGTTTAACCCATTTAATTATAAATAAATTTGTTTAATGTATTGCTAAAGATAATAGTTTGCTGAAAAACCATGCCCCACCCCGTTAAGGATATGTCTACATTGGATAGTCTATTCCTGGGTGCTTTGTAGATTTTTAGCCTTAACCCTTCCTTCCCTTCCACTGTCCAAACAAAGGAAACCTCTGATCTGGATTTGTAGTTGCTTTAAGCACAGGCTAATTTACCCCAGCTAGGAGTGTGGGTTAGTACCTGGGCTCCACTTTAACTTGGAGAGGAGCCCACCCACTTTGCATTGAGGATGCAGTTTAAGGCATTTGATTTCTGATGATCCTCTAATACCCTTTCTACAATTCCCACCAAAAAACAGTTCTGCAATTGATGGGAAAAGAATCCTAGATCATCTCAGATTCTCAACACAAAGAACAATGAGATATCCCATGATATGGAGAAACACTCGTAACACAGCAGTGTGTTGTGCTTTGCAGTGTGGAGCCTCACACCTCGGCATAGTTAACCTGGGTTTAACACTAACAGAGAAAGTAGTCAGGTTTATAGATGGAATGTAACTGGTCAACAAGTTCCATAGTATGAATATACAATATATACCAGGGCTGGCTAAACCACAGCTTGCAAGCAAACCACAGGCAGCTTTTTTACAGTACAGTGTGGCTCTCACATCCTCCTATGCTCCCCCATTCTCCACCTGCCAGGGCAGGGAGTTTGGGGATTCAGCGCTGCAACAGAGTGCTGGGGTTAGAAGTGTCTACCAGTGGGCAAAAGGGTCTCGGGCTTCTGCCAGAGCCTGGGGCTTCAGCTCTCGTACTCCAGCTCTCAAGCTTGTGAAGAGAGTCGCATGTGGCTACAAGATTCAGCCAGTTTGTCTATCTCTGATATACCCCATACCAGTTTGGTTGCATTAGATGAATTTCTGTCATTGTGTTTATTTTTATATATATATAAAGGCATTTGCCCATTAAACTTTGTAATTATTTCATGTTTGAAGTCTTTCAAATAAGTCATTAGTGCTTGTTCATGTTAACACCACTCCAGGGCACTTTTAAAAAGTTTTTTAATTTTAATTTTATTTTTTTATTCTATCTTGCTTTTCAGACACCCCGGAGACAGAAGAAACTCTACTGCCGCTACTATGATGGAAATAAGAATCCAGGGTACATTCTAGGCCCTGTCAAACAGGAGGATGAATGGGACAAACCTCGGATTGTTCGCTTTCTTGAAATTATTTCTGATGAAGAAATTGAAATTGTGAAAGAACTAGCAAAACCAAGGGTAAAAATTTAAAATTTTCTCTTATTTTTGGAAACTTTATTGCCGTCTATGGTGTTCTTTGTGCATGAACTCAATTCATCTCTTGAATAGTATTTGGCAAAGACACACACACAGTGCTTTTCTCTGTGCATGGCTTTTAGTGACAAGCTGGTCAAATCGGTGAAAGATGGAAATGTAATGACTTGTCCCAGGGAATGGCAGTGCAGATACACCAAACACTCCTGCTGGTCAGGATTTTTGTGGATATTGTTATGGAAGAGATGAGACAACCTCCTTCAACTCCACAGTAGTCACGTCATGAAACTTCTCCCCGTTGCAGTTGGCCTTCCTCAGTATGCCACTGTCGTCACTACCACTACACTAACTTGTGTTCAGTACTTGTCACAGGGCTTCATGGTATATAAATGACAATGATTTATAGGGAAATGCCACTTAGCATCCATCATATCTGTGGTTCAGAACACCAGATAATGGTGATTTACCATGCAGAATAGGAGTCATCTGAAACCAACTCAGGCCATAAGGGTCTCTGGGGTAGTGACATAAGTCCTCTGCCACTTACCCTAGTTTTGTTTAACTTGACAGAAGGCGGTGTAATTGGATGGAACTAACATAACCTTCATTCTCCCAATTCATCACCTCAGCTGTCCTATCCCCTTTCAAGAAACAGATTCCAAAGTGCTAGCCTCTGAATCTGAAGTAGTCATCTTGTTGTGTACTTGTCACATATGTTGTCTCTTTCCATCACTGTAGCAAGGTCTTCCTTTGTACAGGTCTCCCAAGAGAGTTGGCAAACCAGCAGGTGCTCCAGGGTCTACACCTCGCTGCATTCGCTTATATTGGTGTCATTAGAATAGCCCCATTTGATCATGTTAGTCTTTGATCTGCCAGCTTGCAATGTACAAGCTGTTCAGGCATCACCACATTGACCAGTCTGTATTAACCTTTCTGGGCAGGTCCTCCTGGGATTCCAGATCTATGTCAGTGCATCCAACCATGCAAAGGAGAGGCTTAGTTCAGTGCAGCTGTAAGAGCCCAGATTGGCTGTCATGCTAGAGGTCACCCAGAACAATACTGTTAGAAACAGGAACACCAAGACAGACGAAATTAATTAGGAAACTAGCAGGGTAGCAGAATAGCAAGTATAGCACAACTTACCATAATTTAACTCTACCTCAAGACTTGTTTTAGAGGTGAAGCTATTCTAATTAATCCATGTTTGTACAGGTCACCATCTACTTCAGGTGCAAACAATGTAAATGCATCATTTCCCCAGCATTTGATCTGTTTACTCTAAACATATACTTGTTCTGAGAGAGCTGAGCAAATGGAGGATAGATATGGTGGGGATAGGTATCTTAGAAATATCTAAGATAAATTATCCAAGAAGATCTCAGCTGTTCAAGCAAATCAAAGGCCTTATCCATAATTAAGTCAAAAAGAGTGCTGCCTTTGTTAGCCAGCTCCCTTTTACCAGACCCTCTTTGTTCTTGAGGTAACACCACACACTAAATAATGGATCTGATTTCAGATGCTGTATGCCTTCCCTACACCTAAAACAGCTTTCTGCCTGTTCCTTCGCATGTCAATCATGGCAGGAAACAAGAGTCCAGTTTGTATGCTAATTTATAGTTTTTTGTGATACAAAGTCATGGAAAATGATAGAACTGATAGGGCTGCATTGTTGCTGTAGGAAGCATTTATACGTCCTTGGAGTGTAGCTAAATCTATTCTTTATGGAGTGGAAAGGAAAGCCTTCTGTTATAAGGATCACTGAAAATCTAAAAATGGTACACAAATGATAGTCACTTTAAACTAAACTTCCTAGGACTCCTCTTTTCTACTCAGAAAAATGTTCATTCCGTTACAAAGACTTGCAAATCTCAGCCACTAATCACAGCTACTAATCTCTTACGTGAAGCATTCAAATATAAAGCCTAGACATTGCAGGGTGCAGTGGTTGTTGCTGCATGAGACTACAATTTGAGGCTGAAAGTTCATCTCTTGTATGCCAGGCATTGGGAGTGTCACAGAAATCTCTTCATGTCCAGAAGTGAAAGGATGTATAAGTACTATCCAGTTTTCTGCTCCCTTGTCATCTGCTGGTATCAGAAAAGCTTCATTCAGTTTTTGGAGATTTTGTCTGCTTTTGTGTAATAGGTTATGTGTGATATGTGTATATGTGATACAGCCACCATTTACACATAAGGCTAAATAGAATGAGACAAGTGCAGATTAAGTCATGCCCTGACGTTTGAATCAGCAATGTCCTTGACGCTTTGAGCCTTTATGGCCCCATCTTTCTCTGTGCACCTCCACCTTCCTGTAGTAAAATGCTTGCCCAAATTGACATACAGTAAGTACTCAGTAAACCATAATGCCGTCCAGGGCAATGACCTTTTAGTGCTTTTAATGCTGAGGCATTGTAACTGAAACTTTTCCAGTTGTGTCTCTGTATAATAGCTGAATGTGCAGCAGTGAGAAGCAGGTTGCTTGTGGTGTTGCCAAGACATATGGCGGAAACTCATCTAGTGGAAATGGAGCAGAACACTGAGTAAAATAGGATGAAATTCAATAACTATTTGATGATGCAGTGTATTGAGAGGAAATTCCATAAAACAGTCTTGGCCTAAAGTTTTATTTTTGGATGACCAAAAGCGTGGGCGACACATCACCACATGCTTTGTGATTATGGTCTGGTCAGTGGGTCTGCATTCTGGATCAAAGTGTGCAAAACAAAGGTAACGAATGAAGCAATCAGGGCAGAAGGCTTGCTAATTCAGCTAAGTTACAGATATTTTATATTCTAAGGTAAGGTTTCCTTACCACCATTAAAGCTATAAATGGACTGTTCTTCATCAGTGATTTAACTGGATTTGCATCCTGGATGTACAGTATATGGCTAACAGTCACTCTTGTAAATCTTTGACATAAATGCTGTACAACTTCGAGCAGTTGCAACTTGGAATATAAAGGAACTGAAAGAGGTTATAAAAAACAGCTTTACTTGTCCAACCAGCCATTCTGGTTTCCTCCCAGAAACTGGCTTTTTACTTCCAGGAAAAAATGCATCATTAACTTAGTCTCCTCTAAGAAGGAGCCGGAGTATCTCTCTCTCTTTTTTCCCCCTTTTTTTTCAATCAGGTTTTCTTTAAAAAATACATCTTTTTTTTTAGCAAAAAGATTAAAACACCACAATAGAAAGTGATTGGATGAAGTGCATGGCTTTTGTGGAAATTTTTTCCCTTTGCAGGTTTCTGAATGGTCTGATTGATGTGATGCAATATTTACTTTGTAATGCAACTATTCTGATTGGTTCGCTTCACAGCTGAGGCGAGCCACCATTTCAAACCCCGTAACGGGAGTCTTGGAGACGGCACATTACAGAATTAGCAAAAGGTAAGAGACGTCACACACCCAACATTCTGGGCCTGTAATGAGTGCTTTGTTCTCTGCTCATTCAGGGGAAACAGAGGTGGTCTAAAAGGATATATTTCACTTTCTAGCCCATCTCTGTAATATGTACAGATGATGTAACAGGATGTTACTGCTGAGTTTCTCAGTCTTTTCCTCTAACTAGAAGTTCTGTTTTTTGCCATTTTAACTAAGCTTCCTTTCTTTGAATAGTATTTGCACAGGCGCATAGAATATGCACTGATCCAAAAATTCATTGGAGATTACCTTATGTCACTTCCCCTACAGATGTGAATTTGAATTCAGAAAATTGTCAGTCTCCTTGCCATATCTGGCAGACTCCGTTTTATGAGTCTGTCGCATTCAGAATTGGAGTCACATTATCCTGCCTAACAGTTGCATTGGCATGCAGAAACGTTTGTTCATTAATCATATACAGTATAATTATCCGAGATGCTCTGTCTTCCTTCTGTTTTTTTTGGTCACCTCCAACTCAAATTTTGCAGAAAGACTTCATCAGCCTCCATGTTCTTTCTGCTTTTGCTAAAGAGCACAGCAGATTTGTGAACTTGTCATTCCCTTTTTTTCAAAAAGTTCATACGATGTCTTAACACTTGTACCTATTAAAAAGACATCTTGAGGATTTGTCTCTTAAAGATTCAGTTCTCATTAGCCATTTTCCTTTCTCAAGAAAATCCTGTTCTTTAGTTTATAAAAACAAGAAAAGAACATTAAACTTCTGGATAGAGAGGAATTTTCTTTGAAACTCAGCACTATAAACTGTTGCAGAAAGTCTCTAGTTGAAAAACAAAAAAAGTGAAAGGACGTTCTAACCAAATTTGTCCATCCAATTCTTCTTGATTTGGAAATGGCAGCTGCAGCTATGGTCACCCTTCTAAATATTGCTGCTGATCTGAGAGCATTGCATACCATCCAGACCAATCGGAAACCCTTCCAATCTCCTGTGGCTTGGCAAAAAGAAGCCTACTACTAGAGTAAGCTCTTGTCCTTTCTCTTTTTGTAGCTGAGCCGGGCTACTGTACATGACCCTCAGACTGGGAAACTGACCACAGCACATTACAGAGTCTCTAAGAGGTAAGGGGAATGTGTTCCAAAGGTGTATCTAACACCTAGGAAATCTAGGAAATCTGTTCTGTGGCTTACCTGTTAAATCTTCTAGTTGCAAATTTGGGGTGGGGAAGGATTATACATATTTTTTTCTTGTGCTCTTTCCTACTTAGAAGAGGTGAGGTGGCTTAAAAGTTAACTGGCACATATTGCTACAAATGGGCTGCTTAAATAGGAAGTTTTAACATTCCCATTTGCTAAAAGGAAAACTACTTCATGCTTTTCTGTCTGCATGGTCCTGAATAACACAACTAGCATAAAACTCAGCTGTTAAAATAAAGTGAGTGGTCCCACTTAAACTAAAATTCAGAGAAGAGTGAACTTGTTGCTTTGGTGTTTGCTGTACCAATGTATTGTATTTGAAGTTAAGTGCTTGGTTTTTTTTCAATGAATAGCAAGAACAGCATTGGTTAAAGAAAGCTTGAAAACTTTAGTTTAAAAAATTCCTTTCATTTTTGATTTAACATGATGCTACTAAATAGATGTGCATTTATTTTGCTATTTGATTTAATATAAAATTTAGCAATCATTGGAAAAAATTAGGTCCATATTATCTTTTGAACAAATGAGACTGTCTGTCATTAAAGGGTTTTCATCGTAGTTATAAGCATTTTAATTGTGGGGTGTTTTTTTAAGGGTGGGGGTAAAAATGAATGGCTTTTACAGAAATGTAACATTTCCAAAATATTTCCACTCCCTCACAAAAAAAGCTTTTAGTTAGTTCAGTGATGAAACACTTCTGAACAAGAAGCCTACTGCAAATTGCATTAGAAAGTATGAATTCATAAATACTAGATTACTGGAAATTTTGTTCCAAAAGGATTGGTAGTAAATAGATTTGTTAAGGAAAGGTCCTCCTCTTAGGGTTTTTTTCATTGAGCTGTTTTGGAGTCCAGATGAAGCATTAGTACTAAAAACCATAAGATATATTTAGGATTTTTTAATAGATGGCTACTTTACCACTCTAACATTCCAGGCATTCTTTTCTAGCCATTGCCCTTCTAAATTACAGCATTCCTCTCTAAGGAGACGACTGTTCACTCAGCAGTACGTGGCAAGCTTTATAAATGGGCGTGTGGCCAGCCACATGAAGAGTCTTGTGAAGCCCTGCTGTATGCAGCACCAGAATATATCCAGCCAGTCTGAAACAGCTTTCAAGGAAACTATTGGTTTTTGAGGCAGCCAGTTAGATTCCATAGCATATCAAGTTAGCATTTTCTTTTCAGGAATATCAGCTTATGGTTTTATTTTAATCACTGCTGCTTCTTTAAAGCAGTTGGTTCTCAACCTTTTGCAGGTCGCAACACATTTGGCAGTGTTTTGCAACCTTACAGGACAACCCAACCTCCAGGTCAAATCCAACCATCTCCCCAGCTCTCTGCCACGCTTTTCTTATGTAATGATACTTCAGATGAGTTTAATTTCTTTGCCCAGGAAAAGTTGAAGGAAAATTTACCCTGAAGGGCAGAGCCTAGCATGCTTTTCACATGAGCTGCTCTGATCCTTAAACGTCACACATGAATAGTTCAGCTAGTTGAGCTCAGTTTTCTAACTATGATTATTAATCCTACAGTGCAGTTACCAGTTTCGGGGGAGGGGGGGTGATGCAAGTGTCCTACTACACTGATGTATCCCCATCTCCATCAGAGACATAAGGCTTATGTTCGTGTAGTCAGTATGACAATGCCTGTGTAATAGGGCACTTACTTCAGCTGATGGCTATCTTGTTATGACAGAAGCCATGAAATTGATGAGAAAGCCATGGCAGCTTCTCCCCTCACCACCTGGCTGGCCCTTGTACTTTGCTCCTATCAGGGGAGGGGAGAAGTCAGGGCAGCTGAACCTCAGGGGGGGCGGGAGGAAGGGAGAAGTCCTGGGTGGCTGCTCCTGGTAGGGAATGGGGAGGGAGAAGCCCTGTGCAGCTTCCCTTGCTGCTGGCAGGAAATATGGGCTAGCCAACCTTCTAGCAGGGAGCTGCAACACCAGGCCCGTCAGCTCCCCACACTTGCCCCTTTTAAGTTGATGGAAGTGCTCCTGGTGAGGGTGCACAACACTGACCCAAAGAGGGTAGTGTGGCTACAAGCCACCTGTAGTGGCTGTAACTTGACCTAATAGAGCTCAACTTGAATTTCTAGGATAGATATACCTATAGTGAGAAAGAGCTCCCTTAGACTGACTTTTTTTAATCCTGGAAGAACAAAAGTTGAGGCCAGCAGGAAAAATGGATGATACAGATGGGCTCATAGTATCCCTGAAGGGGAGATAGATAAATCCTGCTGTGAGTTGCTGTTCTTTTCAGATGCACGATAAAAGCCAGTGGAAACTACCAGAGAATTATCTTAGAGGACTACCAGAGGCTAGTTGTTAGCTAGGAATATGTATGTCCTCTTGAGCTCTGATGGGAAGCGAGGAAGCAGACTCATTGATGCTTATGGGTGAAAACTTGTGCCAAAACATCTTGATTTTTGGATGGGCTTCCACACTCCTGGGTAGTGCTACAGAGAAGACAGTTGGTCCAGCAGTTAGGACACTAGCCTGGGACTCAACACAAGTTCCACCAGATTTCTTGATTGACTGGGAGCAGTTCACTTAGTTCAGGAGTAGTCAGACAGACCAAGGACTAAATTTGACTGGCAGTCACTTTTGAACAGACCCCGAGAACTTAGTTGCTTTTCATTTTCATTATTTTTCTCTGGAGCCTGGACCTTGGCTATACCATGACCAAAAAATTTGGATCTTGACAAAAAGTAGACTTTCCTGACTTACTCTGTCTGTGCTTTAGTACCCAGCTTGTAAAATGGGAAAAATAGAACTGCCTACTTTATGCAGGTGGCGGTAGGATAAAAATACTGAAGAGTGTGAGGCATTCAAGTATTTGTTTAGCCATCCTTACAATAGTATACATGATAGAAAGTGTAGGAGTGGGAAGATGTTGCATTTCCACGTTCGCCAGAACTGAGACAGGGTTCTGAGTCTGGCAGTTCTTTCCTGACCTCAGCCATGAGAGACAGAACAGGAAGAAGGAAAGTGATCAGGAGAAACCAGAAAAAAGGACAAAGCTTCAGTTTTATTTCTGGTAAAGCAACACCATATTTACTTTGGGAGCATAACCTGGCAATGAGTCCACGGAATAAGAGCAGTGAAAGCTACTTCGTAGAGTTGACTAGTGATATTTGGCAAACACAGAATGAATCCGGCACAATGGCTTAGCCTGATGGTAACAGAATGGCTATCCTGTGGTGGCTTTTTGTGTAATGGTTGTAATGGTGCCTTTCAGAGGGCAGTGTGCCACATTCTGGGGTTTTACCGGTAGTTTTCAATATGCATTGTATAATTGGCTGTCATGGGCAATGCTGCATGTGCACACATTCCTCTTGATTCCCTCTTGTCCATTCCATAAAGAATGAGGATAAATGCTTCTAACACCTTCTTATACTAACTGTTGTTCTAAAGCGTTCTCGCAGTGTGCTGAAGTCTTACTTTGCGACGGTCTGCATGTACACACTGTTCTGTGCATAAACAGATTTCGTGTTTTCCTTTGGAGATTCTGTATCCTGTGTGTCAGTACCATGTGTTGTAGGAATGTGTTATGCTGCTTCTCTTGATGTGATGTGTTCCAAGGTTGTCATCTTTTTTTTATATATATATATAAAAATACCAGTGTTAGTAGGTGAAAAATGGGTTAAAGGATTAACAAACTTGCAGACTGATGTCCAGTTCGCTGGTTCTCAAAACTAGTGTGTGGCCACTCGTGTTCTGTGGAGGTCTGTTCAAGTGATGCTGGTTTCTCATTTCCCACTGCTTCTTGGAGGTGTCTGGGGTTTGTGTTGCAAAGATGATCCAGGAAGTCTTCACGAGCAGCTAGGAAAAAAATGGAGCTAGCTGTGCAGCTTGGAGTTGTCACACAAAAAGGATACAAATGTCAACCAGCTTCAGGGACCACAGTTATCACGCTGTCAGCTATCACTGAGAGGGGACTGTCTAATGCAGGAGAAGAGGATAAGGTGACTGAACAGCATGTGTACAGGAGACAGAAGAAGGGACCGGGGGGGGGGGGGGAAAAGGGAGGCAAATTGCTGTAGATGCATTTAATTTGTTGCATGTTCATGAGGGATGAGGAAAATGGTTGACTAGACAGGCTCCGTTGTGATGACACTAGAAGTTTGAACAACTCCCCTGCACTAGTCAGCAATACTCAAGTTAAATTATTGCCATTTTTACATTGCTCACCTTTAAGAATGAACACAAACAGGATCATACTGGGTTCATCCTCTATAGCTGCAAAATGCTACATTGGTTTAGTAATTCAAATGTCTGGATGAAGACAATGGATTCATACTTGCAGAAATAGATACAATAAGCTTTATGTTTTGTCTGAACTGTAATTTTTTTTAGAGTATCTATCTTAATTGCAAAAAAACCTTTTGGTTCTAACTTTGAAATATCATAATTTAAAGGCAGCAGAGTTCTAAAATGGTTTTCAGAACTTTGAGGCTGACCTCTTTAAGAGGTAGGAGAATATTTAAAAATCAAACTCAATAATACTTACGCACTCAACTGAAGCAGAACTATTTACTACATTCTGAATATTCTAGAAGCTGGTCTGGTAGGAGCAACCAAAGAGGAGAGAAATTAAGATACCCTTTCTGTGCATTGAGAATTTTTGGTTTTTAAATATACTGGGGGGCGGTGTCATCTGGCCATTTCTAATTCTGTTCCCCAGAAACCCTCTCTGAATATTGATATTTAGATCGAGAGCCCACAAAAATGTTCATATTTACTTAGGAGGAGGAAATCTACCATAAATCTTGTATAGGTGTTGCTTACTGCATGAACATCCACCTGCACTTCATGTTCTTGGATTCAGTCAAGATTGATCTTGCTGTTAATAGCAATCTGTATTGATGATCTATACTATTAAACTTGGATTATGGGATAGTGCCTTTCCTTCTCTTTCATGGAAACGTATGACCACCTGGCAAATTATAGCAGCTGTCTAAGCAGGGCTTTGATTGAGATGGGTTGACAGCTCAGCCTGTTCCCCGCCCCACTTTTTTTTTTTTTTTGGCGGGGGAGACTTGTTTTGTTCTCCATAATCTCCACCTCCATTTTAGAAGGTTCTCTCTAGCTCTAGGGTCCATGTTTAAACACTGCTTTGGCTTCATAAATTCCCTATACGGACAGGGCAAATCTTATGTTTTGTAAGCTTGTTAAAGCATTGTTAGACTTTAAAATACTGGAATACAGTTGTTAGTCATGTCCACTCCAGCTGGCCAAACAGGGTTGGAAAGTAATTTACCTAGTTTAAATGTGGTTCCTTTGATCACATCCTAGCCCAGTATGGAAACAAGGGGCCTTGTTTAAGGCCTGACCTTGTCTGATGTTGTTAAGATTAGGAATGTCTTCTCTTGTAAGAAGCCTCACAAATGTGGGCCATGGGAATGCCAATCATAATTACACCATCAGCCTAAGTGTCTACAGCTAGGTATAAGGCTTTATTCATGTTTCAGAAAATCTAAAAGCACATGTTTCTGTTATGTTACTATCAGATCTTTTTTTTTTAATGTAGTGCCTGGTTGTCTGGATATGAGAGCCCTGTGATATCCCGAATTAACAGGAGGATACAGGACCTAACGGGACTGGATGTTTCCACAGCAGAAGAACTACAGGTGTGTATATGAGAATTTCAGTAACTAGGCACACAAGACTTGGTTTGAATGAAATGGTCTTTTGGCATACACTGTAGGGCAGACAGCTGCTTTGGGGAATATATACAGAGGTGTATTCTTTGGTGTGTACCAACTCCTTTATGTTAACAAAAGTTCAGCCTAATCAATATGGGGAAAACATCAGTGCCCTGATGCTTCAGTTGAGAAATGAGCCAAATTCTGCCTTCAGTGGCACAGCACCTGCTTACAGTAGAGCTGAGTTTGACTTGTAGACCCTGGAGGGAAGTGGAGAACAGTTGAAATTTCTGTTCTTTAAAAGGAATGAGGTTTTTTTGTTTAGAAGAAAGTTTGCCACCAATAATATTAGGTTTATTGAGGGTAGCTCAAACTTTCATGGCAATGGAGTCTAGAGGAATATGGGCTTTGACTGATATTTAGGGGAATAGATTCAGAGACTACTACTATTTTGGGACTAGAAAGTCTCAGAGAAACTGATTGACAACTCTGCCCTTAACTCATCTAGTACTCTTCAAATATGGGGAAGATTGATTGCATGTGTGTATTTTAAGTGAATAAATCTTAATTTATCACTTAGGAAGCATCACATGTTAATATTTAATGTCATTCGCTGTAAGATGTAGAAAGTGTGACCACTGATCATGAAGCTGCTTGCCACACTAAAAGTTCAGGAGGATGAAACTTCCAGGCATCCAGCTGAAAATTGAGGGCTCTTTTAGTGTGTCATATAGGAGAAAGTGGCAGGTGAAAATCAGCTATATGGTTCACAAAAAAGAATATGTGGTTGGGTTGAACAATACTAATATCCAAAACTGAGCTTAATTTTGGAGGGAGGGATGGAATTCCTGTTTAAAGATGAAGTGACTAAAAGTGGCACACCAAGGATGTTTTGAGAACGATTTGATAAGTTTTTTAAGTTTATAGAAGCCAACTACTCTTATCAATGACTTGTATAAAGGACTTCATGGTATAAAGCAGAGAAAGAGCTGTTACAGGAGGGAAAAATTACTCAAAATGGCTGATAGATTACAGACAAGCAGGGACAGATGATAGCTTTTTGCAGTTCTGTTCGTGAGAAATGTAGGAGTGAGGATTTTGGAATACTATCAAAAGAGAGTTTGTAGCTAGCTGTAAAAATGATCCTGAAACTGAAAACTCAGTGCTAAACTCAATCCTTGTATTCTCATGAGTAGTCTGAATGAAATCATTAGAACTTATGAGGAAGTTTAATAGCCTTTAACTCTGTTATTTGATAGTGTGGTCTATAGGGGAGACACTCATTTTCTGTGGCTGAAACTTTCATCTACAGAAAACAGGCCGGAGTTGTTCATTCCCTCTCCTCTAGATAATTTGCTGTTTGACAAGACACTTGTGCTTCTCCTTTCACTTCAGGTAGCCAACTACGGTGTAGGAGGCCAGTACGAGCCTCATTTTGATTTTGGAAGGGTAAGTTCCTCCTTTTGCCTTCACAACTTTTTACTTCACATGCACTGTGTTTCTCTCTTTCAGGTGGCAAATTATGGAGTGGGAGGCCAGTATGAACCCCACTTTGACTTTGCACGGGCAAGTAAAGGGGTGAAAGTGATCTACGGAAGCCTAGGCCTGTTGACTGTGGCACAATATATTTGCTTTAACTTTTTCGTTAAATTTCCTAGCCTATCAACTCTTCTAATCAATATCAGTGGATGAAACCCTCTAAGCCACCAACTGAACAGGCATTATAAAGCAGCAAGATGTCCTTTTAAAATGTAAAACAATCTTTGAGTGACTTATTGAGGGAGGTGACTCATTCTTTCAGACTGAAGGTAGTGACTTCATTTTAGAAATGGAAGATGAACAGAGTGGCTCAGTGATCTGGAAATGATGAAAAGAGCTTTCTTCTGTAACTGGTGCAAGTTTAACCAAAGTCTGCAGTGATTCAAAGTTACTAGCTGATGTCTGTTCTGGTAGCATAATGTAGCCTCAATCAGCATGGCTTCTTCTCTCACAGATTACCACCATTTGCAGCCCCATGGGTAGATAGTGTTTTTTAGAGGCCAAGAACAGACTGAGCCCAGAGACTTAATCATCTTCTGGTTTCTGTATTCCCTGCAGGTGAGAGTTGAGCCATTGTCTGAGCATTAGGGTGAAGCCATGTATGGCCATGCCAATGCTATACCTTTAATGTGTGGAGGGGATTTCATTCTCCAGAACAGTGAGTTTAGCCCTTTCACTAGCCCTAAATTCTGACTTAGAAACTGAGTAACAAATGAGTTACCAAAGGAAAGAAATCAAGAGCTGGCAAAGGCCTTTTATGTTCTCACTCCCAAACTGTGCTTTTGTTCGCTTGCTTGCTTGAACTTCTTCACCTTCCCCTATCCAAACTGAATTTCATATGACTGGAAATAATGCCATTTCAGGTGGTTGCTTAATGGGCATTTTTGTGTGTGATTAACACTTTTAAATTAACATTGTGCTGTGAACAAAAATCAACAAATATGAAAAGTCCTGTCATCAAAGGCATTGAAAATCATTGTTTATTTTCAAATGCATGAATAATGCCTGAAATAATGGTTTCTAAAAAGAATGAACTTCAGTGCATAGAAATAGATTGTCTTCTCATGGGGCTACGTGGGTGGGGGGGTGAGTATTGGAGATTTCCCACACATAAAAATGTAACAGTAATTAGTTTCACTCAGTTGCTACAAAAGGGGCACTTGTGCACTAGTACAGAGAATGGGTCCAGAAAAGGGAAAAGCAGATGGGAAAAGGCTAAAACTCAAGAAAAAATAAAGTGGGGGTTGCAGCATGTATAAAGGCAACTAACATAATACTTCCACAAGAAAGTCCTGCCATCAACCTGCTTTTCTCTGAATTGAGACCACAAAGAGCAGATTTCCCTGGCCTAGCTGTAACTTAAAAACACACGCGGGCTATGTCTACACTTGAAAGTTAGGTCGACTTAAGGATGCTTAAGTCAACCTAACTTAGTTCCTGTCCACAGTAGGCTTCCTTAAGTCGACTTAATAAATACCACCGTTTAGGTCGACTTAACAACTAAGTCGATTTGTTAAGTCAACTTAAACCCAGTGTGGACAGCCTAGGTCGACAGCTGCCAGCACTCTACTGACAGGGGAATCTCCGGGGTTCCAACCCGCGGCTCCCTTCTGCCAGGAAGCCGTGGGTCCCGGTGAGAAAGGAGCCATGGGTTCCAGCAAGAAGGGACCCACAGGTCTTTTCTGCCGGGGACCGCAGCTCCTGAGCAGGGAGCCCAGCTATGTCCACACTTGAAAAGTTAGGTTGACCTTGTTAAGTCGACTTAACAGAGTCGACCTAACTTTTAAGTGTGGACATAGCCGAGGAGTTTATGCAAGTACTTGAGACCTAAATTATGAAGAGATTTATATGCTAATTTTAAGACACACAACAAAAGGGACTCTACTCCACTTGTCAAGGGGCCAGCAACCTTTAAATTTCAAAGGGGCAATATTTTTATTTCTGTTAATACATACATTTTCCTCTCTCTATCCTGTGGAATCTATTTGATTTTTTTTTTTTCCCTGCATGAGTTTGTTTGCTGGTACTGCTGTCTATCCACTGGCGTCAATTATGCAATCCAAACAGCAAGCATTTTATTAAATAGTGTTTTGCTTTCTTTCACAGAAAGATGAGCCAGATGCTTTTAAAGAATTGGGAACAGGCAACAGAATTGCTACTTGGTTGTTTTATGTAAGTGAGACATTTTTAGCCATGTCATTACAAACTGTTGCGAGAAATGTATGTTGCTATTTCTGCATATTTAGCTATGCATTTGAGTGATTTCATTATGTAAATTAGATGTTTAATCTGCAAGTGAAGGCAGCCAATAATTGCTCAGTTGTCAATAAGAATACCTCTTTTTTTACTTGGGCCAACTTAAAAAATAATTGAACTTGTGGCCTAGAAGCTTTTTCCTCTAGATTTGAGAACTTTTTAAAATCTAGTCAACAGGTGTGACACTTCCTGGGAATACCCAGGGTTGAGGAACAGCTTGCTACCACCTGCCCTTGAGGTGAGGAATCTTTGTCTCGTGCATAGTGGGGGTCAGCTCACCAATTGGCATCATTTAGTTCTTCTCCAGAAGAGGGCAGCACGTGGTTCACAGTTCTCAACATGCTTACTTTCCTGTAGACCTTCATTTGTCCACAGAAGGTTCATCAGATTCGGACCAATGTTAGTTCAGAGTACTCCCATTTGGGCTGACAATAGGAACCAGCATCTTCACAAACGGTCTGGTAGTAGTGTCCCATATAAGATAAAATGGCTACTAACAGGCAAATGCAGTCAAGTAGTCCAGTCAGTGACTCCATTATTAGTCTCTCTGTTGGCATTCCTGGAAATCTGCATAAACAAAGAGAAGCCTTTTTGGCTCCCACAAAAACCATAAATGTTATGGGATCAACCTTAGCAAAGACCTGTTTCCCTATGGACAGATTGCAGATCATGGACAGCCTGATAAATTCCTGATCTCCTCCAAACCTTAGATTACAACGGAGTACTCTGGGTGTCATAGTGGACCAGAAGCTAAATATGATTCAGCAGTATAACACTGCTGCAAAAAATAGCAAACACCATTCTGGGATGTATTAACAGGAAGTAAGACGGACATGAGAAGTAATTCTTACACTCTACTCTGGGTGATTAGGCCTCAACTGGAGTATTGTGTCCAGTTCTGGATGCCTCATTTCAGGAAAGATATGGAGAAAGTCCAGAGAAGAGCAATAACAATAATTAAAGGTCTGGAACTCTTGACTGGGTTTGTTTAGTCTGAAAAAGAGGAGACTGAGAGGGGACATAAGTTTTCATGTACCTAAAAGATAGTTACAAGGAGGAGGGAGAACAATTGTTCTCCTTAACCACAGATGATAGGACAAGAAGCAACAGGCTTAAAGCACAACAAGGGAGGTTTAGGTTGAATATTAGGAAAAAATTCCTAACTATCAGTGTGATTAACCACTGGAATAAATTGTCTAGGCAGGTTGTGGAATCTCCATCATTGGAAGTTTTTAAGAGCAGGTTAGACAAACACCTGTAAGGGATGGTATAAGATGGTACTTGGTCCTGTCTTGAGTGCAGGGGACTGGACTCAGTCTTTCATGGTCCCTTCCGGTTTCTTTGATTCTATGAAGATCAGGCTTTCTCTACTAAGCCTCATGTACCTATGCAATCCCATGCACAAGACTTCACCCCTGTTCAGTTTATTCACCAGGGAACGTGTTCAGGTCACCAATCACTGCCAAGGTTACAGCTTCTCTTGTATGGTGGACAAATCCAGAACAAGTGTCTGGAGGAGTCCCTTTCCTTGTCCCTCACACACAACATAACCGTAATCACAGATGCATTGATAACAGGATGAGAAGCCTACACACTGCACAAAGCATATGGACTCCTCAGGAGGCCATGATGCATATTAGTTTCTTTGAGGTGAGGGCAGTCTGCTTAGCTTCCAGTGCATTCCTCCCTCTTAAACAATCCCACTACATCCAGATGTCAAAGAACCTGATGACAGTCTTTTACATAAGCAAAAAGGTGGCATGAAATCTTTCTCTGTGCATACAGGTAGTCAGTTTTTGTAACTAGCATGTCAGGAACCACATCATACTTTTGGCTACATACCTACCGGTTGTTCAGAACTCCCTGGCAGACACTCTCTCAGCAGGCACTTCTCCACAGACCACAAGCAGGAGATGAAGAGTGTGATCCTGGAACCAAATTCCAAAGGGGTAGCCGTGTTAGTCTATTGTAGAAAGACAACAGAGTCCTGTGGCACTTTTAAAGACTAACAGATTTATTAATCGCATGAGCTTTCGTGGGAGAAAGCTCATGCGATTAATAAATCTGTTAGTCTTTAAAAGAGCCACAGGACTCTGTTGTCATCCTGGAACCTGTTTGTCTTTGAGGCAAAACAAGAGGTTCAGCCTATTATGTTCAGAGCAGCAGTAGGCCAGAGTTCCCAGGGACGATGCCCTGCCAGGACCACCTGAAGTGTACACTTCCTCCCATCCCACTTCTACCACAGGGTCCGTGAAAGATTTCATCACAGCAAAGTTTGAGTCATTCTCATCACACCCAAGTGGCCCAAGCAATTTTTTCTGAACCTCTTACAAATGTCAACGTGTCCTCTCATTACCATCCAACTCAGGAGATCAGACATCTTTATCCAAACCTTTTGTACCTTATGGATGGGATGGTATTTAGATCAAATCTAGAATATTCATGTTTTTGAGCGCATTCAGTATAGTTACAATCCAAGTTGAAAAGACTCCACCAGAAAATATTACTTAACTAAATGGAGCCTCTAAGTGGATGTGACAGAACCAGTTATCCTAAGAATCAGCTGTATTCTGCTAATAGTAGTTCAAATAATTAAATTGTTGCTTGCTGAAAACTTCAGGGCTTTCCATTAGTTCTCTGCAGGGCCATATAGCAGCAAACAGTGTCTTCCATCCTACCGTGGAAGACCACTGTATTTTTACTTACCCAACAATAAGTGGATTGCCGTAAGGTCTGTCGTCCCATCAGTGAAGATACCAATCCTGCAGTGTCGGGACCTCAGCCTTGCACTTTCAGTACTAACCATCCTTTGAACTGTTGGTTGTGTGTTTAATGTCTAGCATCTTCCTGAAGATCATGTTCCTAGTCAATATCAAGTCAACCAGAAGAGTGAATGAAGTGGGAGAACTCATGGCTGACCAACTATGTTTCATAAGGAGACAATTTTCTCCAGCTCCAAAGGAAATTCATCCCCCAATTTACTCACATGTCTCAATCTATTCACTCACGGTACTCCTTTCCAAAACCTAATTTCAGTGAGGAGAGGAGACTTCATTCTTTCAGCATCAAATGGGCTTTGGCATTCTGTCTGCAAACAGTTAAACCAGTTAGAAGTCACCAGGGTTCTTGAGTACATAATGCCTGTCTGTGCAATCTCTTTGTTGCAACAGACTGTTAGCGGGTGTACATTCTTTCTCCAGATAGGTGAAAGACTATTCCACTAGACTACAAGCAGCCTCAGCAGCATCTCTTCAAGAAGTACCTGAACTAGATATTTGTAGAGCAGCTACCTGGAGTTCCATCTATACCTTCATGAAACATTATGCCTTTGTCTAGGCCTCATTTGCAGATGCACCTGCTTGGATAACAGTTGTAGAGACATTTGTACTAACTGCATCTTCACACCTTCCTGTTGGAATACTGCTTACCAATCACCCCCTCTGGAATACACATAGATCAGCACTTGAAGACAAAATGGAGGTTACTTATCTGTAATGAGATTCTGTTAGGGCAATGGTCCCTATCTGTATTTTACTACCTGCTGTTCTTCCTTCCCCTCTGCTTCTGATCTTTCCTGAGTCACAATAAAGAGGAACTGGACATGTGTGTGTCTGCACAACCCCTTATATTCTCTGATGAGAATATGAGGAGAGCAAATAGGCAGATGCAGACCAATGGACGACAATTGTTAATTTCCAGTCTAGCACATGGAGCACGCCTATCCATGTGTGGAGTGCGGATGGGGACCACATGTCAAAGAACCTGTAGCTCTACAGATAAGTAAACTCCATTTTTCTAGCTACCTAGGTATTTGTACCCATCAATCACCATGGGACAGCCTTAAATTCTTTTAGCCCTGTTAATGCTACAGGGCAATAGCAAATAAAATTTTACAGCCAATCAGAATTTGTGCCCTTAATGTGGAGTGAGAAATGAAGGTTTTCAGTAGCTTAATACCATTTTAGTGAAGTAGGTGTTGTGTAGAAAGCACAGAGTGAGGTGCTCTCTTTTTCTCTCCTTTACAGATGAGTGATGTATCAGCAGGGGGAGCTACTGTGTTTCCTGAAGTTGGAGCTAGTGTTTGGCCTAAAAAGGTAAGATGTTTTAATGCATCTTAGGTGTTCCTCTCCATTTTCCCTCCATTAACATCAAAATATAAGAAACTGTATATTTGAATGTAAGTGTAAAATGAACTCTTCACAATGAATATTGAAGGAAGTACTAGGGGCACCAATCCTGTGAATACTTAAGCCTGGGATTAACTTTACCACTTATTTCAGTGGAGCTCCTATGCAGGTAACACAAATTTTCATGATCAGATCTAGCTGTACAGGTGCAGTGTTTCAGTTTGCACTGCTCTGCATTATTATGACTCGGCACGTGTTGAAACTTCATGAACTACTGAAGCAAATAAGTCCAAATATAAAACTTGTGATTTGGTTAAGCTGTATTTGGAAGGGAATTCCAGACTGGTCAAGACATGCACAGAATACAGCTCCATTTTAGAAAGTTGTAATGGCTGTTAAAGATCTGTTGCAGTTCTCTTATCATTCACAGGAAGAAAGGCAGAGTCCAAGGGCAGGACCACTTGCCAACCTGGGTACATAGCCACATACACATCTAAGGTGGAGGGAAGATTGAACAAAATAGTGTGGTGGGAACAGGGCTGGTTAGTGAAGCTGAGTTAAGGATAGATAGTTACGGCAGGATTGGTAGGCAACTTGGACTCATTCTGTGTTCAGTCACCACAGTGACCACTCACTCCAAGCTTTCTTTGTTTAATAAAAGTGTGTGCATGCACACAAACCTTGGAATTTAAGACAGAAAAACTTAACACAGATGTTAGGTTTCCCAGTGAGAAACTGGTACCTTTTCAAAATGTCAGGAAATAGAGTAAAGGTAAATGGACACATGATCTTAACTGTTCCCCTGGAGCTGGCAATCACCACTGGGAATTAGCCACATGCACTACAGCTACATTCAGTGTATGAGTTGTAACTCTACTACATGATGTTAATGGAGGCAGCATCTAGGTGGTTTGGTACAGGTGTGTTTGAGGTGAGAGGACATAGCTTAGTTGAAGTGTCACAGAGTTGAGTATATGAGAAGTTCAGGATTTGCCATGTGTGGGTGGAAAGGAGAACATGTACCTGGAGGAGCCACATGAGATCATTTTATTACAGAATTGTGTAGGTTGTCTCCGTGGCAAGGCCTGTGACAGAATGGGGTGGGAGGATCTATTGCCACATGAATCCTCAGTAGGAGGTGGGCTATGGGAGCAGTCTGAATTTAATGAGGGATAGGGAAAGAGAAGGTTTAGATGGTATCCTGTGAGTAAGCATGAAGCTGCTGTTAAATTTCACATGTATGGTATTCTGTGAGGAGAGTAGGCTAAGTGTTTGTAGCACTGGTGCAAGAGCTCCTTTTCTTTACAGTGAAAAGGCAGAGTATGTGGGTTATGGATGTTTTGGGACATTGCTCAAAGAGGCAGTGTTGCGGTTATTGGGGTAGTTCACCGTAACTCTTTATGTCCTGGTTTTCTGAAATTTGAGTCTTGCTTAACTCAGCATTCTGGAAGAACATGAGGTGTTCCTGGGAAACTTAACTATGCCATAACAATGGGTTGGTTTTTTTTGGCCATTTAATCTACTTTCGGGCTGGAGAAACAAGAACAGGAGTCAAATGTCTTGTATTTAAAACTGATTAATAAAACAAAGGAAGAATATAGGGTTAATGAATTTCAATACTGTGTCCTTCAAGATTTTAGAACTAGAAGAACTCACAGGTTCACACCTAGGGTGTCTGTCCATGGTGGGGTAGTTTGCACGTGTGGGGGGGTTTCCTAAAGCAGAGTAACAGTGTTGCACACTAATAGGTCTCTGGATAACTGCTCTTGTGCACTAAAGTTTCCATGTTGCACTTTAACATAGACAGTACTGTGGTAAAGAGAACCAGGGAATATTTAGTATGCAACAGCAGTGTCTACAGAGACCTATTAAATGTGCAACACACTAGAGCACTTCAGAAATCCTCTCCCCAGTGTGTATAACCCCACCACATAGGCAAGTTTTCATTCATAGCATGGAAGAGGAAAAACAAACTATTCCTGCCCTTCCAATTCCCAATTAGTTTCGCTTCAAACTAGTTGCATAAACTTGAAAGGAAGAAAGTATTCTCTCTTCACCTATAGAAGAGGGTGCTGCCATCAAAAGCTGGTGTTGCTCTGCGGCCAATGACCTGCTAGAAGTCACTGGCTAAGCACCTGGAAACAGACACTTCTTGATATTCTATTTTGTAGTCAACTTTTAAAAAGTTTAAGTTCAGATGATATGTCAAGCTTAATTTTAAATAGGTTTAAAATGAGTGTACTTAAACTGTTTGTCATTGATGATTAACCCTGGTAGATGTGAGCTTATTACATAGAGTAAAATGTGATTGTATTGAAATTTCAAGGGAACAGCTGTATTCTGGTACAATCTTTTTCCAAGTGGAGAAGGCGATTACAGCACAAGGCATGCAGCCTGTCCAGTACTAGTTGGAAACAAGTGGGGTAAGTATCCCTACTCTGCCAAACATCTGAATTTTTCTTACACTTCACTGTTCATGGTAGAATACAGTTCAGCCACAACTGTCGGCTCTTTTCTTTTTAAAAGAGCTAATCCACCTCTAGATACTTTTATACTAAAACTTGTAGTTTGCGGATATTATGTGGTTTTCCTCTTGGGAGTTAGTATGTCAAGTTTCAATCTTTTGCTTCTACATCTATAGTGAGGGAAAAAAGCTTTTTTGGTGTATGTGCTGTTACATATTTAATTTAAATAGAAGTGGTGACCAGTGTTGTTTTTGTCTCACAGTATCCAATAAATGGATCCATGAACGTGGGCAGGAATTCCGAAGACCATGCACTTTATCCGAGTTGGAATGATGCATACTTCTATACTCGAGTTTGTGTAAAATGTCTCCCACATTTAACTAACACTCCACTACAGGGTCAGTCTCCAGCCACATCATGTTTCATCTGTGAAGAAACACCTATGTCGTTTTAGTTCACTCTTAAGATATCCCTTCTCAAGTTTTGTATATGGAGAATATATTGATTTTTTTTTTTTTTTTTAAATCTTTCAGGATGGAAGGGCAAAACATAGGTCATAATCGGGAATAACAGGGATAATTTTATGCTGTAGAATCTCTGATCAGCAAGAAAAGCCAGTATGTGACTTGTATTAGGTCTCACAAGTTTGAGTTTGCCAGTGGTAAAACATGAATTAATTTCAAGCAAACACTCATTGCTAGGAGAACTGCATTAAGCCAACTTATGCCTCCAGCTCCTAAGCACTCAGCTCCATGTAGCATGCCTGACCACTACCGTTGAGCTGGGGCATGGTTTCTGTTTCACTGGATGCTGGGTTACCTTTCTGTTGTTTATCCTAGCCTGTTTTTCCACTGTTAGAAAAGTCCAGACTTAACTGAATTGTAAATGCTTTCTTGTGCCCCTAGAGTAAATTTGGCTTGTAACCCTGCAAATGTGAGCTAGCAGTTATATATACATATACATGTAGGAGCTTTCGCTGTGCTGTGTCAGGCATTTGTGTCCATCAGAATAGCCTGACAAATCTAGACTTGGAAAGCAGGTCATGTTTTGGTTTAATGACTGAATTTGCTTATTTAAAAACAAAACACACACATGCTGCTTTTCTTGACTTAGTAATAAATCTTTATATCTATTTCTTGGACAGTGGGATGAGAACAGTGCCATCTTAGATTAAATAAATCATTGTGCCTTAGGAGACTGGAATTTCAAATGGGTTAGGAGGTATAATGCCCAAGCCCTCCAAGACTTCTTTGTGAAAAGCCAAACTTTTTCCAATGCTGAAATCTATTTATAATCAAATCTTTTTAAAAAGCTTTTATTTTGTGTATGTTTTGATATGTTGTGGATGTTGAATGCATGTCCTGGCTGTGACCAGCTTTTAATGGGCTCTGAGCTGAATTCAGGACCTAAAAGTAAAAGTGAGTCACACCAGAACCTAGCATGCTACCTTCAGTTAGTCTGATCTTGGATTATGAGGTGCTGAAAATTTACTGGTGCAGGGGCAGACCTAGGCTCTTAAGGCAAACCCCAATTCAGATAACTGAATTTTCAACCTGAGTAAAAACCTGAAAAGTGAGCCCAATAGGTAGTAGAATCCTACTATTGTATTATAGCTATAGTAGAACTTCAGAGTTAAACACCCCTGGAATGGAGCCTGTCCAGAACTCTGAACAAACTGCGGGTTTTTTCATATGTTTTACAGACGAGCTTTGAAACTTCACTATGTAAATGAGAAATGCTGCTTTCCCGTTTTTTTTAATAGCTCATGTTTAATGCAGAACGATACTTGCTTTTTGGGTCTTTGCTATGTAATAGCAGATCTTCAGTTCCAAAAGGGGGAGGGGGTTGTTGACCGGTCAGCTCATAACTCTGAGGTTCTACCGTACTTTGGGAACAGATGCAGTTTCTGAAAAGATACTACAGTGTATTCAGAGAACTGACTTCTCTTCAGAAGTATTATTATAAAAAAATCAAGTAATGTATGGCATAAATAAAACCTAGTGAAAAATAAGTAACAGTTCTTGTTCTCTGCATTTTGGCCCTTTACATGTTTTCATCTCTTTCATTCTCCCCCCACCAAGTTCCCACTTTCATTCCTCGTGTAACCACAGATAAAGTGTAGTCCTGCAGTTTTCAGGAAAATAATGGCGTGGACATGTCAAGTGATACACATTACCCCTTACCTGTTTTTTCCTCATTCATTCAAATGAAGCGCCAAAGCTGTACTGAGCTGACAAACAGTTCTCAAGCAGAAAAACCAAACACCTTCATGTTGAATACCCCTCTTAGAAAATGTTTGACACAGCTTTCTCTCTTTAGACAGTCAGTAACGATGAGGTATCTAATATGGTTAAAATCCGTGTTTTCTTCTTAAGCATAAAACACTCTCCTCCTTACATTTAAATAAACTAAGGAGTTAGAGTTGAACTTCTTAAATGAAAAAATGGGAAATCCCACACACTAGGCAGCTAAGTTACAGCTGTATACTTGCCTGGAATGTCCATTGCTCAAAGGGAAAAAAAGCCAGGCTCTGGTCCAGCCTTCCCTTACTTTCAGTCAGCAATAGTGAATGTGAGGGTTTAGCATGCGGACCTGTAACTCCCAACTCAGTTCAAACAAAGGCAAACATACTCTCTCCTTCAAAAATGGCTAGAAATTTGAGGTGGGAAGAAATGGTTTGGGGCTTACTAGACTTAAGTTGGTAAATTCAGAAAAATAATCTTTCTGCCCACACCTCAGTAAGCATTTCTAATGTTCATAGAATTTGAGAAAGTTACAGTATTGTCTGAGGAGTAAAGTGTCAAGAATTGCATGATAATTAAGATCTAGAAAGTCATTTAGTAGTTCACTATTTTGTCCATTTATTAGTTTTTCCTACTAGTGAAAATGTTCATTTAAAGTAACATGTAAGGCCTGTTAAATGTGGTGAAAGTCATTAAAAACTGAATCCTTCCAAGCCTGCTTAGTAGGAAAGATAACATTTATTTTCTTTAATTATCGATGAAGACTTGCTTGTATTTCATCTCTTCCCATTTGTAGATTCACACATTTAACACTGTCTGAAATGACTTAGTACTGTTGCTTGCTGCCTTATCCATTAACTTTCTAAAAGGGCTTTTTCAGAGCAAGAGCTTGGCTCCTGGGTGAATGCAGCTTAATACTAAATATGAATGACAACTGTCTGGCTCACAGTGACTGACATTTGAGAAATTGCCTTACTGTTAATTTTGTAAAAAAAATTTAATGTAAAGAGGCTCCAAATAAAAGCCACTGCCCCTAGCAGTGAAAACCTTCCACATCAAACTTCTCTTGTGATCTGTTGCTGTATATCTGTCAGTTTTGATTCCCAGGTGGTTCCTAGAAACTTAAAATCTTATTCCTCAATTCACTTCAGAATATTAAAAAGTGGGTTTAGAGGATGCTGTAACATGAATTGTGTTTTCACTGTTAGCAACAACAGACATGATGGTTAATTGTGTGTCCAAGGGAGACAAGAGAAGGGATGAAGGAAAAAGAATGCAAGAAAAGTATGAAGGTCTGCTGGCTCCTGCTAATCATTCTTAGTTTCCAAATACGCAGCCCTTTCATTAATGTAAAAACACTTGTTAAAGAAGTCTCAGCCGGAATCTGAGACCCAGTTCTCTCTAAGACAGTATGTGGTGTGGGGCAGGGTGGCTTGTATGGAAACATACAAGAAGAATCTGGCACAAAGGAGTTTCTAGCCTGAAGCCAAGGGTAGGGGATAAAGAAAGGAGTTGGAAATTTTTCAGAAGTTTCCTTTTAAAATATTCATTAGAAGCTTTCTTTTGACCATTTCCTTTGAGCTATTAACATGAGGGGATAGTTGAGGAAGAGTCTAACAGCTCTTGCCACAGGCACTAACAAAGTTTGGGGGTATTACCGCTGTCCCTGATGTTGTTTACCACTCTACTGTGGCCACCGGGGGGGGGGACGGACGGACATTGGCACAGTCCTACAGTTTTTACTTAAACCATAAACTTGTTTTCCAGAGGAAGTGCTACAAAAATAGCAACACCATCATGTAATTGCGTAAGTCAGAGTCATCTAGATACATGCTGGGTGCATCTCATTTTAATAATATTTGCTCTAGATGCTGTCACTAGCTAAACCTGAGCTGCAGTTTTGTTAATTACATCGAGTTCAAGGTGTTTGGATTTTGGTGCCAAGCAATTCCAAGCTGGATTTATCTTTTCAAATCTGATCTATAACTTATAGCAGCTTAAAGAAAAAAGTTGCCTACTGTACTAGCACACTGGTTGCCTGGAGGCATCTGCACTATGTGCCCAACATTGCTATTATTTCAGAACTTTACTATCACTTATTGAATTGAAAGCAGTAATTGAGTGGCAGTTGCACGTGAATCTCCTATCAAGATGGGTGGGGAAGGGCACTCGGAAACAAACATGGTACCCTACAGTCCCCATGCACACTGCTGTATAAAAGATGATACAGGTGGGCTCATAACTGAGTCTGGGTTTACACCAGGCATTTGTTCTATGGAATCAGTTCACAACATTAGCCATTCTGTTTCTGCCTCACCTTTATCCTCCATTAAAGGCTATCCCAGTGACGGCAGCACTGAACTGCAAAGGCCATGGCCAATTGCCAGCCAGTGAGCCTTGGGGAACTCCCTGCTCCCACATTCTCTGCCTTCCAGTAACTTTGTGCAGAAAGATGATTCAGCTACCAGGTACTTGAAGTGCTCTATACAATGCAAAAGAGAAACATGACCACTTGAACCTGGTTTTCATTGTATCAGCATTTACAGACAACACATCCTGAAGCATACAGCAAAAGGGCAAAGAGAATGGTTATTCTTCATTTGATATTGTTAACCCATTCAGGAATGTCTGGAAACAGAGTGAACAGATAGCCATCTGCAGAAGAGTGCCCAGTCCTACAGCCTCCTTTCCCCAGTGGACCTTTACTCACACTAGAGTATCTACTAATGCTATGGCTTTGTGTGAGCCGTGGCTACTTGTGCAAGAAAGAATTTGCAGGGCCAAACTAGTGAGAAGTTACAGGAGTTTCTCAGTACCACCTAAAGAAACTATGTGAACTATGGGTGAGGCTCATAAGCCACTTATTTCAGTACCCAGAGGGGAGCTGAGCTGTTAGACAACCTCCCCACAACAGTAGCTGCTGAGAATTTTTGAAAATCCATCCCTGGGAGATTACAGGGATGCTGACATTTCAGGCTGCCTGCATACTCAGGAAGACAGTACTTCACTGGGGTCAGGTGAGGAAGGGGTTTCTGGTAACCAGAGAGCCTAAAGCTTTATTGAAATAAAATTTAATTTCTGCAAAAACCTCAGTCAGATGTGGAAGCTCAATGGATGTATCAGAATGAGGGGGAGCAACAATGCTGTGGACTGAAGCCTCTAGTGCTGTGGTTTTCAAACTTCTTTTCTAGTGACCCAGTTGAAAAAAATAGTTTATGCCCGTGACCCAATAGTTACAGCTGGGAGCAAGGCATTCCAGTCTCTTGGTGGCAGCAGCAGGGAGCACCAGGCCCTAATGCTGAAGGGTCTGTTACCCAGTCCTGGGTCCTGATGCTAAGCTTGAAAACCATTGCTCTAATGGGTACGGTTTTCAGTGCCAGACTTCATGTGGGTCACTTATTGCTGCTCTGTTACGTTTCAGCCAGCCAGGCTGGCAGTATGTTACATTACCTTTAGCACAAAAGATTCACCCACAGTCACCCACAACTATTTTCTGTCCACCACCATAACAGATCCTCAGGAATCCCCCCTCCCACGTAAAGCTGGTCAAACTGCTCGACCAGCCACTGGCAGAGCCCCCACCAAAGCATAAGGAGAAATGTCAAACTTCAGCTATTTGTACGCTAGAGGCAAGGCCTGTGCTCCAGCTCATTCCTACCTCCGTGAACATCCCATAGAAGTCCTGAAGCTACTCTGAGCTAAGAGCTCAAACTGGTAACCTGCAGCTGGGGGTGTAATGGAGGCAGGAAAGTGATGTAAATGTAGCCACCCACCCTTTTGCTCAGGTTAGGTGCAGGTGTGGATTGTGCCCTTAGAATGTTAACATTGCCTTAGTTACAATACAATCGCCTTCATGCTGTGTAATGCAGATGGGCATGAAGGTAAAATAGCTTTACATTATGAGTGTGCTAGAAGATGGCACTACTGCAAAATTTGGCCTTGTGGAAGGCCCAGTCCCTGGTCTACCCGACTACAAAAACTTCCCTGCCAGACAGAGCAGGGACATTTTTATCAATAAGGCCCTTGTCCCACTGTCTTAGCAGCAGAAAGTCTAGTGGAAGATGTGACCGGGGCCTCCTGGGATACCCTCCTGGATGTGCAAAAATCAGGGCAAGCTGCAAAACCGGGAGCCAAACTCCCCACACACTGGTGGGTGGTACTTAAACCAGTCTCCCTATCAGTCACAGCCAGGCTTCTGGTTCCCCACACTGGGTACCAAGAAATCTGCCCAAAATAGAAACAGCCCCCTTTATTGCACTCCAGCTCCTCTGGCTCCCACCTAGCCACACGGTCCCTTAAAGAAATAGGTTCTCCTGACCCCAAAGGGCCAGCCACAGCACACAGAACAATATAGGTTCTTATCTTACCCAAAATACCACACTGGTAGCCAATCCTTTAGCAACTACAACTAAAGGTTTCATATAAAATGAAAAGAAGCAAAATATGAGAGATGTTAAAGGGTCAAAGTTAATCACACGCATACAAATGATTTAAAGTTCATGTAAAGCAGTTTGCAGGCTTGTTCCTCTGGAGTTTGCAGGCTTGTTCCTCTGGTAAACACCCAGCAACTGGGTGGGCCTCAATCCTTTGTCCAGTCTCAGAGGAATAGTTCCAGAGATGGGTGTTGACTGTGGACTGGGGACTTGAGACCAGATGGAGTCGGGGCTGCTGCCTTTTATCACCTCTGGCTGTCTCCATGCTGTGTGCAGTTGTCACATGTTCAAGTCCTAGTGGCTCAACAGGTTTCTTCCTGGGCCCATTGTACCTGGGAGCTTCCTTAATGGGCCATTAAGGGGACAACGGCTGTAGACACCCTGTCTGGGGAGTTTCCCAGAATCATACATGTTGAAGTATACATATAGCAAACAGCCTCCTAACTTCTAATACAGATACAATCCCTACCCATAAACCATATAATCATTCCCAGCCAATTACTACCTTTCTATTGATACCAAACATGATATAGTTCCTATGGATTATAGCAATTACAAGATATTAGTTCAAAATATCATAAATGGTCCCCTAGATCCAGATAGTGTCACAGAAGATACCCCAGTTCCCAGGATAGGGGGGAATCGCCACAAACCCTTTGGGGTTTTTTTGGGTGGGTTTTTTTTTAGTCTGTCTAATGTACTCACAGAAGGCAAGTTTCACTGAACACATGATTAGCCAGCGTCCCTGTAGCGAAGATAAGCATGGCCTGATAGCATGCTCTGACAGCTCCCCCCCATCAACATCCAATCATTGAAACGGTTCGAACACCTCAGCAGCACTGGGCATTAGCCAGTGTTACACAATCTTCCTCCGCTCTCCTGTTTTATGAACTGAACTTGGACCAGTTCTCCACTCTGTCTGACCTTTGCACTCGCTAACTGCTATGAGCTCATCTAGGTTACCACAGCCGTGTTTAAAGTCCAGCGAGGCACGTACACATGCCCCATACTAAAAACAACCCAGCCCCATTTCCACCGCATTACATGCCTGTGCCTTCGTTTCAGGGGCCTGGATTTGTTTGCACTAACTGCAGGATGAAGCTGGTTGTCAAGACAGCAGTTCTGTGCCTGACCCTGAGTTTAGGGAGATGCATTGAAGAGGTAACGCCAGACAACTCCGTCAACCAAGCAGCCCCAGAGGACCCATCCTCAACAGACTGGGGCATTGGGACCATCCGAGATGGCTTTGAAACAGTTAATAGCTATTTTGACTCTTTTTTAGAGCTGCTAGGAGGAAAAAATGGGGTTTGTCAGTACAGATGTAGATACGGTAAGTGACCGCTTTCCTTTCTATAGGGCCCTTTGGGTTCAGGAACATGTCCTGTTGAGTGCAGGTGCAACTATTTAGGCATAGAGCTGTCAACGGCTCTTACTGGCTTAAGTTTGGGTCGGAAGAGGGGAAAGGCAAATGCAACTGATTTTTCTCTAGAGGCAAATTGTTTCCATTTCTAAGACTTGTGACTGAATTTTGCCTCTTGCTCTCCCAGGGTTGTCCACACTCCTTTAGCTTCCTAAAATTGGTGTTAGTGCAGTCCTTGACCTTTTTCCTTTCAAATTCCTCTTTGCTTGTTTTTAAACTTACAGCATTTTGCCAGGTGGATTCTATTCATGACCTTTATGTTGGTAGAGAATGCTGTAGAACAGAAGGCAACTCTCAGCCTAACACTGAGTTAGCATATCAGAAACTACCAGGGTAAAAGGGGGGAATTCAACTGTATCTCCCTCACTCTGGAACTGCCAGGGGCCAATTTGATCCGAGTGAAGTTTAAGGGCTTCCCTAAAGGGCAAAAGACTCCTCTGAACTGTTCTGATACTACAGACTAATGGGAGAGAAGAGACCTTATTGCACCTGATTAGCATAAACTATTCAAAATCCACAGCAGCTCTCAGTTAGCTAGGCTCCAAGGCAGGGGACACACCTCTTCAGCAGGGAGGCAAAGACACCTCAGAATGAGGGGCCAATCCCTAACAGACGGGGGCCAAAACACTAAGAAAGAAAGGACTTGGTATAACCTCGTGCAGCAGAAAGCGAGTTGTTTGTATTCAGCCATCCTGACATCAGTGAGGAAGAGCAGGACAGATGCAACTCTGGTTTGCCCCTTATATTCCAGCAAACCTTTCAGAATCAACATCCTCAGAAAGGCAGCTTCCTTTCCCCTCACCCCAGCTTGATTGACAGCCACATCTTTGCACGCACAAGGAGTAAGGGATCCTCCTCTGCAAGATCTAACCGCTTACTAGGGGGTGTTGCTAAATGACTCACAAGCAGCAGACCAGGCAGGCTGCAGTCTTTAGAGTTTAATTATTCAGCAGTTCCAAGATCAGTAATAAAGAGGGGAGGGAGAGAGATAACTAGAAGGTAAATAAGATGTCTTGTAACCATGACACGAACACTCAGGACAGTTGCTTTGTCTTGTGCTTTAGAATATATAGTTTTAAACGATACAAGTCAACTTGAGACAGTCTAAAAATGTCTGTGTAGGTCAAAGAACCCTTGAATACAACTGCCCTCTGGGAAATCAGTTGCCTTCTTTGTGCTGAAGAACCCAGCAGTCTTGTCACAAGCAAGCTCTTACCCCTAAAAGATGTGTGTTTGGCGGGGGGGGAGGGATGGGGGGGAAATGTGACTGGCAACCTCCATCAGCAAGCTGAGGCCAGGCAGGACTTCGTGACAGTGGCAGCCTGTGGGTCTGATGAAACATAAGAAATGTATCACAGGGGAAGCTCCTGTAGGAGAGGTTTTTGGGAAGTCAGATCTGCCACTATCCAGTAGTTCATAAATGTACATGAGGTTATGAGAAAGGGAGCAGAGTGCGGGGACATGGAGACACCAGTGTTTCTCTATTTTAAAAAAAAAAAAAACACTCAACTTTCTAGTCACCCCCAATTAACATTTCATTTCCCCAGACTTTCAGAAGTCAGGGGTGGGAAAACCCACGGGAGATTGTCAACCTCTCCCTAGCCAGGGATAAAGCAGTAGGAGGACACATGGAAGCTGCTGCTCTTCAGCTGTCTCCCAGTCCTACAGCTGGGGGAAATGGCCATTTCAATAGTGGCTTCATTTGCTGAGGAACTAAGCTCTCCATCAACAAGTAAAGCACCTCGCATTGGCTACTCTGAATAATGGGAGATATGCACATAAGTGTGACAAATGCTCAGACACACCAGAAATTCTCAGAACACAGGTTGACTCAAAACTAAGGAAATGAAAAATTAAGACAGTGTATTCTCCACCCATCTTACAATGACCACAATCACCACACAACCTTAAATTTTGCCCTCATAGCAAATTCAGTGTTCTGAAGGCATTTCATAATAGATTTACAGGACACCAGGGCTCCAGAAAGAGTAGAAGAATGTGTTGAAATAGTATTTATAGGAGGTCCTCCTCCGGAAAGGAGCAAAGGGGCAATGTAAAACTAAAGATCATCATTAAAAGGATCCTTCACCTTAGTTACTAGCATCTCACATTATTAAAGCTTAAAGATTTCACCATTGATATTTGTTTGCTTCTTGGACTTGACTCAGTTGGGATGGTCAATCTAGTATGTGTATTTCTAGAGTGCTGTTCATCATGTAATACTATAAGAGCTATAATAAATTGGACAGGTTTGCTCTCTGGTCCTCATGCACTAGCACAAATTTGTGTTTCCATACATTGCAAGCAAATATTTACGTGTACTGGGAGAGAAGATAGGTATATTCAGATTAGGTTTCACAATACTTGATGGGTCCAGGACTGTAGCGACAAGTACCCAAAAGTCCCACTGATGTCAGCAGGAGTTTCAGATGCTAGGAATGCAGGATGAGCTCCTAAACTGCTTAACAGGTGACCTAATTCCCTCTCGCACAGGAGAACCAGAAGTAAATCCTTTGCCAAAATGGACATAAAATACCAATGTAAAATGGTAAGTGAATGGAGAATTAGGTGCCTCAGAACACAGCACTGGCAGAGGTTCAAATGCATGGGAAGCACAGTTGTTCTTGTTAAAATAGTTTTAATTATATTTTATTGCAATTAATAATTATCTATATTTAAGTCACGTTAACAGTAACTGATGGTTAGTTTTAGTAAATGCTCAGGATGCATTGCAAGGTGGGGGGAAGACATTCCCTTGTGACTGTCTTTTATGCCTCATCAAGAAGATGAATAATGGAAGTGCTGGAAGGAGATCTTGAGAGCCTTATGTTAAAAATTATGCCTCCACAGCAAAGAAAAGATTGCAGTGAGATCCTTGCCACTGATAGGGTCCCCTCACCATCTGCCAGGATCACCTAAGCCAATGACTCAAAAGATTTTTGAAGAGCAAAATTTTGGCTTCGGAATGGCCCAAATGGTGGTTATTTAAAACACCCTCCCACCCAGCTTCCCTAGCCACAGGTGCCCTACAAAGATTTTTGCACACAGCTATCTATATTCACCAAATACAAATTCACACTGGCTATTTGCTGTACTATCAATAACTCTCTATATTTGTCAGGAACATTTCCAGCAAGAAGAGCAGATGTTTGTTTGCTACATGATGTAACTTCCCTCCTTGTGTTTAGTTATGAGAAAGTGTTCGTTTAAATCGGAAAACAAATAAGTAGATTCCTTCACTTGCCTCTCTCCTAGGTATGTTCCCCTGGGAAAAATGATTAGTCACAGGCTAAAGGAAAAATGAGCATAGTCCCTTGTTAAAATATTGGCAGCACGTCCCTGAGGTTTGTGCTGATGCTGGCAGTCCCATTTGTCCATGTTGTTCTCCCCCAATCTAGGCATTTGAAGCTGCAGTGGAGAGGGGAAAAAATGCAAAACCTGAGCTAACCTGAATCTGTCCACAGAAAGACTAAATGCAGAATCCTGTGACCTTGCCCAGCCATCTGCAACTACCTGAGGAATTAAATGAAATCTTTTCCCAGGGCAAGCATTACAAACACTTTTTGCTGCTCTTTAAACTTTTGGCCTACTCATGTGCTGCCCCTCTGTGTTAGTGAGATGAAGGTCAGGACTTGTTGGTAATGGCCCGCCTCGCTTATGCTGCTGCTGAGAGTTTCTCACTCTCTGCTGCCAAAATCTCCCTTCTCCTTACTGCAAGCTGATGCAATTTCTCACCAGCAGAGGGCTGTAGTGCCAAGGACTGGGACTGGCCTATGTGACCCAGAATCCAAATGGGGGCTTAGGGTTACATGGCTGGTCGCTGACAAATATTGGGCAGGTCTGTGTAAAGATGGGCGCTGTAATCTAGTGTGCCCAGGGCCTGAGTATGCAATACTAATCTTCTCCCCAGTCTCTGTTACAAGAAATAAGCAGGAGGATGAAATTTTCCTCCATTGTGGAGGGCTCTGTTGCTAACATTTAATAGAAGTAGATGGAGCGCATGTAAGTGCTACAGCCTCAGGAGGTCGAAGGGAGTAATGCAAAGTCCCAGGTCCAAAAGAAGGGCTCAGACAAGAGGCCTGAGCCCAGGAATGTGACCTGGGAACCTAGAGCTAGGAATGGTAACTGGACTTAGTTCTGACCCAAATGGTTTAGAAGCACATTTGGCTCCATTTACAGCAGCCTGGTAAGTGTCCTGGCGGGGGCCTGGGCCAGGTTATATCACTAGAAGCCAGCAGTGCCGTAGCTCTTCTTAAAAGGTTAGTGACTGTCTGAGGTACAATGACCTGATGCTGATGGGGGTTTCCCATTCTCCAGTCCTCAGAGGGAGAGCCGTACAGTATTTCGTTGGATCTGAAAGGAGCAGCTTGTGCCACACTTCTTAAAACAAGAGATTAGGTGGCTGATGTTCCTCTGTGTGGATGTGCCCGGCTGTTCAGTGGTGCTAGGATGCTGATAGGAGGCTGTATTTAAGCCTCTCATTGTACAATTCTTTTGGCAAACCAAAAGCAGAGAACATACGCTTACCTCGAAGTTTGACATCCTTGCAAGCTGAGATGCACTCGCTAGCTCTATGGCATTCCTCTTCTCAAGGCTGACCCACCTAACTTTTCACATTTCCCTCCTTTCAAGGGAAGGCTCCAATGCCCAGACCGAACTACAAGCCTCAAGAGCCCAATGGCTGCAGCTCCTACTTCTTGGGTCTCAAGGTACCAGAAAGTGTATGTACTCTAACACCTACTTCCCAGATAATTCACTAACCAGATCAATCCACTAAAAGAAAAATCAATAATTAACAACTTTGTCTAGCTATATATACTAGACATATACTATATATACTATATATATATACTAGACATATACTATTGAGATGAGAACTACATCCCCCTACCCCTATATCCACCTCCCCCCCATCCCCCAGCTGAAGCCAGCACTTTGGAAAGGCCAGGACACTGCCCTAAGATTGCTATGACAGTCACTCATTTCATTACATTACAACAAATGGTCTGCGAAGGAGATGGCTGTCAGTGATGGCAAGCAAAGGAAAATGCAACTTTAAGGATCGCCACTTAATTTCCTATCTGATTCCCTAACCGCCAGAGCAATCAGCTTCCAAAGGTTGGTCGCTGCTGCTTGCACAGGATGAATGACCCTGTCGATGGGAATTACTTGTGCGGAGGCATGATATGAAACTCCAATTGTATTAGTATTTATCGGAGGGTAAAGTCTGTTTAGTAGATAAATGCGGAGAAGCAAACAATTGCATTGGGGAAGCAGTTCAGATAGTACAAGGCAATCAGTGTGTTGGCTATGGAGCATTGGTGCATTAGAAGACACTTAATAGAAAACCAGATAAGTATCATGCACTTTTAACTGGGTCCATCATCAAGCAAGTTCAAGTGCAAGGCAGTTCAATTATTGGAAGCTTAGAGATAAATGGCAATGCCTGGTGTTTCCAGCAAAGTCCACATACAGGTGTAAATTGGTGTTTGTGATCATCAATCTCCCACTATGCAGCCCATTGGTCCCTTTCTCCTGCTTCTCTCCTCAAATGAGCACTAAATCAATTCAACTGGCTTTCATACTTCATATATTGGTTATTTTTAAAGCAATTAATGATATCAAAATTAATCTGTACCATGAGAATGTTTCGGGAAGATTAATTAGCATATTTCTGTTCCCACCAGGGTCTGCACCAATTAATATTCTGTTTTGAAAAAACAAATCCCTCATGGGCTATTTAAAAAGTTTTATTAGATCCTTCAAGTGGCCATCACCACGAATGCCTCCGGAGGCATCTGTTGTCTCCTGCATCCATGTGCCTTCAGGAGTGTAAGAGCAAGGAGGGAAAACTAGACCCCTACACTGGGGATGTGGAAGAGAAACAGCTTTTAATAAGTAATAGAGGCTTCAGTTCCCCCTGATACGAGCAGGCTCACATGTAGAGGCTGTTTCTAGAAACACCACACTAATGAGAGCGTATAAGCAAAAATCCAGTGCTTTGTTCTTGACCTTACAGCTCTGTTTGTTCCAACAAGGCCATCAACACTGGAATTGGGTAGCAGGAGGTTGGGGTCAAGGAGCAGCATTTGGTGGTTTGAGGAAAGGAGGACAGACCCTTCACTGAGTACAATGCCTGAGCAGTGCTGTCTTTCTTTCCCTTCCTCTGCCTCCAGTTGGATTTAGGCATCCCGGCCATGACTAAGTGCTGCAACCAGCTGGATATTTGTTACGATACCTGCGGTGCCAACAAATATCGCTGTGATGCTAAGTTCCGCTGGTGCCTCCACTCCATCTGCTCAGACCTCAAACGGAGCCTGGGATTTGTCTCCAAGGTCGAAGGTGAGTTTTGCACCCTTTGCACCCCAGACCACTCTTGTCAGAGGCAGGTGGCTCCACCACTCTCATTTTCCAGAGCAGTGATGCTAAGAGGTCCGTTTCCAACAAACAGCAGCAGATTTTTGCTGTGACTGTGGAAGGAGCGGGCAGGGGTTAGTGCCCATGGGACTGGAGTAACCTGTGTCAGATTAATGACCAAAAGGGAAATTGGCAATCGCTAGATAGACAGGCAGGAAAGGGCACTCCAGGTGCTGAGATGCAAGGAGACAACCAGAAACACACACATTTGGGGCACAGATTCAAACTGCAGCCGTAGTGACTGAGTTGTAGTATACCACGCCAGACTCCTTGTGGACTGTGGTGCAAGCAGTGATTTCTGCCCTCGAGGACATGTGCTTGCAATTGACACTCCCACAACCCCTAGCTCCATGAGTGGCTCAGGAAGTTTCTCTGAGCAGCTCTCCTCAGTCAGAGGTGATTGGACGGGAGGTTGTGAGTGAATGAGTGAGTTGTGGGAGTATGGGGAGAATTCCCTCACAGAAGGTCATTGACTGTGCAGATCAACTTTACTAGCACAGGTTCTCAGAGCTCTGCTGCTCTTTCGTTCGCTTCCTCTAGGGACTCAGCCCAGGCCTACCTTAGCAACAATCTGGCTATATTGGTACTCTAGTCTAGCCAAGCATTCCTTATTCAATCCAGCCCCTCCCCTTGGGAAACCAGCATCATCAGTGAACTGTTTACAGTAGGGCCTTGGACCAGCCCAGCTATAACAGAGATCACACGTCTTCACACGCCCCCCCGTTCCCAACACAGCTGTGCTGGGAGAAGTCCCTAGCATGGGACTGTCCTCTGAAAAGCCTGTTTTAACCCGTTTGTCCTGGATGTCGGTTTCTGCCAGTTAGACTCCCATGGATGTTAATGGTCACTGCTCCTGAAGGGTTTGAAGAGAGACATGTCCAGGGGCACAGGCCCAACTCTAGACACCCAGACCCTAGGTGATTTATTTATGATTATCGTTACAGCCTTCCCACACCAGTGCTGGAGCACTGTGTGGCAAACAGTCTTTTCCACTCTCTGTCATTTGCTGCTGCTTCCATTTGGTCTACGGCATGGAGAGAGATCATTCCACCCTCCCTGCTAAAGGGACTTCTTAAAGTTTCTCTTGGGTACTCTGGTTTCCTCACACCTGTTAGACAACAGAGTCCTGTGGCACTTTTAAAGACTTTAAAGACTTTAAAAGTGCCACAGGACTCTGTTGTCTTTCTACAATAGACTAACATGGCTCCCCCTCTGGAATTTCACACCTGTTAGCTTCCCTTTAACAACTTCACATGGGGGGAGCGGGTGGTGGACAGGAAGTGTGTTGCTATCTGAAGTACGTGCCCAAATATACAGTGCTGCCCTCTCAGTCTGTTGGAAACAAGTTGCTTGTTAGTGATTTCTTGGGTCTCTTCATTTCCTTTCAACCAACATTTATATACAAAAAAGTTACATTGCCTGTTTTCAGTGATCCCCTGACAATGGCAGCTAATGCCCCTCCCAGTCAAAGGCTACACCAGTGCTCAAATCCCATCGTTTCAGCTGAGAAACCTGCCTGCAACAAATCCCCGAGAAAGACAATTCTCAGGATTCCAGTGCTCCTGTAGCCCTTATTTTTAAAGTCAGATAGATTTACAAGGTACAGTGTGTTGTTTATTTTTAGAAGAGCAGTGTAATATGTACAAGGGCAGCGGTAGAATAGGTCACAAGTTACACCTGTCAACTAGATGACATTCCTTGAAAATAATATTTATACAACATGGATTGTTATAGAGTCCAACATATGACATGTTTCTTAAGAGTGTTCCCTTGCAACTCCCAGCATTTCTCACTAACTGAATGCAGCCTCTGGGACTGTGTCCCCATGTGTAGCCAGCCAGCAACGAGGTGGTTAAGGAGTCACTAATTTGTTTTCCCAACCTAACACCTAATTAAGATGAATGGAGAAGTTCACACTTGAATGCTGCTATTGCAGACTAGAAAAACAGTACCTCTCCCCACTGGCTTCCTGTCTCAAGATGATTAACTACCTGTAGAGAAGTACCAAGGATGGGCACAGCAACAAGTTAGAGAGAGAACACAGAGATGGTCGGAGGCCTAAGGATCTTATTGCTGATGGACATTAAAAAACCAGCTCACTCTAGCTCTTCATGCTCCCACTCATCTTCAAGCATCAACACAAACCCTATCTACAACTCTGCTTTTGTTGGTCCTAGCCCATTGGTTCCCAACCTTTTTGAGTGAAAGCCTCACTAGTGAAAACATGTGCTCCTCCCCCACCCATAAACACGCTAAATTACGTAATAAAGAAATGAGTCTTCCTCAAGTAAGAAGCTAAGCCTACCCTGGTGCAGATGGGCCTCTGGAAGGTT
Organism: Pelusios castaneus; assembly: GCA_007922175.1. Taxonomy (NCBI): domain Eukaryota; kingdom Metazoa; phylum Chordata; order Testudines; family Pelomedusidae; genus Pelusios; species Pelusios castaneus. Next base: position 36,269,641 of record ML685755.1, on the reverse strand, counting down.
GGTTGGGGCTGCTCCAGGCCCCCACCGGTGGCACATGTACTTCTCTCAGCCAGTGTGGGGCTGGAAGCATTTGCTTCTCCGCGCTGGCTGGCGTGGAATTTGGGACTGCTGCTCCATGCTGGCCAGCATGGAGCCAAGACAGTGTGGAGCCAGAGGGAGCTGCACCGGGCACAGAGCTTGGGGACCTAATGACCTCAATGCTACTAGAGTCTCATGGACCCATTGTAATCTTTGGTGCCCCCCAAAGGGGGTGCCATCTCCCAGGCTGGGAACCACTGCTCTAGCCCAGGGGTCAGCAACCTTTTGGGTGAGGGGTGCCAAGTCTTCCCCCCCCCCTCCCATGTGCCACATGGGTCCAGGGTGTTCTGCTTCAGTGGTGTGTGTTTCCAACCCCTTTCCCCATTCTCTCCATCGCCCTCTCCTGGCTGCAATAATCTCTTCTTCCTATACTCTTTTTTCCTATTTTCAAGCATCAGATGAAGTGGGATTTTCTCCCATGAAAGCTCATGCAAAAAATACATTTTGTAGTCTTTAAAAGTGCCGCAGGACTCCTTGTTTGTCTGGCTGAACTAGAGTAACACGGCTCCTCCTCTGGAACATGTCAACAAGACAGGGACTTTCTCTCTCTCTCTGTATGTGCAGAGTACCATGTAAACTTATGGTCCTATATATTTATACTCACAACTCCAAAGCCTTCCCAGAGAGTTATATGAGTGTTAAATATATATAATAGCAGGGCAGAGGGCAATGAAGTAAAAATCAAAGGGAAGAGACATTTTCTTCTGAGTTCTGAAGGAACTAGAAGTGCAGACGGGATCAAGGAGGGTGTCCCAGGTGGCAGGAAGTACAGTGGAAAAGGCTCCTAGATGAGCAGTGGCAAAGAGGAGCTGAGCAAGGACTGGCACGTAGGGCTATTCCCCACTCTCTTTCTGCACAGCAACTGACTTGATAGCTTTCAGCCCATTAGGGAAAGCGACCGCCTTGCAGAGTTCAGTATTCACTCATTTATCTACCTAACTGAGCAATACTGGGCCTCTGCTGGATGGCTGATTTCAGTAGGGTTGCCAAACCCCCAGGACTGTTCTGGAGTCTCCAGGAATTAATCTTTATTCACGATTGCCATCATGTGATGAAACCTCCATGAATACGTCCAACCAAAGCTGGCAAACCTGGCTAGGATGCATCAGACAGTTTAACTGTTGTGTCATCTGGCTCAGCTCAGAGCAGGTCTAGATGACACTGTGTCAAATGCAGATGACCACAGGCAACTTGTTTATGACACTGATCCTACCAATGGACTCTAATGGTGATACAGCAATACGGGCAAGAGTCTAAACTAAGCTTTTACGACAGGCTAGGTCACGGTCAAATGGTGTGGCTGAGACCTAGGGAAGAGCTGATGCAGAACGTCTGGAGACACCTTTTCAGACCCTCACTTGTTATGTTGCCATACTCAAAGAGCCTAACACACTTTCAACAAGAAAAAGCAGATGGAAGATCTCTCTGGGAGAGGCAGAGCACAACATGTCTCTGCATCAGAGATGGCAGGAATACTGGGTGGGAACAAAATGGCTCCTAGATCCAGCAGACACAGAGCCGTACACAAAAGCAAAAAACATTGCAGTCCCCACAACCCATTTGCAGGCCAGTCCTGGAACTGTTTTAACTAGCAATGGACATCTTACATGCCTATGCTTTTCCTTCCTGACAGCTTGTGAATCTGTAGCAGATACAGTGTTTAACACTGTCTGGACTCTGGGCTGCCGACCCTTCATGAACAGCCAAAGAAGTGCCTGCATTTGCAGCGAGGAAGAAAAAGAGGAACTCTGAAGAGCAGAGCACTCTGCCATAGGTGATCTTGACTCACGTGTCCCCTGTCACCTGCTGCTCTTTAGCAAGCCATTTTCTATCAGCCCTCTGACCTGGAGAAGTTTCAATAGTGTGCGGCAGGGGGAGCTGATCTTTGCACTGTATATAATGTGACAGCTTTAGAGAGTGTGGTCAGAGGCAAGGACAGCTACTACCCATCTCAGATCCAATCTAACAGCCCCGTCTCTTCCCAGGTATAACAATGTAGGCTATTTTAAGGCCAATTCTCTATCTAAACTGAACAACAGAACAACTGCTCCTCCCTGGTACGTGCTGCGAACCAAGATTTCCACTACCCATCAGAATTCCAGTCACTGGTTACATCTTTTAAATCAATTATTCAAACAAATAAGATAGGCTGAGCCCATATCTGGGAAGAGGGAGAAGGGATTCATCCCTCTCCAGGGTTTTGGTTCAGACCCATCTACTTAAAATCTGCCCCACTTATCTCAAGTATTTAGAGGCTCCCCAGCTGTTGAGATAACCAAGGATTTTGGTTAGCTGGGAAATAGCTATGTCTCCTGCTGTGAATCAAATTGATCATGCTGGATTTTGAGTTGTTCTGATACAACTGCATACATGGGTAGAACTGGAGAAAGACCATTCATGCTCAAGTAGGCAATGCAGGACTATATACTCGTATACACAGAGAGGACGCTGCCCATAGTTCCACAGCAGAGGAATAAGCTCCTCTCACAATTCCATTGAGTTATATCTGTTTATTATCCTTCATAAATTAATATAATTTCCCCTTTTGTTTAGTTTTCTTTACACACAATGCTGATCTCCAGTATGCACCTTCAGCAATGTCCTTTGAGGGGGTGAGGGAGGGTTTGCAGGAAGCAGAGTTGGATTTGATTGTAGTTTGGGAAACCTTCAGGCATATGAAGGCTTATGTGTCGACTAGTACTGTTTGGGCTATGTTTGATAAGACAGGGCTTGTTTTCACTCCTCTTCTTTGGATGCGGACATGGCTAATTTAAGAGATGAACAATTCCAGCTGATGCTATTTTTTTGCAAACATGTTTAAGATCTAAATCTGTTAAAGGATTTTCATATAGACTTAACGTTCTCTCCCACCACCCTCTTCTGGAATTATTCGTTTTTTTGTTGCTGCTGCAAGTGAGTTTCTACCAAGGTGTGTGTAACATGCAAGATAAGTATGGATTTTTCACAAGCATACATATATACAGTACGCTCCCTGACTTCCATGCACTTTACATGCTGTGCAAAGCAAAAGTTACAACAGTAAAAACTTTTTTGGACAGATTCTGTTTTAGTTATATCCTTTCTGGCACATATGTTTAAACTGATACATTTAGCAGTAAGTTATTAAACTACTGTCCCTATTTTTCCACCCTTATTGGCCATACATTGGAAAATGTTATACATCTGACCCACATGGTCTGCAAAAACAGGAGGGATTTAAAAACAAAACAAAACATGAAAAACTAATAAAAATTGATCACACTGAGCTGTGTGGGGATTCCCCACCCCCCTTGGACGGGCCATTCTAAACTGCACTGATGAGATAAAATGCATCCTGTCCCTCTCAGCAGTGAGTATTCCAGGGCCAAAGTCCATCCCCGTACCGGGCTATCAGAACATTTCCTGGACAAAGAATCTGACCACCCGAGTTTTATTTGTGTGTTGCAGGAGAGGGGGAAGGAAGAGGAACTTCCCGGGTTGTGTGAGAGGAAACACTTCTGTTTTCAGACGCTAAGGACCTTTATATTTTTAAGATACACTGCCAGCCACAGTTAATTCTAAGTGTGGGGCTATATCTATAATCAAATATCACTTGCAAAAATATCTTGTCTGTGTTCAGTAACGACCTTTAAATTGCAGCTCAAGTAGTCTTAGTTAGTGACTAAAGCTGACCTAAGCATGGAAAGACATGGCAGAGCATGACAAGATGGATAAACAGAGGGGGTTTTGAACTGAACCTTTCAATCCAAGCTGCGGTACTTTGAGGATACCACAAATACAAATATTTCCTTTACATCCACAGAGCACCTTTCATCCCCAAAGGACTTTACACTGAAAAATGGTCTTCAGCATATCAGCTGCAGCTTGTGAAGTTGCCTTTTGCTGATTTGAAAAACCCTTATATTATTTCATAGGTGAAGCTTTTGAAATGTCTTATGAAAAGATCCAAACAAGGGCACACATGAAATAAGATGATTCAGAGTTCTACAGCCTCGCCAGAGATCACTTTGCCTGTCCCTGAAACAGCCATTCTGGCAAGTTAGCAGCTCACACGGCTGTTTAGTTGAGGAGAACTGAGATTAACCAGTGTCCACTACAGTTCAACACGCTCAGACCGGCATCAGCTTTGGTCTGACCCTCAGCTGATTTATGAAGGCGAGACTCTGTGCTCCCCCCACCTTTTTATGTTGGTTTAAGTACTTACAAGGCATTGGTGGTCTAAGCTATGGGGCAGGGTGGGCAAGTGCAGACCCCGTTCTGGCTAGGGCCAGGAGCCACATGTGAGGCGGTTGGGAAAGCACATGGGGCAGAGGGGCCCAGCGAGGACTGAGGGGTGGTGGGGCCAGAGATGAGTCCATGCTGGCAGCCAACCTTGTGGGAGGCAGGGGCCAGCAATGCAGCAGCCGGGGGGGGGGGGGGGGGGGGGGGGCACAGGGAGGCTGCAGGGAGAAGGCAGTGGAGGGGCCAGCAGAGAGGCTGAGGGGCTGGCATGGGCCTAGGGAGAGGTTCCCATGCCATGGGGGCCCCCATCCTTGACTTTTGCCCAGGGCCCCGTATTCGCTAAGACCACCCCTGCTAACAGTTGTTTCCAAATGCCCCAGTTGGTCAATATCTTCCCTCCAGAGCCCGCCACACCCACAGCGCAGTGAGGCACAGAAGCCCTTTTACCTCAGCTTCCCACCACACTTCTCAGCCCGCTCTGCCCGTAGCAATGACATGGCCCTGCTGCCCAACGGCATTAGAGGGGTCAGCCCCCCCCAGGTACGAGTCCTTTAGACGGAGTCTAGCAAGAGCACAAACCAACCTGCATCCAGCTCCCTTGCAATTGGCACCTGCCTCTGTCCTGCACCCGAGCTCTGAGCCCCGCACCCGCACCAGTCCCGGTCCCGATCCCGGTCCCCCCTCCTGCAATGGGCTCTGGCCAGCCACACTCCTCCAGAAGATTCCAGCCAGGCCCAAGCTGTTTGCTCCTTTACAGCTGGGCTTTCCTTGGCTTAATTCTCTCAGCCTGCACAGGTGGAGCCGCCAGGACTAATTAAACACCCTTAAAGGCACAGGCCAGCCTGATATAGGCTCCTATGGGATGCGCTGCATTTTCACTGACAGCCTAATAGTAGGGCAAAGTGGTACAGTGATTTGCTGAATAGTCTCTTCTCCCTGAACAGCTGGGTTTGGATTTTGACTTACTGTCTGCCACTGGTGAAAATTAGTTGTTTCAGATCCAATTGTGGCCATCAAGAACTTGCCTCCCCATTCTAAGTCAGCACCACAGGAGTTTAGAATTGGAGTAGTGGAGGGCAGCGCCGGTCTGGACTGTGGCGGTTGGCTGAGCAGTGGGTGTAAATTTGCACAATGCCTGCTTGCACTGTAGTTAGCTTCCAGCTGTATTATGAGAGACAATTTGAGAGCATTCAGACTGATTTGACAGTCCGTTCTAGCCAGACCAGGGCAAGGACTGGACCCAGACAAGCAAAGTACAGTTGAAATTTTAGGAGAGCCAGGAAGGAGGAGGACAGTTCAAGGAATGATTTAAAGAATAATGAAGGGAGCGTGTAAAGCAAACAAAGCTCAGTCCTACCTGCAGGCTCAGAATAAACTACAAATGTTGGTGATAAGAAATTTGGGAGGAAGCATCCTGCAGAGACTCAGCCTCATTCACCCAAAACTGGCAGGAGCTGAGAACACGTAAGTGGTGCTCACAGCTCCCCCTGGAATATGAAGGGGAAAAATAGCCCTGTGTTTATCTATAGTGACTACCTGCTATGGGGGACTGGGTGGCTCAGGTCATGGGATTAAACCCAAGCACGTCCAGATCACCAGTATGAATCTGGCCTGGCATGGTTTGATATACAGTTTGAGGCTGGGCTGGTGATGTCACAAAAATGATGATACCTAGTGTCTTTAATTACATTTTAAACAGAGAAGACAAGCACTGAGTAGGCCTGGAAATTAGACAACACAGTAGCCTACAGGCGTCACTCCAGGTCAGAGAGAAGACAGTTATAGGGTGGTAGAGTGAAGCTTCTGCTACGCCTGTCTGTTCTATTGATAAACAGAGACTTGTCAACAAAGTACATTTACCAACACTTATTTCACATACAAAAATGGAATGAACTATGAGAATTTCTGACCAATCATAAGCAATGTTATTGGAGCTCAGTAGTAGATGGTTTGGGGTGCTGGGGTGAGACCTGTGTTGTGAAATCAGATCTTCCATAGGCCACAGCTAAAATGACACATTCCTAGCAGGCTCTTCCTCAATTAGGAGAAATTTAGGGCCCAGATTTTCAAACTGATTTTCACTTTTCTCCCATTTACTTTACAAATAATTTCAATAAAAGGCTGCAGAACAGAAAAGAAATGTTAATCACAGTTTCTCAGTAAGAACCAGCTACTCTGCCCAAGCGTGAAACAACTCCCCTGCCCATCTTTTGCAACAAAACAAAAACTCTCTACACAACATGAAGGCTGAAAATTCACAGCCTTCTATCACAGCTCAGGTTCCATCAACATAAGGAAATTTAAACATAAGGTGTTTGAAAAAAGTTAAAATGATAATAGAAAATTACCAAAATAATTCTAATACAAAAGTGAATCAGAAGGACTTGGAGAAGATATATGGTAATACAGTATGTTACATTTCCACAGTGGTTAGAGAAGACATCAGCAAAATAGTCTCTTCACTTATTCATATTTATTTATTTATTTTACCAGCAATGTTTTCCTTATTTTCTTCTTCCAACACAGACACTGTCTCTATGAATAAAAGACTTGCTAACAGCCCCCTCCCCACTTTTTTTAAATACAAATCAGAGCTACCAAAGAAATCAATAATGCTGAACTCTAATTTGTATTCTGCTTCTGGTAGCTAGAGGAAATAAAGATCTGAACTGAATACTGCTGATATGATTTGTAATCCCCTTTTATATTGTTGCCCATTTGTAAGTGATAAAAGAATCTGGACTTTGGCCAGCTTCCAATTGGAATAAAAATTGATGATACAGACTCAGAGGATTTTCTAGTGTAATTTATTTATTTATAAATGCACAGATGTCTTGTTTACCTTGAACAATGGTGGCCAGAACTGGACACAAGGGCTATGTCTACACTTACTAAAGTTAGTTCGAATTAGTTAATTGACTTAATTCGAACTAGAAAAATTTAGTGAATTGCATTGAGTTCAATGGGCCGGTTAGTTCGAACTAAGCAATTAGTTCGAACTAACATGGCCACATTGGTTAATTCAAACTAACTAGTTTGAATTAACCCTTACTTTGAATAGCATATTCAAATTAAGGAAGCCCTTAATTTGAACTAATTAAAGCCTAGTGTAGCCATGGCTTTAGTCAGTTCGAATTAAGCTTCCTTAATTCAAACTAACTTGCCAGTGTAGACATAGCCAAGGAATTTCATTTGCAGGGAATCCCATGAGCACAAAACTGAATCAAACCCAGTCACCAAGAAGCAGCTGCCTTCTCTTTCACTTTTGGTCTCTGTCCCTACTTTTTTGTACCCACACTGTGCTTTGTGCTTCTTACCTAGAAAATCCCTTCAACCAAAGAGACTAGGCTTTGGCTGCATGGAGCTGCACGAACTAGTTTAGGTTGGCTGGCTTGGGCATTATATCTCCCTTTGTGCTGGTGCTTTGCACTCCAAATGAACCTCAGACAGGTGTAAGTATCCTATACCCACAGGAGCTGACTCTCCTGCTAGTCTTCCTCCACCAAGATGGTGCTTAATTCTCACAATCTCCTTAAGAACTTTCTGAGACTATCTGCAGTAACCAGCCCCGGTAGGGTTTTGGAACCTGATCCTTTGTGTTTATGGAGTGTTTCCATCAATTGTTTCTGTGTGTGTTTCATTAACACCTCTATCCTGATCTAAGTTAATGCATTACAACATCCAAGCCACAGAAGATCAAAGGATCACACTTAATATTAGTTTTGAAACTTTTAATTTTTTAATTTTTTTTTTTTACAATTAAGGTGCCACACCACTTACAAAAACGCACTGTATATCAACAAATTACTGAGGAAGGGGGACAGAATTAGGGGGAAGAGAGACAAAGAATGATATATACTAAATAGAGAGAAAAAATTGTAAAAAAAAAAATGCAATTGTCAGAGGAAAATATAAAACTAATTTTATGAACTAATTCTTTTAAAATGATATGCACGTTTACTTGTAACCATTGTGAGCTTTAGCTGCATTTACAGTTCTTTTACAGCTTCAAGGAGTCTGCACATTTATGAGATATATATTTATATGCATTTTCACAACCGCCCTTCTAAACCTTGATGTTATCCTCTCCACCAACTCACCGTACATACAGTATGTGTCTTGGGCTGCTGGCATGCTTTGTACTGTCCTTGGAAAACAGCACGAACAACATTTGTTTCAAAACGTCTTTAAACGTTTCTTGAAAAGGATTGTTTAACCATCGTGTGAAATTTGCAAACATAGATTGGAAAAATGAAGACAGGTAACATTTTGGGCCTGTGACTGAAATGTCTCAAGTTAGTAGAAATACAGACACAGCTGTATTAGGCAGCTAGCTTACGTTTGGATGAACTGCCTGTTGGCTCTACTAAGGCTTCACAAAAGTAAATACCTGTCATGCTGCTAATGAAACAAGAGGATAGGCTCACACAGGGCTTTACCAAATACCTTCTTCACATCAACAAAGTCCCATGCGATAAGACATCAGGAGGGAGGGCAGGCTGTTGGGCGATACATTGTGGTGGTGAGGTAGTGCTACTCATCCATGTCGATTCTGATGGGGCCTCCCATCAGGAGATGATTTGCCATGTGACTGGCGTCCTCCTCCATCCCAGCTGACCTTCGCATTCGTCTCCGACAACCCTGGGCGCAGCGAGACCTCTCATCCAGCATGCCACACACAAGGACACGGCAGTGCAAGAACACTTCCTGCAGGATTGTGACATGGCAAACAGAAGCCCATATGAAGCAGCGTGGGGCAGGCTGTCCGACAAGCTCTTACAATATATGGGTGGTTGTTTTAATGATTCCCATTTCTCATCCATACTGTCCTTACCCAAGTTGGCAATCAAAGGGACTGCAGCCACAGGCTGCCCTCTCTGCTATGTCCCTTTATCTTTTGCAGGAGAAAAGGAGGCCACCCCCAGCAAAAATGGCTGCCCTTCTTCTTGTTTCCAGTGAGTCTGTAGCCTAACTGAGAGCTCAGGGAAAACGGTGGCCCACTCAGTCACCACGTGAGGGGCAGGAAAGAGCAAGAGAATGTGGAGGTGCCAGGAATGAGACTGAAAGAGCAATACGGATAAAGGAGTGGGTCAGGAAATGGAACAGGAAATGAGGAGGAGTCAGGGGAACGTGAGGAACATAAGGCAGAGGGGGTAGGAGCAGTGGAACCTGGCATGAGCTGGGAGGGGAAAACACGAGGAGTAGGAGACTGTGAAGGGACAGGGAGGGAAATATGGGAAAAGTCAGTGTAGTGAGGAGGGACCAGGAGACTGTCAGGGTCCATGGAAGGAGGAGATGAGTGGGGCAGCTGCCATTTCGAGGCAGTGAGTGAAATAAGAGTCATAGAATGGCTGCTCCCTATGGCCCAGTAGAGTCCCCTCTCAGTAGCAAGAAGGATTTTCTGAATTTTTGGGCGGGCAGTTAAGGTTGAATTTTGAGCCTGACATTGCCCAAGAACAGTTTAATGAAACTCAATGATGTTGACCCAAGAATGAGATGGAATAGACTCTCCAGTTCAACTCCAGTACGTAGGACAGCAGATACGGGGGCTATCAGACTTTACGCTTAACACCTAAACTAATCGCTTTCTGATGGTAGGAAGAAATTGTGCGATGGCATTCAAGGTTTCACTCCAATCCTCTCTTTCCTCTAAAAGCACTGATATGCAGTCTCAAAAGAAGCAGTGCACTAGATCAGACATACCCTCAAGCTGTTCTGAAATGGCAATTCCTATCCCTAACTCCGCCTCCTACTGGAATACTACATGCACAAAGAATCAGGCCCAGGTACAATGTCCCAAGTCAGTTATGGGCTGGTTTAATGTCTGCCTGAGAAGTAGTTTTGTTTTGTTTTGAGCTCACCTTGTTGTCTTTACCCACAAACTTGAATACAGGGACCTGGAAGTGCTTGGCAAGATGATCCTTTGACGTGTATTGTTTCACAGAGTCATCAGAAACACAGCTGAAGAAAGCAGAGGGAGAAGTTTTAATAGCTTTCACAGAGGTGGAAAAAAAGTAGCTCAACATATTTAGTCACCTAATTACCATCCTATTATTTTGTCCTTGGCCACAACAGAACATTCAAGAACGAAGAGGAAAAACAAGAGTGGTTACTGATACATCTCCAGCACAGCTCTGCAGCAAAGAGACTTGGTAAAAAGCACGGAACTAATAATGCTGCACACAGAAGATTTGCTAGAGAATTACAATCAAGTTTAGCCTCAGTTCATCTTTCTGGGCAATAGAGTCTGCAATGATCAACAGAGATGTACAGATTCAGATTTTTGTTGAATTTTTTTTTTAAAAAATAAGTAATTATTAAAGGGACACTGCAACGATAAAAATAATTTAGATGAAAATCTGTGTAACTAAAATATCTTAGATTATTAGCTATATCCATATCCAGTGTACTTTTCAATATTCATATCCAGTGTACTTTTCACCGTTTATGCTTTTGTTTACTTTCTGCATTTCTTCAGCTTGGCCAGTGAAACTACACCAATCAACTTCTCCAGGTCTACTCAGTTTCACATTCAGAGTCTCCTGCACTAGGACAATATAATTGTATTAGGATTCACAGAAAGATAGAGTGTAGACCCTGATAACAGTCTTCAAATATGTTAAGGGCTGTTACAAAGAAAATGGTGATCAACTGTTCTCCACATCCACTGAAGACAGGACAGGAAATAATCGGCTGAATCTGCAGCAAGGGAGATTTAGGCTAATATTAGGAAAATCTTTCTAACTGTAAGGATAGTTAAATACCGGAATAGGCTTCCGTGGGAGTTTGTGGAATCCCATCCCTGTCATGGGAGGTTTTTAAGAGGAGGTTAGATAAAAATCTGTCACAGACAGCATAGGTTTACTTGGTTCTGCCTCAGTACTGGGGGCTGGACTAGTCCAGTGGTTTTCAAACCACAGGTTGGGACTCAGTACTGGGTCGCACACCCTCAGGTATTGGGTTGCAGGGCTCCCTGCTCCCACTGCCGAAAGACTGGAATGCGTTGCTCAAAGATGTATTCGTTGGGTCGTGGGCATAAATGATTTTTTTCAACTGGGTCCCAAGGAAAAGTTTAAGAACCACTGGACCAGATCTCTCCAGGTTCCTTCCAGCCCCATGTTCTTATGACTCTATCACCACCAAAAGAGATTGGTTAATTGGTTTTAGAACTTTCATTTTAGATGTGAACTATACAAGAGTTTCAACTCAATATAGAACTAACAAAAAGAAAAAAGAAAGATTTTATTTAATAAAAGTTGTAGTTGATTATCCCAATGCCCCGCCAATTTAAAAAGGCACAAATTCTACTCTGTTTCTGTACTGCATTAACCACAGAGGAACAGAAAAAAACGCCATCACTTTTCACTAGATGGGTAGTTTTGCATTGATAGCAATGACTATTGACAATTACGCTGAACATGTCCTGACCAGTAGTTTAGGTTTTCTGTGTGTGGAGAAGTAATGGCATTTTCTGTTCCTCCATGTGTCTCATGACCCAGATGGCAAAGGGCAGTGGGGTTAAATATCAGACAAACAAAGGAAGTAGAACTATCAAGACACTTGCCCATCTTGAATTAAGTAGTACTTCAGGATCTCATCAATTTTTGCGGTGGGGGTGGCGAAGCAGCTCTCTACCAGTGTCTCTAGCCCACTCACGTGCACAGTTGGCTCAATCCCAAAATACAGTGAGTCGCGAAGCTTGAGGGTAGGGAGGGAATCCTTGTAGGGCTCGTCAAATTCTTTGTCTTTGAAGATCTCAAGAGTGAAGGGGAAGACACCCTGGTTGCGGCTCATGATTTCCAGTGGGGAGTTCTTCAGGTTGGGCACATAGCCCTCAGAGATGGTGTACTGACGGGGGAACTCACAGGTCACAGGGATCAGCAACTTGCTGGTGCGGACGATGATGTCCCCATTACTTCCAGGGGTCTGCTTTGGCAAGCCAGTCACCAGATTGGTAGCAATGATTTTATCATTTACTACCTGCACCACAGCAAGGAGAGGTGGGAAAGGGAGGAAGATCATCAACACACTAAGTAGCTGCAAATGTCAGGCATCAAACAGAATCTTTTTTTTTTTTTAATTTCTGATTTCAGACACAGGAGCCCGAGATCAGGTTTCCGTTGCTATTCCTGCTCTCAGGATGGACAAAGTGCAACCACTAAAATTATGCACTGCAACCATAGTCGCCCTCATCTTTACTCTGTCTAATAGAGACTAACTGGTTGCAAACATTATGCCTGAACATGTATTCTCCATTGGCTGGAGTCCTGTATTACACATGGAGGCCAAACATTATTCACACTGTGATTGGTGTAGCCCTCTGGCTCCTGAGGAGTTGCCGGTAACTGGGACACTCCTCCTGTGTTCCCTTCCAACTGCATTGGGCAAACAAGTCAGCTACTGGGTGACAGAACATAAAAACTGGTTTTTCCCTCCAGGACAAGGTCAAAGCCATTCTGAGGCCCTAACTGAACTGAATTTAGTGCTTTCAGCTCAATCCTCACTACTTAGAAATGTACGTTACTAAGACCAACCCAATAAGGAAGATAGCATGTACAGTTCAGGGCCCAGGCTGAGGTCATCTGCATGACAGCAGGTGAAGATTTGCTAGCACACAGTAATTTGTGGCTAAAATCCCTAGAAAATGTTTGCTCATTACACCATTAAAAGCAAAAAACAAAACACCCCTGCAAGCAAACACAAAGAAAAGCAGATATTGTGAAAGATGAGGCCCCAAGGCTCTTTCATTTAACCATCAATCTGAGCTGAAACTTCTCCTCTATATATTCTGTACTGTGATCATTTAAGTACCGAGGACTGAACTAATGTGTAACTTGATACCTGTCCCATGAGCTGAAAGTTCTAGGCAAAGAGAGTAATCAGATTCCAGGGAGAGGGAGTACCCTTCAGTCTCTTCCTTGGGAAAAGGGATGGTGCCTGCCACATGGGGCCTTATATGATACCTATGATGGGTGAAAAGTTGAAAGGAAGTCTGTGTACAAATACTTAAGTTTTCCACAGAGGACATCCATGTAGCCAATATTTTTCTCATTTATCTCCCATAAAGAACTTAACTTAAATGGATGGTATTTGACTCATAAAATGGGCCCTATGAGGCTGGTTGAGAGAGGTTCTTCCTGTGCTATAAGTAACTTTAGGAAATGCAGTGAAACTGGAGAACTGACTGAGTTTAGTGGGCTCAGGACAGCACTCATGTAAGTGAGAACTGCAGGACGGGGCTCCCAATCTCCTCTGATGAAAACCAAATCTAGTTTTACCCCTAACTGAGCCAAAATCAATCTCATCCTTAGACACGTCACGAGAATAATGGTGATGACAAAGCTGATGGAGATGGTGATACGTACATCGATAATGGTGCCACAGGATTTCAAAGAGAAGTTGATGTTGACATGAGTGCCATTGGAGACTCCTTTGCAGGAAGCGTTGATGAGAGAGAGATCCAGCCCTCCAACCAGATCCTTGGGGATGCTCACCTCAATGGAGGTAGACTTGCACAGCACTGGAACTGTAAGAAAGCGCCCCAGCACAATGATCAGCACAGAGAATCTACCACGTGAGATAGGGGAAGGACTCTGAATCCCATTATTGGAATGCAAGGGAGCGCACATATGATGAAGCTGCCTTTCACTCCCATTCTCGGTGTTTCCTGACAGGGGTTTTATTGGCCTGCAGACACTTTGTTTTGATCTGCCCGGAGAGATGGTTGAAAATTTCAGTTCTTTAGATGCCCCAAAGAGCTGTATATCCTCTTCATAAAGGCAAATCTGTAGCCAGTAGTAGGAGTGGTGTATATTCTAGATTGCTGGGATCCAGCTGTGGTCCTTGCACTTTTGTTCAATTATGATTATTCAATACAAGTGATTTTTACCCCTACTCTTCTCTAGCCTAAGACTAAGCATTTTAGTCAAATAAAGCATTGTATCACATTGTTTTACTCAACCCTGTTTCATTTCAGAGTGTCTTCACTTGCTATGGAGTGTGGGGGAGGGGGAAGTCCTTACCCCCCATTTCATTTGATGCCCTGTCCATACCCAAAACTTCCCCTCTGTTCTCATCTATGATTGCCCACAAATTCTCCACATGACACACTGGAACCAAAGAATTGAAATATTCTGGGCCAACAGCAGAAAACAGAATTGAAGAAGCTAAAGTTTTTTATGGAGGGGAGATTGATTATTGTTTTTCAAATTAACATTTCTTTAGTCAAGGCCTGGACAATATCATTAACTACGTCATGTTCTGGGACGAGCCCTTACGTGTTTTTGGCAAGGAGTTTGCAACAATCCAAGTTGAGGCATCCTTGAAGAATCTATCTCAAGTTGTATACAAGTCCTAGAACATGCTATAACAAGACTTTGTCAGGGCTTAATTAGTTCTCTATAAATGACCAAACAGAATGGATGTGTTCAGAAAGACCATTAGAATCAAAATTTAATGTAATACATTTGGTAATGCTTAGCAAAATCATTCTGCTTCATTCCAATTCACTTGAACATCAGGGATTTGAAAACTCAACTTGAACATTTTTGATTTTTTATTCCATTAAAGAGAAACTGGGGAAAGAAGAAGAGAGATGAAGCACAGTGAAAACAGGATAGAGAAAAGAAGTGCATACGGGGCAAAACATTGTTATTTTAAAAAAATGCTATATACATCCTATACAAAAAGAACCCATTAGATTTTGGGGGAGGTGTTCTGCTTCTTATACCTAGCCAGATTTCATCACTTAGTTAGAAAAGATACAAAAAAATTACATGGTTTTAAATTACTGGACAAAACATTTTGTAAATTCATGAAATTGGCAAACTTAGGCAACTAAAAAAAAAAAAAAATAGTTCAACACTTCCCACTCTATAAGGTTTGCCTCTCTAATTCCAAGTAGATTAATTCCAGGCTCTTTGGATACAAGCATCACTGATGTGCAATTTTTTTCCCTGAGTGAACATTTCTACTGTATAAGCTGCAATAGTTTCAATACCCGTCAAGTCATTGTAGAGAATAGTTTTATCAAAAAGTCATCATTTTGGTGTGATGTGCCAAATAACAAGCAGCATTCCCAAGCTGTGTGATCTCTAATTGACATTAAGGGGGAAGCAGAATTAAAGGAAAAGAAAATGTCTCATCTCCTGCTCTGTGAGATAGACAAGTGGGTGAGAAATAATCAGTGTATGTCAAACAGCAAAGGACAAAAGCAGAAAGAAGACACATGTTATTTTCAAGATTCTAAATAGGTACTGTGAAATCGTTTCCAAAGATAACCCTGTCAGAACTGATCAGCTCAGCTTTCATTTAGGACTTTTATGAACACTTTCAATTTACCCTTTGACAAAAGAGGAAGCCTAAAACTTTTAAACTGAGATAGGCCACAGCAAGAGAGTTTGAAATCAGGTAAGTTCAAGGGCATTTGGATCTAGGGTATTGGTTTAGGTCTATCTCCATTTTTTCATTTCTTCTCTTTGTTCTGTACTCCAATTGTTTAAGTACAACCTAATGCGTAACTTGATGCCTGTCCAGTTCCTATTACCTTGAGATTTTGAGGGAATAGTTCAAAAAAATCCTTGCCACTTGAGTTCTAGGCTAGAAAAAATTAGTTTGAATTAAGCAAGTGCCATGAATGGCACTTGCTTAGTTCGAATTAGCGATCTCCATTGATTTCAATGCGCTGGTTAGTTCGAAATAACATGGGCACATTGGTTAATTCGAACTAACTAGCTAATTAACCCTTAGTTCGAATAGCATATTCAAAGTTATTAGTTCAAATTAAGGAAGCCCTTAATTCGAACTAATTAAAGCCAGGGCTTTAGTTAGTTTGAATTAAGCTTCTTTAATTCGAACTAACTTGCCAGTGTAGACATAGCCCATGAGTCCAGAGCACCCTTAAAACTACAACAGGCTTCATTACTAACAATGTTATCAATAAATTAGCTCTGGATCCAAATTAACTCACCACCCAGTGGTAGTAGAGTTTTTTTATTAAAAAAAAAAAAGCAATGCCAACAATTCTCTACTGATGAGCACCCTCACAATAATGTAATATAACCTTGCCCACAGCTAGAGAAATTTTGCAGAACAACTGTCCCAGTATTGACAGTACTGGTTCAGTTTCACCAGAGTTAAATCCTGAGCCCTAATTTAGATGGGCTGCTAGTGTTTTATGCACTTGCGTCAACTAAACAAATGAGGAGTCCTGTGGTACCTTAAAAACTAACACATTTATTGGGGCATAAGCTTTTGTGGGTAGAACCCACTTTGTCAGATGCATGAAGTGGGAACCTCATTTTGTTAGGTATATATATACATGCAAAGAAGGGTGAGTCCACATTATTATGTGGAGGGCCTGTGTTAACCAGGTCAATTCAAACAGGGTGTGAAAGTTTAAAGAGGGAAAATTACTTTTTATAGTGAGTTAGCCACTCCCAGTCCCTATTCAGACCCACTTTGATAGGGTTAAATTTGCATATCAATTCCAGCTCTGCAGTTTCAAGCTGAAGTCTGTTTTTTATTTTTTCCCCCCAAAGCATGATAACTTTCAAGTCTGTTATTGAGTGTCCAGGGAGATTGAAGGGCTCTCCTACTGGTTTTTGAATGTTACCATTCTTAATGTCTGATTTGTGTCTATTTATTCTTAGCCTTCTTTGCATGCATCTGATGAAGTGGGTTGGAGCCCATGAAAGCTTATGCCCTAAATTTGTTAGTCTTTAAGGTGCTACAGGACTCCTCATTTATTTTGCTGAAACAGACTAACACGGCTACCTCTCTGGAACTTGGGTCAACTAATTAAGCCCACAACAGGTCTAATCCACATTAGCTGGTGGAACTGAAATGATGGCAACAGAGGTAAATTTCCATAAACAGCCAAAAAGCTATGGATGATGTAGAAGAGTTACTGCTGCTCATAATACCTTTGTTGCATACTGAAATGGAAAGGAATTAATATTTGCTATAAATGTATAGGCAATGTTTAGAACTACTGATATGATGCAGACAGATTGCTTCAAGTTTCTATGCAAGTCTTCCACAGTTAAATACTCCATCATTAACTTGATTAAACTTAAAGGTAATAAAAGCTTGTATTTCTGCAGTAATAAAAGGTTTCTATAAATATTCATAAACTACTTTATGTTTGATTGAATATACTACAGTAAGATTGTTTGTTCTTTAAGATGCTATATTACCTCATAAAACACCCTTGACATCTGACACTAAGTGGCACCAGTCAGCAATTTCAGAAGAGGCTCCGTTTACCCCTTTAAAGCCGAACCTACCTTCCTGATAGATCGTTGAGTAGACAACATGTTCTCTAGTCGGGGAAGGTGTGTGAGCCATCTCTTATGCCACAGAGGTAGTATGAGCAACAGTAACTCTTCTACATCATCCAAGATGGATTAAAGATGTAAGGGTGCATCTCTACCTACATTGCCCTGGGCTGGCCACCTAGGACGGGGCTCTCTAACGAGTGATCTTTAGTCCCCTACCTTGGCAGCTGTGGTTGTCCTCCGACAGAACAAGCCCCCGGGGGCACTCACACTGGTACGTGTCCTCCACTGCAATACAGCTGTGACTGCAGCCTCCATTGTTATTGTGGCAACCTTCAATTTCTAAGACAGAAAGGGTCGGAATGATTATTAACGATTGAAATTCATATTACTATTGGAAACCACCAATCAATGTAACCATACATTCCTTTATTAAAATAAAAAAGCCAAAAGGTACTTTATGCAGCTGATCTAAATGTGACTCAAAAAACCTAAATAATAAGCAATTTACTACAGTAACAATATTTATAAGCATTTGATCAAGATACTTACAAACAGGTTAAAACTGGGAATGCTTAGACCCATATTGATCAACTTCAGCATGGTCAGGCAGATATTAGTAATGAACCCTTTAAGAGCTTATTTTTAAATATTTTTAAACTACTGACTTCAGCTAAAAACCAACTTCAGACAATCCACCCTTATTTCCAGTTTTTATCCAGGTAAGATTTACAATTTCCTTTCTTCCTCAGGCCTTTGCTCACTCCTTCTTGCTGTCCAGCAGTTTTCCCAATGCACTTGGGTTTACATAGACTTTAACACTCTGTGGGTTAGAGAAGGGCCTTGTCAGCTCATTTTAAGACAGATTCTCATTGTTTAATTAAAATCCATCTGAAGTCACCCCTATTGGACAGGGGCCTTGCTTTTAGAAATTTCCCCTTATCTTATCATTCTTTGAACCAGACATCCTCCCTACTTTATTCTTTTTGGCCTTATCACATATTATTTTCAAGACCTTCCTTCTATTTGCTAGTTAAAGCCTTTCTTTACCCCCCACATATATTTTCTTAACCAACCTTCAGCCAACTTTAATTCTTTAATTTTATACCTTATTGTATAGAAAGAAACAGTGGATGCCAGTTATGTAGCTGTGATTAGGTTATAGCTTTGGGGTAATCACTGGATCAGATTTTACTTCATAAAATTTTGTGGAAACCAAATCGAAAAAGCATTTGCAATTTAACAGTCACCCAACTTCATCAGATTTCAGGTGTTTTGTTATTAATAGGACACTTTAATAAATGCTTGTGAAACTTTCTTTTGTTTGCTGATTAAAAATGTGATTCAATTACTTTTTATAAGATCTAAAACTTGAACTGTATTGGATTTTTTTTTTTTTTTAACTTTTTAGGAAAGAAGTGTCCTTCTGAATCTTACTAAGTAGTGCATTCTGTCAGGGCTGGCCCAAGGGTTTTTGGCACCCAAGGTGAACTATGATTTTTGGCACCCTCTCCCCCCATGTTATAAGAGAGAACATTTGTAAAAAATTTTCTTCCATCTAATTTGCTGCCCCTTAAAGCCTGGTGCCCTAGGTGACTACCTAGTTCATCTATATGTTTGGACGAGCCCTGCCTTCTACCAGCCTTTGTCTGGTGGGTCTATAGAACTGAAGCATTCACCAAAAAAAAAAAAAAGTTTAGAACATGTGTGTTTCAAAACAAAGTGTTCCTGATGAGGTCTTGCCTCAACTTACATCTGTACAACCCCACTGATTGTAAGGTAGTTTAATGGGCAAATTGAGGATAGAAATTAGCCAGTACTTCTAAGAGAGTATCTCTTATCTATTTCACTAATTGTCTCAGCACTCATACAGCTACTCTCTAGAACTGTAAGTGAAATTTGAGTTGCAGGCGGAGTTTCAGCAAACTAAAAAAAACATAACTAACTGGTAGCTGTCCACCTACCAGTCCCATCCCTAGTTCAGGTTTTGCAAGATTACAGCAATACAAAATCCTGCTCCTCCCCTATACAGGAATCCTATTGCTCTATCCTATCCCTCATCTCTTTGCCTCCATTCCTTCATTGTGGCAGGAGGGACCACACAGAGGAGCTGACAGCTGCACTGGTGAGGTCCCACCACTACATTACTTGCGCTCAGGTCATGTTTCAAAGTTATCTTCACAATCATGAGAGCTACAAATATTTATCTTTAAAAGCAGTTCTTAGATTCTACCCTTTGAAAGGGTAGGCACATGCCCATAGTACCAATGTCATATTCACCCTGCAAATAATGATTCCCAAAGCTAGCCATTGATCCACACTGCAAGGGGCTGTTCCAAGTACAAATTTCTTAGTTGAGCGTGAGGGGACACATTCTTCCTTTTTTCTCCTTATCAAGATAAAAGTCCGTCGGCTAGCAATCAATAAAAAGCTTGTTCACAAATACAAATGTATGTTTTTGTTGGAAACAATAATGGAAGAGTGGGAAGGAAGAAACCATTTCATCCCTTTTTTCTAAGTGATTCAGGAGTAAAATTACTGGCGAGTAAAACAGTCACACAAGCAAATTTCACACTGGCTCCAAAATGCCAGGCCAGACCAAGTAGAGTAGGGTAATATTTATGTGGGAAATAATGTAATGATTGATGGAACTTTATGGAAGTATATGATTGTAAAAGGTGCTATTGAGAGTTGTAATTCCATGCAGATGCCTTCATTCCTTTGCCTTTTAACTCACCTTCACAGGTTTTACCATCTTTTCCCAGTGTGCGCCCAATTCCACATTCACAGCGATAGGAGTTCTTCAGATTCACACAAAACTCACTGCAACCTCCATTATTCTGTTCACACTCATTTTCATCTGCAGGAAGCAAACACTGTAATAATACATAATTTTGCAACAACACAATCTGTAAAATGAGGCTGATGCATAGGGCTGCTGATAAGAAACTGGACTTTATTTTCTAGCCCAGCTCACATGAGCTAAAACGTCATCATACCAAGAATCAATACGCCTATCACATAACTAGGGTCATAGCCACTGATTGAGGTGAACAGCTTTGCCATTCTGAGTCTGTCTTAGAAACAAGGCTGAATATAAACGAAAACAGGCCACAAACAGTGACATGCACACAGAACCCGTTTCATGGAGGATGACTGTATGGAACTTCAGTAGGAAGTCCAGGAAGCAGCTGCCAAGGAACTTTATGTTGTATCAAGCTTTATGTTCTCCATGGCTACATAATGGATGCCATTAAAAATCCACCATTCATCTGGTCCTACAGTAACTACTCAGCAAAAGCAAAGGTAAAAAGATACTAATTGTATGTAAACATTAGAGCTGAATGAACGTTTTCCAACTGAACATTTCTCCTGGAAAAATGCCAATTTTGACAAAATTTTGTTTAAAGAAAAGAAGCATGTTTTGATAGGAATGGAATGCTTTGATTTTTCATTTTGAAACACCTTTTCATTAGAAATTTATATTATACTGATTGGTAATGACCAGTTCGAATCACTTACCAATTAGAATACCAATTACAAAAACAACAGCCAATTAAAATACCAATCACCACAGATTTTGTGGTATTATATTAAAATTTTACATAATTATTTTAAATACAAATAATATAAAATATATACTGAAAGATTTGAATCCAAAGATCTTGATTGGCCCTAAAAAAAATTTTTTAATTTCATTTATAGGGAAATTTAAACATTTTGACTTTTCATTCTGATTCCGAATGACATTTGTTTCCCCAAAAGTAAGTTTTTGCAGAACAGGAATTCCAAGTTTCAACCGGCTATAGCAAATGTTGGATTTTTAAATACAGTAAATGTGTAATAAACATCATCATAAACACCCATTCAAAAAAGGCAGCATCAAGAGATAATATGAAGAGTTGAATTCAGGACTTTTGACACCAGTGATTCAGTCCTTTGTCTAACATGCTGCAAGGTGCAACTGCACTAACAAGTCTGGATTTCCATTTTCTTCATTGTCATGGGAAACTCATCGGAGAATGGGCCTAATCCTGCAAACCCTCATAATGAGATCTTACTCAAGTCAATGAGAGCTCTGCATGCAAATAGCAGGCGTGATTAGGTCCAATTAATGTTTTTAATTAAATGGGAAGAAAACAATGGGGGAAGCAGAGGCAGCATAGTACATCCTGCAGCAGGTTCAGGACTACTAAGATCCCTTAGCAAAATCTTCGTGTGGAATCAAACTGTGCATATTGTGTATTTTTCCTTCTGTTTTTCAGTAGGAACAAATCTATGAAAACAGGTCTTTGTGACTTAAATAGCTGCTTTCAGATGCTTATTTCACACTCAGGAGCCATTTGCAGTTCATGCCAAAGACCTCAATGGCTCATAGGATTAGTACAAGGATACACAGATTTTCAGTTTGAGATTGCTGGTGAACTCCAGCCCAGGTCAGCATGGACGAAGTCACTGCCATCTTTCAGTTGTTTGTGACTTAAGTGAAATGACCTTATGGCCTCAGTTCAATAGTGAGCAGATATTTACAATGCAAAACCAACTCTGACAATTAACAGGGTCGGCAAAGAAATCAACTGATCTCTTTTCTGTAGAGCTGGTCTCCCACAGCTTCAGATGCTGGCCAGGCAATGTTGGGAAACTTGCACTGCTGTTCTGTGGACACAAAGAGAATCTGTCTGCAGGACTGTCAGTCCAGCACCTTTCTCCAGTGCTAAATTTAGTGGGGGGGGGGGGGGGGGGGAAAAAATGCCTCTGCCTGACAGTGTGGAGGTCAGAAGAAAGCACAAGCTATTTGATCAATCTTTTGCCACCGGGTATTTATCGCTGATTTAAGTTTTAAGACTTAAAAACCACATAGTCTATGGACACAAAAACATTAAAAGGATAAAAATCCACACATATTTTGTGGACTAATGACAATAATGGAAAAGACTCATTCACTGTTCAACTTTCACATCCATCATTATACCTAATTTCTTCTCCATCATAATCAGACCCTCATGAAAAAGTATGGGAGCAGAGACAGATCTCACTACTAGCCTTGAAGGGCAACAGATTTGGTTCTGGGGGGCCAACAAAGGAATCAAGTTCTAAAGTTGAGAGCCCTCCACTAAAAAAGTACCAGTCCCATGCCATTTACCTCTGGGAACTCTTAGCTACTGGTTACAAACCATCTGTCTGCTTCCAAGATACATCTGCAGTGATAGAAACCTCAAAATTCAATAGATGATTTGAAGATACTGCATCCCAAGCCCTGGACAGGGCCCTGCAAGGACTGAGACTGCCAACATCACACACCTCAGCACATGGCACTGAGACAGTGAATGTGACTCTTTGGAGGATGGAGGAAGAACCTGCGATGACAATCATCCGATTGCTGATTATGAATGAGGCTCCACAGCGACTTTCCAAAGCAAATCACCCTCAGCAAAGCTACTGCCCGCTGATCAGCTCCTTCATTAAAGCAGTGCTGGTCCACACAGAAAGCAAACTCAGCCTTGGTAACTACATAGCCTCAGGCACACTAAGGTAATGGCCATTCGGGTGCTGATTCAATGATGGAAAATTAAATAAAATCCAAAGGTGTGATCATGAGCTGCAAACAATCTGGACTTGTTACCTACAACGAACGGTAAAATTAATCTCTCACCATTTTTTAAAAATGCAATTTACTAGGAGGTGAATAACTAATGGAACAGAAAGGAAACATCAATAACTTGTTTCATTCCTTTTCTCCAGCTGGTTTCTCCTCACACTTCCTGCACCCCTTACCAAGACAGGTCTGCCCATCGGGTCCCAGTGTTGTCCCCAAGGAACACATGCAGTCTCCAGTATCCAAGCAGGAACCATGGCAATCCACCACATCACAGATATCATAGAAATCTATAGAATGACAGGAACACTGTTCAGATAGCATATTGAGTATCTAGACACCACTTCTACCATTAAAGCCACAAGTTTCATGCCCTCAATTTTACTGATAGGTTACAAGCCCAGCCTACATTGAAAAAGCAGCACTGATCTAATTAAATCGACTCTGTTTAAACTGGTACAAACTTCAAATGTAGACACAGAAACTGGTCCAAAACTAATTTAAATTGGATTGTCTTACTTTACCAATGCAAATGTAGCATTGGTAATTTACAGACACACACTAAATTCTAAAGCAATTTAAATGAAGGTTAAAGTGTCTATATTAGATATGTGCACAGTTTAACTAGACAGATTTAAAGCTGATTTAGTGAGACAGTTGCAACTTTTCTCATATAAACAAGCCTACAATCTACATTGCATCAGTCTGACAAGTCATTGTTCAAGAAGAAAAGAAATCAATCACCTTTCTCACAGGTACAGAGACATCTTCTAGGCCAGGGGCTTTTAAAGATGACTTGTAAAGAGGGGACGGGGGAATGGGGCTGCTCTTTTTCTGTGTTACATATAAATAACACCCAAAATATTTTTTAATGCAAAGGGGTTTTCCTGCTTATTTAAGTATTTACATTAAAAATTCAGGTCCCATATCTCTCTGTTATTCCTGAAAGACTTTGTCAATGCCTGAAGAACTAGTAGATTTATGAGTTTGATTATATGGGGAAAACAGACTTTTTAAAAGTTATAAATTAAGTAGTTGAAAGATTACCACAGAATCCTCAACTCACTCCAAATCATGGAGGTTTCTGGGTTCTGTTGACAATTCAAACCTCAGCCCAGTTCTGCTAAAGTCAGAGGTCCGGCTCTACCAAATTCCCAGACATGAAAAACATGTCATGGACAGTGAAATCTGGTTTTCCCCATGAAATCTGGTCTTATGTGTACTTTTACTCAATACTATATAGATTTCATTTTTCAAAGTGGGGGGCCTGACTCAAAAGGGAGTTCCAGAGGGGTACAAAGCTACTGTATGGCAGTCATGTATCACCACCCTTACCTCTGCACTGCCTTCGGAGCCTGGTGGCCAGAGAACAATCACTGCTAGTGGATGCCCAGCTCTGAGGGCAGGGCCCCGTCAGCAGGAGAACAAGTAAGGGAGGAATACCACCACTCCATGCCACCCTCACCTCTGTGCGGCTGCTTATGGTTTTGCTACCTTCAGAGTTGGGCTCCCAGCCAGCAGCTGCAGAGCTTCCTGCAGCAGAGGAAGATTCCCAGAGGTGAGTCTGGCCTGGCCCCAGGATTGGCCCATGCAGGGGAAGAGGAAGTCCTGTCTCTCCCCTCCCCAACCAACATGAACAGCTCAAGCACAGCACATAGTAGGAGCCCCCCCACCAGGTGCCCCCAGCTCCACTGCTCAGGGGCTAAAGAGCCCTTGGGTGGGCACAGGCTGTGTGAGGGGTGGGAGTGAGAGAGAGAGCGAGAGTGAGAGAGAGGAGTACCTCCTAGCCATGGTGCCCTGGGTGGTCGCACACATCATCCACCCATAAAGCCAGTCCTACCCCACCCAAAAAGTGGCACCTCCCCCCCCCCGCGTATACCGTGCCACCCTTTCTTCTGTGCTAGCTGGGCAGCTGGAGAGTGGCCGCTGCTGGCTGGGCACCCAGCTCTGAAGACAACACCCACCATCAGCAACACAGAAGGGAGACAATACCATAACCGCCCAACAAGGGCCTTGTGATCCCTCCAAGACCCCCTTTGAGTTAGAACCCGCACGGTTACAACACTGACATTTCAGATGTAAATATTTGAAACTGTGACATTTATGATTGTACCCAAGTGGACCATGAATTTGATAGAGCCCTAGTCCTAGGAGCTGGCTGGTGCTATTTTCATAGCCTTGGCTCCCATTACTTTCTTTAGGATACCTAATTCCTAGGCACAAGGCAACTCCCCCACTCCACTTTTCAACCATTTTCCAGCATTGTCATAGTGGAATACCCATGTCACGTATCAAAAGTGTGAAGGGCCCAGCCCTCCGGCCCCATAACCCTCCTTTACTTGAAAGCTGTGGAAGTCCTACTCTCTGCTGGAGGATAAAAAAAAGCCATTCACAGATTCTGGGGCCAGAAGGGACCACTATGATCATGTAGTTTACAGACCAGAAGGGACCAGTCTGATTCTAGCATACCACGCACTATATGCCACAGGGCTTCCCTGCCCAGAATCTCAGCTGAGGGCTTGAGGAAAGACATAGGGAGCAGCCGCTACTGGCAGGCCGTGCATTGCAGATCTGTGATTAAAGGGAGGGGCATGTGGATTGTTGGTTTGTGGAAAAAGATTTTGGAATCATTTCTGGCTGCATTCCTGCCTCCCCAAAGTCAGTAGGAGGATTTCCCACTTCAAGGCAAGGGGTGGGCAATGGAAACTACCTACCAGAGAGGGGAACTCCCACCACAGTTGTCACTCAGAGAGTTGCAAAAAAGAACAAAGAAATTGTCAAAAGAAAAGGTTACTTACGCCCACAGTATACATGGAAGCAGACACTAGGCTTCATTAAGCGGTAGACATAATACCCGCCTGGACATGCTTTAACATCTATTGTGGTATTCCAAAGGCAGCACTTCCCACTGAAGCTGGCACAGGCTTGCCTTTGGACAATGCCATCTGACTCCTTAGGGTGGCTGCCATTTAGCCAGATGGGGGCATGGGTCCCGCAGTGGTTCTCTGGGATGCAGAAAGTAGGCATGGCATCACCAGCCATGCCAGTGAAGCGGTACCACTCCCCATCAATGTGGCTGTCACATGTCGGCTGATCACGGGAGCCATTTATTTGGTGATCAGTGTTCCTCCAAGGCTCATTCAGGCTGATATAGGCAGAGCAAGGGTCCAGTGCTAAGGCATATGAGAAGAGAGAAGAGGGAGACCCCAATGATAATCAAACCATGGTTCCTGCATAGTAATTAAAGATATCAAAACTTAATTTGAATTATATTTTCCCATTCTTGACATAGCAGAATCCTCCTAATGGACAGAGACCCCAGGGGAGAGAGAATGATGCCAGCAAGATGATTGTCCCATTTACCAGAAGCTCAGAGGAGTGAAGTATTCTGAAAGTTCAACTTATTTAATTCATTTAAAAACAAGCAATGTAAAGAAGCATCAGAGCACTTAAAACATTATCTGACAGTAAGAATGACTTGCAGAATAACTACTATATAATGGGAACCTGGAGCATAGCTGAATGTAGTGAAGACATGGAAAACATTCTTGCAAATTCAAGATCTGACCTGTGACTAAGCTTCTAGAGAACATCAAGTAGGCCAGATACTTCATGAAGCCATTATTTAAACATAATTTAAATGCCTTGCATATATCAGTTCTTTGGCATTCATCCATTTGCTGGGGCCCAATAAGTGTCCAACCAGTCAGAGTCGCCGTTAATTCTCCCCCTGACGTCAGTGGGAGGTGGACTGGGCTGTGCCATTTATCAAATCCATTTTAAAAGCATTCATCAATAACACAGTTGGCTTTTTGTCAAGTTCTAGTTTTCTATGGACATAAGTCAAATCATCACTATTAGTAGCTATTAGAATGCAATAGATAGATGGTGAAGAATGCAATATTCATGTTGCAGTTCTATAAATGGAAAATATCTGCTTGGTACCTTGGCCAATGATCTGGTTCAGAACCTACACAAAAGTCATTAGAATTTAATATCATTGTAAACCCGCCTCAGGCATTTCTACTAGTTCACATTCACTTCAGCCTCAGTTCAAACGGCTGTCTTTGGCACTCCATCACCCTGCCCCTATGTAGTCTTGTAGACCAGTGCGAATTGAATGCAAGGGCTACCATGCCGACTTGCTAGGGTTTGACACCCACTCTGCACAGTGTAAATTACTAAACTGGGCAGTGAAAAAAAGGTATTTAAAAGCCATTTTGACTTGTCCCAGACTGTCCTAAGCAACATGTTCGCCTTATTCTTTCTGTTCATCTAACAAGCTGCCATCTAAAACAACCTTCCTATCACCTCTTTTCATATGTCACCTCAAAACCTACAGAGTGGAGTGCTCTGAATTGGGACAGGACATCTGTCGGGGTGTGTGTGTCCCTAGTAAGAGGTCTTTTTGAGCAGTCTGCAAAGCAATGGAAGAATTGCTTTAAAATGGAAGAACACTGTTCCAGTGAAAATACATGAACAAAAATATTCACTGAATTTTCATTTTCACTATATTTAGTCTGTATTTGGCAGTTTCTACATTAACAGATTGGAACTTAGATTTTCATAATAAACACACCTGGTTAAGCTCTGCTATGACTGGATTTGTCCCCATTAAGC
Source organism: Pelusios castaneus (assembly GCA_007922175.1). Classification (NCBI taxonomy): domain Eukaryota; kingdom Metazoa; phylum Chordata; order Testudines; family Pelomedusidae; genus Pelusios; species Pelusios castaneus. The sequence continues at coordinate 36,241,849 of ML685755.1, read as the reverse complement.
AGCATGTATGCTAATACTGTCCTGACTAAGGAGAATTCATTACCTTCAGTAGCATGAGACTAATAAAGACAGTCATTCTATAAGCATATTGCATCTGAGTGGAGTACACTCTCTCTCCTTTATACTTCAATATATTCTATAATTTCTCCCTTGGCTAGCATTCATTATTTAACTTAATTCCAAAGAATAGTTTGATGTAGTTTACATTAAAGATGACATTCAAAATTAACTTTTTAAACAAAATGTTCTAGATACAGATACTGTCCTTGTACAGTATTTATTATTACTTTACGTGCTCTGAAATGGGAACCAGGAGTGCTTTGAACTGAAGAATGGGTTAGATTAGACAATTGTCTAGTTTCACTGTATCCTCTGTAAATACCAGTCTCCGCTGAAATGCTATCTTGCACCTTCCTAGAACACAAGAATCTTCAAGGATTCTCTCACTAAACATCCTTATATCATCTGCAACCGCAGACGTGTCTCATTTGTCCTCCAGTCCAACATAACAGACAGAAAAACTGCTACAGGGGCCATTAGAGAGTAGCAGAGCTGTGAGATGGAGCTGGTGGAGGTCAGGTTTGGATCAAGGAGGAAAACTTTAGAAGCATCTTTGGGATCATTGTTTATAAGTGATAAACAGAACAACAGAAAACTTGCTACACCTCACATACTCCTTAGCCCTAATGAGGACTGCAGGGAGAAGGCAAACTTATTAGGAATCTCTGATCTTGTATAAGACTCACTAAGCATTCCTCAGGCTCTAGGGCAGGAGCTTTCTTCCCAGCACTGCCCCCAAGCTGGGCCCGCAAGGCCCTTCTTTGCTGGTGCCTCCTGCACCCAAGTGTCTACGCCGCACTCATCAGCTGCTCTTTGCACTCAATACCAGATGTGCCTGCTCCGTGCTGCTGATCTGCCCCAGCACAGCGCTGCGCCCCCTTAGCTCAGCCCTCTCCAGCTCAGGCAGCTCCACAAAGGACGGGACCCCAGGCTCCTGACTCCCTCATTGGCCTGCCCGCCCTGTCAATCAGGCTGACCTGGAGTGTCGGCCTCTCTCCATTGGCTTTGGGGACTGGCAGTCTCTGGGTCTCGATTTCTCACCAGCCCTTCTCTTTTCTTTTGGAGAGGTCCCCAAAGGGGGTGAACAGTTCCTTTCCAAATGCAGGGGCTCAGAGGGAGAGAAGGGAGAACTCCCCATCCACGAAATAGCATGAGCAGAACAACATCCCAGCCAGCCTGTGGGCAGTTTCAGGAAGGAGGGCACAACAGCGACTAAAAACGTTCCTTCACCCGTAGAATACCAACAGCTAGTCACAGACAAAGAGCTGCGACTGCCTCATCCACAAGCCCAGCTAGCCTCTCTAAACGCCATTTCTTTTTTTGACACTGCAGCTGGCAGAAAACTTTTTTTGGTGGGAAACTGAAAAAATGTCAACATCTGTGAAAGCATTTCCAATACCGCCCCACCCCAACCCCTCCCCCAAACCCCCACCGCAACTGTTTAATTTCCATCCTTACCCCTTTCCATTGGTCTTTGCGGAGTGCCTTTGGAAATAGCATGGGCAACTTAACGCTAGGAGAACATTTTTTGCATGTGCGCGCACAACTTCGCTCATGATCTAATAAGCATTCACGAGTGAGACATTCTGGAGAAAAGTCAATCCTGTATGTTTTGCGTAATTGGCAGCTTTTGCTCTAAAATGAATAAGTAATAGAAGGATCCTATATTTCTCAGAACTGAGATTGTACTACTAGATCCAACAACTAGCACAATAACTCCTTCATTAATAAATATTAATTCTTCCCCAGCTTTTAACTGTAAAGCAGTGGAGCTGTTGCCTGCTTAAGTGAACTTCAAACACTAGAACAGAAAGAAATAGCGTAAGGAAGTGCTTTACAGCCTCCTATTCTACACAGAGTCCTAATTCTGATTCCTGGACCCTTCCCTCTTACCCATGAGAAGCACAAAGCCTCATAGCAGAAGCCCCAAAAGACCTTGAACACAAATACTCGTAAAAGCAGGGCCACGTTTGGTTACTCACCCACAGAAGATATTGGCTGTAATTTGGCATAGATACAGAAGAAGAGAAACAAGTACTGGAACATCCCACTCAACCAAGTCGAAGTTGCACTTGAACAAAAACTCCTTGTAACTGCCAGCTCCAGCTCCCGCTGGCCTCTCTGACTGGCTCTGCTAATGGTGTGTGCTTTGACCCCAAGCTCTCAGAAGAGTGGTGGTGCTAGCGCTGCTGGAGAGTTTATCAGAGAAAGAGACTGAGGGGATGCTGGGCAAAGCTTCAGCCTTGACCCGTACACAGCAGAGCTGCCCTTTGCTGACAACCGGATTATTTTTAATGATCAATCTTGTTTTTAAACTCATCCCTTATTGTGGTGGGTTTGGTTTGTTTTTGCACGACTGCCCTGCAGTGACACCTCCCGTATCTTATCTGAAGAGGAACTCTAAGGAGGGGACTCTGGGACATCCTGTAAGGATGGAAGAAAAGGGCAGGCTGGTGCTAGCTGTTATCTCGGCTCCTTCCATAAGTCATATGACTTCATGATGCTCATTTTGCTCCCCCACAGTCAACTGGAAAGTTTTAAGTGGAGGTGGTTGGGGAGGATGAAAACTAAACTTTGTCTGCAGAGATTGTCCAGGACTGCATGGAGCACTGCTGTAACGGGAACATCAGGCAAAGTAAAGAGAGTGTCCCCCAGTGGGCACCTTCCATCCTAGAGGGCAGATATCCTGACCCCCTTAGTCTTGAGTTTTGAATAGAGTCCGCTCAGGGCACAACACACACACACCTTACAGGACTGGAGCTGCAGGCTGGGGAGAAATGTGCTGCTTCCTTCAACTCTGTAGCACACAGGGTGTGGGGAAAACACCCACTGACTAACCAGAAGGTGGGGGGAGCAATCTAGATCACCGTCTGGAGACCACTTTACTACCAATAGGTTTTTAATGACCTGCCTCTTACTCTCTCTTTTATACTGATTGTACCTCAGCAAAAGTCATTTTATTTTGCAATGTACCTTTTTAGCCTGTTAGTCAGTGGTTGAAGCCAAGCTGGTCGCTGAGAGAGTCACTACCACGTGTTCCACCATCTGCAGTCTACGAAAAACAAGTGTCACATGTGGCAGCCTCCAGCCCAGCACCCAAAAGTCAGCTCTGCTACAGTAAATCCACCCCTGCAGCTGGCACTCACCAGAGAAGCTGACAAGTGAAGAAGTAAAAAGGTGAGCGATTCACCCACTCTTTCACCAGTCAGTTCTAGCTCCTGCTGATGGGCTTGGATTAGCAATCTAACAATCTCATTTTAAACACCTGCAGGCTCTTTGTGCCAGGTGTATTGAGCCTGCCTGCGCCCCTCCCAGGAAATCATCCCAGGACAGCAGGCCTTCCTCACCAGCTGAGGAGCCCAGTAACCCCACTGCTCAGCAAAACACTCAGTGCCAGGGACTGGGAGTCTGGCACAGCGCCACCCAATTCAGAGTCGCAGTTCTATGTAAGTATTGAATGTAACATCCACGCCTCGCATTATGTGCGAACCAGGCCTCTTAAAGATACAGTTCCCACAGTCCCAGGTCTGGATTGAGTGAGCACGTATCCTGGTCGAGGGTTTCTATGGCAAGCTCTGTGCTGGTGCAGGGATGAATTTGATACCTTGAAACTATAGGTTCAAAACTTAGCAGGGGTACCTCAGCCTTTTAGCCTTCTAAAGTGCATCATCTGAGGTCAGCAGAGTTTACTTTTGGGGGTTGGGAGGAAGAAGGCAAATTTCAAATAAAAAGTATTTAGTACCTCACTGCTCTGCGTAGGTACTCAAGCGCCTATAAAAGTTGTATTAAAAAACCCCTCTTTTCCTTTCTTTTTGTATCAAAATTGCCCTCACCAGTGATGTACTGTATATTGCCTCGCTGGCTGCTACACCCTCAGCCCAGTAGTAGCTGTATTTAAAGTGTGACAGCTTTCCTATTTAGATAGTTTGGAATAATGGTCTATATAAATATCTGCTGTGCCCCCATGATTAAAAAGGCAAAACTTTTAGTGCACGTTGTAACAGCAGTTTTGAGGCAATGCAAAAGGTCTTGCACCAGAGGGAGAAAGAAAACTACAATTCAGTGCGCAAAGCCGCCGAGAGCGGAGACCCCAGAGATGATCATTTTCATTCCCAGAAGAGACATTAAAACTGAAGGGAAAATATTGCTGCACATCAATACAATTACAGTTTGCCATTTCCATTCAGAGGCTGATTCATGCTTGAATTCAAGGGTAAATACAACTGACAAGTTTGAATTGAAATTCCTGTTTGTGTTACAAGGGTGCATATCTATTATTGCTCTATGTACAATTTCATTGCCAGCTCTCTCTCATTTTTGTAGCAGATATATTAGTTTTGATAGTAGCACTGAGGTGGTTGTGAGTGACTGGTGACTATTAACACAAAAAAAGCCGACGTATTTCACTCACATTCATTCAGCTCCAAAGACTAAAAGGGTATATAGACATAGCCCCTTCACAGGCTGTTAGGGAAACTAAGACGGTGGAGTTTTCAGCATTTTAAATGACAAAATTGTACCAAACCCCTAACTTCTCGTCTCTGTTCCAGAGATCCAGTTAAAGCTTTACAGATGTAACGTTCTGCATTTGATCCAAATCTACCTTTGAATTTTGTTTGACTAGGCAGTGAAGATGAGGAGTACATGCAAGTTCTGAGAAAGCCACCTGATGATATATAGAGCTCTTCTGTCAGCATGCTCATCTCTGCTACTCTCTTCCTCTCCCCGGCAGTCTGGCCTTTGGTCCAAAAGTAATCACGGATGAGCTAGAATGATGACACCCCTGCCACCCCCAGAGAGGGTATTGGTTCAGACTAGGCTTGTAAGGTGCGGTGGGTATATGCAGGCTGAAATTCTGAGGAGGAAAGGAAGATGAAAGGCGCACAAATCCCCTTGTTGACATGGGGTTTGGTGCTTGCTTAGGCATCCATCCAATAGTGGTGCGCTGCTAAGTCCTGTGAAGGAACTTCCACCAGATTGGATCTATTCAGAGCCCATCATTCCTATTACCAGCGCAGAGGGAGTGCTGCTGAGTGCGGAGGCTTTTCTGGCCCAGTACCAGTTCAAGGTGCTGAACTAAACAGCTGAGCTATTTAAAGTGTATCTAATTATACAGTTTTGCAGGTAGAAGCCAGTGCTCACAATGCAACGCGCAGGGTGTTTGATTGAGTAAACTCACGCATACAGCTCAGCTTCCTTGTCTATTAGTCAGATTGGGAAGGATCATCCCACTTCTCTATAGGGGCATTTACTCATTGCACCCTTTCATTCATTGCTAGTGCTGACATGAGGTAACTTTGCCACAGCCAGCTTTCTAGCACATGCAAGTTGGATGAAAACACGACACAAGTGGCTGTTTGAACTAATGACATTTGTCACTGCAGAAGTGACCCTGACAAGAGCGAGGGCCCTTGGCTGGCAGGAGGTGGGGAAAAGCAAATCAGAACTTCCTGCTGCTGAAAAGCCATTGAAAACCTGACACTTGCTGCGTGAGCCCCGTCCGCAGTTAACCGAAGGATGTGTGCTCCCGATAAGCCTGGACACGGTGCCAAGATTAATTGTGTGTGTGTGTGTGTGTGTGTGTGTCAAGGACTTCTACTTAGATAGCTTTTATTTCTGTAAACAAGCTGTCCCAGAACTGAACACATGCTCCACCTAGACGGTTGACGCTCACAACTGAGGGTTGTGACATGGTCCTGGGAGTTGACCCTGACCCTTGCCAGGCCTGCGGTGCTGCCACCCGCAGGGGGATGAGGGTCCTTGCTTCCTCCCGGCAAAGAAAATGGGGGGAGCAGTGACAGACACCATTCAGCCCCCCACATTCTTCTGCACCCTCCTAAGGGGCTATCAAGGGGTGAAGGGAGCAAGCAGCAGTGCCAAGGCTCCTTGCATCCAGGTCGCTTACGCCCAGGTAGGGAAATGACCTGGACACAGGAAGTCCCGGTATTGTTCCTTACACTTCCTCCTTCCCCCCACCGCCACCTAGGAAGCCTGGAGGAGCAGCAAGCAGCTATGCAACTGCTCAGTGCATGCAGGTCTACTTCCCCATGTGGGCACGGCTGGGGGAGGAGGGCAGTGGTTAGGGGTAGACAGGAACTAGGGGGACTGCAGTTGTTAGGGGTAAGGGGAATGGGGAGCCCATGGGGCTGAGGACAATGTAAGCAATATGATTTAAATTTAGCATTTATCAGTGTTATGTATAAAATGTTTTTAATTTCTAAGGGAGATTGCACTCGAGAACCACTGAGACTGAATTCACAAGATGTGAACAGCCTTTCATTTGACACTATTAAGGAATTTAAACCCCACATATGTGAAGTAATCTAAATTTAAAGGTCACATTAAGATTAAAAAATGGATTAAGGAGACAGTGCAGGCAGCTCTGACTGTAGGATGGTAGGGATTTATTCCATTCTCCACTTGGAAAATAGTCTATTAGAAATTCATTATACTAATCAGCATCTAATATAACATTCAGCTGTAGATATCAAAGCACTTTATAAGGTAAACATTCTCCCTGATTTACAGATGAGAAAACTGAGGCACAGAGAACTTGAACTTACCCAAGATCACAAAGCTAGGCAATGGCAGAGTGTGAATAGAACCCTCCCCTCCTATTTCAGTTCCCTGCCCCTTGGATTATGCAGCCAGAGCCAAGGCTGTAGAATAGTACCTGCCTCTGACACTCCACATCTGAAACCCAGAATTGGCTACCCTTCTTCTATACATCAAAGAATGGTCTGGATTGCCCTTCCACATCTAAGGATCTAGAACAAGAATGTCAGTGTGAGAGCAGGAACAATTATTTAGGGTGAACTGGGCCAAAAGTTTCCAGGACTCAGTGGCAATATTGTTTATGGGAAATGCTTGCCATCACTTTATTTGTTTTAAATTAAGTGTCTAGCTTGCTAGAGAGCAAAATTAATATTAAGGCCATTGGCGCACACTGTCTAACCACAAATACAGCATGCGGATTAGGACTTATGTGTTACAAACCAGAAACAGAGTTAAATAAAATGATCCAGTAGCTCAGTTAGTAGAGGAAATTAGCTGCTTTACTTGGTAGTGGTGTGGGACAAGATATCATGGTTTAAACAGCTTCAGGCTCTTACCAGCCTAGGGCAGTTTTTGCACATTATAAAAGGGGCATTGGCATCTGTAAGAAGTGAGAGATCTGCAAAGGCAGCTGCTTGTTCTAAAATGGTCAATGGAACAACATCATTGCTACCTATAAGGAGAGGGGAAAGGGGCAAATGGCATTACCCAAGATGTAGGTAGTGGGGAAACTGGCATCTCGGGGGGGGGGGGGGGGCAGAATGCCAAGTTAGGATCACATGGGGCTCCCTTGTCTAGAGATGGGGAATAACAGTCCACTTCCTAAAAAACGTCTTTTAAAGGAAGTCATGTATATTGGAAATAAGCACATGCTTATTATGGTCTCAGCAAACGAGAATTGAACTTGGGAGACAAAAGCGGATCAACTTTGTATATAACCAGACACAACAGGTCCCATAACTGCTGCTGCTTCCTTCTTGCTGGTATCAGATTAGACGGGAGCTGGTGTGTGCAGCGTTGCATTAAGATGCAGGCAATACTGCCTCTGCTTAAATTGGTAACAAATGGACATTTCATTACCACCTGTTTAGCTTTTAAACACAAGACTAATTATATGAAGTACCAGATTGCTGGTGCTGCTGTACAGAGATACATGGGAGAAAGTGACAAATTATCTGCTTCCAACTTTAGAATTTAAAAGGTAGCTCAAAAGAAGCGGCAGTAACCGAGTTCTTAGCATCTCAGACTAACATGGGACTATAACAATATTTAAAAGGGAACTGGATAAGTTCATGGTGGCTAAGTCCATAAATGGCTGTTAGCCAGAAAGGGGTTAAGAATGGTGTCCCTAGCCTCTGTTTATCAGAGGATGGAGACGGATGGCAGGAGAGTGATCACTTGATCATTGCCTGTTAGGTTCACTCCCTCTGGGGCACCTGGCACTGGCCACTGTCAGTAGACAGATACTGGGCTGGATGGACCTCTGGTCTGACCCAGTACGGCCTTTCTTATGTTCTTAACATGGTAAAGGCAAAGGCTGTTGTATTCCAGATGACTTGCACCCTGGATATATTGTTTTCCTGGAGTTGCAGATTGCCAAAATGTCCTAATTTCCTCAACTTCTACAATGACGTAAATAATTCACAACAAAGGTGGTAACGTTAGCACAAACTTTTGCAATGGCCTTGTTGATGGATTTCATGACATAGGGGGTGTAGAACGCCATTTGAGTCTAAACAGGAAGGCTGGTGCCTGCATCAAGATGGCCTTAATAGTGAAATAAGGTCAGGGAAATGCAATTTGAATGAAGAGAAATGAGGAAATTTGGAATTTATTTCCAGTATGAGTGGTGCTTCCTTCTCAAATGGGGAAAATAAAGTTATTTAAAGAACACGAGTTCAAAAACTGAATAATTATTTATTGTTCCAGAAGTACATTGCTCTTTTATACATATTTCATAAATGATACAGGATTTTACACGTTCAGTATTTTTTTTTTTTAAATAAGGATTTTTCTCCATGCCCCCTCCTCAACCCCAAACATACGCCAAGGTTTCAGCTCCAAGACTGCGTACATTTTTTTCCCTTTAAAACTCAGCACACGAACAGGATAAAACAAGTAGAAAAATAACCCACAATGCAATTAAAACAAAAAGACAGGAAAATGTGGAGAGAAAAAACTGAAACATGCATCCATTCAGTCCACATGCCACCGAGTGAGGAGAGGCAGCAACAATCCCATCTGTGTTTCCACATCTGCAAGGCACCTGGCATCTTGTTAATATTGATTTGTTTTTTGTTTGTTCATTTTTGTTTTTTTAAACATGGTTCTCCAAAAACTGGAGGCTCTCACCAAGACACAGTAAGAATAAGAGTGAACTATCAAAAGAAATCCTTTTTTTTTTTAATTTTTGTATTACATATGGAGTTCTATTCCCACCTCCATCCTATCTCCAGAGTATTTATCAACAGGATGCTATAGAGAGACTGACCCATGTTCTGTACAGTCATATTGTATCTGCTTAGGAATCAGCTGCTTAGAAATCTGCATTGAGGCAAGGTGGGGAGCAACGTGTTGGTCTTCCATTCCCAATACCTTTTTAAAAGAAGAATGGGGGATGCAATTCGCAACCCCTAAGAAACACTTATCGTTGGGCATCAGAGAGCCCATTGAAAGCTAGCTAAATAAGGGAGCAGGCTAACAAATCAAGGTGTAATTCTGTATCTTTTGCTTAGGAACCTTGACCTTTGACGAAGCCTCCAGCTGTAGCTGCATATGACAAATGTGACCGTTTAATCTCATTACACAAAAAGGTGAACGTCATCCAATTTCATTATTCCCATTCTGGAAGTGCTTGGTTAAGTAAGAGTACTGATCTGCACCAATGTCCTAATCCTTGAAACCTTCAAAGTTTGGTTATCCAGGTGGCTACCAGATTTGAGGAGGGAAAGAGGGGAACCTTCCTCCCTTAAGACTGAATATAAAAATTCTCATCATGCAGTGTTGCCATTATTTCTAGAAGTAGCTCTAGGTCACTGGGACATTTCAAAGTTTAAGAATGCATTAGGGAAAGTGCTCATTATCAAATGATTAGAACAGAGCTCATTCCATTTCTGATTTGGACAGTCAACAAACAAGTAATGGAAGAACTCCGGGACGGGAATGGGGTCGGGCAGGGAAAGATCATGATTTTCAATAGAAAGTCGTCTTGCAGTAACTTTACAAAAATACACACTAGGTCTGAGCAGGACTGTGTGTTAATGGTAGCGGAGCTCGTTGTCTGATCACCAGCCTTAGCTCCAGATGGCTTGGGCTTTTTGGTGCTCTTTGTTATTGGTGTTTGTCAAAAATCAAAAAGGAACATTTAAAAGAGCTGAGCAGGCTGCTGGTGCATTAAGAGGCAGACCCTGCAAAGCTGGAAGACAGCCCCCCAGCATTACGTTCTTGCTAGGAAAACTCCCAATCTTGTATTTGTACACCATTTTCATCCAGATACAAATGCTTGCATTTGACAATATCTGCTAAGCCCTTTTGAGACTAACATTCCAGAATGCCTGATCTTTAGATTTAAGAGATTCCCGCCCCCCCCAGGGTTCTTTTTTGTTTTAAATTAAAGGTAAAAACCCTCCACCCTCACACTACCTCCCAGCTTCCACCTGCAATGCTTTAATTAAAAAGGCAAGAGCTACGAACAAGTTTTCTTTTTGCTGGGATTGAGAGATTCTTTGCTGATCAGTCTTTATCATCGATTTGCTGGATCGGCAGGTGAACCTGCAGTGGGTCTCGAAGCCTCTTAAGATCCAATTCTGCCTAAAAGTAAAGATAAAGTATAAAGAACAGGGTCCTTAAAACACCTTGTCCCATCCCTTTCCCTTTCCATTATTGTGATCCCTCGCCCCAACTCCTGGCTGACATGAGTAAATATCTAAGGAACGTCTTAAGTCACAGTCTGAGGATCAATGAAAGCTACTCTGGTCACTGTAGTCATTTATTGAAGGTTTTCTGCACACAAACTAGTCTCTAAAAAATAAAAAAATCCAAAACAAAAACAAAACAAAACAAAACCAACTACTGTTGCGTGGTATGCGCAAAATGACACTCAAGATATAACCCTTCTGACTAGGGACCGTCATTTTGTGTAGTTCTCTTATAACCACTTGTAATCCCCTGGGGACAGGTGGTGTGCCATCCCATCCATAGTAGCAGCAATAAAAGCCACCTATTTTCTCAAGTTGTCCTGGACAGGAGACAATCTGGTACAGTCACAGGGCTAAGGAGCCCAGACTTACAGGTTCACCAAGCAGTACAATCACCCTGTAGCACTCATGGAATTATCTGAGTGGTAGGGGAAGCCAGAGTCCATAATAATAAAGGCCAGACACTGAAAGCCATTGTAACCCTACTACTGCCTTATAAAATTGCCTCCTGTGATCAGCAGAAAACTAGTGCCTGCTATAGGGGGTTCTTGATGATGAAGACACACTTAGAGAGACATGAACCGAGTGGGTGCAAAGTCTCAGCCTTCAGTAATCCATCTGGCATGGAGCTGGAGAGAAGCAGAGAAAGCAAGAAATCTAGAATCAGACCCTCAGACATGAAGAGCTCCAAGCAGCTCTAAAAAGATGCTAAGTTTGTCAACAGCTTTTCAGATGTCCTTACAAATACACGGCACCTTTTCTATACTCCATCTTTTAACAGATGTTCCATCTTTTTGCTAATGCATAGTGCATACCAAAACACCAATCTAATAGCTTCTTTATGGAGGTGATAAGACAATAGTCTCTCTTAATTTGGGTTTCCAGTCTATCATTCTTCCTTGGTTTGAAGGGCATCCATCAGTGAAAGTCCAAAAGCTCTAGCAGAGGGGTGAGTTCCTCCATTTTTACTCCTGCAAAACTTTGCATTACCTGAGCAATTGCATCCTTGAGTTGATTGTATTTCTCTAGGTCAAAACGTGTCTTTTTGGCTCCTTTATGGAAAAATAATAAGTACTGTCTGTCTCTGGCATCTGGGTAAATATACTCCTGCAAGGGGGTGTGGGGCAGAGAAGAGAAGCAGAAATAAGCATAAGACTTTCAAACACAGAAGACTACTAGCTCAGCATATGTTAGATGTTCTTTTGGGGACCAAGGGGCTAAATTTTTACTGGAGATTAAAGTATGGGGTTGCTTGCTAAATGCAAGCAGCCACTCTACGCTCCTCCAACACTTACCTGTCCCTGAACCTCAATCCTGACCTCTAGTAGCCCCCTTATGCTTTAAATGCAGGCCTCTTTTGAGCAGGAGGAATCACCTGTGCCAAACTGGAGGGTTCCTTTGAGATGCTGGTATGTGCTCACATACAAGTTTGAGGTCACCTAACTATTTCTTTTGGATAGAATCATAAACGTGAGTCCAGCTGTCGATGTTCAGTACATCATTTATCATTAACTACTCTTGTTCCAAAGGGGTAACCGTGTTAGTCTGTTGTAGAAAGACAACAGAGTCCTGTGGCACTTTTAAAGACTAACAGATTTATTTATCGCATGAGCTTTCGTGGGAGAAAATCCCACTTCGTCAGACGCTACTCTTGGTTTGCCTCCTTTAAAATAAAGGAAGTGAGTCCTTGCAATATTGTATTTGCAGATCTTTTTTTAGCAGCATAGATAGGCAAAGGCTAATGAAGCAGTGGCCGTTAGGAAAACCTCAGCTCATGAGAGGATTTGCTCAGCTTGTTACTGGTCTTTGATCTTTTTGTTGGATGGAAGATGAAGGGTGCAACAGTTTGTTGTTGATTATAGTACCTAATACATATTGCAAGTAAACAGGCAGCTACAGGAACAGTCCTGGACTGGCAGTATTAAAAAAGGATAATGTTCATATAAATTTCAGATAAGCTAAGTTTTATAGACAAATTCACCTGCTTTGCACACAGAACTTACAGAAGTCTAAAGGCACACAGCAAGGTTTATGTTAAATATTAGCACCGGATTTTCGCAGTCTCCGTGGGTACCATGGCAACATCTACTTACACACGTCCGTCTGCCCCCAAGAGTACTCCAGCTGCAAGGTCTCTCTGAGTATCTTGGCGGAAGTCATTATACAATATTTTGGGTGCCTCAGCACAGGTGCTTGGACTGCTTTCAGCCGGAGAGGAAGAATTTCATTTTCATATTCAGTGAACCTCCTCAGATAGTTCACTATGTTACTAACACCCAAACTCTTCTCAGTGTGCCTAATTTCTTATCTTGTTTGGAGGAGGAGGTCACCAAAAAAGTTACTATAAGATGAGAAATTACCCAAATTGCTTCCCAAATTAGGAAGAATTTGGCAATAAAATCAGGAAAAGAATTAATCTAACACTCTTTTAGCTTTCCTTCTGCACTCTATAAGGTAAGGAGCCGCACTGATTTGCAGGAATAAGGTTCCAGTCTGATATAATCCCGAGTAATTAATAACTAAATCACATGCACAGAGAACATCTACGGATAGTACTGTTTTATCGTACGTTTCCTCAATCAGCAAGGTACCATCACAGTTCTGAGTAGCTGGTGCAGAGCTGTTTTCATGTCAATGCCAACAGCGATGAATGGGGAAAATTGGGAGCATACCGAGGGAGAGAAATAAAGAAGAGTGAAAGGCCACAGATGCTGTCTAAAGGGCATGCTTTTCAAAGTTTCGCATACGGTAAATCTGCCATTAACACCATGACAACTCAGAGAGCGAGTCTTACCTGACGCGTCATTACGAAGTAAGCATACATTGCCATGGCACTACCATAGGTGATAAAGTAGGTGACTGGCTCCATAATGTCCCAAGAGTACTCCCACCAAGTGAGTCGTGCCAGAATCCCAAATTGAGTGGCCATATAGGCCAGTCCGCCCCACAGAACCAAGGTGGTTCTCTTCTCTGCTTTTCTGCTGATTTCCATCCTGATCTGCTGGACACAAAAAATTGTTTTGTATTCTCAGTACCACAAAAGTTTGAGAAAATCATTCTGAGATCAGATAAAAAGGAAGGTCTACTTTCTAAGAAAGTGGTTAGTGTTTTGGGTGCTTGATTTGCAATTTATTGTGTATGTAGAGAAAGCTCAGGGAGCAAAAAACCTTAACTCTAGTGTCTTTTGAGTTAACATCTCAAATATTCATTTTGACTAAGCTATAGACCCATAGCCAAGGCACTACTTATATTCTGGTCAGAAATATAGACTTACGTTTGTGTTGATTGTCTTCATTATGCTGTTGCTGTTTGCTTTGATGCATTGTTTTGGTCTTTTCTTCTTTTAATATACTTTGTTTTAATTGTTTTGTTTTATATAAAAAGTCTGATTTGGGGATTATGTTTCACCCATTTATGATATAGCCTACTTTTACTTTATTGAAATATTGCTTTGAAACCAATATGGCTCAAAATATTTATTCGCCTGTTTTGTTCACTGTATTTGTGCTCTCTTCCTTTCCCATATCACATTAAACAAATAAAATGGCAACACTTTGCAAGAGCGTTCTTGATCTGGGGCCAATTTGAGGCCATCTTTAAAATGGTCCAATTGTTAATTTTGTTAATTGTCTTTTCAATTCTATGGAACTAATGCTAATTTATTTCAATGAAGGCCATACACACAGTTTGCCATCCATTGAGTGAGCCAGTCAGTCCTTATGTTTCAACGTTTTTTAAAGATTAATATACAATTAGTGACGCCATTTAAGATAGATTTCAATATAACTATGAAAGTAAATAGGCTCAATGGCTCAGAGAATAAGTAGATTACCAAAGCAGATTTCACTTTTCACCTTTTCCAGGGGTGCTAACTGCTCCTTGAGGTCCTCTAGCCTCCCAATCAACTCCTTCTCCTTATTCAGTTGGTGTTCTTCAATGCACAGAGTGGTGTATAGCTGCTGAACCAATGTCTTCACATCATTCAGTGTGGTTGCATCTTCATGGCTTAAGAGGTCTAAGGAAGAAGGAGTACTGCTTTATTTGCCTTCATCTACATTGGTTATCATGTACTCTTCGAAACAGCTATAGGACCAAAGAGATTTGCATGAGTGTCTATTCTGCTTGCACAGAAGTTGTATGGAAAGGTCTATTGAAGAACTGCAGCACTCAAGTTTTAAACACAGTCATGAAACTTTCTCAGAAGAAAGCGAGCTATGCTTCACATCAGGGGCACTTAAAAATTGACACAACTTCAACATTAAGGTTGAGAAACCAAGTATTAGAAAGGCATGAAAAGCAATGTTAAAAGATTGGAAGCTTAATTTTAATTCTGCTTACTTGCATTATTTCTTAAAATATGTTCTCCAGTATTAATTTGTCAATACAAATTAGAACTTAAATAAACTTGTACACAGTAAATGGCAGTATACAATCTTCAGGCTTAGCTTGTTTTTGTAGGTTTTACTTAGATTTGGAAACCAAGGCAAGTCTGAAAAACATCCATTCAGTAAAAATTTAAATATATTTGCAGTTTTAACAGTAGCAGCTCCAGTGTAAGAGAAGGCCAATATTAAGCCACACTTGAATCGACAAACTGTAGTTTTCTCATCTTTTATTCAGATCCTTCTTGAAGGTAAAGAGCTTCTTCTTGAACAACTGGCTGAAAATATCCTTTTAATACAAGTTTACAGTTTCTTGGCATTTATTTTCTAAAATATATTGAAAGATTATTTGTAAAAATGAAAATACGTCTGAAAACAATGACAGGAGAGGGGAGCCTGCTGGTGCACATTAACTTTACAGCCATCAGGTAATCAAGGCACTCTCCAGAGGTGGACATTTCAGCTTGATGCCAGACTCCACCTGAACCAGTACTACTAATGTTTGTGCTACAACACAGCTGAAACTGTATAAATTTAGCAGTTCAAGAGATAGGTTAAGTCATCATGAATTAAAGTTGCATGAACTATTCTACCGTGGGACAAGTAACTTTTCCTCCCAATGCGGAAAAGTACATAATGGTATATTTGATTTAACAAAGAGAAAAAAATGAGAAGTTAATGGGCAGATCAATTTCATATAATGCCTTAAGACTGGCTGAGAAAAGCTTTAGGTCTCACTGGTTTAGGGTTAGAAAAGACTTTGTTCAAATATTCATTCTCATTCCTTGGACCAGTGTGGGGAGGGAGATTCAGTACAGAATCATGATGGCGAAGTGAAGCTTTTTGCATTGCTCTTTAATGACCACTCTGGCTCAGTAAGGGAGGTGAGCAGATGGACTCCAAAGAAAACAAATCCTCACCATTTAAATGCCTGAGTGGTGGAAAGGATTTGTATGTGGAGAGTTCCTCCGAATGAGATTACAGTAGTTTTAATAGAGATCACATTTTGGGTATAAACTAACCTAAAGACCTTAACTTCCCATATTAAATTTTATTTTTAAAAAAGTGCTAAACCAACTTCCCCAGTTTTCTTCATTGATTCCTCTATTAATAGGGGTGTTTGCTTGAGAATAGGATGGATGTTTGTTTATAGATATTAGATGTTATATAAAGTTATATAAATATTGAAGTTAGAACTTCACTCAGATGATTAGGTAACAGATTCACTCTAGAAATAATCTGTTTTTATACAGATATCCTTCGTAAACATTTTTAAATGTCAACTAGATTCTGTTACGTGTGAGATTGAAGCATGGTCTTAACTAAACACAGAACTTGTTACTAAAAGGTTTTGAAATTTTTTTTTTCAGATATAACAATTTGGTTTTACCTCTCTTTGGTGGTCGAACATGATATGTTAAGTCATTGATGACCAGTTTGAAGTCATCCAGAAGGAGGAGGTCTATGCCGGTTGAAGAGGCTACTCGCGTGCCATCTGTAAGACAAATCACAGATGGATTCATTAGGGATTAGGAACAAAAGTGTCATGCTGCAAAGCTGACACCTTTTCTTAACCAATTTCCAGACTAGGAAAACATTCAGGAGCTCTAATGCCTTCCTAGTAACTAGGACATGTAAATTCTTCCAGTTTATATTTCTGACTTGCTCAATCATTTATAGAAAAAAATAATCCTTCAATAGTTTCTATAGAATAACAAGGACTTTCAGGAACCAGTGATGCCTCTCTGTCAGTTGGATATTTTAACACGCTACCATGCTCTGCAATAGTACAGACACAGTCATGCTGGTGTAAGAGATGATTACTTCCAACCTCTATGTAAGAAGCGACAGAGAACTTTGACATCTCCAACCAAGAGGAAATTCAGAAAGGGTGATCCATCAAAATCTTTCTAAAAGATATCTAACTGTGTGTGTCATCATTCAGTGATTCTTACAGTAATAAATGTTTTAAAGCTGCGGTGCTACATACACCTTGGGCGATCCATGCACAATACTTGAGTACACCTCACTCTATGAATCCTAATTAGACACTGTCCTCCTCCTTGCAAATTGAGTAGAGGCCCCAGTTGTCAATAGCAGAGTCCTAAATCAGTTTTTTTTAGTACATTCCTGCCATGCCTTCAGTCTAGATATTAGGGTAACTAAACCCAGGACTTACAGTGGCTGCCATAATGCAGCTTAGCTGATCAACTCTACTTTGGGTGACTAAAGAAAACTTGTTTGGAGAGAGGGGATAGGCTGTCTACATAAATTCATGAGAAAACATCTCTACAAAGTAAATCCATTTGCTTATTAAACACAGTTACAGGATTTCAGCCAATCTATTTAAGATGAGAGGGTTTAAAATACAACAAAAAATATTTGAACAGCAGAAGACCTTTTCTTCTCTTCCTGGAATGATCTAATTTTGTGAACTTTTTAAAACTGGCCTAAGTACTTTGTTTTATCCTTTTTGCTAAAAGGATTCTCATTCTGAGACATTATTGTGAAGCTGTTATTTGCCACTCTCTGACGCCAAACTTCCAAACACCTATGTAACTTCTCAAAATGAGATTCTTTAAGCTGTTACATTCACATAGTTACAGAAATGAATGCTGCAAGGGTCCTTGTGCTCTTGCTTGGGTGGAATTTTCATTACAAATCACGTTTTTAAGAGTGAGATGGGAAGATAAGAAGGAAACCATAGCTCTAGCAGTAAAAAGTTTTTAAGTTGAAGCTTGATGTTAGATGTGTCCCTCTCTCTCCACACCACTCTCCAACCTGTCCGTAAGCTACATGAGCATGCCCTCAGAGTGGCTCTCAACTTTTCCAGAGTACTGTACCCCTTCCAGAAGTCTGGTTTGTCTTGCACACTCTCAAATTTCACCTCACTTAAAAATTGCTTGCTTACAAAAAATCAGACATAAAACTACAAAAGTAACAGCACACTATTACTAAAAAAAAGGCTTCCTTTCTCATTTTTACCTTTTTATAAAATAAATCAACGGAATATCAATATGTACTTACATTTCCATGTCTAGTATATAGAACAGTATAAACAAGTTATTGTCTATATGAATTTTTAGTTTGTATTGACTTTGCTAATACTTTTTATGTAGCCTATTTTAAAATTAGGCAAATATCTAGATGAGCTGATGTAACTCCCTCCCCTCATAACTCTGCATACCCTCAGGATATGCATACCTCTCATTGGCTATGTCTACACTGGCAAGTTAGTTCAAATTAAGAAGGCTTAATTCGAACTAACTAAAGCCATGGCTACACTAGGCTTTAGTTAGTTCGAATTAAGGGTTTCCTTAATTCGAACTAATAAGTTCAAATAGGGTACTCCAACTAAAGGGTTAATTTGAACTAACTAGTTTGAATTAACCAATGTGGCCATGTTAATTCGAACTAACTTCTCAGTTCGAACTAACCGGCCATTGAAATGAATGGGGATCACTAATTCAAACTAAGCAAATGCCATGAATGGCACTTGCTTAGTTTAAACTAACTTTTTCTGGTTCGAATTAAGTTAATTCGAACTAACTAAAATTAGTTTGAATTAGTTAGTTCGAACTACCTAATTCGAACTAATTTTAGCAAGTGAAGACATAGCCATTAAGAGCTACTGGAGTACTCCCTATGTTGGAGACTGCACTTCATTGGCAAAAATGTTCAAGATATTACTTTTTTAAAAGTTTAAGGTATGAAAAGGTGCTATAGTTGGATGGAATAAAGTAATGTGAGTAGTCCATTTGTTTGCACAAGTATCAGTACCTGAGGAGTAGATTGCGACCCGATCAATTCCCCGATCCTCTGCCTGAAGCTGTTGTAAGAACACCCCAACTGAGTCTGAGATAGGTTTCAGTGTGAACTGGCAACGTTCACGCCGGGATGGAAGATTCACAGAAATTACAGGTAACCCATTTTGGTAAACCACTGTCACATCTAGAGAAAAGAATATTAGACTCAAAACAAACCATCTCTGAACATGCCATATAACAAATAAGCACCTTATGCAACAGTCTTATATCTGCCCCAAGACGACTTGGCAAGGATACTTAAATATCAAAGTTGAAGCTCCAAGTTTTTAATTATTGTTTATTCTTATAGACAGATTTGACTTATTAGTCAACGTTGAACCATGTCTGAGGTTCTGCCTCTCCATAAGTTCACAGCATCTATTAAATTTCTGATGCTTTGTTGTAAAGTTTTAAAGTGGAATGTGATTCTTAGAGAAATGATGAAAGCATAGCTATTGCACAAAAATGCATAGTTAGTTAATAGCAACAGTGATAAAAATGTTCTTTAGTCTAAGCACCAAATGAACATTTGATACTTCGCAAGATGAAACAGTCTACTTCAAAGAGTTTACAACCTGAAAGACAAATATGGAGTACATACTAAGAGACCCAGCAAAAGGACATTTAAAAAAAATGCTTAGAAAAAGCGTTTCTTTAGGGAAGTTATGTTTTTATTCCGATTGATTCCATTTTCCCCTATTTGTGTTGAACGAACAAATAAGCATTGAAGTAAGACCACTAAGGCCAGTCAGAACTCTTGAATCATGGAGACAATATTCCATCAGGTTTATAAACTAGAAGGTATTCCATCTAAAACTTAGCTAATGCTTATGGGTTCCATATATCACTGATACATAAAAATAGGGAGGGGAGAAAAGACTACATTTACGCTGACAATTGTTCCATAGGCTAAGCTTGAGAAAAAGAAATGATCTATTTCCTAATTGTTCTTGGGTGCAGCATTTTCACACAGGTGCATGAGGATTTCTGTGAGATTTATAAAATTCCTAGTCCCAGTATATGAATTAAACTAGTTATTTTATTATTTGCATGATCACAGCATCCACATTGTGTTAGGGGCTGTCCACATATATAGAGAGAGTCTGTGCTCCAACAGATTACATTCTAAATGAACAGATGGGGGGAAGAGAATAAAAAAGTTTATTTCAGTATCAGCTATCTGCACCTGCTTCTCGACCATTATTAGTTGGTCAACTTTCCAAGTAGTAGTCATTTTGAGAAACAAATCACAATGTTTTCAACCAGCAAGTTACAAATACTTGACAAAATAAATCTCCGTTTAGCAGAACAGTGAACAACTCAGACCTCTGAACCATTCTGCTTTGTGTTATGTGACAAAGTCTTAGGAGTAACAAAATGATGCAACATTCAAAACGGCAAAGAATAAGAACCGGTGATAGTGTTTATTATCCATGCAATATAAGAACCCCCCCCCAGACATTGCAGAAAGCAAGGCTTAGTTTGTAATGTAACAGAATTGTTTCAGGAACCCTGAAAAAAGATTTTAGTCCTAACCAACATTTTAGCAAAATGTCAACCATTATTTAATTATACCACTACCTCACCACTGAAGATGCATGATCTAGTTCTCAAGCTGGATTAACTGAATTACTGTCAGAACTGAGAACACCCCACTTTCCCCTCTCTTTCCTATTACTTTGCACTCTAGAATACAAGTTTATTCCCCTAGGTTAACAGATAATATGGCTAAATTTCTTGGCTTTTGGTGATGCTAGTCTCTGAGAGAAACAGAGTTTGTGTGTCCATTCCAATAAGCAATCGGGATTCTCCATCACTAACTCCCAAGTGTTTGAGATCGGTCTATAAATCAGAGATTGCATTAAACTGCTAGGATTTCTACAGTCATTTATTTTGCTACTTTTAAAAAATTCAACTCTGTATCTGATTTACAGTGAATCTCATCAGGATACTCAGAGATTTACGATCTGAATTTAACACACTAAATTTATACCATCACAAGTTTAAACTTCATTTTATTTTACTTGGTCTGATGAAAAAAATGCAAGCCAGTGGTTGTTGACTATGTAATCTATATGGAAAGTATCAGATGTTTAAATTAAACATCTTACTTGTGCAACTGTAGAACAGTCTTGACTAGAATAAATATTACTTCCTAAAAGTGTCAGAGGGTCAATATTCTCCTTCATCAAAACTTGCACTTCACTGAAAGGATGGTTACATAATTTGCTTCTCTACAAATAACTTCAACTTCTGTCAGACTAGTATGCGTACTGGCTGAGTGGAGAAACTGCCTCCAAGCCTTTATACCTGAAAGAAAAGATTAGTGACATTCCTCCACAAGACCCTGGATTTCACCATGAAACTTAAGAAATAAAAAGAAAACCTGTAATTATTTGTAGAAGATTATATGGTAAAGAGCTCACATATTGGTTAAAGTTTATGCCTCAAAACATTCTAGAAGGTTTTCAGCAAATTATTATTAATGACCTTCCTAGGTTCTCACATAATCATGGCAAAGACTTTGGTTATTTCCCCAAGCAAAATAATTGCTTTCACAATTGGGAGGTCACCAAATGTTGATAAGTAGCTTAACAGAGACCTCTCAAGTTATCCAATATAGGGGCCTTCTTACTGACTTTGTTGTCTGCTGACAGAATCCACACTCATATTTTGTGTTATACTTCAAACTGGTAGCACAAACTGTTACATCAGAGACTGGAAATATTTTAATTCAGATGATCCCTAGCCACATGTCTTAGACTTGACCCCAGTGCTGGGGAAGAACACTCCCTTACAGAAAACCTTCCTGACTTTTCAAGGTCTTGGTGTATACATTATTTCTGAAGCCACCCCCACCCACAAATGAAACCAACTTACTAAATAACTATCTCAGTTGAAAACATTATTCCTATTCTCTTTTAAGAATATAAATTGGTGTTAGAAGACACTAATATAAAAAAGAAACACTGGAAAAACACAAAAAGCTGATGGCAGTTTTCTAGAATTGATGCAAGATATGAGTTTTAAAATGGAATTGAATTAGCCCTTTCCAATGACTTGTAACCTGGCCTGAATTCCATAGTGAGCACCGAGCACCATTTTTACCTTTTTGCCCATCAAAGGCAGTGAACTCTTGGCATGTGTTGCCAGGGCATGGGGCCTCTACACTGACATTCACAATTAATGACTCCCAAAGGAGAGAAACACATTGACTTCAAAAGCATGAAATGTGTTATTGATGTCTAACTGCTTTACACTTCCATACACTGCAACAGGATGAAATAAGATTGAATTAGCTAAAGATAAAAGAGTAACATCAAAACATTCTACAAATACATTAGAAGCAAGAGGAAGACTAAGGATAGGGTAGTCCAGTTACTCAAGGGGGAGGGATAGTGTTGAAGGGAAGCAATAACAGAAAACATGGGAATGGCAGAAATGCTGTTTTTTGTTTTCTACAAAAAGTTTAGTAGAAATTGGACATCTAACTTAATGAATGCCAGTGAAAATAAGGTAGGATTAGAAGCTAAAACAGGGAAAGAACAAGTTATAAATTACTTAGACAAATTAGATGTCTTTAAGTCACCAGGGCCTGATGAAACGGACTCTAGAATATTCAAGGAGCTGACTGAAGAAATATCTGAGTCATCAGCGATGATGTTTGAAAAATCAAGGAAGAAGGAAGAAATTCTAGAGGATTGGAAAAGGGCAAATATAGTGCCAATCTATAGAAAGGGGAATAAGGGCAACCCGGGGAATATCCAGACCAGTCAGCTTAACTTCAATATCCAGGAAGATGATGGAGCAAATAATTAAGCAATCCGTTTTCAGACACCTAGAAGACAATAATGCGACAAGTAACAGTCAGCATGGATTTGTCAAGAACAAATTGCAATAAACCAGCCTAGCTGCTCTTGAGAGGATAACAAGTATGGTGGATGATGGGGAATCAGTAGATATGGTATATTTTGACTTTCTAAAGTCTTTTGATGCTGTCTTGCATGACCTCATAAAAATACTAGGGAAATAAAACCTAACTGGAGCTACTATAAGGTGGATACTTAACTGGTTGGGAAACCATTTCTAGAGAGTAGTTATCAGTAGTAGTTCAGTCAGGCTGGAAGGGCATATTGAGTGGAGTCCAGGAGAGAACAGTTCTGGATTTGGTTCTGCTCAATACCTTCAACAATGATTTAGATAGTGGCACAGAAAGTACATTTATAAAGCTTGTGGATGACAACAAGCTGGGAGGGATTGCCAGCGCTTTAGAAGACAGGATTAAAATTTGAAAATGATCTGTACAAACTGGAGAAATGGACTGAAGTAAATAGCATGAAATTCAATAAGGACAAATGCAAAGTATTCTACTTAGGAAGGATCCATACAAAATGGGAAATGACTGTCTAGAAAGGAATACTACAGAAAGGGATCTGGGGGTCATGGAGGATAATGAGCTAAATGAGAGTCACATTTGAATGCTGTTGCAAAACAAACAAAAACAAACAAAAAAACCCCCAAGCAAACATAATTCTGAGACATATTAGCAGGAGTGTTGTAAGCAAGACAAAAGAAGTAATTCTTCTTGTGGAACTCCTTACCTGAGGAGGTTGTGAAGGCTGGGACTATAACAATATTTAAAAGGGAACTGGATAAGTTCATGGGGGCTAAGTCCATAAATGGCTATTAGCCAGAAAGGGGTTAAGAATAGTGTCCCTAGCCTCTGCTTATCAGAGGATGGAGACGGATGGCAGGAGAGTGATCACTTGATCATTGCCTGTTGGGTTCACTCCCTCGGGCACCTGGCACTGGCCACTGTCGGTAGACAGATACTGGGCTAGATGGACCTCTGGTCTGACCCAGTACGGCCTTTCTTATGTTCTTATGTTCTGCTCTGTTCTGCACTGATAAGGCCTTAACTAGAGTATTGTGTCCAGTTCTGGGTGCCATATTTCAGGAAAAATGTGGACAATCTGGAGAAAGTCCAAAGAAGAAAACAAAAATGATTAAAAGTCTAGAACACATGAACTAGGAAGAAAAAATTGTTTGTTTATTCTGAAGAAGAGAAGACTGAGGAAGGACATAACAGTTTTCAAGTATATAAAAGATTGTTACAAGGAGGAAGAAAAATTGTTCTTGTTAATCTCTGAGGATAGGACAAGAGGTAATGGACTTAAATTGCAGCAAAGATGGTCATTAGGCAGAACTTCCAAATTGTCAGAGTAGTTAAGCACTGAAATAAATTGACTAGGGAGGTTGTGGAATCTCTGTTACTGGAGATTTTTAAGGGCAGGTTAGACAGACACTTGTCAGGGATGGTGTAGATAATCCTTAGTCTTGCTTTGCGTGCGTGCATGGGACTGGACTAGAAGACATCTCAAGGTCCCTTCTAAGAGGATTTCTTTATTACTTTCCCTTACTTTGGAAGTGGTTCTTGCTTCTTTGGTGCTCCAGGAAACAAGTAATGCTGTTTCAAAATCCAAGTGATAAAATACTGGGCACAAACTCTTGGATTCCTAAACTTAGATCAACTTTTTCATTATAAAAAAGGCACATCTTTTGGGTAGGGCCACAAACATGTATAGCTGAGAGAGAATGAACACATTCTCCCCTATCTGAAGCAATTAACAGTAGACCTACACTGGATTTAGACACCAGTTGAGTCATCTGCAGGGCTCAAGCTAAGGGGCTCTTTAAGTGCAATTCCAGCTGGAGCCCTGGATTTTCCTCTCTCCTGGGGACTTAGAGCTCAGGCAGCCTAAGCCCCAACATTTACATCACAGTTAAACACCCCTTAGCCCAAGCACACGAGCCTGAGTCAGCTGGCTTGGGCCAGTTGCTGTTTTTTAACTGCAGGGTAGACACACCAAAACAGGTTCCCATCTCACCTTTTAAGACTGTGGGCCTAAATTTTCAACTGCCTACTGATTTTAGGTGCCCAATTTCAGACACCTTAAAAAGACCTGATTTTTCAGAAAGCACTGAACACCTACTATCTGAAAATCAGACCACTTTTAGATAATTAAATCTGGGGAACCAAAATCACCAGTCACATTGAAAATGTAGACTCGAACAGCTGTTCTCAACCACTGTGTCAGGACACATTACTGTATTGCCACACAGAGGTCACAACATGCTGCCAACTGTGTCATGACCCACAAAAGGTTGAGAATCACTGGACTAGAAAGTAAAAAGCAAATCATATCAGATTTACCTGGAAAAAAGTTTTGCTTATTTGAACAGTCAGATGGCATTTTTAATCCCATGCTAGCACCTATTTTTAGGTTACTTTGAATTTTAACAGCAGCTCTCAATATTTGCTGTTTCTTTCACTACTATATTGGCAATAGAGCTACAGGATATTGGTTAGTGTCAGTTAAATTAAAAGATTTTTCTACTGTGGAGAAATGGTCTCAGAAGAAATTCTGTGACAAACTGCATGACATTAAATAGATTATTTTTTCCCCCCAGAATATTGACATTAATTTTTTTTCAAAAATATTAATCGACGTTGTGACTGGTACGCACACAACACAATATAAAATCTTATACAAAACATATATAAGCATGGGAGACCATAGGATGTGCTAGGCTCTATTCCAATGTAAAAAAATGTTAGATTTAAAATGCTAGTTTGATCACATAGCCTGTGGACCTTCATTATTGAGAAGAGGGAGAGGATGCTGTTTCAGGCTCTCTCTATACTAAGTCTTCTAATAATCTCACATAGTTGCACTATGACAAAAGCAGCTTCATTGTTTCTAACACAAGTGGAAGTGTGTAAACTGGCCACTGGCATTTTCACTACTACCTGCTCAGAGCACATCTAGGTCATAGTAATAAAAATGCCGCAAACAAGTCTATGCTAACAATATACTCGATTGCTAGTAACAGTGTGAGATTCAGCAAAAATTGCAAGTGTAGACAAAGCCAGAGAAACAATTAACTTTCTTATGACGACTGATTCAGTAAGAGTGGATTGTGACTATACTGTGTCTTCTTCACAACACCCCATACAGTAACCTGAAAAAATAATTCTCAAGCCTTACTTACAGCTGGTAAAGGCCCATAATTCAACTGGATCATGGCTGATCCTCCTAGCATCTTTCAGTGAAGGTCTGGTCAAATTTTTACTACTTGGGGGGACGTCTCAGGTAAGAATGCAACTAAGTACCTCTCTATACTCCCAACCCAAACAGATTCCAAGAAATAGTAGTATCAGGCCCCTGGGAATTGATATGGGAGAGTGTCAAATATAACATATGAGATACCACATTCTGGTTGGCTACCTTTATCATACCTGATAGCCCTGTGGTATGTGAGCCTTAGGGCTGGGTGGCATATGTAATAATCGAGAGTACAAAAATGTTTATTTTGGCATACCACCCTGGATAAATTTTAAATCAATACTTTAACTTGGTATCATGTATTTAAAAGTAACATGCATTTCCCTACTTTCTTTAAAAAGTACTGTAAACAGGTCACTCAATGGAAACACTGGAAGGTTTTTGGAAATCCTCCAGTTCAAAATTAGTGGTAGGAGACTGAACTTTGTATGAATTTTTAACTCTACAAAACATGAACTGCAAAAGTGCTGTTTGGATTTTTTTTAAGTTTGTTTTTAAAGAGGAAAAAGTATCAGTATTACCTTGGGAAAGTGGATTTAACATTAAAAAGCATGGGCTTCTCAAATTAGTAATTATTGTTGAACATTTAACAAAATTACTTGAAGGAATAAAGTGAAATACCAGACTACACTGCAAGAAAGAGACTAAATGATTCAAAACTCATCAAGTCATGCATAATCTTATCAAAATTACCCTTCTTTTTGTTCTCCCTCCCTTGTTCATTTAAAATGTATGGTTATATCTTGTTTCTAAATGTGGACTCACTGATAGAGCCATGGGTGGATACAATATTTATATCCCCATGCAATTGGCAAAAATGATCCGTGAATATGAATAGATAAATTTTGGATTTGCATCCACCCATGATCCATTGACCATTTTTGTGGATACCTATGAATATTAAGCACATATCCGCAGATTTAACTAAGGTCTCAGATGTATATAAAACTACTGGGCTGTTCGTGTTCTCAGGATGATTTCAAGCTTGTTACATTGTATGTTTTGACTAACATGGAAATCTATTCTGGGAGTCAGCATCAGAGTGCTCTCCAAAGATTTTTCTTCAAATGCACATATACCTGCAGATCTTCCAGCACAAGGACCTTTGGCACCGACCCCTTTGTATTCTAATCCACTTATAATTTTTGAGGGGTGGCAGGAATATATGTTAATGCTTCTTTTGGCTTGAAACTACATGGCTGTATTGTGGGAGATTTCTGATACAGTCCTGTGTGGGATTTTATCCACTGCATGCAGATGTAAAAAAGCATTAAATACATACACCCTATATAATAAGATGGCCCTAACCTATACAACACCCATATGTTTATCAAAGATAGACAATGTTTTTATTCTGGATAGGTGCCTTACTTCAATAACATGAAATTAAAGTAGCATTTAGAAGATGTGCCTTCCTTTGCAGTTTGTAACATGGAAGTTTTAAAATACTAGTTGGTAAATTCTGATCTCTTGGAATGATCATTTCATGTTTATTTTTGGGTAAAATATGGCTGATCCTTCCTGTTGCCGTAACAGCTTTCTCAGGTCCTGTTGACCTAGAAATATGCAGTTGGGGTGAAGGAAGAAGAGGATGCTCTGCATAGCTGGTGACATCCTCCAGCTATTTCAAAAGCAGTACAAACTGCTTCTAGAGGGAGCTGGTATAAAAAAGAGCAGGATGTTCGGAAGGAGGAAGAGGAAAAGTAAAAATTGTTCTGTACTTAGGACTCAGCATCTGTTTTGAAAAAAAAAAGCCAGGCATTGGTTTGACGGCACAGCTACAGAGGATTCTGTCAGAAGAAGATATGAGTGACCCTCAAGAAAGACTCCTTCTCATGTGAGTGAAGTGAGCTGTGGAGATAACATATGGTTTCTGGGAAGGAGTATTAGTCGTGGCTTTCCAAATCAAACAACAACTCTCTTCTCAAGGCAAGAAATGCAGCTAATGAACAAAAATCCTTACTTTTTCCTTCTTCCTTCCCAGAGTGAGGGTGCCAACATGGTGAAGCAGAACTAGGGAGTACTCAAGGAAAAAAAAGGAGCAGCTGCCCTACCAGGACTGTATACGTACATTTGTCCAAACTTTAACAAAAGATACAGGGGAAGCCCAATATTTTTACTTTATGTAAGCCACTTATCATAACATTGTCTTAGCATTGCCATTTTCTCTCCATCCCCCAGTCCCTGGAGATAAATTGGATTGCATCCCAAAAAGCAACCCCCCCCCACCCTTCCCCTCACTGAGTTGGAAAGCCAGTCAAACAAGACCAATATGTTTTTGCCAAAACTCACCGTCAGAGGGCACTACTGTACTGCAATACACCACTCTCAAGCTCTGCCAAGGAGAAAGCCTCTGGTGCACCTAGAAAACCCAAACACAGCAAAATGAAATTACCGGTAATAAAGGGCAAATGCTGGGTTATGCCAGTCTGTCAGACTCTTACCTCACTGCCACCTCCCGCCTCACCTCCAAACACCCTAATGACATTCATTTAGGCATAGCCTCCTGTCTTGTCCAAGGACAACAGCAAGTCAGGAGTATCTATCAAGAGCAGCATCTTTTATCATCATCATGTCATTCAGTAGGGATATACCCCCTCAGCCATGTTCCCATCTCATGGTTTCCTCTTATTAAATACTGTAGTTCAATTTAAAGGGGCATCTTAGAAATTATTTTTTCTTTTGGCCTAACCTTAGTTTACAACTGAATTTTTGAAAATTAAAATGGAAAGAGTCATCAGCAGAGAAAACAAGACAAACAATGAAGGTAAAAGTAGTACAGGTAGATAGACAGAAAGAACTGCAGCATAATGACTGATAGAACAAGTTATGAAGAATTATAGGTTAGGATTTTTCATGCTTTGGGTACATAAATCAACAAAACAGAGGAAAGGTAATTTTTTGTTATTACCTTCCATACAAGTAAACTTGTATAGAACCATGTTACCACAATCAGGGACAGAGGCAATACCACTGAGCTAAAAAACTGCCTTGTAGTAATCAGGAGAAAGCACAGAAGCAGATCAACTTACTTTTGTATGTGTTAATTTTATTTGTCCTCAGAATGCAGCAGACAGTTTGTAGAGGAAAGTCTAGAATCAGGCTGAATTAAGTACTTGTTTCCACAAAGACTGCATTCTAGGATAACCTCACTACATTTAAGAAATGCCTACTGCTAGATTACAGCATAAGCACAAATCAATAAAAGTTCCCTCCCTTTTAAAAACAGTATGGCATTAGCCAAGATCTAAGCAGTCTATGTATGTATTTAAGTAACTAGTACATTTAGATTTTTCAACTGTTTCTGATCATGTTCAAGTGCAAATTATTTTGTATCACAATCCATTCCAAAGTTGGTATCCCATGTGTAACTTTAGTAAAAAATGTCTTGTTTTAACTGTTTTTTAGACAATTTCTGCATTGGTTGGAATTTTGTATCAAGAACTCCAAGTGTTAGCTACTACTGTACCAAGATGCCAAATGGATTTGAAAACTATTGGATTAGGGGAATGTCAATGGAATAAAAATTGCTTTCTCAACAATTTAGTTTTCCTTTCTCTTTTGAAAGCAGTTGCACTAATTGAACCCAGACCCTAATATCACAGTCTTTAGGCTGAGAGATATGTCTGCCTGCTGATAAAATGAAAAATTCAATGCAATTTATATTGTGTTCACACTATTCCCTCAGCTTTGAAAAGGCAAATTGATGCAAGTCAGTTTCATTTTTGCTTGTGGTTAGCTGCACTTTGAACATCTCAGAGTTGTGTTGGTTTGGGAGTCAAAGAAAGGGGGAACGGTTATTTTAAAAGTTGAAATGAATTTAAAAGAAGTGAACTGACATTTCTCCTAGGTTGGAAAACCTTGCTTTTACAAAATTCTACATTTTGGGTCAAAATTTAAAATTATAGTGTTCCTTTAATATTTGAAAATATCAAGTCTGACTAAAAGCAAAAGACTAGGAATGAAGATCTGGATATGTACTCTAAGGGATCCCAAGAGGAATGCTGAATGTCCCTTACTTGAGTTGCCAACCAAAACCCGCCAACTGAGTTAAAAACATGGTTCAATTCATTTTGAAACAAACCGTCACAGCTCCTGGAAAATGGTGGTGTTCCCCACTCTTTGCAATTCTGTTACATAGCTAGGGCTGTGTTAGCATTTGCACTGGGAATTCAAATAATCCAAAACTGTGTGGTTCATATGTAAACATATAAAGCTATAAATAAGATATGGTTGGTCTTAGTTCAAGAGAAACTAAGATCCTTTTGAAGGAAGTGAAAATCAACTTCACACTTACATTAATGCTTCTAAACGTACATGTTGGCTGTAGGATTTTGTGTATGCACAGATTGTATAGTGGTGATTTTTTAAAAAACAAATTAGTATTCTGAATAGAGTTCTAATTTTTCCTCAATGCTTCATTTTTGTTTCACCCTATTTTGAGGCAGAACAACAAACTCTTTTAGTCCCTTCCCCTCTTATCGAAAGTTACAATCTGTATTATAGAAACAAAGAATTACCACACTACCTGATTTTTTGAGGAAAGTCCTAAATCTGTCAGCTGTTTATAAACAGTACCAAGAAATTGTTTAAGGCCTGTTTTACCTCTACCACATAATTGTTGTCATTATTCAAGTGTTTTTGTTTTGTTTTAAAATCCCACACATTGCCCTGGTATATGGTCTGATGTGATCACAAGAAACAAACTATTTCTCAAGACAGTGTCCAAACCAGTAGTTGTGTAGATGACATTACACCAGGAGGATTGTAACTTGAGGTGGAGAGTATGCCACAGATGCAGAGTAACTCAGGAATGCTGTGAAAATTTGTTTCTCATTCATTTTATAGATTCATATATTCCAAGGCCTAATCTATAACCTCTGTAACAATCCAGAGAATTTTCCGTAAAGTAAGTCCTAGAGCAGTGGTTCTCAACCTTTTGCAGAACGCAACACGGGTTGGTGGCGTATCATGACCCTACAAAACACACCAGACCACCCGTCCCAGACCAATTCCAGCCATTTCTCCGGCTCTCTGTGGCATACTTACCACTGTGTGGTGACACAGTAATATGTCCTGACAGTGGTTGAGAACCGCTGTCCTAGAGCAAACCTTTTGGGAAAATACCCAATCTTCAATTCAAATGTCAGTGATAAATTCCAACAAGAACTTTGCAAGTTTGTTCCAATGGTTGATTTTTAGTGATGACGAAGCAACACCTTACTTCCACTCTGAATTTGTCTAGTGTCAGCTCTGGCCATTGAATCGTGTTGTACCTTTCTCAGTTAGACTGAGAAGCCCATTACTAAATATATGTTCCCTATGTAGATATTTATAGACTAATCAAATCTCCTCAACCTCTTCCTCATTAAGCTAAATTGACTGAAGTCTTGAGCCTGTCACTGAAGGATACTTCCTCCTCCTGTAATAATTCTCATGACTATTCTCTGAACACTCTGGAATTTATCAACATCCAGGATAAATCATGTTACTTACACGAATCCCAAGATTCAGAACTGGGCCTCAGTATGATAAGGCATTATCAACAGTCACTTTAGATTTGAGAAAACAGTTTTGACTATAGAAAGATAAGGTTTTTAAATTCAGATCAAGAGGAAAAGCTCACAAATTCTATTCCACTCCCATGTGTACTATTCAAAAGGCTTACAGGGAAATGGGGCCAAATAATGAAATTCTGCACCAAAAAAGCAGCTTATTCTACACTTCACTGATCAGTCACATGAGAACACTTAGTTGATAGCCCAATTTTTTCACTTCAATAAAGGGATACACAATAATTATATCCAAGCTCAAACTGAGGCATACATTTACTACTGCTAATTTAAATGAATGGTTGAAAGAAGCCCCCAAAAGGCTGCAACTCGCTGGGATGGCATCAGAAAGCTTGTCTTGGATATGAAGAGAGACTAGAACTATGAATTCACTTTCCATATTTATTCAGCCCTGGACATGTATTGTCCACAATGGGTTTTTTGTTTCATATTTCAGTCCGTATGTCTACACAACAGTTTGGATCAAGCAGGAGCACACTTCTGAGTCTGAATCAAAGGACTTGGCCTAGTAGGGCTCATACTATGCTCTAGTCTAAAAATAGCTGTACAGACAGAAAGGTGTGGCTGGGGCTATAGTGCGCATTGGCTTCAGACCCCAACCTCCAGCCCAAGTCGGGACTTCAAAGCCCTATCTATATAGCTATTTTTAAAGCACTAGTGAGAGCCCCATTTCCCCAAGTCTGCTTATTTGTACTGGGAGGCTCGTTTCTGCTCAGTCCAAAATGCTGTGGAGACATAACAGTGCTGTTTAGCAGCTCCATCCATGCAAGCCATGGTGGAAGTGGTAGTGCAGACTTGCTACCTGAATCTTTAATTATCAATTGTTTCCAGTCCTAGTCTGAGCAGTTATATGACAGAGGTAAAAATGTCAGCATCTTGTTTACTCTTAATGCTCCCACTGATGCCACGACTTCGGTGGGGGATGCAGAAAAACATCACTTGAGAGGAAACCCATAAATACCAACATGGAGGCTAGGTGGGACGGTGGTTTGTGTATTGAGGAAAGTTGTCCAGTATAAACTGGATGGAAGCCACTACCATCTATTTCACATAGGCTACCATATGTAGCCTGATGGTAATGATATTTGGTTGTCAGAGTTTGAAACTTGACTCAAACCAGAAACCAATATTAAATAACCAAATAAGAGTTTCTTTTAAATTGTCAATGAGCAGAGTTGCAGAGTAATCTAGCCACATTTGAGTGCCAAGCTTCAGCCCAGATTAGATTTCTTGAATCACAATGTGAAAGGAGAACACATTGTCCATGGAGGAGGGAAATGTAAAAAAGGTTTAATTAAACCAGAGATTGTATTATTCATTATGCAAAATATTCTAAACTTCATCATATCGATGAGTACACACTGCAGTGCCCATGCCTGTAGCCTGTGAAGGAATCCTGTCAAATATGTAGCAGCCTGGAATAGGATTTGAGCCAATTAATCTATTCAACAGTGCCAGTCACTTTTCTTCCATACCCAATTCTGCACTGTGTAAAATAGAATGCCCTTTTTCGGCTCTCACACTGGTTACCCAGAAGTTACTGGTTAGAATCCTTGTGACATGACAAAATTACTGCAATCATCCCTACAGCAACAAAGTACTCTTGGCCACCAATCTATTGACAGGTAGACAGCACAAAGTGGCTCCAAACCTAACATCATTGCCTCTCCTCACCTTTATGGATCAAGTGTATCACATGTATCTGACATATACACTTCAACCATTTCTATGTGAGATTGCTGAAATGCAGTTTTCTAGATCCCAATTACTATTAAACAGCATACATTTAATCATCAGGGAAGCCTCATTCAGGCCGGTTCTCTACCAGTCACATTTTTTAACCCTTTAAGCATGGAGATGCAAACATGTACTTAAGATTGTACAGAGTTGCATGACTGGATGCCAGCATTCTTAGTCCTCTGGGTACAGCATAGCAAAGTGAGCCAAAACACTGTTTTGGTATTTCTCTAGAGGGATTAATAGTTGATGCAAAATTTGAGCATTCATTCATTAAAACTTGTTTGCTCAGATGGCTGCAAAAATAAGTTTTTGATATGAACTGATGAAGTGCTCCTGCTTGAGTACATGTACAGGAAAACTGAGTTATGAACACCAGAATTATAAACTGACCCGTCAACCATACATCAGGAACCCAAAGTATGCAATCAGGCAGCAGGGGTGGCAAACAAACAAAAATATAGTATAGTACTGTGTTAAACTACTAAAAAATTAGAAAGTTGAAAAAAGAGTAACCATAATGTTTTGTTCAGAATTATGAACAACCTCCAGGGTTGAAATGTTTGTAACTTTGAGGGTCTACTGTATGCTAACTAACAGAACTGTAAACTGACCCACTCATCTCAGCTGGGTATTGCTGCTGGATTCATTCACTAGCTCACTGCCAACAGCTTTAGCAGAAACATCTGGATAATATGCTTACCTTGCACAGATATAAAGTTAAATGATTAATCCATTCCCAAGATAGTGCAGGACTCAGAGTGCCATCCAGCATTGTATTCTCAATGGTATTAAATGGACTACTTTATTTAGGTTTTTAATTCCACTCCTACCAGTGCAGTATCTGAACAACTCTAGAAATGGGGCTTCCACTACTTACCCTTGGAGGCTAGCCCATGTTTTAAAGACTTCATTGTTTGGAATTTTCTCCAATTTCCCATCCAAGTTTTTATTTTCTTAAATTTCATCTTATTACTTCATAATATCCAGTGCTCAAAGTGAGCTGCAAAAACAGGGAAAGCAGTTTCCCTGGGAGGGGGCAGAAGAAAAGTAATCAAGACAAGAAGAAAGCAGCCACTAAAAAAGAGAAAGGGGGGGAGAGGGGCAGAGCCAAGAGAATGCCACTCACTGCATTCTGTCAGGGAACCGCTGGGCTCACATGGTGGGAGGGGGCAGAGCCGAGACGGGGGGGGGGGGGGGGGGGGGAGATTGTGTAAACCAGGCCCCGCCCCGGTGGAAGCCCCGGTGAAAGGCCCCTGTGGCGGGCCATAGTTAGGTTTTTTTTTTCCAGGAAGATCAGGCCACTCACCTTTGAGTGCGCCAGCCTCTCTGGAATTTGCCAGAACTGGCAGATAGCCAGTCTGCCAGTGTTTCAATCCCTCCAGCAGCCTATTAAGAAAAAAAATCCAAACCTAGAGAGTTTCTACTTTACTCCCCCTTGCCTTTAAGAACAACACTAGAAGTGGGCAAGAGAGAAACAGCAAACTGCTTTAGAGAAATAATGTAAAGCCACAGAATAGCTGAGAGGGTGTTTGTTGTCTGTCCCAACTTCTGTTCAGCCTCTGGCTTGGACATCTGACTGCACTGGAAATGAAGTCCTAGATGAATTGTTCCACACTATTCTCTAAGCTTCTTTTTTCAAGCTTCTGAGAAATCTTTAATTCAGAGATCTTTTCTTCCTACCTCCCTCTTACTTCCCCTTCCAAACCCATGAATCCTTAGCTGAACCACAGGATTTCTCCTCAGACTCCAGTGTCAGAGTGAAATTAGTGACCTTTTAACTTTCATTACCAGATTTGTATCAAGAAATAATTTTGTATGGCAGCTTTCCTCAAGCATTTTCCAACATGATCTTTAGATACATTTGCAGTGTAAAAATATTACCATCACTAGTTATGTATTTTAACACATTTTGGGCTATTATGCGTATATTTGAAAACCTGCTACACACTTTAACATTCATTGTTACAAGAGTAACATGCAAACCAGCCGAAAAGTTGCTGCTCTCGACAGTTATCATGTGAGATCAAACTTAGAATTCACGACTTCATTTGCTGGCTAACAAAGGCTGAATTTTCTTTGAACAGATTGCAATGGGGCAAAATGAGTAGGAGAGAAGAAGAGGGATAATAATGGCAGAGTTTAGTCCTGCCCCCCTTTTACACCTACATCGTTGGAGAGTAACAGAAGTATCCTACTCCATTTCAGTGTCTGGGAGCACCGATATCAGAGATGCTCTGTTGAGAAGATCTCACTTTTGCAGTTCATATGTTCTCACCAATTTGAAAACCAGACCCGGGAGGCTGCATTGCTCACCATGCACAGCGCCTACTTCTCCCAACAATGTCCAATAGACTGAGATTTAATTAACCGGCTTAAGCTCATTTCTTGTTTGCCTACCTTCCTGTTCTTCCCTCCCCTCATTCAACTACCAACTGAATGACTGTTCTGCCCCTAAAGAAATGTTTTAGTGTCTGTCTCCAAACAGATAAAGGCCTTAAGTGGTTGTCAGGGTAACTGAGGCATGTCTGAACAAGAATAAAAATCTCTTAAATCTTTATGTTTTACCAGAATATGGAAGGCAGACAAAAAGGGACAATGTCAGTAAGATCTGGGGAAGCATTAAATCTTTTCCTCAAACAAATGTCAAGCTGTGTGAATGGTCTGGAGGTTGATTTCAACTCAGCAAAAGACAAGCTCCCCTTACAGACATACCGGGTTACAGTTTGTAAGGCTGAATAAGCCTTACACATTAGAGACCCTTTGGCATTTGCCCTTCCTATCCCCATACCATTAATTATCTTACTGTTATTCTATTACCTGTGTGGCGTTTCAGCTCATATTTACTTTCTTTTCCTAGCAGATGTGCATAGGGTGAAGGGCTTAATGAGCAGGGAGCTGCTATAACTATTTCCTTGTCTGTGTCTCCCCTTCACTTAACTCGTTAATGAACAAAACAGGTAACAAGCAACTTCCAAGAAATGGGAAACTAGGGAAAGTTTCACTCCTTGTAAGAGGGAAGTAGCAGCTGCCCCATGTTTCTTATTCAATTCTCCATGCAGTACTACAGGGTACACAGCTGACGTGAACAGGCCCAAAATAGGACAATACATGCCTGAACAAGTAATTGCTGAAACAAACTATCATGAATAGGAGGCAGAAAAAAGTAGACAAATACCCTGAACTGATAAGCTTGCCTTATGCAATTTGCAAAGTAATTGGCCTTTACATACAAGAAATATAGATGTTAGTAGCTAGGAAGTGTGTGAGAGAGTGTGTGTCCGTGAGTCCTGCACTTCATGCTTTGGCAACCAGCCTAAACATGGCTCTCCATCCTCCAAATTCCCAGTGCTACATCTCCCAAGTGCTCTCCTCCCAGGACCCAGACTCTCCCCCCTGCAGGCCACAGGGCCTGAGGCTCTAAGGCCCATCTGGGTGAATTTGCCCTCTCTGACTGAACCTTCCAGGTGCTAACAGCAACTAGTCAGCTTTATCTGGCTCTGCTTCGCTCTGCAGTATACCTCTCCACAGTAACCTCCACTCCTCCAACCACCTGCCCAACACACTCCCACTGCTGCCTGCAACACAGGCTTTTTTTAATCTGCTGTGGCCAATCACCCTAATTGGCCTCAGGTGCTCTAATTAGTGTCAGATGTTTCCACTGGCTTCAGATGCTTTAATTGGTTTCAGGTGCTCTAACTGGCCTAGAGCAACCCTGGAAACAGGGATTTACTA
The DNA here is from genome assembly GCA_007922175.1 of Pelusios castaneus. Lineage (NCBI taxonomy): Eukaryota > Metazoa > Chordata > Testudines > Pelomedusidae > Pelusios > Pelusios castaneus. Next base: position 36,204,957 of record ML685755.1, on the reverse strand, counting down.
AGCCTGGGGCTAATATATCTACCTTCCAGTACCCTCCTGTAGCCCGCATGGTTGACTCCCTTCCTCTTTTATATAAAAACTGGGGTATGTGACAGGACTTGGAACTGCAGTATCAACATATGCCTAAATCCCCTGCCTCTGTGCAGGCTAACGTGTGCAAAGGGCTGTTACATGCCTAATAAAGTAACCTGAGTGACCATTAAGTTTGCTGCCCTCTAGGATTGTCCTCGAGTCTCCAGAAATTAAAGATGAATTAAAGATTGTATCATGTGATAAACCCCCAGGAATACATCCAACCAAAACTGGCAACCCTAGTGACTAGCTGGAGTCAAACTGAGTTTTGTGGTTCCCAGAGATGTGTTTGTGACATTCCCCAGAGTACAATCTGGACTGTTAAATAACTAGGTACCTATAATTATCTAAGCTGGGGTGCCTTTTATTCTGCTTTGCAGGCCACTCCTGGCTTGCTCTCAAACAGACTCCAGCATGTAAATTACTCCCAGCTATATTGCTAAAATATTACAATAGCTATTCCTGAATTATATCAAGAGTGACACCAGCAAATTCCAGTTCCAAATTTGTCCCCAGAAATGTACTGCACAGCAATTTCCTTCTGGACAATACAAGCTCAGAGAAAATCTTGTCATTTCATTAATGGAAGATAATATGCTTATCTAAATTTGAAGTTCCCAAACATACCCTGGTTTAGCTAAAATAAAAGAGTTTTATTAACTACAGAAAGATTAAATGATTACAAGTAATGAGGCATGAGTCAGAATTGGTTAAAAAGTAAAATGCAAACTCATATCTAATTTAACAAGCTAAGGGAATTTAAAGCAAAAAGGTTTCTCTCACTTCATGTTTAAAGCAATCTGGCTGGACTTCTTTCAGCAAGGACCTCTCTCTCAGTTCAGTGACGCTTCCTTTATCTGAAGTGTCGTTAATGCCAGGAGTAGAGAAGAGGCAAGAGATGTTTTGGAGCCTCTGATCCTGATTGTTAAATCTTTTCCTTCTCTTTGGGAAACATCAACTGGGGTTCTGGTGACAGCCATGTTTACATGGGAACCTTCAGCTGTTCATTGCTAAGATGCAAATTTCTCTCACACACCTTTCTTTCTGCCAAAGAATGGCTGCTAATTCATGTGATAGTCCATTTGATTCCATTGAAAGCTGGCTGAGGCGTCAGTTTGCTTTTTGTCTTTGAGGAACTGGTCTGTGCCTTCTTTTCTAAACTTGGAGCATCTCTCAGCAATGTCATACAGTAGAATCCTATGACTTTACATTCAATGGTGCCACACACATTTTACCAGGACAACAATGATCAACTAATTATGGTGTTTCAAATGATACCGCACACGGCATACTTCGTACAAGACTTACCATAGTTTTATAAAAGTGGTGAACATAAGGGTACAGACTGTCAAAGTATTCCCCCAGAACTAGACAATGTATCCTGGATAAACCAAGTGAAAAAGGTCTCAGGGAGACTCCTAACAAATAGTAGTGCAAATTATGGAACTGCTGCAGTGATCAGTTTTCCTGACATAACCCACACATCACTGCTTGTGATTCTTACAGAGATGAGGGAAGAGGAGAAAGTCAGGTAGAAAATAATATGGTACTTAATGGTAGTGATGCCTATCCCCCTCCCATTGTTTTTAAATTGTCTCTCCCTCCATCATCATCCACTACCATTCCTGTTTCTTTTGCCAGGAGATGATGATAATGGGGAAAAAGGTGAGCCACATGGAAGTTAAAAGTAGCTTTAGTACAAGTCTTAATGGCTTGTAGGGAAAGAATCTGTTGCTGGCATTAGGGGCTCCACTTCCCACTTTCTTGGGACAGAAGAGACACTGTGGACTTGTCTATACTTACAAGACTGAAGCAGAGCAACTGCACCAATCCAGCCGTGGGGCTGTAGTTTAGGGCATGTCTACGCTACAAAATTAGGTCAACTTAACTTAGGATAGCATTCAGCTGCCACAGTAATTACTTTGCTTTGCTCCTTGTATCAGTAGTGCGCCTCCTCACTATGAATGCTTGCACCAACTCAGTGCTCAGTCTGGGCTGGCTGATTATTGCTAACTCTCAGAATATAAGAAATGAAAGCATCTATATTGACACCAACTCCATGAACACTGACTCTGCACCTTTCATAGAGATGTCATTATTAAATCGGTGTAGTGGAAGAGTCACGTCTGTGCAAGTGAAACTTCAATGTAGACACAGAATTGTGGCAACCTAACTCTGTAGTGGAGACAAGGGCTTAGAGAAGATGGTGCTTATGACAATAGCAGAGCTTCTTGCAATGGCACAGGTACTCTATCTCCTTGACACGCAGTAGCTATGTTGCTAGGGAAGCCCTCACACCAACAAAGCACTGTCTCACTGGGATAGATCAGTATAACTGCTGCTCAGGAGGATGGAAAATCCACACCCCGAATGACGCAGTTATACCAACACAAGGTTATAGCACAGATTAAGTCTGAGGTGATTGTTAGGGAAGGCACCTGCACTTCTACTCCTTCACACATTCTACCTCTATCCAGGGCTGCAAGAAAGTGAAAAAAGTTCAAGCAAACTCTTCCACTTTCAGCATTGCCAACTCTTGCAGTGTTATTATTGAGAGTCTCACAATATTTGGTGTTTTTCTTTAAGATCCAGCTCCTGGAATCTAGTGATTAGGTGAGGATCTCAGCGCTCTCTCTCTCTCTCTCTCTCTCTCTCTCTCTCTCTCTCTCTCTCTCTC
>ML685755.1:36165986-36202198 GCA_007922175.1 Pelusios castaneus | reverse complement strand
CTCTCTCTCTCTCTCTCTCTCTCTCTCTCTCTCTCTCTCTCTCTCTCGTTTAAAGCCCTAGTGTTAAGTAGAGAAAAGTTTGCCTCTGTCTATTCTGAGGGCTCAAAACAAGAACACAAAAATTAATTAAAAAAATAAAATAAAATCACTTTATACAACGGTCTCTTGATTTTTGGGCAGCCTGACACATGATTTTTGAGCACACAGGGTTGACAATATTTTTATCACCTGTTTCACCAACTTATGTGAATTTTCACTACAGAAAATACTGTTCTTGCCTTATTCTCAGACCAAATGACAGCTGTACACATTTAGCTGTCAAGAATTTCACTAGTTCTGGTCTTCACTTCATGATATTAAAGTAACTACTATGAGATTCCTGTAGCCACCCGCCTTTAATGCTATTAAAAAGTGCTATAAAAGATTATATATAGAGAGAAACAGGACAGCTGTGGTTAACCAGCATCCCTCATCCAGTGTGTTCACTTTGATAATCTATTTTTGGGTCACCAGGAGGAGTCTGATTCCTTCAGTCGATTTTTTTTCCTTCCGTTACTACCAGGCAGAAGATTTTTTTTCCGCCTTCCATTTTGCTTAGTTAATTGCTGGAGTTTCCCATTTGTCTCCCTCTCCAAGGGAAGTTCAATAATTCAGGATTCTAAATCTGGAAGGACTTTTGATACTTCGAAGACAAATGAAAAAAGTGAGCAGGACATGCTTTAAAGTGTAGCTTGCCCAAGTACAAAGCAAGTCCCTTTGTAGATAGATGTATGGCTCCTTACCTAGAAAAAAGGTATAACATTCCATCTCCAGAATGAATTCAGAAGTCAGAGGAGCTTGTTCCCAGCTCTTGAAAGAACTGTTCTTGAGTGTTTAGAGCCCTCTGAGACACCTTGGAATTGGAGCAGGATAAGTGTGTTGCAGACACCTAAGGCTCGCATGTGTGTGCCTCAAAGAACCAAAACGCTTATGAGCAAGGGAAATTACTGCATGTCGGGTGCTCCAAGCCTAGAGTGGGAGTATCCTGCAGAGTTGGTATCTTTAGAGAAATGCTAATAACCCACCACCACGACCTCCTTCACATCCATGGGCTCCATAAGCAGTATGCAACAAATAAAAAGGAGCAAGCCATTCTCCTGGTTTATGTTCTCCAGCAATCGTCTCTTATTAACTTTCCACTGCTACATACTGTAGTCCCAAAACTTCAGCAGCTAGAATCAAGAGACAGAAAGGCAGACTACCCTGGTTGATTCTACATCAAAAAGCTTCCAAGGGTCAGGAGATGCACGAAAAGTTGGGTTACAGATAGAAAGAAGGGTCAGAAATTTCCTTGTATCCCCAAAGTTCTTGATCAGAGTACTGCCAATCCTAAGTATTAAAAATAGAGAATCAGCATCCCCTGGATGCTCATCTTTTTCAGACTTTTCTTCACAATCACAAACGTCAGAAATTTGTTTTTTTTCTAAAAATGAAATCACAGATTCACCTCTAGGTTCCGGGCTTTAGAAAAATGTCAGTACTATTAATTTTCATTTAAGTATAGCAACACTGATCATCTGGTTAGGATTGGCCAATTTACCTTCATAAAGCCTCAAAAATTCAATTCAGAGAATAAATCCTCACTCTCTGTTTTCAGTTCAGAGTGCTCATCTACCAGGTGAAATTTATACAGTTAAATCAAACTCTTCACTGGCTCTTTGCATATCTTAAAGCACAAAGCCTGGAAAACATCCATCATTCAACTCACGAAATGAATGTTAGATATTTCTCCCCTAGAAACACCCGCCATGAAAATGGATGTATTGCATTACTGACTTTTCTGTTTTAGCTCTGCTCCCTGGCAGGTTTACACTGTTTATGGAGCCTTTTGTTCTGTGGGCTGCAGGAGAAGCTGAAGAGACAGCACAGTGGAAGAGTACAAGAAATTGCTAACACAGATTCACACTATGAGGATTTAAAACTACTGTAAAGCATCAAATTTAATCAGACTGATGGGCTAGAGAGTGAAGACGAAAAGTCCACATACAAATGTACTTTCCTAATTTCAACACAAGTGTCTGATATTTCTCTGCATCCTACATCCCCCACCTCTTCTGTTACAGAAGACACCAAATAATGCTGAGCCATTGTTCACTTTAGGTACATAAGAGCTGGGGTGAGGCAGCAGAAATTAAAACAGCAATGAAAAGGCAGTTTTTTTTCAGTAGGAGCAAAAAGATACTATGTGTAACACCCTCTACTCCCACTCCTGTGGTTCACTGAGCACGCTGTACCTGGGTATCGAGTTTCCCAGTCATTTTTGCCTCCCCAGCAGACTTTTACATTTTCCCATAGAACTCTTTTGCAAGGGGAGGCAATGCGAACCAGGAGTTAACTCCTTGTGTGTAAGGGATGAAGGAGTAATCCGGACCCCATTATCCGGCTAAGGCCTCATCTACATTACAGTTATACTGGTAAAACTGTCACTCTGGAGTGGAGGGGAAACAAAACCAAACCCTCAGTAATAAGTTTTGCCAGCATAAGCTCTGCTGTCATTCAGGTGGTTTTATTGTGTCAGCGTGAGAGCACGCTCCCGCCTTCATAAAGCTCTCCAAAGTTGTGCTTATTTATACCACTTGGGAGTGAGTGTGTCTATTTTTTTCCATACCCCAGAGCAACAAAGATTTGCCAGTATAACTGCATGTGTAGACAAGCCCTTAGTGTATAACTTCAGCACTTCAGGCTTTCCTCTAAAGAATGATATATTTAGCAACTTAGTGGTGGGTTATTAGAAACAATTCATACAGCTCCCCAGAGAGCAACTTTGAAATTCCAGATAGTAAGTTTGTATGAGAAGACAATGCTTACAGCAATTAGAGGAAAGCCAAAATCCCTATCAACACTTCTCAAATTGTAGACATCTCTAGAAACTTGGTGAACACATGGATTATTTAACTAGTTTTGCCCTCAACACTCCCAAATGTTCTTCTGAAACAGAGTTCTTTTGTGAAGCATTCAACAAATATTGCAGATCTAGGCATTACTAATTTTGCACAAAGCTAATTTAATGTTTTTCGATAAAGTGGATGTATGAACGATTTCTCTTATCCCAATAAGATAAGTTCCCCCCATTCATGAAATGGCACTTTTGGATATACAGTCTAACCAACAGACTGCTGCTTGCTATACTAAGAAGTCAGTTCACTAATAAGTAGATCATCAAGTGGACTGGATTAAAGAACACTGGTGACATATAACTAACTGCACTTTCACTAGGGTAAGAAAGGGAGAGAGGCAAGTCAACAGGTTGCTATTTAACTGTATTCTTAGCAGAATAAAGACTGAAAAAGCATCTCTCTTCATAGCACAGTCATCAAATTGGAGCTATTTGGCTCAATATTTTGAAGTAATCACAGAAAAAGAATTCCTGCACTACAAAAATGAAAAATACAGCACTACATAGATACATGGAATATGATACACTAAACAGTAGCTACTAAATAGAATTGCAGAAACACAGAAAATCCAAGTAGATTTCAAATAAGGTCAGCACTGTTTCCAGTTCAAGCCTAATATTGTGTCAAGGGAGAAGAAAATATGATCTAAGAAGCTATTTTCTCCTTAGACGTTGTATCTCACAAAATGTATGGCAGAGGGGAAGGGGGGGGGGAGGAGAGGATTGAGGTCAAGTACAGATTGCTATTTTTTTATTTGTCATTTTCAGATTTCCCCTTGTCTTAGAACAAGTAGAACTGGACAGCTGCATGTGTGTATAAAAATAATGGTACTGAAATTTCATTTTTAGTCCTATATGCACATTTATCTAAACACACCTTAATTCACTGTATGAAGATATTCTGTCAAACCACCAAGAAAAGCAGGTGAGTGGGGGTGTGGAAAGTAGTTACTAGATGTATGCAGAGCCACACAGGTTTCTTGTCTCTGCAGCGTGGTTACCTTTAAGTATAGGAGTTTTTGTTTAGGTTTATGTATTGCAATCTAAGCCAAGGGTATCAAACATGCAGCCTGCAAACCAATTCCATCTGGCCCTTGTCTGCACTCTGCAGGACCACGCTCTCTCCCTGAGAGAGAGAGAGAGAGAGAGGTCTCACATATCAAGCGCTCCACAATGCCATGAGAGATTCAGATCTCAACATCACAGAGCGCTGGGTATGTGCGACTATGCACTGCAAGACCAGTCTCTCCTGAACAGAGAGCAGGGGAGGTATTGTGGAGCTCAGTTTTGCATATACAGTGTCACTACAATGCCGCGAGACTGCGGTAGTATTTCGATTTATGGTATGTACTGTCCACTTGAAGTATATTTCAATCAAATCTGGCCCGCCATAGCAAATGAGTTTGACACTCCTGATTTAAGCTCTTAAAAGCACTTAGTTTCACTTTGTAATCATTTCAGTAAATAAAAGAAATTGCTTTAATGCTAAGCTTACTTTTTCCGATGTAGTCTGAAATAAAAACCTACACCAGGGCAGAAACCATGGACACAAAAGTTTAAACTATTTTGTTTTTAAAAATGACTAAAATGGGTCATTTCAAATACTTGCAGGAAATTTATATTTCTAACCATACGGAAAAAGTTGCCATTAGAAATTTTGGCACAACTTTTTGACTGCCCCAGAGAAGCACAAAGAGGACTCCGATATGTGACGAGAGATCAAATCAACATTTAACAGTCCTTTGGGACAAGAAATGCCTACCTTGGGTACTTGAAATTTCTACTTGTAGCTCACCAAACCAAAGTGTATGTATTCCAAAGTGGGATGACAGTTTCCAGAAGGTTAGCTGTATTAGTATGTGTACCACAAAAACAACAAGAGTCCTGTGGCACCTTAAATACTAACACATTTCTTTGGGCATAAGCTTTCGTGGGCTCCAACCCGCTTCGTCAGATGTGCGTTGTATTTGATGAAGTTGGTTGGAGCCCACGAAAGCTTATGCCCAAAGAAATGTGTTAGTATTTAAGGTGCCACAGGACTCTCGTCATTATTACAAAGTAGTTCACCAGATTTTGTTAGACAAATATTCAAACTTCCTTCATTCACAACCAAGTTATGAGATTTTCCATCAGGTCTGAAAAGCACCATATTCATGTTCTATCAGTCACTTCAAAACTAATAAAATGCCAAAATCCTAACCCATTAAAGCCAGATTTCACCCATTTTAAGCACAGTGTAGGTGACAGGGAGACAGAGTACTTCAAGGTGGGTCAGTGTTTCCATTCTAAATTTTGCTATTGGAATCTTAAACTGGGCTGCTTTAAATGAAGAAGTGATCTAGGGAAGACAGCTTGCTTAACAACTGTCAGCCCCATGATATTTTGTTTTATTTTTAAGGCAACATAACACTTGTGAAAGGTGCCAGGTTGACAGCTCTTTAAAGTTAGGTTCTTTGTTTATCTAAAGAAATGTCACAATATGGACAGTGGTGATGCAAGCTTTACCAATGAATATGCAGTACCTCAAACTAGAAGAACCACCTTCAAAATGAGAAAACAATTCCATTTTCATGCCTGTGCAAAATGACCTCCCGTCCAAGCCTCAATAACTTCCATTGTTACATCTGATGGACTAACATGGAACTGAACTAAGATCACAAAGTGATTTCATACAGATCAAACTGCCTTTAGATAGTAATGTTATTAATTAGCATCATATATGCCAGATTTTCTGAATATGTAAAGGCAAAAAGCTCTATATTTCTATACTAGTCATACAAAAGCTATGCCTCCTTTCCCATCATGATTTAATACCATAAATTGTTTTGTTTTAGAAAGATGGAAAGCATTAAACTGTTCCTAGCAAGCATACAGCAAAACTCAGGTTGAGAAATATTTTGCAGAGACAGCTCCTTTCACTTTTTAGCTCAGAAAAGCAGGAAATGAGGAATTCTTGAAGAGTCGACTTTGTTTGTTTGTTTATTTAAAAGCTGAGTTTCATTTCAGCTTCCATAGAACAGCCGTGAGGAAAAATTAACCACTGGAATAGAGTATTAAAAAAAGGAGTACTGAAATGACTAAAGGAGGTATAAATGGTTGTGAGAATGAGCAGCAAGCAATTCTTAAAGGTAATCCCCATTGTTGAAGCTGTGACAGTATAGGTAACTGTACTTCTGAATTGCCATTAGATACCCAATAACTCCCTCATCTGGAATTGTAGATTACCCTCTTCCTAGGTTTTACAGCTAACCTAAGAAAGGATTAAGTTACATAATTAACTGTTATATTTATCGCATGAGCTTTCGTGGGACAAAGAGGGATTTTCTCCCATGAAAGCTCATGCGATAAATAAATCTGTTAGTCTTTAAAAGTGCCACAGGACTCTCTTGTTTTTCTGCAATAGACTAACAGAGCTACCCCTTTGGAACATAATTAACAGTTGTATCTCTTTCAAGAAAGAAACTTCTTCCTGTAGCAAAACAACAACAGTTTAAATACTTGTTACAATCAACAATATTGTCTTCTCTAATTCAAATAGTTTTATTTAATTACATGCAAGTGACCTTATTCCATTTAAAGAAATGGAAAACAGCTCTTTTCTTTTGCATAGGATTACTGTCATGCTAAACAGAAAAAAGTCAGCTACCTTAAAACATACGAAATACAACATTACTATTATAGAAAAGGCCATTAATTTGGAAGAAGTTATAATAAAGGATGCGTCTACACTTGTAAATTAAGTCGACTAGAGGCTATTTGGTGAATGAAGAAAACACATGACAGATTCACACACACAAAAAGGAACTGCTCACTCCCCGAATCAGGAACACCATCATAAGAAGCCATGAGCCACTGTAAAACTGTACTCATTGCTGGAGAGGAAGAGGAAAAGCAAATACAACTGGGAGGACCGCAAGCATTGAATAGCATGGGAGAATTAGGAAGGAGAAGGAAAAAGCAGAGAGATGAGGCTGAGGGAAGAGGAAGAGGTGGGGAAAAGGACAGTGGTAAGAGTTGAAATGAGTTCCAAAGGGGTTAGGAATGTAATTTATTGTTAGTATGAGACTGTGGAAGAGTTTGAGTGGGGAGAAGGGTTGAGGGACCTTGATTTGTGAAAAAACTGTGAAGTGAATTGATTTTAATGTGGGCTGGAAAGCAAACTTGAGTTATAACTGGAATGATTATTGTAACTTGTGGGGAAATTGATTATCTATATAGGGCAGGGTAAATTACTTTTTAAATGGGGGAAAAAAAATTGATCCTGTGAAGAAGAAAGAGGGGATTCACTCTGATTTGTTGAAGGGGGAAATGAACAATGGTTTTTAATCTAGCTGTCCTCATTTGGTGGTAGTGACGGGTCCTATTCAGTGAGAAGCAGCCAGGGAGGTAATTCATTAGATGGCCTTACTATTAAATATCTGGAAATCCCTGGCCTAGTCCATTCTTTGACAATAGAACCATCATATATCATAATTTGTATTGCCAGTCATTGCTTACCTCAATGGACTATTGCCATAATGTACATTGGGGGTGTGGGACATAAATAGAAAACTCTCTATTCAACAATCAAATTGTTTAAGGCATTTGCCAGGAATTCCATTTGTTTAGACAGCTGCTGACACACTGAATTAAGTACTGCAGTCAGGAGAGCCTATTTCACATCATATTCTAAATGACTACTAGCTGCAGACTGATACTTTATCAAGGAAGGGCCCACACATTGTAAAGGAAGTGAAGTCGTCCAATAGCAGTAATAGTGCTGAACCCCAGCAGGATGTGACTAACTTTATTTGATCCAATCAGACAGGAAACCTACTCTACCCTTCAGGCTGTGAGAGATAGTACTTTTAATTTTTTTTTTATTATATAGGAAGAGTATTATTGAAGACAGAGTATTAACAATATCACACAGGCATTGAGACAGTATCACACTCATACATGGTAAGGTCAAACACATAAAAGAAATAAACATCCTGGTTATCAAAGATACTCATAACATTGTATTGTGATCGCACTGGTTCATTCTTCTTTGCAAAAAATCCCAGTTATAGTTCATTTGTCATTCTGGTTAGCTACAGCTTTCTGGAGTTTATCCACTTTATTGCTAGGTAATCGAGGGACAATCACTAAGTTGATGTGATTGATACCCAGCCCCCCCAGTGCTTAATTTGTAATGAAAGATGTGCCAGGGCGTGAACATATTATATATATATATATATAAAAACTTTTATAACTTATGTGGTAGGACCAGAGGTACTGAGGCTATGAATTGCCAAGCTTTGAGGTACTGAGGCTCAAGATCTGACACAAATTAAGCACTGCAGGCTACACCTGGCCAAAAGGGATGAGCAAGGAAAAAAGTATAGGTTTCTGTCTTGTGGTAAATCTGATTTAGCAAAGTAGGATTATTAAAACGGAAGATTGTGTGCCCGGTGTCTGTGGAATGTAAAGTCGTAACATTGGATAAAATCCTTCATTGCAATACCAGGAGGCAGTCTGTCTGCCATGAACTCCTAGAACTGCAAGGCAGAATGACCTACTGCTACAGCATATACAGAGAGTGGGAAAGGAAACACTTCTTCAAAAACTCCAGTTACTCACGATCTGGTTGTCTGTTCCTGACAGGTGATGGTAGAAGCCTTGGTTGAAGAACCTTTTTATGACTGGCTTTCCCAAGTCCCCATTTATGTGCAACTGGCCATCTGCATTTAGTCCTCAATACAAAACAACTTGATTTTTATTACCAAATTACAGTGGTATGTACAGGTGAGTTATTCCTGGGCTCAAGTACAGGCTTTTATAACAATCTATTTTCATTAACTGTTTTAAACTTTCTGTCACACAAGAGTCCTCTGCTCTTTACTACCACTGAGGGGACAGCCATCATTATCTCTTAGGAGGTGCATTGAGGGCCAGGAAAAATGGGTCACAATGCTGCATGCTGCAAACTTCACTGGTTTCTTGGCTGATGAACAAAAGAGAAAATAAAACTAATTGCTGTCTCAATTAAAACATCCTAGTGTTTTGAATCACTTCAATACATTTATCTTAGATACAATTGGAAACTAAGTGCTTCAGTGCTTGGTTAAATACTATTAAGGTAGTTTAAATTCATACTTACTGAGTTTTATCTTTAAGATCATTGTATGCTATACATCAAAATTTTGATACCCACTTAAACTATTTTTTAGCTGCCTGTCTACACTGGAAATTAACTGAAATAACTATTGCTAAACAGCTCCTCAAGTGGACACTTGGACATACAGAACCATTCCAGAAGAGTATTTGTGCTTTAAATACACACTATCTTAATATGAAATAATTTTCAGCTGTAGACAAGTAATACTTCACAAAGTGTTAATATAGATACAATTATTTGTGTTTTCGTAGTACTTTTTCTTCCAAAGATGCCAATGCAGATTCATAGTAGATTAAATTTTTAGAAGCAGGATTTAAATGCAGAACTTGAGTAAATGAAAAGCAGACTAGAAAAAATTCAAGTTAGAAAGTGAAAACAAACATTTACCAAGAAGATCTGATTTAATTAACCAGTTTTAAGTTATTAACCAATTGTTGTTGATAAAATTGTTGCTTAGTCATTTTGCGGTGAGACTATATATTATAAACTAAATATTTCCTGTCATACGGTTTAAATATGAATATATCATACTATTGTAAATAAAAATGTATTCGCATTATTGTGGCTCTTTTGGGTCATGCTGATTGCTAATTTGGCTCCTGAACAACTGAGGTCTGAGTATCACTGCACTAAATTATTATACGGCAACCATCAATTAAACCCCCAACATGAATTTCAAGGAAGAATTTGGAATTAAACTCTCCATGGCTCATTACCATTTCCTAGATTTATGCAGCCCTTCTCCTTGAAATAAGTACAGCTGCGTATACAACATGCCTTTGGAGAAAGTGTCAGATACCCTCTTACTCACCCCATGACACTAACAGCAGGAAGGGAATACTTGGTGTATTGACTAAATCCTGTTTTATTAAAATCATTTAACACCAAATGCTGTGAGAATGAGGCATGTATGATGGGTAGTCTGTTTGCTTCTGTTGTCACTGTAGTGACACTAACTTGTTAGTGCTTAATACAAACATTTTCCTTATATAAAACCTTTCATGTTCTGCGTCTTTCTCCCCACACCCACCTTTATCTTCCCAAATGAAGGTCTCAGCTCCTGTTAGAATTCCAGGGAAGCTACTCAGTCAGATTGGATCCTACTTAAAACTGTAGTAAATTTTATCATTCTCAGGACACCTTGTGACTGCAGAACTTCCTTTCCCCCCTTCATCTCATCTGTCTTTAAATATTTCAGGGCCTGTGTAAAGAGGCTCTTCTAGCTATCATTTCCACATCAAATATAATGTAATAATTGAACTGTGCATAAAGATATATTATTCTGGAGTGGAGGGTGAGGCTGGCTAAAGGATGGGAAAGGTTCCAAATGACAGTTAACATTTGATTTAAACCACTCCCTTGACTGTTTACCGTTCATACACATCATCCATGCTAGGCTGCACATACCAGCAATCCTCTCACAACCCAACACCTGCCAACCTCAAGGACCAATTATCCACTCCATTTTCAAGTGTTCTGTTAGCGCCTTGCTCAGACTCTTAATCCTAACTCTGATTATCACTCTGTTGCTTTCAATGTCATTTCATCCTGCAGAGCCCAACCAACTCCAGAGATACCATGCTGTGCTGGTGAACTTGCTGATCTTATCAGGAAAACGGTTACCCTCTGTTAACAAGTAAGAGGAAACGTAAGACGGGTGAAGAGTATTCAGCACTACATAATTTAAATTCCAACCTGTTTATTGTATGACAAAGGGAGAAAACAACCCAAGTTGTTAATTTCTTTCTTTTTTTTTAATTTCCAAAGCTTATTATTTCAGTTTTGCCTTTAAATGGTGAAACTGTTAACCAATGATTTCTCAATTTTCCTGTCATGGCAATTAGATAGGATTGAAAGAGTACACAATACAGAGAATTTAACCTCAGAAGGACGAACAATCCAGGCAAGCAATGAATAAGTAGTATGAGGATACCAGGGTTTTGTGATGTAAGCAAGGGTAATAAGAACCAGCAAACCTGATTCCATAGCCACTGATAGCACCTTACTGAGACATGGACAAATCACTTAATCTTAGAATACGTTGTTTTTCTTACATGTACCCCATTTATCAGTCTGGCAGCATGACAGTGGTGTCTAATGTTCATTATATGCTTTGAAATCCTTGAGAAGTATAAATAAAAATCAGTCAGCAAGAACACCATCAGCACAGGTGTAAATTTTCAGTAATCCCAAGAGAATGAAGAGAAAAATGCATAAGGAGTGAACCAAACTTTTAACATTAAGAGACCCCTAAAGATGAGGGGTGAGGCTCAGTGAGGCACTGCCCATGGTAGACTTACTGGTGTCATCAACTTGAGATTTTAATCAAGACTCTTGCAATACTATTTTTCTTTAAAGCATCAGCTCCTGGAGTCCGGTGATTACACAAGACTCTCAGCTTTTGTTTGAAAAAACACACAGTAAATTTATCAGCTATGGCTGTAGACAGAAGTTGGAAAATATGACCACTTTAAGGCTCAAAACAGAACCTGAGAAGACAAACCATTTTTAAGCACACAAGATTGATAATATTGCATAGTTTTTGTATATAAGAGAACTTCAATCTACATTAATATAAATCCAGCTCATTTTATAAGCACTAAGCTATAAAAGAAGAAACACCTCCTTCAGTGTGAAAAAAAGAGCAGCAGAAAAAAATAAAATAGCAATTCAGTACTTTTGGAACAGTTTAACACGTGGGGTTCTTAAATTCTTGTTCAACTACTTGGTCACTAAAAACTCAGTACTGGTTAGACAGGTCAGTTGTATTTATTTTATGAAATTTGAATGACCAAAATTTTATGGGACTGAATGAGAACTGCCAGAACCTTCTTTCCCTAGCCTCACACAATATGTTTGCAGATGCTGCACTATCAGAATTAGTATTCAATATATGGAGAGCCTACGCGTAAATTGATTTTGCTACTGCACAAAGCTTGTATTTCACATTGATAGCCGTAACAGGTTAGAGTTATTTTAGCTCTGAAGGACTAAAAAAAAGAAATTAGAGCAGTTTATTTTTGTTGGAAGAGCCGCTATGCTGTCGGTAGGGACTACAGGATCACTGCCTTCTCAATCTGGAAAAAATCAGTTCTGTCTGTTTCCTCCTTTTATATTTCAACATGGAATAACCTAGTTGACTAGTCATTCATGGGACCCATCCTTCCACACCCAAAGCTGAAGTGGAACACTGTGCTGAGAACTGAAATGCCAGAGTTGTCTTTCAGAAACCATCTATTTATCTTAAAAGTCACTTTAAGATGCATTGAAAACCTCCAATAATCAAACTGCAATTTTCAACAGTGGATGGTTTTTGGATTAAAAAAAGAGGAGATTCACATGATGAATTTCACTCACATTATTAAAAATCAATCACTGATAACCAAGTAGCATCTAGGGTCCTTAATCAAGTTCAGGACCCTATTGTGCTAGGTATTGTACATAAGATATTAAGGGTATATGTCTATACTGCAATTAGACACCCGTGGGCGGCCCATGCCAGATGACTCCAGCTCACAGTAAGAGAGCGTTTAATTGCAGTGCAGACATTTGAATTTGGAATCAGGCTGCAGCCTGAGCTCTGGGATCTTCCCACCTTGCCTGATGGGAGAAAGGGGATATCTTCATTTTACATTTGGGGCTCTGAAGCAGGGAGAGTTTAAAGGAACTCATTCAGGAAGTCTGCAGCAGCATGAAGAATTTAACCCAGATTCAAAATCCATCTAGTGTTTAGCACAAAACTGTATTTCATCCAGATAGCCAAGTTAATTTATCACCAAAAACAGATACACGTACTTCAGTCATTACTTCCTCCTCAGCTATTGATTGCCTATTGTAGTAGCTTTGTGATACAGCCAACTATATCATCCATACAATATTACTTGTAATAAATTCCCTGCGTATCATTATGTGCACAGTCATTTTTACTTCTAGTGGCTTTTATCATCATCTAGCAGCAGTGCTTGTTACAGACTTAAATAAAAAACAACGGGGAATCCCACTAATGCTTAAGGATGTATGATTTTTATCTTGCAAGTAATGTTGATTCAATATGAGGTTTGCATTTCAATCCAATGTCTATTACACCCTGCTTGCCACAACACAAAAACAGATAAACACATGAAAAGTACGCTTAAAGGGATTTCCCTTTTGGACTTACTAAAGTCTCCCTTAGAGCATGACCCCATTGCTCAGATTTCATTCATACAGCTTGCCTTTAATCATTTAATTCAGTTAACTGTGTTCCAGTACACACACAGCAGAAGCTTCCTCTGCCTCCTTCAGACTGATTCACACACCTATGAGGTATCAAAAGTAATATAGACATTTATGTGGAATAAAAATGAAGAAGTCATACTACCAATATGATTACAAACAGATATGATGGATAAAAATACTTTCTAAGATACTCTGCAGAAAACTTCTGAGTTAGGGTAATGAAGCAAAACAAGTCTATGTTTGCAAAAGAGAAGCCAACTCAGAGCGCCTAACCTTTGGGTCACCAGAAAATAGGTGAATCAAGAGCACAACAGACAGTCTAACCACTGGGGATAGGAGAATTGGACCCCACAGAGGAGGGAGTTCCTCTATCACACATCTCCCAACTTAGCAACTGTTTTGTCTGTTTCTGGACTTGCTCTTGAAGCTGCAGGGGCTGTGTCATAAATCACAGCTTTATTCAAAAAGGGACAATTCTCCTTCCACTTGACACTGGGAAGGAAGAATAGGAAAATTGAGGGGAAAAGGTAGAAAAACTTATTTTTCTCTCTATACATTTGCTTAGTCAAATGCCTGTCAAAAGAATTAAGTCTCAGACAATAGGTACAAATGCTGGCAATAATTCGAGCCCCATAATAAAGGTATAGCTATACAGTCTAAATGAAGGGTGAGTAAAGGATTTAATATACTGGGTCACTTATTTTGCTGCAAAAACTTGTATTGCTCTGTAGAATATTAGGAAATTTGCCCTAGTTTCACTTTCCTATCCAACAAATGCAGCGAAAGGGAAAGCCATGGCTTCAACACTTCACCTCCCTCCTCGAGTCGCATTTTAAACAAGACTAGGTTTGGCATTGCAGTACAATCATTTTGCATCTCTTCCTCAATTCCATAGAATCGCAGGACTGGAAGAAATCTAGCAAGGTTATTTAATGAGGTCCCCTGCACCAATAGAGGACCAAGCATTAGCTAGACCTCAGCTCAACGAATTTGCCTTCCAGTTGGGAGCCAGCCCCAAAAATTAAAGAGCCAGGCACTTCCGAAATGGCGCGCCCCCTTCTGTCCGAAAAAAGCCACCAATGCCAACAGTTTCAGCAGCACTACAATGTGAAAAAGCCCAGGCCCTTCACCAGCGACAAAAAATGCTGACCAGGGTGCTTTGCATGGCAGCACTGCTGACAGCGTCAGCGCCAAAGGTGGTTTGTTTTTTGTTTGGTTGGTTTTTTAAGTCGCTGGGGACATTCTGCTTCTGAAATACCATGGCACAGCTAGGTGCCATGGCGAAATTTCTGGGCACCATGGTGGCCTTGCACCTAGGATTTGTAGATCCCTAATCTAGACCGTCCCTGACAGGTATTTGTTTACCCTGCTCTCAATTGACTATGTGCATACATTCAAGACTAGTTACACTGATTTTGTTGTTGGTTTTTTGGGTTTTTTTTAATATCATGGGTCACTACCAGATTATGCCCTCATTAAAACCTATGCATCTCAATTAGCCTTGAGTACTTTACAGCTGAATCAGGCATGCTCTGAAGGAATGGAATTTCATGGGTATAGATGAGGATCTAATCTGAGCTGCAGAACATCTGTAAGTGGTGTAACAAGGGCTGGTGATGGAGACAACCCGACTCTCAAAGCCCAAGCTGAATTTGTGGAACTAGCAGTTTGCAAATTAAACCCTGCTCTCCACTACAAAATTACTTCAGTATAACCTTACATTGCTTAGGGGTGTGAAAAAGCAACTCCTGTAGCTTATATTGACCTAAGCGCAGGTATGAACAGTGCTGTCAGGGGAGAGAGTCTCCCACCAACACAGTATCTTCGCTTCTGCGAGAGGTGGTAGCTAAGATGACAGAAGAGTTCACTCTCATTGACTTACAGCATCTTCACCAGAAGTGGAACAGCAGCGCAGCTATGCTGCTGTAAATTGGTGGTGTTAGACCTGACCCAAGAAATTTGATAAGAAAATCAGTGAGACTCAGATGTCACTTTTCAGTACAGAACCAATACTAACACAAAGAACTAAACTAATACAGTACAATACTAATACTAAAGCAGTACAAGTGCATTACTCTGACCAGAGGTGGCCATTGGCTATTGGGGGCCCTAGGCGAAGGCACATTGTGGGGGCCCCCATAGGCTCCCAGGGGTGCCCCACTGTGGCCCCACTCCCCCCAGTCCCCTCTCACCACCCTGTCCTCCCTCCTGTTTCAGCTCCCCACCCTATGGCCCTGGCCCCCTGAGCCCAGCTCCTCCTCCTGCTGCTGATCAAGGCAGATGCAGCTTTTGGGGTAGGCGAAGCAGGCGACAGGGTCCCTTACTGCTCGGGGCCCAAGGCGTCTGCCTGCTTCGCCTACCCCAAAAGCCGCCTCTGACTCTGACCCCTCCTCTAGTCTGCCCTCTAGTCCTTCTCTTATTTTTTGGCAGTTTAAGATCATCTAAACCCTTAGATAATCTTGAGTTTTTAAAGTGTATTTAGCAGATCAAAATAATTCAGGGGGTGAGTGGGTGGGAGGAGGAATTCAGAGAGGACTAGAAGGCTAGGAAATTGCTACTTAATCTCTGCCAGTTACTAGTCCTATAGTTTGGACAGTTGTGTTGGGAATGGGCAATAATTTAAGTAATATTCTTTTTCTTCTGCCTGCATCTCCAGTCCACTGACAGTTTTGCACAGAAAATGTTTGTAATCTGAAGCTTGATATTCTAATTATTACTGTAACAGAGCACAAAACATCCTGACCACTGCTTTCACTCATAACTGTAGCATTCACACTTTAGGTAGAAATTTTCTGTGCTTTCCTGGAAAACTGAAGAAAACCTCAACTGAAAAAAAAAAACAACCCCACAAACTGAAGAAAAAGTTATACATTCTGCTATTCAAAAATGTTTTTCCCACTTTCGCAGAAGGGCATTATGTAAAGATGGCTGATCTTTCACAACTCTTTCTATGGCATAACGAGTCCTCACTGTCATTGTTCTCTGAACATGCATAGAAAGCTTTCCATTTCAAATGCAATCTTAGATGCACTGTGATTGTGTGGACAGCATGGGAAGTAAATAACTTTCATACCTAGCTAAATGCCTCTCTGTCTCATTCCCCCAATCAATATTCTGGTACTGGAGTATTAACATTTCATTGTTTATAAAATTTGTTGATGGAAGCAAGCAAGCTTAGCCATCTGTTTCTGCCTCCTTGTAATGTATACTTTAAAAAAAAACAGCTCAGCAGCCGTAGAAAACCAGTAAGGGTTTTGCGATTCAAATGTATTCTGCTGCACACTTGGGTGTGTGTGAGGGAGATGGGGGGAGGAAAAAAGCGACCAGCTCCATCTGTTCATTGGAGAGGCAGATTTAAAAGATATTTGCTTTTTTAAAGAAAAGAAATCACCCCACAGACAATCTGCGTGGTGGCTTTCAGTCAATACAGACAGACGATAACCTTGTAGCAGCAGCACCAAGGTTATTAGTGGAACTCCGGCAGTTGTACTGCCAAGGCTGTCCACATCTGTTGCTGTTTGCTTTGCTGAGCGTGTGATGGATGTGGGAGACAGCCAGGGAGACACTTGCTCCATCATGAAATTCCCTCTGCTTACTAAATATCGAAGGTGAAAGAAGAATGCTGTGCTGCTGGGAATCCCAACTCCCCGATAATAGTAAGATTCTACCTCTATGCAGGGATTAGTCAGCTTAGTGGTAAAATTAAGCTATAAAATAAATGTGTTATTAGGGGGTTTTTTTGGTCTTTTCTCTCTCCCCTACCTCCCAAAATGTGACTGGTAACTATCAGATTTAGGAAGTACCTTTGGTGCAGCAGGGAACTCCCATACCATGCCCTAGAAACACAAGGCAGTTCCGCAGTCTTATTTCCAGCCTGCTGTCATGTGCAGGTTTCCCCAGACTCCTTGAAATTACTGAGTCTGTTCTTCCTGCTACACGCTCGTCAGTCACCATTAACATTTATACAAGTGCATAAATGCAGCAAGGGCTGTTCCAGATCAGCAAGGACGTTTAAGAGACCTAATTTTTTCATTTAGTCTTGCAATTACCTTCCATGGTTCTGCGTCTGATCTTGCTACACTATATAGGCTATTGGTAGGCATTAACTGCATTACTTTGCACTCTTTATTTTCTCCATATATTCCAAAATAAGTCGCCCCCCCCCACAAGTGGTTTGAACAACAGTTTTATAAAATTTGAGCAGAAATGCTAACACAGACATCTTCCTCAGCCTCCATCCCTCATTTTTAGAGGAGCAGCAACATTTCTTTAGGAAACACATTTTTATTTAGACATAAAACTGTTCAAGAATTACATTAGATACCACAAGTATCCTGCTTTCCTACTACAACCAACAGATGCCAAACTACTGGTTGCAAACCAAATGGTTACAAAAGAATGCATACTGCAGCAAAGACCGGAGCACTGACTGGTTCACCATGTTCTCGCCACACGTGACATTAAGCAACAGAGTTCACTATGCAGAATAGCAGAAGTATAATAATTGGATATTGACTTTCTGAGCGAGTAAGTGTGTTTAGCTTCTATAATGAGACTTCAAGGGCTAGGTTGTTCTTAGCCTGATTTCCATGTCACCATAAGTAGGAAGGCAAATATTAGATTGTATTTATATTTTTGGAAAGCAACCATAGCTTTCCACTGCAGAAATATAAAATGGATGGTACAACAGCTGCAATACCTGTAAACAGTGGTCAAAGTATAATTTGATGGGCCCCAGAACCCTCCTAATCTCTGGACTCCCTTCCCGTATTGTCTGGGCCCCCGCCCAGGTAGACATTTGCAACCACTTCTCAGTACCACATGCATCGGTTATCGCTCCATAAAAATATTTATACTTTTACATGGTGTTTATGTCTATAGCAATTATTGTCACAAACTAGCAAACACTGCATAACACAATAAGTATTGTGATTAACAACGGTGGGGCGTAGGACTTGCCAGCAGCCAGGGCAGGACAAAACATGGGTTCTGCCGGATTTTTCTATCTTTAGGGGCCCCGGAACTCTGGCCCCTCAAATTTGTGGGCCCCGAAACTGCGTTCCGGTGTGTTCCCCCTTCCTTTAACCCCTGGACACATCTATACTGCAAAGATGATCAACAACCTCCACAACACATTTTCCAAGACCTCTGGGTCTTACATGTGTATATCACAACATTTGGTGTACCTCATCTGCATTCCCTAACAAAACCACACAGAAAGACAAACACCACAGGACTTGTGCGTGCACATTTTCACGAAGTGACCCCTCCACATCTGTCCTCTCAGTCACACCCTCAAAGCAAACCCAAACAATACCTTCAAAAGACAAGCCTGGCAGTTTAAATTCCTAACTTTGCTACACAGTAAAAATCATGGACTGAATAGAGAAATTGGATTATGGCTCACTACTTACCCAGGCTTTCGAGCTTACAGAGAGCTCTTCTTAAGAATAAGACTCAGAAGTGCGTGTGTGTCTCACCAACAGCTGTAAATAGGCATGCATGCACACCTGGGGTTGTCGACCCCTAGTTAGCTTCAAATCCAAATTTTCACGAGGTCCGAGTGTTCACAACTACAGCTGAAGTCCACTGGAGTTGTGCTTTGAACACATCAGGTGCTATAAAAGGTTAAGTATTCTGAAGAAATCAAGCACTAGATGTAAAGATGAGAACCCAAGATGAGTGGACCTTTTGACCTTAATCTTTCTGTCTTAGTTTCCTAGAAGTAAAACTGGGATAATACCACTTAATCCCCACATAAGTGTCATGAAGACAAATTCACTTATGCTTGTAAAACACAGATATTATGGCAATCACATCATATAATCACCCAGGAGGGAATAATTTTATATTGGGTGTAGTGTTTGAATGGTGTGCATTAGTCATGTATTTAATAGAGGTAAAAAGAAATATTGAATAACTACCCAATCACTGAATCAGACAGGAGATCTGTGGAGAAAATAGTAAGTCATCGTATCATTAAAAACTATCATGATGTATATGTACAAGAGGGCCAAATATGGATCTAATATCTTCATTAAAGTACAGAACTGGGTGACCAAATTTTTTCTTTTTAATTTAAAAAATTTTTAAATCTATTTTCTTAATTTCTAGGTAACAGTACCTTAGAGACGGCCAGGAAAATATCAACTACAATGCAACAGACAAATACAAAATGCCAATATACCAATAATAAACTTGCACATAGGATATTGACTTAAGGAAAGAGAATAAAAACCAACCATCGTTCAGGTAAGTACTCCATATGCTGGTAACGCACAGAAAAAACGTATGCGGTTGTTTTTTCAATCTCTGAACAGAATGAAAGCCTCATACCAGGGCAAACAGGATGACATGTATGTGATCTATTCATACTACCATAATTAACTAGTGTTTGCCTGGCTAGAGTTCAGAAGGGAAAAAAGGTCAAACATCCACATCTTCTTGGTACTTTCACCTCTAGTCCCTAATAATGAATATGCCTACTTAGTAAAAATTCTGCCAGTTTACTAAGTGGAGGAAAGTTAGCTTATGTTATCTCAAAGTTGTAGTTGCTATAAGTGAATTATTTCCTCATATAATATCCTTTTTGCGTGGCACCTCCATTAGTCAATGTTTGGAACCATGACAGCTCGTTTTCATACCATTCTCTGCTAATGGATGTGGATTAACAGTCATTTTTATCCATGCTCGCTGTACCATATTGTTCATCCAGTATTTTATTTTTGCGCCTCATGGTCTTCTGCCATCAACTTTCCCTTCCACTCAATCTGTGGGGTATAGGGAAATGCTCTTTGACGTAAGGGATGAGCAAGTTGCATGGATTTTTTTTTCCCCTGAGATGCTAGCATACAATCCCCAAAGACAGCCGCCTTCAGATTCATCCACCAATAAGTAAATGGAATGATATTGCGGCTACTCTTTTTCCAAGGAGAGGTGACAGATTTTTAATAGTGTGAAAGCAGAAGAGAATCCAGAGTCTTTGAAACAATCATTATATGGTTCAAGGACAGACAATGAACATCTTAAAAAGGTACTATGCTTGATCTTACCCAGGTAGGTTGAGAAGTTCTGCATGCTGTTTCTAAGTATATGGTTGTTGGTGATTAAAAATGCATATAACACTTTTTAATCTTTAAAAGTCCAAAGCTTCACTAAGCATCCTTGAATTCCAGACAAATCTGCTGCGGTATTGTGTTTCACAATTTAATTGTGATTTTGGTTTGAGAGAGTAGTGTTTTATAGTGGATTGGGGAAGGAGAACTTTGATTTTTCATATACAAAATGTTGTTAAATTTCCTCTGACATCTTGAGTTCTTTATCTGGTCATATGCAAGTGGAGTGTTTAAGTTCCATCTTTTCATTTTAGGGGCATCTTGCCAGTTTCTAATAATAAGCTACAGCAGTTACATGATCTGACCAGGAAACAGAACCTTGCTATGCTGATGTTGCTGGGTGAAGCAAAGGTCTTGATATTAGAATATCTATTCTCACATATTTTCTATATGCTATTGAAAACAAGCAGTCTTTTTTCTTTGGTTTAATACACCTCCAGAAGAAGTTACAGAAACCATGTTTGAACATTAGAGAGATTATTTCCGTGTTTAATTTTCTATTCTTTATTTTACTGCTGTCTGACCTATCTAACCTCGGGTCTAGTACACAATATATTTGACTCCAATACTAACATTTCCTTCTCTAAAATCTTCTAGTATGTCAAAGAACTTCTTGGGGAAAACAGCATTTCACCCTGATCAGGGACATAAGCACTTCCTAAAATTAGCGTTCATTTATCACCAACTGTATTTTTAACTAGTATATCTGCTTTCATTACCTCTCTATTAATTCTTTAACTGGAAAGAGATGTTTGTCAACTATGATTGCTACTTTTATTTGATGTTCCTGAAGAAAGTAGAGAGCATGGTACCAGTTATATTTGACTACATATCATGTTCCTCCTTTAGTTGACATTCTTGTACAAACCATATTCTGAGGCTTCAGCTCTGATAGATCAAGCTTTTCTCCTATTTAAAACTACTATTAAAAGCACTGGTATTTATAGTGTAGAATGTAGTTGTATTACTCACGATAAAAGATGAAATTGTCAACTGGCAGATATGATTCTAGAAAGAAAAAGTAGCACTAAATATCAGCTAAAGCCCTAACTACAATTTATTGGATTTTCTAATCTTTTTCTAAACATAAAGAGTAATATTTTAATAGAAAATGGATGTGTGTCATTGGTAGATTTCTCCTTTCACTTAAATTTTTAAAAAATCTGTATGAAATATACAATTTCATTCTCAAATCTACATTTGTTTGGATCTGAAGATTTTCTTCATTACCCCAACCCAACTTTACTCTCCCAAACATTAACTTTATAAGCGCTTTTCCCCACTCTCTCTTTACCAACTAGCCTGTCCATCCCCTCAGTTTTACAAAATGGTAAAAGTAACATCCTCAATATAAATATCCAGTTACGATTTAGAGAATTATTCCTAGTTTTTGCAATCCCTTCCCTTCCTTTCTCCCACTTAAGTCCTTCACATCTCAAAAATACACAAATATCGAACAAATCCCTCCCCCTTTACAATGTGGAGATTCCCAAACTCACAAATGGATGTGATTACCTGCCCACTCCTCCCATATAGTGAACTCCCTTGAGAGATTTTAGCACCTATTCTGAATGAAACTGGGGAATTTTTTTTTTTTTTTTTTTTTTTTTTTTTTTTTAAAGAAAGAGTACTATCTGGGATGGAATTACATTCAGCCATATTTCAGGCACTACAATCTATTTTAGCATGTGGCTGCGTTTCTCCTCCAAATTCTTATTTCCCTTCCTCATTATATTCAGGAATTTAAAACATCCCTCTTTCAAGTGGTTCAGAGTACTTCATAAGCAAAATGGACATTCTGCTTGTTTCTTGTTCTATCATTTTCCTTCCTCTTTCTCAGATTCATCTTGAATGTACATCTCCTTATGAATCTCTCTTGACTACTTTTCATTTTGAGGGATTCCTTTCTTCTAGGTTTAACTAATTGCCAATCTTTATTTTGGTTTGCTGGTTCAATGTTTGTGCCCTCATACAAGTCTGGATTGCTCTCTCTATTGGGTTTAATCTTTTAAAGCTCCCAATCCCCCCTCTCTCTTCTCTCTTATAGCATATGTCTGTACCTTGTTGGTAAAGAGGAGATTAAAGAAGAAACCAACAGAATCTCACATGACCTTCCATTATGCTAATAGTTTACTTTACAAAAAACAGGTAGTTGGAAAACAGAATGATGCGAGACAAAAGCATAGGCTGAAACTAATTAGAGTGGTACTTTTCTCTAAATCACCTGGTGATACAAGGATTGTAAATGAGGGGTCAGAAAGAACGGAAGCAAAATTAAAAAGCTCCTGAAGGAGGCCAAAATGATATGAATGTAGGTCAGATGCAAGAACCAATGAAAAAGCATGTATCCTACCAAGTGTGGGCAATAATGTGAGCTGCTTTCAGATGTTAAAATCTCTTCTAGAAGGCAAGGTCTTCAGAGAAGGTTTCAGAAAGTTGTCCAACCCTAACTGAGTCCTTTGATATTGTCAGTTATGTTGATGGAACAGTCGACCACAGGTTACTTTAAATCTGCAGTGCTGCATTGAAACACTATTTAAATTCATCCTCCTAATTTCAACAAGACTACCTTAAAAAAATCAATTAGAAGCTCCTTCTTCAGGATACTCAAAACCCTTAAAGATTCCATTTCCCCCCCGATCTTTAAACATTTATCCTTCACCAGAAACTGAATTTTCAGCAAATGAAAGCACTTAGTATAGTAGAAAACAGCAAGAACTAAACAAATTGGAATGAATATGTGATTTCTTAGCACATTATGGGAATTCTTTGCTACATCAACTGGCTGCACCTACTTTGAATAATAAAAAGCTGGTAACGGGCCAGTTTTAAGATTTATCATTTTATGCATTTATAGTTAAAGAAATGCAAGAACTTACAAAACTTTTCTGAGAGACCATATGAAAGTTGTAGCATGCATTTTAGAGAACAATTTCTTTAGCACCAAATTTAACATGTTAAGCATCCTGGTTCTTTATTCCCAGCATTATGTATCACAGTGTAATACCTTTGTACAGTGCATAACTATATGGAAGCCCATGTGGTGGCTGGCGAAAAAGAAAAGAATTGGTTTCCATGGAAGAGGGGACAAGATTCCCTAGAAGAATTAATGTTTCAACTACACATCAGTTTGCAGGTGTTATTCTTCTTAATATATCGGACAGATAATTCTCCTCCCTCCCTAGTATTCAAGTTCAGCACCAATGTGGACATAAGCACAAATGGATGTAAACTTGCCACCAGGAAGTTTAAACTTGAAATTAGATGTAGGTTTCTAACCAGCAGAGGACTGAAGTTCTGGAATAGCCATCTAACAGTGGGTGTAAAAAAACCTAGCTGACTTTAAAAAGTGAGCTAGATAAATTTATGGAGGAGATGGTATGATAGGACAGACTATCACAATTAATTGATCTTTGACTACTAGTGGTAAACATGCCAATAGCCTGTGATAGGATGTTAGATGGGCTGGGTTACGAATTGATTCAGAGAACTCTTTTTTGGCTGTCTGGCTGGTACGTCTTGCTCACACGCTCAAGGAATAGCTGAGCAGCGTATTGAAGTAGGAGGAATTTCCCTCAAGGTGACTGGCACAGGGTCCTGGGGTTTGTTTGGTTTTTTTGCCTTCCCCTGCAGCATGGGACATGAGTCAGTTGCAGGTGACTTCTCTGTACCTTGAAGTCTTTAAACCATGACTTGAGGACTTCAATGACTCGATCCTAGGTTAGGTATCTATTGCAGGGGTGGGCAGGAGGTTCTGTGGCCTGCTTTGTGTAGGTGGTCAGACTTGATCATATTGGTCCTTTTTAACCTTAAATCTATCAATCTATGAATCTTAGCTACCAGATATCCAGAGCAGATATCGTGTTGAGACAACCGTGGTTATTAGTCATTACTACAAGAGCCAAGTTACATGCCTGCTAACTCTGGCATGCAAACTCAGAAATCAATATGATTTTTTTGTTGAAAGCTAGGTTAGTCTTCCACCCATTTAATGTTGCCAACTGAAGTATCAGAGCCTCCAAAAACATTCACAGCACACTTCAAATTCTGTTGAGATTATCACGGTATAATGAGAAATTTGTTCAGTGTTTATCATTTGTTTTGAAACTAGTTCAGCTGTTTCACTGTGACCCACAAATGATGAACAAAATTCCCATTCCCCTGCTGCAAGGGATATACCAAAACAGCCCAGATTTGTGCACTTCAATGAGCTAAGAAAGAAGGCTCCAGGGCAGAGATACTTCAGTTAAGGAGGCATCCTTTAATTTTTAGGGACATGGTGGTAGTCAGAAAGGGGCTAAATAAGGTACATATTTCTACACTTTTGATCTTAAGTTAAATATACAAATCCAAGTGGAGATTTCCAAGATTACCACCACTGCAATTGCAAGCTAACAAACCTCAAGGTAGTTCCACACATCTATGTTAGCTTTAAAGGGGTAAAATAACAGATTGAGGTTTGGGGGGATTTTTGCTTAGGTTATTGGCAAAATGGAAGGCAACTGACAAGCATTTCTGGGATGCTATTTTTACCATGTCATGATTATAGTTAATCACTTTTCGGGGTAAGGGAGTATTTATATTAAAAGCAATTTACTGAAGCAGAAGCTTTCTGAATTCCCACTTCTATTTTTATTTTAATGATAGACCCCTCACTCAAAGAGAACTAAATTTAGAGAAGTCTTAATTTAAAATACTTTAAAATGCCCTCAGCCCTCTTGTACGCTCTTTCCACTGAAGATTGTATAGAGCTCAAAGATGCAAACACTGGTATGTAATACATGACTTTGTATCCCACTAGAGTTCTACAGTTCTATCAAGGTGTCAAGATAAACATTTCTTCTTTAATGGTTTGGTAAATCATTGAAACCAAGTGCTTTTTTGCCCCTCACATTAATCTTATTTCACCATCTGTGATGAGATGACTGGATTTGTAGATGCGGGAATAGCCGTTGATGTGATATACCTCGACTTTCGCAAGGTTTTGATACAGTTTCCCACAGCATTCTCATTGGCAAGTTAAGGAAGTATGGGTTGGATGAATGGACCATAAGGTGGATAGAAAACTGGCTAGATCAACAGGCTCAGTGGATAGGAATCAATGGCTCAATGTCTAGTTGGCAACCAATAACGAGTGGAGTGCCCCAGGGGGTCACTCCTGGGGCCAGTTCTGTTCAACATCTTCATTAATGATCTGGATGATGGGGTGGATTGCACGCTCAGTGAGTTCGCAGATGACACCAAGCTGGGGGGAATGGTAGACACGCTGGAGGGCAGGGACAGGATCCAGGGAGACAGGCAAAATGGAACACTGCCAAAAGAAATCTCATGAGGTTCAACAAGGACAAGTGCAAAGTCCTGCTCTTAGGATGGAAAAATCCCATGCATTGCTACAGGCTGGGGACCGATCGGCTAAGTAGCAGCACTATAGAAAAGGACCTGGGGGTTATGGTGGACGGGAAGCTGGATATGAGCCAACAGTGTGTTCTTGTTGCCAAAAAGGCCAATAGTATATTGGGCTACATCAGTAGGAGTGTTGCCAGCAGATCAAGGTATATGATTATTTCCCTTCTCTTTGGCACAGGTGAGGCTGCATCTGGAATACTGTGTCCAGTTTTGGGCTCCCCACTACAGAAAGGATGTGGACAAATTAGAGAGAGTCCAGCAGAGGGCAACGAAAATGATTAGGGGGCTGGGGCACATGACATATGAGGAAAGACTGAAGGAACTAGTTTTATTTAGTCTGCAGAAGAGAAGACTGAGGGGGGATTTGATAGCACACTTCAACTACTTGAAGGGGTGCTCCAAAGAGGAGGGAGCTAGGCTGTTCTCGGTAGTGACAGAGGACAGAACAAAAAGCAATGGTTTCAAGCTGCAGCTGAGGAGGTCGAAGTTGGATATTAGGAAAAACTTTCTCACTAGGAGGATGGTGAAGCATTGGGATGCGTTGCCTAGGGAGGTGGTGGAATCTCCGTCTTTGGTGATATTTAAGGTCCGGTTAGACAAAATCCTGGCTGGGATGATTTAGTGGGAGTGGTCCTCTTTTAGCAGGGGGTTGGACTAGATGACCTCATGAGATTCCTTCCAGCCCTAAGATTCTACGATCATTTTATCATCATTCATTTTTTGAGTTCACAGATGATATCTGGGCCACAGCAGCCATCTTTCAGCTTCTCCAAAATCAGTTTTACTCAAACCTCTGGTATGGAAACAAATTTCAAGTGCAATATAGTTTTTCTTACAACTAATTCTCAACCTTCACTCTACACTTTGGAGAATTTGACAAGAGTTCCTTAACATTTAGCATATATCTGAGATTTTTCATGTTGCCCACATACAATAAAGAAATCACTGTAATTTTCACATATTCCCGTTGATTAAATGAGAATCAGAGACACTACACAGCTACCAATTACTGATTACATCATCCATGCTCCTCTCTCAACTGTGATGGGTTTCTGGATTTTTGCCAATATAGTACACTATTCAGATGGTAACAATTTTGTCAGATATTGTATTTGAAAAGCTTAGACTTTATTTCATCATCCAGTATTGTTTGTTATCTAGATATTGATTCTATACCAAGATTTTTAAAAAAAGCTTAGAAGCTGCATAGAGTTGCCTTTATAGAAGAACACTAAAGAAGATTTACTGTGAAGAAGCAATGTGAAGAGTCACCAGAACCTGTGGTAATAGTCTAAAGAAAAGATGTCCTTAAAACACAACCAAAAGTTAGCAAAATAAAGTTCCAAATGAATATGCCTTCTCACTGAAACTATTTCTTTGGCGAGTTTAATTTTTATTTAGTTTTATTTAGCATTTTCTTTTTGGGGTTAGGGAGAGAGAGTTGAGTTAATATTTTTTTCAAGTTAGTTAAAATTGTAGTACAGCTCTAGTACCCTTAGTGTGAATTTTCACAAGACTATCACCTACTACTAAAAGCAAAACTCATGTGACAGCATTGAAAATTGTCCCTCCTTCTCCCATTCAGAAAGAAAGCTATTAACCAATCTTTGAAAGAGACAGGAGAGCAATTTTCAATTGTCAGTCATTGAGCAAAACTTAACATGCCAACAAGAATTAAGCTAATGCCCCCAGAGAAGCTCTTATACTAAGTCATCTGAGCAGTAAAAGCACTTGCATTTTTACCACCATAGCAGAAACAGAGAATTGAGGTCAAGGAATAGAAGAATACATTTCCACATAACCCTCTACATCCCCGTAGTCAATCACAACTCCAGCCTTACTGAGTCTCTGTCTCGCCTGTAAGGCTGCCTATGCTGGGATCTGTATTTTGCTAAACATGTATTTATTTACAAACAGGAACTGTTAGTGTAGAAGGGTCTATTTGTAAATCTGAACATACAACCCCTTCTGTCTCATGAGGAGAGATGAAAATTACTAACCTCTAATTTATTCTCACTTCTCAGAAAGAAATTAGAGATCCCCCACTCTTGGATTCAAGTTTCAATGAAAAAAAGTTGGCTTAACCCCCTTCTTATTTTAATGTTTTCAACTGGCAAACTATGGAAGTATGGGATGACATGCACTTATCCACAGTAGATTAAGCAACAACATTAGTCTCCCCTGATACTTGCTTCTCCCCCGTCCCCCTTAAACTCTACAGGACAACAGCAAACACAAAAACACAACTGTCTGGGGAAAAGGAAGAGGGAAATGTATTACAGATAAGTATTTTTTTCTCTGAAAGGCAAGTAGCATAATTGATCCTCAGTCTCAGACTGAAATTCCAATAATATTTTTAACACTAAGATGTAAACACGTGTTACAATGTGAACCAGTATTTATAATGCAGTGCAATAGGCACAGTATGCAATAGCAAATAGATTTCTTTAAATGTAGAGAGGATTAAGACTTCTCTTAAATAGACAAGAGAAAAAAACTACTTATGGAAACATCATGAAAAGTTACACCTATAAGTCAGGAGATCTGGGTTACTCCCAACTCAGAAATAAGTTCTTTAACACTGATGGGCCAAACCTGAATTCATGCCGTGATGCTGAGTCCAAGCAACAATGCTTTGACAAAGTATGTGAAGAACTCCGATGGCTGCCCTGCAAATCTCCTGGATAGGAACCAATTTGAGGCTGGCTACCATCGCTGATATGCCTCTGACCTCATGCGCCTTAACATGCCCTTCAAGGTTCAGGCCTGCTAAGGAAAAACAATGAGAGATTTAATCAGACAGCTATTTCTTCATGTTCTTGGAGATATCTTTTCAAAGGAGCCCAAGGAAATTGGGTGCCAAAATCCAGCTTCAGCAGAAACTGGATGCTCAATTATTTTAGACTCCTTTAAAGATCCTCAGCCTTACTGTCAAAACAAAAAGCAGGGTAACGTTCTACAGTTTTAGATCATGTGAGGGAAGAGTTAAGGACTCTTTCCACATCTAACTGAGATGGTTCTGAGTGAGCAGTTAACTGATCAGATCTTTAAAACAAAGGATTTCAGCCAGATTCAGAAACAGGAAGCACAACTATGAGAATGAAGATCTATTATACTGCTACTTGCCTTCTTGTCCTCCAATGCCTAGTTTCTTCTCACCACAGATAAGTGAGGTTTTTTTTAAACCTGGCAAGAAACTTAGTCCCCTCCTCCTAATGACATGTACACAAACAGCTCTGTACAAAATGTATTCTATTTTCCTGTGCGATGTGACACGTTTTAAACAATTTTAGTCAAATTCCTACTACATTTCCTCCTTAAGTGCTGCAAAACAAAACCTAATGCTATATTAAAATTTGAAGTACAAAAGTGAAGAAAGGTATGCCTTTACCAGCAACACACCTGTTACACCATAAAGATTCTGAGCACGTGGTAATGGGGGCATTTCACTATTCCACAATACATTCTGAGTCATAACTATGAAAAAACATACCCCTGCATGACATAAGATTTGCTCCGTTGCTATCAACGCTTGTGCGAACACCTCGATGTCGGTGGGAGAAGCTCTGCCATAGGCACAACCAGCACCACTTGTTTAGGTGGTTTCATCATGGTGGCAGGAGAGCTCTCCCTCATTGATATAACAGGGCACAGCTGTACAAATATAGCTGGCCGCTGCAAGTGTTACGTGTAGGCCTCAGTGAGTCCAAGTGGAAAGTTCACTGGATAAATTTCTCAGTCACTCATGTTAGAGATCAGAATACCTGCACCTTACCTCCCCCCCCCACCCCCCCAAACACAGTGAAAAGGACTTTCCTCAGAAAGGCAGCGAGAAATGCCCCTCACTAACCACTCTAAAGAGACCTACTGCTTAAAGTAAGTGACAGATCTTCAAAAGGAGATCATTATCCTAAACTTCACTTACACTTAGAACCAAATTGATGAAGTTTGTAAATTTTGTCACATACTCACCATTATCTCTAGCAGCATCTACCAATATTTTCTTTTTGCTCTGAAGTGGCCACGTAAACAAAAAATTCAATTCCACTCCTTAGATATCAATTTCCTGCTTAATGTAGCAAATGTAGCAAAACTCATGCCACAGAATCCAAAGATTATGCCAGAAGGGCAGCAACTGAAATATTACTATACGAAACTCTTAAGTTACCATTTGGCACAGCTACAAAGAACCAATAAAGATTACCATTAAGATCAGGGCTGCACTATTATGGGCACAAACGGCACATGTTCTTTTTAAAGGGTAATTTAAAAATGGTAAGTGATTAGTCAAAATATAGTCTCATCCCCCCAGGTCTTACAGTGGGGCAGGAGAGTAAACACATTTAAAGGTTAAAAATAGTAAGCAAGAATTTTATGTTTTAAGTAGCCACTTTTCTGTCTGTAGTTACTATCAAGTATATCACACTTGCCAAAATATTCTCAAGTATAAAGCATGTAACTGTTTCAAAAGAACTGCTATTCCAATGCACCAAAACCATCTGTTTAAAAAGGCACACCATCATGGTGAGGTTTATAAAAATTTAAGCAGAACAAATGCCCATATTAAGGGCATTACCTGCCAGCCCAGTGGTGTCTTCTTCAGAGGAAGCAAAGTAGTACAGAGTTTATAATACCTGCTCTCCAGGGAAAGTAGGCTGAAGAAATGCTGACTGTCTCAAAAAGGAAGGGAAAATAAAATAAGTAAAACAGCAACTATCAGGGAGTAAGTAGAGAAATCTCTGAACGTTTGTTTTTTTCAAGAGACTGGGGAGGGGGGATTACTTTTTGTTTTGTTTTGTGGGGAGGAGTTAAAGGTGAAACAGACTATCAGGAGCTGCTGCTCCTTTACAGTAGGTGACGAGAAAAACTGGAGGAAAAGCAGCATAGAAATGTCATTTTGCCTTTAAAAAGCTGAGATAAAGTAAACCAAAGATTCATTAACAAGGCAAGAGGAGAGTTCTGGATTAATTCATTTGAAGATACTTCGAACTCTGATCAGAAGAAGCCCAGAATTTATTAACTGATATAAAAGGTATTTTCAATGTATTTTGTTTTGGGAAGCAAATTTGATTGGTGAGAGTGAACACATGGCAACTTAAACTGAATAACTGACTAGAGAGAATTAGTAATAGCGGTTGGGCATCTTTCACTCAGGTTTACACCAAGGTAGATTGCTTTTTAAGTACATGTTGAAACTTTTCCAACCCTGCACCCATAAGGAGGGAAAACGAGAGCAGAGTTATCAGCAACATACAATTTTGTACCAAATTTGTTGCATCTTATTTTGGCACCAACCTTTATATCATTGATGGTCTTGAATTATATATGAACTTATTTCCCTACCCAAAAAAACAGATTCCATCTAAATAGATGATTGTTAATCCACAAATATGGTTTGCTCTCCTCCAAAAGAGCTACCCAGCTAGGAGAAAATCCAGAGAATTATATTTTATAATTTATTCTTGGTCTTACAAGACTATGTTAAATAAATAAATAAACAAACCAACCCTAATTCTGTCAATTAGAAACAATAGCTCTTTGGAAACCAGCTGTCCTGATTTTAGGTATTATCTCCCACCCCCATCCCAATTTTTCACATTTGCTATCTGGTCAGCCTAGCCAGACACTACACTTGGGGATTTTGAAATTCATACTGGAAACCATAAATCGAAGTGTTACCCAAAGAAATTTTCCTGTTTCAGTGAATATATTTATGGCACTGTCAAGTGTCATTTGTTTGATATCACACAACAGAAAAGTATTAGGTGAGACAGTTTCATTTTTACAGATAATTGGGTTTCTTAATTTTTGTAGTTTCTGCAGTATTTCAGCAGTATTGGACAGGAGTACTTTATCTCCTCTGCAAGATTTCCTCTCTCTAGTTTGGTGGCACCCAACAGAACAAGACATCAAGTCATCCAAAAACACATGCTTACAAGAGCAGGAAATGCATACTTTGATTCTGATCATTGCTAGCAGTTATGGTTAGAACTGTCACTCCACAGCCATCACCCTAGCCTGTTTCAGAGTTAGCACTTTCTAACGCCATGAACTCAACAGCACTGAAGTTTAACGTAAGAGAAAGAGGCAAGAAGCTAACAAAGAAACATTTGTCCATTGTCTAAGGAAACCACAGAAGAATTCAGGATATAGGGGTTTAAAAAAAAAAAAAAAAAAAAAAAAAAATCTTTCCAGAGAAATGTTTACCCCATGTAAGCATTAGAAGCTTCCCATAAAGGATTTAACTCTGAAGGGGGGGAATTAATTCTACCTTGCTTTAAGGCACTTTATCTTATAGGTCCTGATGGAGCCTGCTGTGCTTGAGGGTGCACTGCCACACCTGGATCAAGACAAACATATTAAAGAAAACATACTGTGCTTGCTCTACAAAAAGGAAATGCTTTTAGAACACGGACACCTTGGAAAACTATGGTTTAGCAGCATAAAAAACAAACTGGGTACTCTTCAGGATTTTATTTCAAAGGAGATTTGCCCCAAAGGAAAGGTGGAGTGGTCTTACAACAAGTCTTGCAATACTTGGTGTTTTCTCGGAGCCCCAACAGCTGGAGTCAGGTCATTCATTACATGAGAGACAGCTTTTATTTCAATCAAGCTTCTCTCTCTCTTGACTGCATAAAACAACTGGAAAACTTGAACACTAAAAGGCAAATAACCACCGTAAGTTATTTTTAAAATCAGAACTTTTATGCCAATCTGTTTTCCAATGCTTGCATTTGGCAGTACTGAAGTGGATTCTAAGGCAAGACATAACCTCCCGACCTGCTAGAAGTAGAAAACATGTGCAGGGAGTGTACTCCACGACACACTAAGAATTGCAGGTTGTACCCTGCAGAGAAACATACATGTCACATTAGCCAGTGAAGTGCAAGACAGAAGACAACTTAAATTTGATTGGAAAGAGGAGCTGACAATTTCCTCCTTTTGAAAGGGGTCCAAGGCTATTTAGGCATGACAGGTATTGTGCTTGCATTACAGTTTTCAGGAATATGACAATTCATAAGAAATTAACAGCTGTCATGGTTTCATTATAATGATGAGCTACTTGTATCCCTAATGCAGAAAGGTTTTAAAAGACAGCAGAAATCTCTGGAAGAAGCCCACATAAAATCATATTGCACTAAATTGCCTTCTCTAAACAGCATTATACTCCTTTACGAAGTTTCTACTATAAATCTTTATACATGGCATTCAGGAGGAGATGGGACATGATTTCTTCCAATACAAATTGTCTCACAACAGACAGCAGTTGAGATCTATCAATACTAGTAATTCTTTCATCCTGAGGTAATTTTGCTGTTATTAGTAATACTCCCATTATTCTACCAGCATTTACTATATCCTTTTTCTGTATGCTTATTTTAAAGAGAAAAAAGTCTTTCTATACTGGCATTTTCTAGGATGGAAGAAGAGTTACTGCTTCAGACAATCAGAAATCTCCATATTTTGTTAACCATGCAAAATGTGTTTTGGATGATTTTTCAGAAAATGGTTTCTCAGTTTGCACACATTTATTTCAACATAGAAATGCTATTTTTATGTGTTAAAAATCCTATTTGTATGTGCCAAATAAACAGTGTAAATGTACAGAGTACTAAAATGAGACCCTCCAAACACAAAGATCCTGGATACAGGAAGTAGGTTCATAAACTCTTGATGATTACTATATTCTGTGTATAGTATTACCAAGCAGTAACAAATACAACAGCTTGTGGACATGTGTTGCTTCCATTTGAAATTTTGCAAAAGTGAACATGCTCACACACAAAAGAGCTGACCCAAGCCTTGCAACACACATCAACAAAAGCAGTTTCTGTTTCCTGTGTTAGATCATTTCACTACACTTCATGAAGGAAAACAAGGCTCTTCTTACTGCTAGAAGCTGTTAGCAAATTTATTACAACTGCAAAACAGGATTGGGGCAATAAAAAGGATAGATTTACAGTAGTCAATTCTACACTTTGAATTTAAACTGAACAAAACAACTAGGGGAGTTTAACTGATCACCCCTCACCTCCTGCATCTCTAAATCTACTGGGCTAAAAGCAACCCAGGCACCCATTAAGGTATCTGTGTTTGCAACAGAAAAAATGTTAGCCACTTACATATACTTCAGGCTATTTACTCCACATAGCTCTGAAGTTTTCTGCCAAAGAACGAGTGAGTTTCTGAAACATTAGGATCGAACTCAAAGCTAAATATGTGCATTACATTTCTTGTCATTACCCAGTCTTGCACACCTAAGGAAAAGCAAAGAAAGCAGTAACAGTAAAAAGGACAGTACAACTGACAAGGTGCATTTTAAATAGTAAAAACCATAAGCTAGACACAGTGAAGTCCACTCCACTAAACCATATCCTTTCAAGACAAATGAAAGTACCATGCTAGTTCTGAATGATTGTAGTAGCCTCCCTAGGAAACAAACATTACTAGTAATGTGTAAATATCAAGACATCATGGAAGCTGCTAGCCTAACATTAGCATTCCTTGGGACTCCAATATGTTGGGTAAGCTGGGATTCAGTTTTACATTTGGATCCATGGACTAGAAATAATGAAAAAATGATATACATGCTCAGTCCCCATGAAATGCTGCATCCAACATAACCCTTCCAACTACAGGTAGTTAATCATAGCACAGATGATATACTCAAATATGTGCCTTCTAATCTTTATGAGAAACAATTCAGCAGAGATTCAGTGATGTTTAAAACAATTGTATCAGACGCTTGCTGACTGTGCTACAGAGCTACAGGTAAAAGGCAGATGTCCAACATAATGCAACATTCTCTGGACATTCTTCTAATAACTATCAGTCATGGTATCACGGTATTCCCAACTCCTAGAAATAGCTCCAACTCCAGTTCAGCTGAAATCTAATCATACCTTCTCTTTAGGGACATTTGTTGGAATCCAAGGTTGTTAGCGTCAAGTTCAGCAAAGGAGACCATGTCAGCATTTTTACAGCTTTGACCATTAGGGACAATTTCTTTAGGTTTAATGAAATGCATCATACTGGATCAAAACTGAGAACAATTTAAAAATTAATCTGTTGATATGTAAATCAGGAAGCCACTGGGTCTGAGACAGAAGTAATCACAGAATCATAGGGTTGGAAGGGACCACAAGTGTCTTCCAGTCTAAGCCCTCTGCCAAGATGCATATTTGTTACATCTAAACCTGTTTACCATCGTGGGCCATATACACTGCTCACAATCTGTTATGTGAACCTCATTCAATTCTGTTTGTATGGCCCTGAGAATGTCACATCCGCCACAGTTGTGTGCTGATTGGGCCGCAAATATCCCACAGGCTGAGAACCACTGGCCTAAACCATCCAAGACAGATGGCTATCCAGCCTCATTTTGAAAACCTCCAGTGAAGAAGTTTCTGCAACCTCCTGAAACAGTCTGATACATTACCCTCCTGTTCTTACAGTTAAGTAGTTTTTCCTGAGATTTAATCTAAATCTGCTATGCTGTAGTTTGAATCCATTGCCTCTTGTCCCACACTCTCTTGCAAAAGAGGGCAAAAGAGGGCAACTTTTCTCCATTTTTTTTATAGCAGCCTTTCAAGTATTTTAAGACTGCTCCTCCCTTAATCTCTTCTTTTCCAAACTAAACAAACTCAAATTCCTTCTGCTATTGCTCATTAGGCTTACATTCCACCCCTTCCATCATCTCTCTCGATCGCCTTTGGATCCTCTCCAGTTTCTATACATCCTCTCTATACAGTGGTGACCAAAACTGGACACAGTTCTCCAGCTGAGGCCTAACCAGCACCAAATAGAGAGGTACTATCGCTTTGGGAGGTGCAACTTAACATTGCTTTTCCTTTTTCTGCAGCAGCTGAATTGTGTTAAGGTTGTGATTCACCCAACTTCCAGATCCTTCTCAGTAATGCTGCTGCTAAGTCAGTTTTCCCTGATTCTGTATTTATACATTTTGGTTTTTCTTCCCTAGAGTGTAGCACCTTACATTTGTCTTTGTTGAATTTCATTTTGTTGTCTATACAGACCATTTTTCTAATTTATCATGATCTCACTGAATTTTAATTCTAAAAGTATTGGCTCTCCCCTGACCTTTGTGTCCTTTGGAAACTTGATCAGTATGCTTTCTCAGGAGATTAAAAAGGAGGTCTGAACAGAAGATATGATTTTTTAATGCTGTTTAAAACTATTGTGTGTGTGTTCAGGGCGGGAGGAGGAATTAACACATACTTAACTGTTCTGACTCATCTTAGGCTATATACACACTAACTTGTCCCACACTAAAAACTATTGCGGGACAAGGCAAGCGCTATATTTATAGCTCTTTGGTGTGTACACACCTGCTCTTTAAATCGCAAAGGAGCGTTCACCGTGTGAACGCTCCTTTGCGATA
>ML685755.1:36151002-36165586 GCA_007922175.1 Pelusios castaneus | reverse complement strand
GAGCAGTGAAATTGACATATTTGACAGCTCCAATGTCCCGAGTGGCCCGGTTTGGCACTCTGGGACATTTCCGGAGGCTGTCAACAGCTCAATAAGCGTCCACACAGGCTGTACCACGGAACAACTGTTCCATGGTAAGCCTTACCACCCTCGTTAATATTTCAACAGTAGAAAAAAACAAAAAAAAGTCAAAAGTTTTCAGGTCTTCATATATACATTTCATAAGGAAACATGTTTTCACACTTTGGCTACTATTTTCTAGGTCAGTAAGTGGCATCTTGTTATCTGTTCACCTTTCAAAGGCGAACTTGTTCCCTGGAGGCCTTATAGCTTTGTGTATCTAATTTTTTTTTTAAAGTAAAATCACACATTTGCCTGCTTGTTGTATTTAGATTTACTCTATGAGGTAGAGGACATGCCTCCCCATAGTTCAGTTTTAAAGACCAACAGATTTATTTATCACATGAGCTTTAGTGGGAGAAAAATCCCACTTTGTCAGACGCTTTGAAGATAGGAAATGAACTGCAGGGAAGTGTATGACATAGGATGAGGTCAGGCTGTATCAGCAGATCAAAATAGATGTTAGGATTCAAACTTTTGTGGGACAAAATCCCACTTCGTCAAAGTGTGATTTTCTCCCATGAAAGCTCATGCGATAAATAAGTTTGTTAGTCTTTAAAAGTGTCACAGGACTCTTTGTTTGTTTGGGTGACCTAAACTAACAGGGCTAACCCTACAAATATAAATGTCAAGTTCCCATTCGGGTTTTTATTTGGAATGCAGCATTTGCATACTACTCCGTATGGGTTAGCTTCTCCCTTTCACCCTTTTTTTGCGTTTAGTTTGGTTTTAATTTCCCAATGCTTCTTTGAAATCCTCCCCATCTGTAGGACGTGAAGTTTGCTGTTTATTTCAGTTCTAGGCTGCAATCACCCGCTTAAAAGATGAAGAAATAGACCTAGTGGAACAGTTTAAAGAGGAACCATTCAACTAACTGCAACTGAATTCCACACGACAAATGCTACTTAATGGCCTAATTTCATGAGTTGCAACACAATACAATTTCAAAAGTTCTTTTTTACTGAAGCTGAATTTTCTGCTTTATCCATGGCCTATTAGACAATGCCATGTGCCTTACACGATACATTCACAGGTAATCCAATAGTTGGCAAAATTGTGAAATTTCAAGAATTATTGGTGTATGGTAGTATTCTTCTCAGTCATTTGACTTAGCTCTGTGCCTATATCCTGCCAAGTCCCAACCAAAATGAAATCAGCAAATACTTTGTTTAGATTCAGTGAAGTCACCATTTTGCCCCCTTTAAGACAACATTTACTGCAGCATTCTTGGAACACGAAGGGTATTTTCCCTTCTTAAGCTAAGAAGTCCTGCTACAAACCAAAACAAACGAGGAGTGTAGTCCAATGTTTCTCAACTGGTGTTCTGTGGAACACTGGCGCTCCTCAGTCCGACATAGTACAGGTGTTCTGTGAGCCACCCTGGCCCCTCCCCACTGGAAAGGGCAGTTTAATGCCCCAGCCACACCAAACCTTCCAGGCAGGTGGGGGTAGACATTGATGCACACCTGGAAGCTTTGCTGTAACTGGGGCATTTAAAATCTCCCACCACTGTTACCAGCTTTCTAGAGAACGTTTTAATGAGGTGTTCTGCGTAAAGTAATTAATATCTTTAGGTGTTCCCCCGTCCACTAAAGGATGAGAAGCACTGGTCTAGTCTATAGATAGATAAATAAGTTTGTTAGTCTTTAAAAGTGCCACAAGACTCCTTGTTTGTCCCTTAAGTAGTACTCAAATTTTTTGGGCACACACTCTGTGCTTTGTTTTAGGGCTGCTGTGCAGTACTCTTGGTATCGGGCTTATTTTTTAAGATTAAAAAAAGCACACAATATTTGGATTTTTTTGGAGACCAAGAATTAAACTGACTTTGCAAACAAGCAAGAGAATCTTATAACAACCAATTCTGTGGATTTCTAAATGCTGGCAAGGCCAGCAACAACAAAAAAAACCCACCTCACCCAGAGCCAACCTTTCCTGCCTGATCTTCGCCTGAACCTTCTGGACAAGCAGGATTGGCGGGAAAGCATAGAACAGCTGCCCCATCCACAGGATGAGAAAAGCTGTTCTGAAAGGATCAGAACTGCAGACATTTTCTGTTGAGACTTGTGGCAAATAAATCCATGGGGGGGGGGGGGGGGGGGGAGAGAACACCCAACCAATGTAAGATACTGCTCAACGCAACCGGGCAGATCGACCACCCGTGAGTTAAGAAGGACCTGCTGAAGCTGAGTTCTGGTACGATACCTCCAGGTGTGTCGACCGAATGATGCAGAAGTCCCAAGTCTGAGGGCTTCTTGACATAAGGGAGAGGCGCAAGCTCTATCCTGTCTGTAGATATAGATCATCCCTGTCATGTTATTTGTTAAGACCAATACCACCTTGCCTCCAGTGGACGTTGGAAGGCCTGGCAAGCCATAGCAATTGTCTTCAGTTCCCTTACACTTATATGAAATAAGAGAATTGCATGGGACCAGAGACACTGGGTCCTCAGGTTCCTGATGTTTGCTTCCTATTCCATCTCTCAGGCATGCGTGACCAGGCATAGCAAAAATTTGGGTGGGGGGCGAAAAAGGGAACACCTATACATACATTGTGGGGGATGAGGCATCGTCACCCTGAAATCTCCAACACTCAGGGGGAGGAGAGAGATCACCTTGCCAATATTGTCTCAAGCTGGGTGGTAAACTGAGGCTAACCAAGCTTGTAGGGGCCTATGTCTGCACCACCTAAGTGCATGCCACCACGTACCTCCGCAACTTTAAACAGTTGCGCACTGTGGCGTTTGGAACGTGCTTTAGGTCATCTATGAGACTGCAAAGGGCCTGGAAGCAAGACTCAGGGAAGGATGCCTGCCTTGACTAGAGAGCAGTATTGCCCCTATAAATTCCAACCTCTGGGTGGGAGCAAGGGTCAACTTCTGCTCATTGATCGTAAGGCCCAATTGTTGATGGGGCCCAGAATAGCCACTCTGCTGGAACTTGTCCCTGCAGCTGCTTGCCATGGCATCGCTAAGGGGTACATCGCCTCTCCTCTATGGTGCCTCAGCTGTGTTGCCAACTCCTTCATGAGGCATAGTTCTCTGCCTCAAAGTCAGATGACAGCCGCTCACTCCACAGAGACCACAGGCAAGCAGTGCCAGGGTAAAGCGCAACCTTACTAACATGGCCAGCTTACTGCTGGATTTCACCCTAGGTCTTCTCCGTGCCATGTCTTGTTCTGTGAGGCACTAGCTGCAGAAGTATGTCCTCAACGAGCTCCCTCACTGCCTCAAAAGTCTCCAGTATTGAGGGAAGACTTACCTTCTCCTCTTGCCTTTCTCTCTGCGAGGAATCCAGCATCCCTGGACTCATTAAACCCCTCCTCAAGACTGGAGTCAATAGAGCTGAGACTGTAGATTCAGGTGGCCAGACTCAGGTCACACTATGCCTGGCTCCTTAGCTGAGCTGACAAGTGCCCCGTTTGCCCTCTTGTGCCTCTTCTGCAGAATTAGAGAGTGATCCACCGGGTTCTGGTTCCACAGGGTGAAGGGCAGCATCCATCAAAAGGAATTTCAGCCTTTGACTGTGCTCTTGCTGGATCCTCGGGCAGAAGCCTCTGCAGATCTTGTACCTGTCCCACTCTCCCAAGCACTTAAGGACAGAAAGAGTGCAGGTCATCTCTTGACCTGCTCTAGAGGCTTCTTCTAGGGCCCACAAAGCTTGAAGCCAGGCATACTCTTCCCTTAAGTTGGGGGGGGGAGGGGAGAGGAAATGAGCTACCCAAGAAGCAGATACTTAAGCTAAAGTAATACTATACTAAAACTATCCACTGATTACCGTTTACAGGTACTTAAAAACTAAGAGACAGTGCTTGCTAAGCAACAGCATAAACAAGAGCAGTAGTGCTCCAGAGACCGTCACGAGCGATAAGAAGGAACTGAAGAAGCGGCGGGTCAGCAGGGCCCTCTATACAGCAACTTGGAGGCACAACTCCAAAGGGCATAAGAGCCAATCCTAAAGGTACTACTAGGGGAAAAAATCTACTGGCAAACCATGCATGTGGCACATACATACCTACTTAGAATTGCCATGAGCAAGCATTTGAAAAAGAATCCTAGTTATACACTTCAGTCAATCATTAGACTTGACCAATGGAATTTCCTTTTTGCCAACTAGGTAAAAACAAAGCAGATTAAAAATATTATTCATATGCAGTTCCTGAAACTAGCCACAGACTAACCAGTCCAGCCAGATCACACAGGTAATGAACTTCTGAGTACAAAGGACAGCCCAGATTCCTGATAAGGGAGCGGTAAGTTACACGCAAAGTACACATCTCACACAAAACATGAGTCATGCAGCTTTACATGTATTTTTTATCATTGGGTGTTGCACTAGGCTTCAGAACTACATGAGCCATAGAACCACATACTTAAATGTATGAGTGAACTTCCCAGATAAACTAGGGCAACATTATTCCCCTTATTTGGCACTGGTAAGGCCACATTTGGAGTACTGTGTCCTGTTCTCCCCTCTCCCCACTAGAGAAAGGATGTGGACAAATTGGAATGAGTCCAGCGGAGGGCAACAAAAATGATTAGGGAGCTGGAGCACATGGCTTATGAGAAGAGGTTGAGGGAACTAGATTTGTTTAGTTTACAGAGGAATTC
Organism: Pelusios castaneus; assembly: GCA_007922175.1. NCBI lineage: Eukaryota > Metazoa > Chordata > Testudines > Pelomedusidae > Pelusios > Pelusios castaneus. The sequence goes on along the minus strand of ML685755.1, from coordinate 36,160,860 downwards.
GAGGTGGGAGGCCATGGGATTTGATAGCAGCCTTTAACTATCTGAAAGGAGGTTCCATGGAGGATGTAGCTTGTCTGTTCAGTGGTCGCAGTGACAGAACTAGGATCAATGGTCTCAAATTGCAGTGGGGAAGGTCTAAATTGATATTAGGAAAAATGTTTTTCAGTAGGAGCTTACCTAAGGAGAAGGTAGAATCTCCATCCTTTGCAGGTTTTTAAGGCCTTGCTTGACAAAGCCCTGGCTGGTAAGATTTAGTTGAGGTTGCCCAGCTTTGAGAAGGGGATTGGACTAGATGATCTTCTGAGATTCCTTCCAACCCTAATCTTCTGTGATTCTAACATAGAAGTTTTGGCATTAATTCAAACCATCACTAAACTAACCACAAAAATCAGACCTTGGGAAGCCTTGCTCTTCCAATGATTCTTAGCTGCTCAAATGAATCCTTATGTAACCCAAAAATTCCATGGTTTGGGTTTTTGTTTGTTTGCTTGTTTTTCCCATCCCAGCAGACTGACGTTAGCCTTTTCTTCCAGATATATGCATGTTAGTCAACATACTACTGCAGCAATACTGGCAAAAAGCTTCCAAGTAATACTAGTTTTTTCCATCACATTTACAGCTAAAACAAACAGTTATGAAAGTACACCCATGATGCTATTATTTACAAGTTAGCTGTTGCTTTCCTTATTTGCTGAATTGTGTTTTCCTTTGAAAAGGAGCTGGGGGAAGAGGAAAAGTTCCCTCACAGGGCTATCCTGGTGAATTTTAGTGGAATAGCTATCCTGCCCCCACATCTCAGGACAAACATTTTTTTCCCCTAAGCAAGCAGGAGTTCCCAAAATTCTGAGCACTGGTCCAGTTAATACTCTGAAGACAAGAGGGCTAAGGATACTAAAAACTTGAACTGAGTTATAATTCAGTAACCTCACAACATAGGTTTAAATATAAGCAATAGATCATAGTTGGTCTTTCATCTTTCATATTTGCCTGTGAAAGTCAGTTAAAAAAACAAACATCTTTTCAGTTTTGTTTATGTCAAAACCATTTTTACCTGCTTGTGCAAGACTTAGAGTTCAAAGCTTTAAGGCTTAATCTAAGATGAGAATGCTGAACGAACAGCATGCTCCCCCCATGGAGAGGAAGAACCGCACATAATTCAAGATTTCCCAGTCACCCAAGGACACTAAAGAGATATTCATAGACTCAGAATCAGTTGCACCAAGTCCTCTGCCAAAAACATAGTAGTTGCGAGTTGGGTTGGCAGGGAAAATGTAAAGGCATGAGATGCTCAATTAAGCTGAAAGGCATATTATGAAAGCGCCTCAGAACACACAACATATATATGAAAAAAAAAAACCAAGCCCAATACCCACTAAAACTACACAAATTTCAAATAAAAAACCACAAACTTGTGACATCAGAAAGATTTGTTTATAATTTTATCTGTACTAATTGACAGAAGTTGGTTTAAGAGAAAAGACAGAAAGCTTTAAAAATGTAATTGGTATCCACATACAGGCAAGAGCTTCCTCTAATACTCAATAGAAACCGTTCAATCCACAGCTGTTTTTCAGCTTGCCAATTTTAAAAATAGTTTGAGGCAGTTTTCAATCTACTTTACTAGTTATAACCCTGGATATTTTTTCTAACATGCATTTGGAGTTAATGGCAGGCTATTTGCAATTCTAGCCTGAAGCAATCAAAAAACTCAGGGTGATATAATCAGCTCCTGTCACTGTACAGACAGCATAGGCATGCAATATTTATGTCTTTCAAGTGAGGTTCCCTCTGTGTTTTCCAGAACAGAGACCCAGCATTCTAGTAACATCCAGGGAAAGACAACCAGAGGTCGCTCCCTCCAGATCACAAGGTCAGTGTGGTGGAAAAGTATCAGTACAGAGAAAGCACAATACTTCTTCTCACAAGTTACACATTCTACCCCTACCGTGCTCTTCAGTTCTGTCTGCAGGTGACTGCAATTACCCTCCAGATCTCATGAGAGCACAAGCCCACGCCCACTGATGTTTACTATGGAATATTCAGCAAGGACTGTCCAGATGTGCACCGTTATCACACACCTACCATATAATCTTGCCTTTTACGAAGCACCCCCACAGGAATGTAGACGGGAACACGCACATACAAATTAACAGCCTCCTAAAGAGGTGGTAAAATCAGGGAGAAAAAAAAAGAGGCCTGTCTTCCCCATTTGGGGTTAACAATCAGAACAAAAGAGTCAGGTGACCAAAGTGAGAAGCACGGAAAAAACTTCCATATAAGCAGACATTGAAAAACTATGCCTGTTTAAATTTGAAAGGAGATGAATGAGAAGACATATGAGATACAAAGTAATAAATACATCAGACATGGTTAAAAAAATCAGGCACTCCTATTTACCCAGTCAATATATGAGCAAAAAGATGCTCAATTAAGCTGAAAGGCAATTTTATAATGGAAGCTTTTACACAACATAATTGCCAAACTATAGCATTGAAGTTAAGAGCATGGCATAATTCAAAACCCTTAAGAATTTAAACAGATGAGGACATCCACAATAGGATCCAAAAGGATTATAAAACGGTAAGAAGTTTGGAAGAGATACAAACCCTGCTGCTTCACAGCATATATCATCATCCCTGGAGTGGAATTAGAAAGAAGCTATCCCAGTAGCTCGATTATTTAATTTCTCACATTTCAAGTTTCTTGAACCTTCCTCTGAAGTATTTAATATTGGTCACCATCGTAGACAGGAGGATCTCATATTAGATGGAATGTAACTTGATATGCCAATTTTTATGCTAAGTATTTGCACGTCTGTCCAGCTCTAGCCTGGTATTTATTTAACTCAAGGCTTTTCTAAATATTGTAATATAAATAAAAGATTGTGTGTATATTCTATTGTATAATTATCTTCAACTCAAAAGCAGTACATGTGGCCACTAATTGATGAAAATAAGCTATTGACCCACCTCTGTGACAGGACATCCTGTACTGCACATGCACATGTAGAACACACCTAGGACATGAAATCTTTTCCTTTATACTTAATATAATAGTAAATAACTTAGCCCATTTCTGCATACCACTGCAAGCTACTGAAGTTGCCACGGGACTCTGTTCTAACTGATCCTAGTGAACCTTAGTCTGTGTACACCATCAGTCAGCCATATTAAGTGATATCATTACTGTAGGGTACCTTTTGAACTGAAGATACAAAGAACAGAGCTATGCAGTTTGCTTTCCAAACAGTTATGATTTTAAGAGTTACTGTTTCCTCCCTACTGTTCACCCTACACAAGGTATTGCATAATCCTAAATATAACTGTACTGCCCACAAATTAGCTTTAGATCATATTTTGCTTAAAAGAATCCAAGACCCACAGTGCTGCTGTTAGTGAGGTCCTTCACTAATGTAAGTCATTGATGATTACAATAGAGTGGAATTTCTTGAAAATAATAAATACCCACGTCAGATGGACTATATTAAAGAGACCCCATTCTAGCATCAAGCGATTTGTTAGAAGCTATATTAGATCCATATAAGGAGGAATTTTAGCCAGCCAAACAGTTTACTGCTGCCAGAACTGCTGCCCTTCAGGGGTTCTGTTTAACTTCCAAGAAGAGAGTGAGGAGGGGTGGAAATTCTGTATGAAAAAAATGATCATAGCTTCTCTCTGCCAGGCTTTCCCTCACGCCACCATCTGTGAACACATACTTACTCATGCTGAAAGCCTGCAGCATATTACTGACGTCAGAATCATTCTGTATAACTTTCACTGCCAATTTTATCTAAAAGAGTGCATGTGTCTCAACACATCCCCTAGAACAGGGGTAGGTAACCCCCGGCACACGTGCCAGCAGTGGCACACAAGCCCATTTGGAGCAGCACGCGGCATCCTCTGCGGTGCCACAGAAATTGCCTCTCTTGCCACCAAAAGACACTCCAAGCGGCTTCTTTGAAGGGCGGCTGCAGTGCGGAGGTCCCTGCCATGTCCATGCCCCAGGCATACCATGTAAAGAAGCCACCCAGAGCGGCTCCTCTCTGTGGTGTGCCACCACCAAAAGGAGTGACTCCAGACAACCTATTTCCACGGTGTGCCTGGGGACAGGGGTTCCCAGGCACGCTGCTGAGAGCAGCCGCTCCAGGTGGCTTCTTTCCATGAGTGGGCTGTCGACATCAGCTGAGGGTTGAGGAGAGGCCGGCACAGGGGTAGGCAAAGGTTGCCAGCCCCTGCCCTAATAACTTTACAGCATGGCAGCTTGTAAGAAAGCAATTTCCAAGGTTAGTGTACACCTCTCCATCAGTGTCCTATTGCTCTTAAAGCATGAGTTCTGAACTTATTGGTTTTCACAGCCATGAGGGGAGCGAACAGGATGTACCACAGAAAGTTGTGTTCTACTCCTGCTACTTCCTAACCTCGAAAGCCAATGAAAGTCTAGACACACCTGAGTGACACAGATGTGCATCTGCGCACACACCTACTTGGAATCGACACGAGCAAGCACTCAAGGAATACCTGCTTTACCCTTGAATCTACCATGGGTCAGAAGTTATTTTGAGGCTCAGCAACTGGGAGAAATTTTGCACTGCTGCTATCTTTATCACATTGTACTTTTTGTGGATCAAGAGCTTTAGAGTCTCCAATACTGTTAAACCAGAGATACAAAATTATTAAGAATTACACTTATGCACAAGCTTTAGAACCAGACAGAAAGGTAGCTTTAGTGTATGGAAGTGGAAGGAAGCAACATCTAGTAAAGAATTGGGACAAAAGGATTCAGAGTGCTCTTAAAAGGCAGTCCCATGCAATTAATAGTTTAGTGATTAAAAATCAATACCACCTCATTGCTTCTCACTGTCACCTTTGTCTTCCCATTCCTCCTACTGTGTTTTACACACACCAGTTATAGCTGGTCCTCATTTATATGCTAAACACTTGCAGGCAGGAACTGTTACCTAAGTAAAGAACCTATTCGAAGGGGTCCCCAGATGCTGCTGATCAAAGCTTCTAGGGAAAAAAAATTACCTATCTCGGGAAGTCACCTAGTAGTTCAGCCCCCTGCACTGAGAAAAGGCCAAGTAATCCCGTACCATCCCTGACAGTGTTTGTCTAACTTGTTCTTATCTACACTGATGGATCACTAATGTGCTAGTGATTAGAACTTTATCTCATTTGCACAAAAACTAGAAAGAAAAGAGTAGTAACTTGCAAATTAAAGTATCAGGAAGGCAAAGCCTTGTATTGCTTTGGAATGCACTTCAATACTTTTGTTATCTTCAGCTATGCCCAAAGTTTTTGTAAAATGATTGGCTAAAGCTGGAATATATTTTATTCTTAGTAATATTAGCTAAGGCTATAAAAAGAATAGACGGTTACAACTCTACCTATCAGAATACAACATGCATGTTAAAGAAAAAAGGTGCTTTAGTCTTGGTACGCTAGCAACTGATGTCAGTATAACTGTATGAGTCCAGGGTGTCAATGAGAGAGAGTTATACGGACCTAGCACCCAATGGAGACGGAGGGCTTCTCCTGGAGACACAGCAGCACCTCTCAGTGAGGTGCAGTACCTAACACCAACAGGAGAAGCCCTGTAGTGTCACCACTGAAGCATTACATTTTTTCTAGTGTTAACTTGCCACTAGCTCAGCCTCCCCATCCCCATTACTTCAGACACATAAATAAGCACATCTTCTTCTTCCTCAGGAAAAGGCAGCCAGATTTCTCCTTTATGTCATTTGTTTTAAAAGCAGCAATGCTACCTCTTTCCTACTATTAGGAATGCTCAATCTTTGCTTGGTTTTGTGTTTTTAAACCAGTCCTCCCCAAACTTTTATTCATTCTTAACCTCTCTTCTCATCATGAAGCATCACTGAACCAGGGGGGATTACAAATAAAAATATTTAAATTCATACCTCTTTCTTTTAAAATAAATATTTGACATTTGAATTATGATAACCAATATATCATCTAATCTCAAAATAGTTTAATAAAACTATTCAAGACAAAATGTTAAGCAAAGTCAAACCACTCAATTGGTAGAACTCACTGGCTAAACGAGGCCTCAACAAATGTGTTGGGCATCTAGGCATTAGCCCACAAACTAGGGTGCCTAGGTGTGTTTGGCATGTTAAATGGGCCCCACCCGGTGCCAAAATGCTGCCACCATTTTTGGCATGGTGCAGGATGAAGAGGCCCCCCATCACCAAAACCCCACTGCTGCCATGGACACTTGCAGTGGCGACGGTCCAGGGTGCAGAGGCCCCATCATAGACGCTTGCAGCAGCTGCGATCTGGGATGAAGAAGCCCCCCGCCACCGAAAAAAAAGGTCACATGCCACTGAAGGTGCTGGCAGCCTTTTTAAAAAAAAAAAAAAAAAAAAAAAAAAAAAAAACACTGGGGGGGTTTTTTGTCCCCTGTATTACCACAGTGCAGCTAGGCACCAGGGTACAATACCCTGGCGCCAGGGGGACCTGAAGCATTGAGCTAAACAATCTGGAACTAAGGTTTATTGAAATTCTAAATCAGCATTTGAGAACAATGACCTCTTCTGTAGGTAGAAAGAGAATATTTTCTTTATTTCAGTTTAGTGCAATGACTAGTTCATTCGAAGTTAAGGATTAAATTGCGAGTTGAAAAAGGAGTTTGTTCCTGGTTACCTTGTCCTTCAAGATTTTAGAATTAGTAGAGGTCATACTCTTGTTTTCATTCATAGATTGGAAGAGGAAGACATTTAATTCAATTCACTAACTACAGATGCTTTCTTTGTTTAATAAATCTGCTTTAAAAGCAACCTTTTTAAAAGTTTACTTTTATTTCTTATGTATTCAGCACATTTAAGGCACTTTTATTTAACGACTGAAAAATAAATATTTGTTTTTAATTGAATTCCAATTTCTATTCAGATGCAGGTTGACATATACCTACCCTAAGTAAAAATTCATCTAGTAAATCAATGTCATTCACCATTTTCTAACTTACCAAAAATTAAAACTTTGGACAATTCTACATTAAGTTGCATCATTGCTTAATTTAATCTATTCTTTTGGTTAGCAAAAAATCAGCACCAAATTTTGTGTAAACGAGTTCCAAATCAACATGCCTTTTGGTTATACCAACCAATGAGAAATCAACTTCTCTTCAGGAAAGTAGCTACAAAGTACAATGAAAAACAAGATGAAAATTGATTAATTAAAACAATGTTTCCTAATTCCAAATTCTGAATCGCCAATTTAAAAATCAATCCCTTCTGCACAGAACAGTCAAACAGCATCACTGATGACAATCAGATGGCAAGTGTTAAGATGATTACGGTGGAGGGGGAGGTTTATTCAACAGCAGCTTTATTTTGTTTTATTTTTGAAGTACCTAATCCTTACAAAGACATCCATCATTTAAATTAATGAAATGCTTGGCTATGAGAGGAGAAAGTGGACACAACACTTTAATTCTACAGTTCATTCACTATGTAGAAAACTACCTGGAGTAGGTAAGAAGTGATATCATTCATATATACCTGCCCTCAGGATACAGAACAACAGCTTCTTTTCCAACTCGTAACCTATAAAGAGCACCAGGAATTCCATTTCCTCATTTTTATTACCACTACTTCAGCCTTTAAGAGCTGCAGGCCTCTATGTATCTGCAAAGAGGATCTTTCCAATCAGAAGAGCAAGCTACATCAGTGGCTCTGGATTGGCTGAGCAGCCATCATTCTCAGCTTTCTCTTCTCATAGATAAGCATTTCATTAACAAACTGAAGACTCCCTACAGAAGTTGCCAGTGCGTTGTTTAGATTTATAACCCGTGAAAACCATGATAAGTCAGGGGTTGACCTGTAAAAACCACGACCACTACGAATACTGGGGAAAATAGTAGTTTAGCGCTGCTGTGTCTAATGTGGTCAATAACTGGAATTGTACACAATGCATATTAAGAATATAGCAACAGCGATACTGGGTCAGACTAAAGGGCCATTTAGCCTAGTATCTTCCAACAGTGGATGGTACCAGATGCTTTAGAGCAGAGGTTCCCAATCCCTTACCCATAGGCCAAAACTGGCTCACAGGGGCTTTTAAAATGGCCCATGCTCCTCTTCCTCTGACTGGATGGGGAAGCTGCAACTGCCCACCTCCTGCCCAATGCCGGCACATATCGATACATTTTCACATACAGGTAATGTAAAAATTACACACACACACACACACACCCCACTGTATACATGCTTTTTTTTTTTAAACGAGTTGATAGATTGGTGGCCCTTCAGGGCTGTAAAAATGCTATTTGTGGCCCTCAAGCTAAAAAGGTCGGGAACCATTGCTTTAGAGAAAATTAACAAAACAGCAATTTATTGCGTGATCCACCCCATTGTACTGTCCCAGCTTCTGTCTCTTAGAGGCTTAGGGACACCAGGACCATTTAGTTGTGTCCCTGATCATCTTGGCTAATAGGCTAGCCAATAATGGACCTAACCTCCATGAACATATCTCAGGGTTCAACAAATCCCAGGCACCAGGTTGCCAGGGCACCCAGTAATTTCACTGTGGTACCTAGCTGCACCGGAGTGTTTAGGACGGGACACTGCATGGTACCCAGCCACCAGCGCCTTCCGCGGCACTGCTGCACCACCACTGAAACAGGAAGCAGCAGTGGCTTTTATCCGGTACTGGGGGCTTTCCCACTGTGCACTGCTGCTGAAACTGGCTGTGACCGCAGGGGTGGGTCGGGGGATGTTCTGGAGTGCTATGCAGCTAGGTGCCTTAGCTTCTGGGCTGGGTCCCAGCTGGCTGGCACATTTGTCAACCTCTGACTTAGCAAGTTCTTTTTTAAAGTCAATTGTACCTTTGGCCTGCACAACATCCACTGGAATGTAGATCGTTTCAGCGCTCATTGAGCAATAGGTGCGATAACAGTGGCTACAACCTGGCACTGCATACACAAGATGCTGAGTGAATTTCTTCCAACACATGAATCACATCCCATAATTATTTCTTTTCTTCCAGCTCTAGACCTCTAAGTAGAGATAGCTAACTGCACTAGAGTCTACAGACGTGCTACTGTGATGAATAAATGTGAAGACGTGTGCCTAAAACTGACCAAGAAGGTCTACAGAACATTAGTATTTGATTAATTTATGTACAGGTTCTATTTCATTGAGGGTCACTGAGCTAAACAGTTTCATGTTTTGCTGAGTTTCATTGACCCAAACCAAGAAAGTCGAAAACTCTGGCTGTACATCTTCCTTCCATGAAAATAAGTACAACTTCCCAAGCATTTCTATATAATCTGCCTTCGGAGAGACAGGTAAATTAGCAGTTCATTTGGGTTTCTTAAACTATTGGCAAACTGATAAGCATCAGTGTCCTCCAAGCATTGACAGAAATTTTAAGTGAAATACCCTAATGAGCTGGAGGAGTCTTGTTGCAGGATCTCTTAATAAACCACTTGTTTTCCAAAACACAGCCAATGTCTGATGTTTGAGAAACAATTTGCAACAAACAATTTCCTTTCCTTAAACAGAAACAGTTGTAAAAGCTTTACTGCTCATTGTGTCCATGTAGACGTAAAAGGCTTTGGAGGATCACTTTTCTCTACTTCTTCCCCTTATGAAATACAACTCTTCATTATGAAATTCACAAAACACTTGTGTTTTCAATGCAAGAAAGGCTGTTTGGGAAAGCTGAGACAAGAAAAAAAATAGGCTTGATATTTCAATGACATTGTACATTTTGTTTTAAAAGGTAACCAAGCGAAGCAAAGTTGTGTAAGTAAGGAGATTGTTTGCTCTTCTTATTCATTTTTGTAGTATTATATTGTGCTTACCTCTCCACCTTCCCCAAACAGTAAACCTTGAGA
>ML685755.1:36004712-36150902 GCA_007922175.1 Pelusios castaneus | reverse complement strand
GGGGGGGGAGAGAATACATTTCATCCACCGTTTCAAGTGACCTTATGGCAGGGGTCAGCAACACATGGCACACGTGCCTATTACCAGGGGCACGCTGGGCTCCTGGCCTTGTGGCTTCTCCCTCCTGCTGACCTCGCCCCCAGCGGGGTCTGGGGCTGCAAGAGCCACATATGCACTATAGCTCCTGTCCGCTGCTGGCCCTGCTCCCCAGCTACGGGGTCGGGACTAACAGGGAAAAGGAGCCACCTGCTGGCCCCACCTCCAGCACCAGCTTTGAGATCAGGGGTGGGGCTGGTATGGGGGGCCTGCAAAGGTAGCCTTAATGTTTTTTTCTTAGCAGTTGGCAAGTCCTTTTAGGACTTTCTGCTGTGGGCTTCCCAACTTTCCATTGCCAATGAAAAATACTTTCATTTAGATCATTGCTCAAAAAGAAAAAAAAGAATGAAAATATGAATGGTCAAAATTTTTAAGCTTGATAATCAGCAATATAAATACTTTATTTTAAAATACTGAACGCCGTGTCACTGTTTTTGCAGCTGGCTTTTTAATCTAGGCCTGAAATTACATCTACCTGTTTTGTGTAAATATGAAGCCAACGTATCTGTTGTGCTGTCTGTAGGCTCTATTCTTTTGAGATGCAAATATTTAGATTACCAATGTAGTTTGTTATATGCTTCAGATCCTTCTGGATTAAAGGTAAAGCCATCTAAAAAAACGTTTTTTTCCCCTCTCTCTCAGTGTCTCCCTTCTTCCCTGCTTTGCCATTGGCTTAAAATTATTCTATGGTATGCCACCACTGAGCTGGTCACACTTAATGGAGTCTATGTACTTTCCAAACTTATAAAAAACTGAAAAGACAAAAGAGAACCAACATGGCTGAAAGGAGTGTACCTTCAAGTAGTATAATATGTTTCTCAGCTGCTACACAACTTCCCTTTCCACCCCTGTTTTAAAAATCCTAACTACCTTCAATGTATTTAGATGTACATTAAAAAAAAAAAAAAAAACAAATTGACCCTTGGTCTTCTGGATGAACTTGGTCTTCTGGATGTCTGTATTATAAAAAAATTTCAAATAATCCACCCAGGAGCTAGACTTCGGGAAAGGATGATAGCATCTTGGGTGGTGATACCTGTAGTGAATAGTTCAGTTTGAGCATGGTTCGGTCACAACAATCTATTGACACCAAGCAACAGCCAAACTGGCCAAAGTCTGCTCTAACAGGTCAACTGGTAGAAGTGTTTGCAGAGATTTGATGGTGGAACTGAATTATTCTGACTCAACACCTCTATCAGTACAAGTGTGGTGCTCACCATTATAAAAAGCCATGACAGTGTCCTATCTACTCCTTCTTATTCCCACCCTGCCTATTTATTACAGTTAGCCATTCTTTTAAAAGGCAAGCTCCTGCAATTAATTCTCCATCACACTAAACTGATTGGCACACTACTGCAGAGAATAAAATTAAACTTGCCAGCTCCTAAATGGAAACATGATTCATCAACAAGGGAAATTTTCAATAATTACTTTGGGATTAGACAACCTGTACGGGTAGCTCTTGTTGCCTGCGCTGAGTAAAAGGGGCTGCTCACTTTATCAGTTAAAGGGAAACCTAACACTACTTCAGAGACAAGTATGACTATTTTCATATGAAAAAAGCCTGAAGAACATGTATGCCAAAGGTAAATCATCACCCAAATAATTTATTTTAGCAGGTATTAAACTAGATCGCACTTGGAAACAGAGTGAGAGAAAAAACACCCATCTCAATCCAGTTAAAATGCTAAAAACAACCATGCTATGTAAGCAGCAGACTCACAAATACATTCCATTCAAATGAAGTTAAAAAATTACTAGTTTACTGGTAGGGGAGAGAAAAAGAGGAATTGACGTATGCAACAAGTATGTTTTCATTTGTACTCAACAACACAAGTGTAAAGCTGTAATTATAAATATATCAGAGATAGAAAGCAAGTTTTAGAGAGGAGATCAGATTTATGGTTGCTTATGGAATATGTAGTATTTGAAGAGTGTACGAGCTACTTGGATGCTCAAACTGACGAAGCATTGAAGACAAAAACCAGAACAGCTATTAGCTAAGATGGTCAGGGAAGCACCCCATGTTCAAGGAACCTCTAACCCTCTGACTGCAAGCAACTGGGACAGGACAACAGGGGATGGATCAAAATAAATTGCCCTGTTCTGTTCATTCCCTCTAAAGCATCTTGCACCAGCTACCGTCAGAAGACAGGATACTGGGTTAAACAGACCTCTGGTGTGACCCACTATGACCATTCTTAGGTTTGTATGATGTATTTTTAGAGTCCTTCATATATAATCATTTGGTTATGATTTTTATCTTGATTTGTTAAAATAAACTTAAATATTACTATTCCTTTATTCAAACTTTGAAACAAAAATGCTAATTTCTCTCTGACCACAAACCTAATCTCTGTGCTTTAGCTTGTCTAATTCATTTTACTTGGTCATTCACCTTAGGAAGCAACTATCAATGAATGGCTGAATGTGTGTACAAGATACCTCTCCTCACCCCACCCCAAAAAAGAATTGCTTTGGGCATAAGTTTGCCATGAATGAACTTAAAGGTATTAGTAAGATCCATCTTAAACTATGAACACCATCTCCTTTGCCTGCCCACTTGCTTTCATACTGGCTTAAACAGTTCTCTGATAGATTAGTAAAACAATATTATATATTAAGGAAGCCTATAACATGTAGAAGTAAATATGAGCTATTAATGGATATCATCTTGGATATAAAAGTATTTCTTGCCTCAAAAGCAGTAAAGTCACTTCCAAACTAGAACCTTTGGTATTACACAATGAACATGTTTCATTTATCTAAATATGTATAAACAAACAAAGAGTCCTGTGGCACTTTTAAAGACTAACAAATTTTTTTATCGCATGAGCTTTCATGGGAGAAAACCCCACTTCGTCAGATGCTTTGAAGCGTCTTCAAAACAACTGACGAAGTGGGATTTTCTCCCACGAAAGCTCATGCGAGAAATAAATTTGTTAATCTTTAAAAGTGCTACAGGACTCCTTGTTTGTTTGGCTGACCTAGACTAACGCAGCTCCCCCTTTGGAACGAAGTTAATATGTTCAACCTGAAGTGTAAGTGGCAGTATTCCCACTGCAGCCAAAAGACGCATCTAGGTGTTTACTTAACTTTTTCTCCTATAGCCTCACCTTCATTTGCCTTCCAATAGATAAAGCTCCTGGAAATATCCCAAACGTTCCCTCTGCTGCTTCAGCACGTCAGTGATGAATGACAATAGTTCAGTTTAAGGGACAGCCAAACAAACAGCACTGAATCACATTTTTGGTTCTGCAACTCAGTCAGAGAAACACAACATAATATCTGGAAATTATAGCAAGGAGGAAATGTTCCTATGTAGTTCATGAATTTACTGATGACTTTTTACAACTCATTTCTTATATTTAGTAATACACATTGCTTATATACAAGTCTTCCTCACAAGAAGGATAACATGATTCTTTTGCAACCCTCTAAATCATTCAAAGAATCCTTCCCCTTTACTTACATCACCACCAAACCGGGAAGGGGCAAGGTATCCTGAAAGTCGTAATACTCTTTGCAGCAACTTGCCCTTATGAGGTCATAAGATCCATCTACGCTACAGTTAGACACCTGGAGTTAGCCCATGCCAGCCGACTCAGAATCACAGGGCTTGGGCTAAGCGGCTGCTTTAACTGTAGGGTATACATTGGGGACCCTCTGGGATCCTCAAGTCTAGGCACCAAAAAATCTTATTCTACACTGCAATTAAACAGTCTCTTAGCCTGAGTCAGCTGGCACTGGCTAGTTATGGGTTTTTAATTTCACTGCTGATATACCTTAGTATAGTAGATGCTGGTACGCATTTTCAACACATTATGCTCCGTCATCGGAAGAAGCAATCTCTAACTCTCCCTTTGTCCTTTGCAAAAAGCCAAGAGGATTTCCCAGAAACACGATGAGAGCATTTCCACTCCAAAAAAGGAATAGACTTTTTGCTGCGGAATCTCAGTATTTTTATGTTCACTGTCATCTAAGAAGAAAGCAATTTATTCTTCCAGTCCCTCTCCACACAAAAAAATTCAGCCACTACAAATCAGGCAAGATTCTTCACTATTAACAGAAGCACCTTACAGTAGGTTTATTCATGTTACATACACGGCCTATGTTCCATTCCATCTAAAACCAGAAAACATGACTGGGACATGGGAGATCAGACTGTACAGAGAGCCCCTTTAAATCCTTTTCCCCCCTCTATAAAGTGTGCTTGTTATCACACACGATCTATATATCGATTCATTCTCTTCAGCAGTCCTCCAAATGCTTGATGCAACCTTTGGACTTGAGACTCTCTGACCTCTGGGCGTTTCTCTAGTGTTAATATCAACCACATGTACATCTCGAGAAACAAGTTCTGACATTTCTCCTTTATTTCCCTGTTCTCTTAAAATCCTTATCTGTCATTATGGCTACACTTCCACTTCGAGCTAGGGGTGTGGATCCCAGCTCACATAGATGTACCTGTGCTAACTGCTAAAAATAGTAGTGCAGCCTTCACAGCAGCAACATGGAGTAAGACAGGTTTCTAGCTGGCAGAGAAGGAAGGGTGTGGCTATATTTTTTTTAAAAAGCACTCTATCTTGAGTTGAGATAGCACAAGTCCATCTACATCAGCTGGGAAACACACCCCAGTTCCAAATGTAGACATACCTTAGGAGAAGTTATTGTATAATTTAAAGCTTTCCCATTTTGGAGGTACTTTGCCAGGCAGAGGACTGCATTTCATTCTGAACCAAACAAACAAACAAAAAAGAGATAGTTAAATTATAGGAAGAGGACTAAAAAAAAAAAAAAAAAAGGAAAAAACCCCAAACACTCACCTCTCTATTAATTAGAAATCATTTTTTAAAAAACAGTTTACCTCCATAGACCTTGGAAATTCAAAATATATCTTGGACATTGCCATTCTGATAAAAGCTCACTGTTTGCATTTTTATTACAAGCGTATGAATACAACATGGATATTTATTACTTTTGTTACTTTGCGGATTAGGCTATGTACACACGATCAGATTAAAGCGCAACATGGCAATCACGCTATAAAAAACACGTGACCTTTATTGCGGGATAGCGCGTACACACGTCGCTCCTTGTAACGCAACAGAATTCTTTGCAATATCGTGGTGTAGCGCAATGAATTCTGGGCACCTATCCCACAGCTCAATTTTCCCTCAATCTGCGCTTGGAATCATGGGATGAAGGAAAGGAACGCAAAGCGCCATGGGTAAACTCTCAGTTTCCCGTGGTGCACTGTGTTCCCCTTGCGTCTTCCTCATTGCCAATAGCAACTCGCGCCTATTTTCAACAGTGCAGTGACGCACTGCACCACTTGCGAGCAATCACAACAGCGACAGCATGGATCCTGCTGTGATCTCCACTGTCGCCTTCAGCATTCTAAATACATCTCAGCTGGTTGCTCAGTATGCAATGAGCTCCGAGTCAGACAAGGACGCTGAGGAGCAGGGGCTGATCGATGCCATGCAGAGCAGCAGCACCGCGTTGCTCAGCTCCTTCACCGATCATCTGCACACGGTGCAATGCCGTTTCTGGTCGCGAGAGACGAACACCGAGTGGTGGGATCGCATTGTTATGCAGCTGTGGGATGACGAGCAGTGGGTACAGAACTTTTGAATGCGGAAAGCAACCTTTCTGGAACTGTGTTCAGAGTTGGCCCCTGCCCTGCGATGTAAAGACACCAACATCAGGTCAGCCCTAACCGTGGAGAAGTGTGTTGCAATTGCTGTCTGGAAGATGGCAACTCCTGACTGCTACCGGTCTGTTGCAAACCAGTTTGGAGTCGGGAGGTCCACCGTCGGATTAGGCCTCTCACAAGTCTGCCGAGCCATCAATCGCGTTCTGCTACGGAGGACGGTGACGTTGGGCAATGTTTGTGAGATTGTGGACGGCTTTGCAGGGACCCTGTGGCCATGGGCCCCAAGGAATTGTCCAGCTTGCCAAGGCCTAATGCTGGCCATGATTTAACAGGGGCACAGAAGGAACAGTAATTTTTGCTGGCAGAAGGATGTTGCATTACAGTGAAGTCTGAGAACCACTAAGGGTGGGTGAACCAGCCCAAGTAATAGTAGTAGTAGTAGTACATGTCTAGATGTAAAATGAGAGTGCTGAAGAAGCAGTATTCAGCTTGGTGGAAGTGGGCAGGGAGTAAAGAAGAGAGAGATGCTGCGCAAAACACCCACAGAAGTGTGCTGGAACACAGGAAAAACTGAAGAGGAAAAAATCATAGGAGAGAGCATTCCAAGGATGGACAATTTACGGAGGTGAAATTCCTTTCAACTCCTTTTGGGAGTACAACATCATCATACAGCCCTTGTCTATTAGAGAAACAAGGTGGGTGAGGCAATATCTTTTATTTAGTCAGCTTCAGTTGGAGAGAGAGACAAGCTTCCAAGCCATACAGAGCTCTTCTTCAGATTGGGGAAAAGTCCCCTAAATGATCTGTTCTAGCTTGCATTCTGCTGTGACGCTGTAAATAGCTTTTCCAGCCCTGAAAAAGAGCTCTGTGTGGCTCGAAAACTAGTCTTACCACTAGTAGTTGGTGCAATAAAAGATATTATACCTCACCCTCTTTCTCTCTAATATCTTGGAATCAATATGGCTACAACCACACCGGAAAGAGATTAAAAAAACCCAAGCAAACAAGTAGTCCTGGGGCACTTTTAAAGACAAACAATTTTATGTAATGCATAAGGTTTCATGGACATAACCCCACTTCCTCAGAGGCATGAAATGAAAACAAGTATGTTAGATTTTATATATATATATATATATATATATAATGTTATTTTAATTCAAAACAGTGTGGATGTGTGCCATTAACAACAACTTATGCGAAGATGAGAATGTTAAGAGGGGAACTTACCTTTCTTCATGAGTTAGCCATTCTAAGTCCCTATTCAGATCCAGGCTCATAGTATCAAATTTGTATATGAATTCCAGCTCTGCAGTTTCACACAAGTCTGTTTTTGAAAGTTTTTTTGCTGTAACTTTCATGGCTATTACCGAATGTCCAGGGAGACTGAAGTGCTCCCCTTACTGTTTTTGAATGTTGCCATTCTTAATGCCTGATCTGTGTCCTTTTATTTTTTTTGCACAGAGACAGTCCAGTTTGGTCAATGTATATGGCAGAGGGGCATTGTTGGCATATCATATTGGTAGATATATGGGTGAATAAGCCCCCGAGAGAGTGGCTGATTTGGTTAGTTCCTACGATAGTGTCACTTGAGTAGGTAAGTGGGCAGAGTTGGCAATGGGGTTTGTTGCAGAGATAGGTTCCTTGCTTAGTGTTTCTGTTGTATTGTGCATAATTGCTAGCAAGTATTTGTTTATGGTTCAGGGGGAAGGGGGGACGCAGGCTGTCTGTAAGCGAGGACTAGTCTACCTCCCAAGCCTTGAGACAGTGAGGGACAGTCTTCCAGGATAGGTTGTAAATCCTTGATGATGTGCTACAGAGGTTTGATTTGGGGGCTATAGGTGATGACCCAGTCAGTGGTGTTCTGTTTTCCTCCTTGGGCTTGTCCTGTAGACGACGACTATGGGTACCAGTCTGGCTCTGTCAATCTGTTTCCTCATTTCCCCAGGTGGGTACTGTAGCTTTAAGAACGCTTGATAGAGAAAGACACCTTCAGGTTCTCTGTCTGAGGGACTGGAGCAAATGCAGTTATATCGTAGGGCTTAGTTTTAGACAACAGTTTGTGTGGTGTGTCCTGGATGAAAGCTGGAAGCATGTAGGTAGGTATAGCAGTCAGTAGGTTTCTGGTATAGGGTGATGTTTATGTGGCCATCACTCATTTGTACTGTAGTGTCCAGAAAGTGGATATCTCATGTTGAGTGGTCCAGGCTAAGGTTGATCATGGGGTGGAAACTGTTGAAATCTCTGTGGAAATCTTCAATGGCCTCCTTTCCCTGGGACCAGATGATGAAGATGTCATCAATGTAGCATTAGTAGATGAGTGGTTCTTGGGGGCAAGAGCTGAGGAAGCACTGTTCCAAGTCAGCCATAAAAACATGGGCATATTGTGGGGCCATACGGCTACCCATACATAGCAGTGCCGCTGACTTAAAGGTATAAATCATCCCCAAATCTGAAATGGTTGTGGGTGAATACAAAGTCACAAAATTCAGCCACTAAGTGTGCCATGATATCATCTCGAATACTGTTCCTGATGGCTTGTAGTCTGTGTGGGAGGTTGATGTAAAGAGCTTCTACCCAGAGTGGCCAGGATAGATAGAGATAGTCTTCTTAGCTTTGAATGACAGAAGCAAGATACTGAACTAGCTCACAGCAACCTGCCTGTTAGCTAAACTTGAGAACAATGCTTGAACTGCCTTTAGATATGGAAGATAGTGGGGGGTGGGTAACAAGAGGGGTTTTGGGGTAGGCGGTCGCAAGCAGAGCTGCGTTGGGGATAGGAAACAGGGAAGCTGATTGGGGCCCTGCAGAGCTAGTTTACATGTTTCAGCCCTGAGCCACACACTGCAAGGTGCTATAGCCCTGAGATCCAAGCTTAAGGTAAGGTGTCACAATTTTTTTTTCTAGGGAGGACACACAATGTGGTTTGTTGTTTAAAAAAAAAAAACAAAAAAAAAAAAAACCAAAGTCCAAAGGAAGTCTCCAGCACAAAAAAGTTGAGAAACACTGCTTTAAATAAATAATTTTACAGCCATTCTTCCTAATGGGAGCCCCATAATAACCTTGAAGTATGTTTAAGTCAAATCTGGTCCACCACAGCAAATGAGTTTGACACGCCTGGCACAGAGTCTAACAATTTGGACTTTTATACTTAGCCATATAAAGCACAAGAGAACAAAGCATCCAAAACAATAAACGCTACGCTCATGTCCTTTCTAAGGGAAGGATGGAGAAAAAGTCTCTATGGCCCATTAGAGTCTGGAAAGGCAGGCAGGGTCAAGTGCCCCTGCCTCACGAAGACTGGTCTCTCCTTCATGGACTTGAGAAGATGGTCCCTAAGCAGAACAACTACTGCCTTTTTAAAACCTTCACACCTGTCATCAGGTGCCACACCTGTCAACTTTCCCACATAAGCACAAACTCCTGCCAGATGACTTTTCTACAAAGGAGACCTCCCTCCTGCTAACCCAGTACTTCTGGGAAGGGACCAATTCTCTCTCGAGTGACTAGATTTCCAACAACTGGGTATTTAGAATGAGCTACACTCTATTGTGACCTGAAGAAAAGCTTAGTGTTACTCAAAAGCTTATTCTTTCACCAATAAAAGTTGGGCCAAGAAAAGGTACTACCTCGCCTGGATACTTCTCTCCTACCTCATATTGTTGTTCTTTCACTAGAAGTCTTTGGAACGTCAACCTAACACGAGGGCGAACAAACCATGAGCAAGGCAAAAAGCTGTACATTAAAAATGGAGTTTGCAGCCTGACACAGACATAGGGGTCATAATCTCTTACAGAATTAATAAATTGTACAGACATTCTGAAATCATCACATATTTAGCCAAATATGTTTGGCAGCACTTAGGTTAAGGGAAATGCTGACTAGCTTCACAGAGTGTCCATCTTCAGTTTATCTTGGCCATGAATGGCCAAGATGCAAGGAATGAGACAAGGGACATGGCTTTCATTTGGGGAGTGGAGAAAGGAGAGCACAGGAAGGGGGTAGGACAGCTTTCTAATGCCAAAACAATTCAGCTAACTTCTCCCAGTCTCCCCAACCAAGAGAAACTAGTTAGACCAGTTATCTAATAAACTTAGCCCTAATAAATAATGACTAACACTTGTTTATACTGAAGGATGGGTCATCCTTACCACATTGGTTATCTCCGGAACTGTAGGACAAAAGTGAGTTTCTGAAGCAGATAATTTTTTCTGCATTAGCGATGTTGAGCTGCTTCAATTGTCAGAAGTGGACCTTTTGTCTAATGTAGACCAAGTCAAAGAGGTCATTACAGATAACCCAACACCAGAACATTTCCAGAGACATTATAGCAGTCTTGTGTTAAAGTCAGAATTTAGCTTAGTACCTGGGATGATAGATTGTGGTCACAGCATACTCTGATCAAGATGAGAAGAAATGTTAAGAAATATGATGAACTTTACATTATTTTTACAAATCATTTGACAGTCCCAGTTCTTAAGAAAGGTCTTTACTCTTGATTTGAAGTTGTAGTTACAATATGAGATATTCCAGGAGAGGAGAGATTAGAAGAGTATTTTATAATCTTTGGGGATAAAACTACTTTAACCTTAGCAAGGAGAAAAAAATGTAGACAAGAACCCCCCTTCCCTCTGACAAGCCAAATCGTGCCACAGGCAATTCATGCAGGTAGTCATTAATACAGTTTTAATATCACAAAAATTCCAAATCCACATAATCCCAGGAAACAATTAGAAACCTGCTAAACAACAATCATTTCAGCCATGGCCTGGATAGTATTACTGGGCACATACTGTACCTACACCTATCAGTTCAATGCAAGAATAAGAAGGTTGCCATTCAGTTTAAATCCTTTCTAGGCTTTTGTTTTGAAGGACACATTTACCATTACATTGATAACCAATATGTATGTGTAATACAGAACAACCCGCACCAAAATCCTAGAGGAACTCAAAGTGCTGATTAATGTAAGTAATACTAGTCTTCCCTGTAAAACTTGAAAAAAAATAAAGCAATCAAAAGTCTGAATATATAAGAAGCCCATCCTCAATTTTGTTGCATTACTACAAGCGTTACACTAGGACAGTTTCAATCAATTTCCTTGCTTTATTTATTTTTAAAAGTCAGTGGGTAATTACTATTATGTCCAGAACCCACTCAGGCAACCACTGTCTGAACACTGCACAGATAGAGAATATGAATTAAAGTTCTTTCAGGAATCCATTCCAGCTTTCTTGCTTCAATGTCATGCAATAATTCACCACACTGCTGTTTATTCCTTAAGTCCTATCTAGGAGGAAATCAAAGATTAGGCATTCAGAACCAGTATGCAGCACAAGTGTAGAATACTATATTTTTATAGCTTTAGTAAATAAATTGCTCATGTTTGAAAATATTTATACAGTAGTTTACTTCTAGATAGAGCTCCTTCACACAAGACAGCTTTCCAACTACATTCCTGTGTCATACAACTACACCACCATTAAAATCTTACCCTCCACACCCACACCACTTTATAGAAATCAACTGCAAAGTAGAATGAAATAATAGGTTTCCCTGCCTGTTCCCTTGCTTCACAATAATCCTTATTTTCAGAAACATCTATTTAGAAACAATTTTCCCTCTGACATTTACTCAATGGGTTTTATTCACTGATGAGGGCAGGCTATCTAAAGAGCAGGTTATCAACAAGTCCTGGGTGTAATAACCAATACTTACTGACTGATAGAGGCCTTGAAAATTAGCTATTTAACATCTTACATCTTATTATCATACACTTACCATCAAATTCCTCAGACCAACAACAGCAGCACCACTTATGATTACTATAATACTCAATACCTGCAAAAAAGTGAAGCACCTAACTCATTCCCACTCCACTCCTATTGTTTAAAATGGCACTGGTTTGTAGATCACATTTTGTTGTGCTAAACCACATTATAATATCCATCAGTCTTTCCTTCCACTTCTTCTGAACAACTCTTCTGATCTTTCTCCTTCCCTAGATCTGCCATACCACTTTCCCCCATCTCAACAACTCCAACACTTTCCTCACTGATTTTGACTCTGGCTTTCCATACCTCCATACTAATCCTTAGCTAATTATCCACCATCACTCACCTCCAAACTTTTTTCAGTCACTACTTATCTGGACAGAGTCATGCATCCTGCAAGTAGAACCTACACTCTTTGTTCCTGGATTTATGAGTTTACATTTGTCCATGTTAAAATGTTTTGTTTGCTTGCACCTAGTTTACCAAGTAATTCAGATCACTCTGTACCTGTGACCTGTCCTTTTCATTATTTATCCAATCCATAAGTCACCTGTAAACTTTCAGTTCTGCATGCTCTAGCTCAGTGGTCCCCAACCTTTTTGGCTTGAGGGCTACAAATATAATTTTTAGAACCCTGAGGGGCCACCAGTCTATTTAATTAAATCTGCATTACAGTTAAATTAATTAAATTCAAATTACTTAATTAAATTTAAATAAAATTTTAATTAAATAGACTATTGGCCCTTCAGGGTTGTAAAAATTTTATTTGTGGCCCTTGAGCCAAATTTTTTTTTAAAAATTGAAGAAAAAAAAAAAAAAAAGGACAGGGTGGCTGGATGCCCGTGAATGGGGCCAGTTTGCAGACAGGTGTGTAAGCCCCAGCAACAGCATGGCCCATGCTCCTGCGACCGCCCTGCCCCCCAGCCGCCATGCCAGCCCATGGCCCCGCCCCCTATGCCCCCCCCCAGTCATGCCAAGCAGCCGCGCCCGCCCCAACACTCCCACCCAAGCCACGCCGTGCCAGCCCACAGCCCCCCTGAGCCCTGGCCAGGACCAGAGGGGAGAGGCCACAGCAGGGCTCCCAGTCGCGCACTGGGATTGGGCAGCTGTGGCCCAGCTCCCAGCCAGCGGCTGGGCAGCGTGGGCCATTTTAAGAAGCCCCACAGGCCACTTTTGGCCTGCAGCCAGGGATTGAGAACCCCTGCTCTAGCTCCACCACTCTCAAAAAAGTTGTCCACGGTCCCCACTAATTTCCCAGCTCCCTTCACTTTTAAATGAGTAACTACTGACATCTGCTGTCTTCAGTTCTGGGCCTCCAACTCTATTTTTGATTCACTCCACTCTGTTTTTTCAGTGGAATGAAAGAGGTGGAACTGCTCTCTTCAAAGTATAACTACGTCTTTGTAGCCAAAAATGTTGGATCCAGTGCTTCGCCCCTTCACCTTTCTACTACTTTTGACGTAGTTATGAATTCATCCGTGACATCTTATGCACCTTGCTCTTTTGTGATACCATCCTCTACTAACTCTTCACTAGGTCCTCCTCGTAGTCTCTCCAAAGGTCCAAGGGGGTAGTACAAGGTTTTGTCCCGTCACTCTACATCCTCTTTTGGTGAGCTCATACTTAAGGCCATTTAGCTTTTCCACTCTTTCTTGAAAACCCACTCGTATCACACCTGCAGGGAATTTACCAACTGAGAACAGCAAGCGAGAGCTTTAACTGGAAACAGCTTATATATTCTATAAAAACCTCAAACTTTACCAATCACCATATCAGCTTTGCAAACTGAGTTCCTTCTTTCTTCTCCACCTGTAGATTACTGGAGAGGGATCTTGCCTACTTTTTGGTTTAGACAGCACATATTCAGACTGGAATAATGTTTACCACAGCCTCTCATTTCAAGCCTCCCACAAAAAACCCCCCCACAATTTACTGCATTGTTCTTCAGTTGGCACCTCTTGGGCCAGATCTGCCTTCTGTCTGGCCCACCGCTGGTCATCAGTTGCTTCTTCATGCCTCTTAGAAAGTAACAGCCAATGAGTGGCACATTTTCAATAAAGTGCTTAATCAGATGTTTACACAACATAAAGTATTCAGTAATTAACATGTTTTCACTGGTTACTTGAATGTGTACTGTGCAATGCTCTTCTGAAAGAGGTGGTGAAAACAGGTGTCAAAATTTCTGGCATTAAGAAAAGAAAATTAGATGTCCATTTTTTTCCTCAGGAGTTTAACTTCAAAGTTTAATTTAATATCTTAACAGAATTAAAGCGGCATGCGATGCCATTAGTGTATTTGTGTAGCTTTGCCAGCAAGATTATTTTGGACTATTGTCTACCAGCATGCTTAACCTTTAATTTTGAGAACAAACACCTAGTCTTGAAAGACAACAGAGTTCTGTGGCACTTTTAAAGACTAACAGATTTATTTGTTAGTCTTTAAAAGTGCCACAGGACTCTGTTGTCTTTCTACAATAGACTAACACGGCTACCCCTTTGGAACTAGTCTTGAAAGGCTGACATCCCAGCTTGTCAGGCTCACTACAGAGCAAACACATGAAGAGTCCTTTGACTCTAGAGAGCACACTGCTTTATGCGGGCTGCCAGAAAAATGCAACTGAGTCTCACTGCTACAGGTAATAGCCAATTAAAGCCATAGCATCACTATTACTAGCAAGTATAAGATAAAACTAAAAGTTATTTTTTGTTCATTCAACTTCCATTCAGCTTTACAATTGGTATATCACATATAAAATGAGAACTGAAATAATCCAGGTTATTTAACAACACCATGTTTGGGATGGGCTAAACAGCAGAGAGAAGGAACCGAACATGTCAAGAGGTGCTCCCAAAACAAACTCACTGTACCACTGAGGAACTGTGAAGAAGATACTAAACCCATTCATTTCTCCTCTTGTCAACTGCCCCCAACCAACTAGGATGAAGGGAGAGATAGGGGCTCAATATTTAAGTGAAAGCCATGCTTAGAGCTACTAAACTCCACAACATATCCAAATGACATAACTATGGGGCGAAAAATCCACTACAAATACAGAGCCAGCCAAAAGGGTAGAACCCTCACCCCTTCCCCCTCACGTCCCTACAACTACACAGGACAGAGTTCTCAAAGCTTGGTTTCTGTTCTGTGCCCTCTAGTCCTCATAGATCCATTAGTGTTCTGGCAACCAGGAGTCACAATGAGGTACTGTGGAGTATCATAGATGGAACTCAAGTTGGTGGTGGGGGTTTGTGTATTTAGTGTTACTCTTAGCATGGTTATTAGGAGCAATTAGGAGCATTCAGCAAATAGATTTTAGTGAGCTTTGCAATAAAATCACCTTTAAAAACTTAGCAGGAAATACCATTTCAACAAACTGTCTTTCCAGAGTCAGAGTAAGAGAGATATTCAGTTTTTAAATGAATAAATAGTCATGCCACACAAGTAGCACCAGCTTACCTGATTTGGGCTTAGTTAAAATACTGCAAGATCTAGTATTTACAATGTGGTTGGCATAGTATTTTATGTTTTATACAACACCAAGTATACTTACTACTATAATTTTCAAGTTCAGAATATTAATATAAATCTGATCTATTTAGACAGAGAAATGCATTGACTGCTAGAGCTATATCAACTTTTGAAGTCAAGTGAACAGGGAGTAATTCATTAAATACAATCCAGTCTCTCCCTGCTCTGATGAATCACACTTCAAATCAAAGCCCATGAGAGGAGATGGTCTTCCAAAGAAGTACCACACCAAGCTAAGAGAATGCTGCAATACTCTGAAAACATAAAAGATTATAATAAATATGTGACACACACAAAAATTCAGAATCAGTGTTATATCAGGTGTTCCAATTCAAAATTTAACATCCTTACCAAGAGAAGGAATGCATTAATTACAACTTTCCACTAAAGCAGCAAATCCACAGATGTCCTTGTAAACAGAATTAGAACTGTAGTAAGAACTGCAAAAAGACTGCAAAAATGTTGAGAACTCTATGCACTCAGCTTGAACTGAGGAATACTATGGTATTTTCAGCAATCCTTTCTTACCCAATTGTGTAGAAATAATCCTTGAATACTTTAAAAATGAAATAGTTTCCTTACTAATTTATTTTCTGGCTCTCACACACTAGTTTATTATACATTATACATACAAAATAGACAAGGAGTCTTGTGGCACTTTTAAAAACTAAAATTTATTTATCACAAAGTTTCATAATCCCACTTCATCAGATGCATGAGTCTGTATCTGTGAAAGTTTGTTCAGAAGCTGATGGATTTCCACTGTCTATCTGTGAGCGTTTTAGAGTGCTAACATGAATACCTCTTTGGAGCTATACACACAAAAGTACTGTTGATAATTAATTTTCAATTGAAGACAAATACAATACAGACATATACAAAATTTGTATTTTACATAAATCTGGACTAAGTCTCTATGTGAAGTCCACTAATTTGCTCAAAGCACTAACGTAAGCATTTTTCCTGCTTATTCTCAAGGGAGGTAAAGAAAAAGGCTCCATTTGGCTTTATGTATTTTAATCCCACTCTCTCCCTTCTACCCCCTCAAAAGTTAATCTATTTGTGAATTACATATCTCTAACTGATGACCCCACAAACATGCTGTAAGGGTCAAACCTATATATGTACCTGAGCAACAGAATGGATGTCAGAACAGCTGCCAGGAGTCATCCAACCTTGCAGACCAATAGAGAGTGCCATCTACTGTCTACACAGGATGATTACATTAGACATTCCCAAGAAATCTTGAAACTAAGTAAAGAAATGGATTGTTCTGTATATGTTCTCCTTCCATTCTGTTTATGATTTTATCCAGATGCTAGCGTGATTGTGCTTCTCAGTTTATATCAGAGAAAAATCAATGTTTTGTTTTTTAAAAGCCACAATACATCTTTTAAAACTGGGGGAAAAATGCAACATCCTAAAAATTAAAATAAACCTCCCTCACTTTGTGCAGCTACTAATAGCATTCAGATACTCTAGAACATCTATACAGACATCACTATTCATTCCAATTGAAAGCTACTTCATATGCCAAAACAATTTGAGACAGTTGATCCAGGAACTGATTGCTAACAGAGTATAATCAAACATCACAGTAAATTACGATGCCAGACTTTTTCTTCTCCCTTTTGATTACAGAACTCAAAAATAGCCCTTGTAAACAGGTGATGTTTTTTATTTCTACCATTTGTTTAAGCAGATTATAAACTTTTCAGCCTAGTGTAAACTTTTATCATTCTGCAAACTAGTGATTAAGAAAATAAGGCATTCATCTTTTTAAAATCCTATACATCATCTGACAAGCAAGTTGTCTGCCTTCTGTCTTATCACAACACTTATTACCCTGTCACTCGACAAATGTAAAAAGATTTCATATTCTGGTATCTGTGTGCAGGTTATTTGCCACTTATCCAAATGATAAGTCTGCAAGTGGAGGGAAAGGGAAGTTTGACAGGGTTTGCTTAACCATGGTGACAGGGAAGTAATGTAAATAACAGCACTGAAAAGCAGAATCATAGACCAAGTTTAGAATCTATGCCTTAGAAATGTAAGATAGGATCAAAGTTACACTTTTTCCAAATAAAAATGTACAAGATCCTCTTTTTTTATTAATACTTTTGCTTCTGTTCATACTGCCTTACTTTGTAACCTATACAAAGTTATATTTAAATTTAAGCCTTCATTTTAGCTAATGATCTGTACCAGAAGATACAAATGTAGATCCTCTACAATAAAGGCACTTTTAAATTCAAACATCACATGAATAGACGGCACTACAGAAAGAACAGATATGCAAGAAGCTAATGCTAGCTATGTTGAATAGTTGATTTATTGTAGCTGTTGGCCTTGTGTGCTCTCCTTTATTCCACCTTCATAGCTTCCATATATGTTTTATTAACTTTATTTGCTCACCTTGATTAAAACAGAGTTGATTTTCTTGGCCCCAAAGAGTTTATCAACAGACTACCAGGAATCATTCACAAGATTTTAAAATCATGTGTGTAGATATTAGTAAATTTTGTCAGAACATGTTTAAAAACAGATCATAGTGTTTACATTGTATTAGAAAACAAAACAAACCAGAAGATAAAAACAGGAGAAAATTGATCACAACTCTGTGAAAGCTCATGTTACTGTTAATGGTACAAAAAAAAAAAATCAGGAACACAACTGAGAGCCTTTCGCTTTAGAAACTCAATGCTGTCCATGTTATAGCTTAAGCCCTTCACTTCTGAATTCTTTGTTACCATATGCATAATGAGATGCCTCTAGGCTAAAAGGTGAGCATCAACTTTGACACTACTTTGTGACTCATTCCAGCTTTGATTAATACAAAACCTTCCTGCACACTACCTTCCTCATTCCCCAAGGATATTTTTTCCTGCCCTGTGTGCAGCAGAGTAAGCGTTAGAGGCAAATACATATGGAAGCGGAAGCGTTAGCTAAACCAACCATCCTACATGATACAACTTTTGCTCGCAGGGAGTGTGACCAGCCTCTTACAACTATGCTACATGACTGGCTAGATGCCAACACAGACAGATCAGGACAATCCCGCAGGACGACACTCTGATGAGCGCCCAGAAGGAAGCTCCGCAGCACTTCTGAATGCAATCAGAAGAGCCCCCGGTATCCCTTACGGCGGCCAGGGGATCAGCCCCACGGAGGGAGCTCTCGTCATCAGGAGGTTCCCCCAGCGCCTGGTGAACCCTTCCCCGCCGCCAGGCGATAGGAGCCCGGAAATTGGGTCTTGCCTGGGAACCCGCGCCCAGCGGAGGGGGTGAACCGTACAGGGCAGGGCTGCTTCTCCTCACTCACTGCAGCATCTCCTCTCCTCCCCTCCCCCTGCCCCGGCTTCCCCAGCGCTCCTCCCCCCGACACACGCCTCAGGCACCCGGAGCGCGCTGGGCCGGGCTCCCCGCCGTGCCGTGCCCAGGGCAGAGCCCCCGAGAAGTGCCTGCGTCTCGGAGCGCCGCCCGCCGCCGGGCTGAACTTGGCCGGGCTGCACGGGGAGGGGCGGGCTGCTCCCCTAGCGAGGGAGACGGCGGCCCCCTGCCCGCGCGTCCCGCCTGAAGGGCACCGCCGCGCTCACCGTCCTGTGCTGCTGGCGGTGCCTGCCCAGCCCGGGGAAGCAGCCGGCGGCCGTCAGAGCCCCTCCACCGCCGCCCCGCGAGAAGAGGAGCAGCAACGATCTCCCCGCCGCAGCCGCCATCACTCGAGTGGAAGCAGCTGAGCCCGGCCGGCCCCCGCCCCGCTCCGGCAGGCTGCACCGCGGGGCTGCCAGCAGCGCTCGGAGCCAGGGCTGGGGGAGAGGGCGGGCACACAACCATCAGCCAATGAGCGAGATCCTCCCGCGGGTGGAGGCGGGGCTAACGCGTTTCCGGACTAGCCGCCTGTCAATCATCGGGGGCGGTTAGAGAGAGCAGGCCGCGAGACCGGAAGCAGCGCGGGGAACGTTCTACAGCCGGGCGGTGGCAGCGCGGGCGAGGGGCGGGACAGGAGGGTCACAGCAGAGGAGGGGTGTGGCGGGGCGAGGGCAGGGCACAGCTCGGGGCGGAGAGGCGGGACAGGAAGAGGGAGGCGCAGCTCGGGTCGGAGTGGGGCAGGGCTGCGGTTGGCAGGAGGAATGGGGCAGCCCGCAGCATGGGCAGCGGGAGTACAGAAAAAGGGAAATGGACCCTGGGCTACCTGCATGTCTCTGGGAAGCAACTCGGTTCCGGTCAAGCAAAGTTGTTAATAACAAACATACCCGTTGCCTGTCAATCTTTCACAGAGCCGGGCCTGTCGGCACCTGCTTCCCCACCCCGCGAAGCCTGCACAGGCAGTCCTTTCGGATTGCGGGAGAGAACCTGGGAATGGACAGTGCAAACTGGCATCAAGAAAGAGAGGTGGCTGATTGGACACCCCCTCTGCCTTTTTTTTGACTCACCAGTCCCTGACAGCATCTTCCAGTCATCCCCACTAGCGTGTGTGCACGTGCATAAATGGCTACCTTGGAAACAACATAACAGGCTTGCTAAAGACTAAACCAACTAGTTATCCAGTCTAAAGAAGTTTATCTCACCCAACATTCTTCCTAGTGTGTCAGCCAAGTATGACATGAAACAACTCACTATACATTTACTTCCTCAGTGAAGGATGCAAGGGTGTCTGCCTTCACCTAGGGTTACCAGATACCAAAGCATGGAAAGGAGGACAGGGAAATCCAAAAAGGAGAACATGGAGAAAATGTAGTATTAATATAACAGTCATTACCATATTATGTCATGGAAAATGGGTAATGATTAATGAATGCATGGCAGCATGAAAAAAATGGAGAACAAGTTGAACAACAGAAATATTCTTAGGGGGGCACGTTAACTGCCGGACGGAGGACATGAAGGTAAAAAGGAGGAAATGTCCTCCTTTTGCCTGATGTCTGGTAACCCTACCTTCACCTCCAATTTTACTGGAACTGATCTTTGATGTTCAGCTAAAAGTACAGTTCACCCTGCTGTATATCTCTGCTTGTTAATTTCCTTCTCAAGTCTCTTTGCCACAGCATCCATAACATTTGGCCTAGTATGCTAATAAACTATTGTACGATGTGTAGTACAGAATGATCCACCATAGAGATATGTATTTCCAATCTCCCATCTAGAGAAGTTTATTTCCAAACAGGCTACCTTGGAATGACATGTCTTTACATAAAGCCCTAGAAAACATATTTTTAGTATATATTTGCAACTCCTCACATATTTTCTAAACATACATTTCACAATGATCATGATGACCAGTGTGACTCAGGTTTTCAGTACAGACTTTACATGATTCCTTTTGGTGGATCCATGGGATCCCTGTACCCCTATGTACTGCTGCATTCTCTGTCATCTAAGCATCAAAATACTTTGTACTGTTTTCCAACTAAAACAATCCTTTCCTCTCCTCAATATCATTTCTAGGCTCTTGTTCAAGACCGTAGAGAGGGGAGGTCTGTTTCTAAGCTCTTCTCCTTTGTCACACACAGACAATCGTACACACGGGGTCAGGGGAGGACACCACCAGGAGAATCTTCAGCTCATCCTCCGCCCATATTTTGGAGTGAGAGAGTGCAAGAAGATTTCCTAGGAAATTCCTTGGAACACACGAAGGGCAAGAGGAGAGGGGCATGCCAAAGGATATGAAGCACTGCAAGGGGGCTAAACAGCAAGTGTATGAGCACAGGGGAGGCTAGCCAGTAGGACCTCTGCTTCAGCTACAAAGAGGTTAAAAGATACTACATAGGGGAGGGAAATAAATACAGAGATGGGGTCCTATGTAGTTGGCCTTGGGATAGGAAGATCATTTTCAGGCCTTTGTCTGGAAAGCCAGATGTGTGATAACATTGATATGAAAACGTAACAATGGCCTCCAAGCGGTAAAATCACAACATTGTAGCATCATGCCATGATGAGATATGAGGACACCACAACTCAAGGATATGAAATGGCAGTGCTGAGTTGTGAATTCCCAATATAACTTAACTCCATTGCCACAGGGAGTGATGATGTTGTAGCTCAGAATTATAAAGATGCAAATCATCATCATACTTCATATGTCATGAAATCATACCTTGTAATACAGAAATTCAGTGCATGACATCGCAGATTAATGTGGTTGTCACATTCCAGGACACATGAATGCTCAAAATGATGAAATCATGATACAAGTACATCGCAAACCCATATAACAGCACAGCTCAAATTAAGTCAACAGTATCGTTGTGACATGAGGACATCACATGAATGGATGCAATGATATAGCTTGAATGATGAAATTATATGAGAAATGTGTCATCAAAATAGTGAAATCACAATAATATTTCATTACCTAATGGTAGGATTAGATGATAGGACAGATCAATATGATGAAATGGCAATGCATTAAAATTGCACAACCATGTGAAATTACAACAACACAGACTGCTGAGAATAAAGTCCCAGGGCAATAGTATCATGGCATGGTCTAACAATAACATAGGTTAATCTGATGAGACCACAACACAGCATCATTGTGACAAGTAACATAAAAATTAAATCACAACATCAATGCATTTTAATACAGCATTGCTGATATATGAAGATATTGTGACTTCATCTCAGAGTTGCAGTGCAACACCATTAGGCTATGACATGGAATCACAACTCAGAGCAATGAAGTCACAACATAAAATTGTTCTGTTATTAGACAACATGCTGCTACATTAGCCTATAGCTATTATTCAGTGATCTTGTGAGAAAAACAAAATGGTCCCATTGAAACTGGATATTGGAATGTTCCTGATAGCAACATCAATTTTTGGGTGTGGGTGAGAGGACATATACCTGAATTTATAAACTAAATCTTGCCATGAATGAAGATTTTGATGCATGTGTGGTTAGTAAAGTGATGAAATGTGTAAGAGAAGCCTTGAAAGGTAATTTACTTTGATTATTATTCTTAGAAGGGATCTCCTGTATAGGGGTTATTATAGTAACACTGATAGTTCCTTTTTTAAAAGGAATATTCTGGAAAGCAAATAAGAGCATTAATTTTGATTTTGGAAGTGCCCCAGAATTTCTGTATTAAGTGATAGCATTCCAAAAAAAGTTTAATGTACAAGTAGTTCCCGCACATACCAATATTCTTATGGCTCTGAATAAAATAAAGCATTTGGCTCAAAAGCAACTGGGATCATATATTTTTTGAAATTCAAAGTGCAAGATGATTGGTTTCCTGAGGAAAATTTATTAGAGTGCTCGTTCTTCATGAAGGATTTATTGTTAAGCAGTGGAACTTCTCTCACTCTGTGCATGCAAGATGCCAGGAAGAGCTGGGTCCCAACACCAGCTAATGGCAGCTTCCTTCTATGGTAGAGCTGGACAGTTACCTTTCTGATTTCTTCCCACTCCATCCTTTCACCCTGTTTTAATATGCCTTTCACTGTATGTTAATTTTTTCCCGTTTAAAGTCACTTTATGTTGACAGAGTGCAGTAAGCTTTTTTGTGCACTTTGGCACAGTCATAAATTGCTATTAATCTATGAATGAGTATTGAGATTTTCCGCATCCTTACTCCCACCTTGTAACCACATGAACATACCTCATCCAGATTGAGCTTTCATGAATTGGTACCATCTGGAATAGGCTTCCCTCAACAATTAAATTCTCTACTGGGCTTCATATGATACAGAAACATAGAACGAGGCTTCCCTCAACTTGAAGCAGTCAGAATGGGCACTTTTTTAAACCAGAACCTCTGAAAATAGTTTCATAGGTAAAAAGTAAATGCTAGATGGAGAAAGTACAGCCCTTGAAGTGAATTACAGGAAAAGGGTTAAAGGTTGGTCTTAAGGCTCGGTGGCTATGTCTACACTGGCAAATTAAGTCGACTTAAGGAGGCTTAAGTTGACTTAAACTAAGTCGCGTCCACACCAGGCTTTCATTAAGTCGACTTAAGAAATTCCTTAAGCCAACTTAATGAAAGCTTAAGTCGACTTAATAAGAACCACCCATTAGATTGACTTAAGCCTCCTTAGGTCGACCTAACCCTTCTTTAGATCGACCTAACCCTTCTTTAGGTTGACCTAAGCCCAGTGTGGACGCTTAAATCCACTTTGTTAAGTCGACCTAAGGGCAGTTAGGTCGATTTAACAAAGTGGAGTCAGTCCACGTCCATGGACACCACTTTGTTAAGTCCACTTAATAAGGTCGACTTTAAGTCGACCTTATTAAGTCGACCTAACAAAGTCAACCTAACTTTTTGTAGTGTAGACATAGCCTGTGAGCCTCAAAAACCACTGGATTGTGTAGATGCCAGATATTATTTAAGGCTGTTGTGCAAGACTGACAGCTGCTAAAAATACAGATTAGAGTCAGGTTGGTGAATGACATAGATAAGATTTTGCTTTTACATACTCCAGTCTCTGTGCCATCATTCCTCTGAATCCTGCTATTCTCACCGCCTCTTTATGTCCTAGGCCATACTCCACCAACATAATGAGCATGGTATTGACATGCCGAATCAAGTGAACTGCAGTGGCTGGATGTCGACTTAAATTGACTTAACTTTGCACTGTAGACATGCCCTTTAGAGTCAAGCCTCTTTAAGCTTCTGTTTCATAATAAGTGAAATGAGTAGGGGATACGAGATAGGATGTGCTGGTACCAGGACGATGCTGGCTCCATCATTAATTTGCTATGTCACTTTGACTTTGGGCATGTCACTATTCTCTCATTTTAAACACAACTGTAAAAACAATTTGGTCTAACACTTTTCACGTAACACCAGGGATATTGTGAATATTAATTAAACAATGGGCTTAGAATGCTCTGAGATTTCTAGAAAAAAATTACTACAGGCTGGTCCTGCCACTGCCTATGTGTGAGTGGAATTTTAGAACCCTGCATGGGTGCAAGAGTCTGCTCACATGGAATTAACTACGGAACCAGGGCCTATGTAAGCACAAAATATTATTATTATTATTATTATTTATTTATTTATTTATTTAAAGCCCCTTCTGATTTTTTTCACTTTTCTATTCAGAAAAAGGCAAGACACTGAGCAAAACATGATTGGTAAAGGGCAGGTTCAAATGCTTATTTGCAAAGTCATTTTATTATATACAGTGGCCCTTATTTCAGGACAATACTCCTTAGGCCCATATTAAATAGTCAAAGACAAAAACTATTATTCTCTTATTTTCATAGCCAGTTAGTTCTTTGTTTCTGATAGCACTTCAGGATTCATCATATACCCTTATCTTTATGGACTTTATCCATCTGTTGTTATGCTGAATTCTGTGCATTTCTCTTTGAGCTAAGTCCCCTTCAAAAGATTACTTATTGTATTTCTTTGGCCTTGCTTTATTTTCTCAGGGAACGAGTGCTTTTCAAAGAATGATTCAGTTTGCACTTTTCTGTGCCAAAGAGGACAGAGAAGAGTAGGCGGTAATACTGGATTTACATTTTGGACCTAAGCTACCTGTGATCCTTTAATTCGTCTATTTTTATGGTGTTAGGTATTGGAGTCTGTATGTAAGAGTCATTATTTTACTGATACTAACCAGAAAGTACTCCACTCAGATTAAAATCCAGGAATGGAATATCAAGATATATCTGAATGAAGGAAAAAAGGCAGGAAAATTTAAATAATGCTGCAAGATAAATCCAATTACTTTTAACCACTAATTTAGATTTTTATACATCAGATCTTTCCTTAGAGTAAAAATAATCACATAAGTCTCATGCTTGTTGTGCATTCAAGTTGCAGGTGAATTACTTGTATTCTACTCTACAGCATCAAGCAGCCAGGCTGGTAAATACTTATGTTATTTTTCAATATTTTGCTTTTTTTATATTGAGAACATTTAAAAAACAGTTGTTGAAATGTACTTCTTTATATTAGAGATAAAACCCAACTTCCCACTGTGTGTGCTTCAATAGATCATCTAGCACTTACAAAAACATTCATTTAAGTATCCAAGTACCAATCTAAATGTGGAAGATAGATATACTATTTGGATGTTCACATTTGAAATCTGGACCTTGCATAATCATTTGTCTCTACGGCACCTGTTGACATCATGATTTTCTTTTTGTAAAGGAGTAATTCCATCCGGTATGAGGACTGGGCTAGAAGTACTGAGGAGTTTTAATAGGCTCAGTGAGATGTTTCCATCTGTTGTGAGGGTGGATGTTCTGAGGTCATGCAAAACCAATGTCTAAAAGTAGTCCAAAGCTCAAACTTCTGGAATCTCTGCTTGCTGGCCTGAGCCACAGAGGTGGCGGGCATTCTGGATCGAGGAGGGTGGTATGTGATTTTTACTGTCACCCCTTGCTGAACTGGATTCCTATTTTTCTGGAATGAGTACTCTCTTCAGGCAGCTATGCAACATTTCTGTAAATTCTCTCGAGCCAAACAGAATGTGAACCCATAGTGATACTGCTTTATAGTATTAATGTGCTCCTATCTCCATGTGCTTAGGTGTATTTGTGCCTAATATGCTGGCTAGCTTACCTACTGTGTGCATGCAGCATATATTGCTTCCTAATGGGTCTTTTCCATCTCTGTCATCTAAGATCCTTTGATAGTAAGATGAGTTGATAGAGCAGAACATATTGTAACCTATTCATTTCCTACCCACCAGTCTGCAAGTAATCATTAGATTCCTGACATAAGAACCAGATCAAGTAAAGAAACTTGAAAAAGAATTTGTAGGTCACTTTTAAGAGCACAGGTTAGGTGGGCAACTCATTTGTGGGCAAGTAATAGCCATTGGATTTGGTGTTATATGCCACAACTGGAGATTGAATGACTTCAGTCACTCAAGACAGAGGCTCAGTTTTCCCTCAGAAATGCACAGTTTGAAGTGTCAGTGACAGAATGTAACATAATAAGGGAAATAGCTCAGTGTGTTTTCAAGTCATTACAGACATAGGCCTGACAGAAATGACAGACAATCAAAACATTCCAGCATTAAAAGCAGTTCTAGAATGTCTCATAAAAAAGATAGCAGGAAAGCTTCCATTTAGTTTTTGAATCTTGAAATTGTATTGTTTTTCCCATTTGCAAATCAGTCATCTGACAGTTTGCATGAGAAGCAGACTCTTTGACAGGGTTACATGAGAAGTAATTCTTTTTTTAAAAGAAGGATTGTTTTAAACTACTAAAAGAAAACTACATAAAGATACCAGATAAAATGCAACAGACTCTTTCTACTTATTTCTTGTATTCTCCTTGTTCATAGATTTGCTCCAAAATAGAATCCCTCTGAAACCATTAGCAGACACAATGGGAACACTACAACAGAAAAATATTACAAAGTAATTCAGTTTAATTTGGTTCCACTCTTCTGAGCGCTTCATTCTATACTTTCCCCCACATTACTTTTTTTTTTATTTTTTGCGGGGAGTGGGTGGGTTGTATCAAGTTTAATACATTCTAACAGTATTATTAGCTCTTTCTTGTGGAACAACTCAACAGAAAATAATGCTGCTGCTGTTTGCTTTCCATGACAGGCTTGTTCAAAGTGTAAGCACTCACACATGCAGCCCAAAAAGAACAGATGGCATTATTGCATTCTGTATTTATTGTTCTGCATCATCCTTTTGCGAACTTGTAGAATTGTTTGTTGGTTGTGCAGTGCATTGCTTCATCCGTAAGATGAATGACAATTAATCATCATACACTGTGACAAAGCGGGAATTTTCTGTAATATTTTTATTACGCCTATACTTGCCTCAATTTCCCTCTGTATTTTACATTGCTACCCAGTCGGTACAAAAGGGTTAACACTGCTCCCAGAGCAGTGCAGTAGACCAGGCGTGTTGTGTCATCTAGTTGTTTGGGTGGAAAGAATGGATCCTTACAGAACTGATTGAAACTGACTCATATCAACAGAGGATCTGGAAAGATAATGAGAACCTCCAATGACTGAACAATTAACACCTACCAGCAGGAAACCATGGCAGGCAGAACATGTGAACTTAGCTGGAGAACAAAGGGGAAACTCCTATGTACACATGATCAGATTAAAGCGCAACATGGCAATCGCACTATAAAAAACATGTGACCATTATTGCGGGATAGCGCGTACACACGTCGCTCCTTGCAACGCAACAGAATTCTTTGCAATATTGCGGTGTAGCGCAATGAATTCTGGGCACCTGTCCCACAGTTCAGTTTTCCCTCAATCAGCGCTTCGAATCATGGGATGAAGGAAAGGAACGCAAAGCGCCATGGGTAAACTCTCAGTTTCCCGTGGTGCACTGTGTTCCCCTTGCATCTTCGTCATTGCCAATATCAACTTGCGCCTATTTTCAACAGTGCAGTGACGCACCGCACCACTTGCGAGCAATCACAACAGCGACAGCATGGATCCTGCTCTGATCTCCACTGTCGCCTTCAGCATTCTAAATACATCTCGGCTGGTTGCTCAGTACACAATGAGCTCCGAGTCAGACGAGGACGCTGAGGAGCAGGGGCTGATCGATGCCATGCAGAGCAACAGCACCGCATTGCTCAGCTCCTTCACCGATCATCTGCACACGGTGCAATGCTGTTTCTGGTCACGAGAGACGAGCACCGAGTGGTGGGATCGCATTGTTATACAGCTGTGGGATGACGAGCAGTGGGTACAGAACTTTCGAATGCGGAAAGCAACCTTTCTGGAACTGTGTTCAGAGTTGGCCCCTGCCCTGCGACGTAAAGACACCAACATGAGGTCAGCCCTAACCGTGGAGAAGCGTGTTGCGATAGCTGTCTGGAAGATGGCAACTCCTGACTGCTACCAGTCGGTTGCAAACCAGTTTGGAGTCGGGAGGTCCACCGTCGGATTAGGCCTCTCACAAGTCTGCCGAGCCATCAATCGTGTTCTGCTACGGAGGACGGTGACGTTGGGCAATGTTCGTGAGAT
Source organism: Pelusios castaneus (assembly GCA_007922175.1). Lineage (NCBI taxonomy): Eukaryota > Metazoa > Chordata > Testudines > Pelomedusidae > Pelusios > Pelusios castaneus. The sequence continues at coordinate 36,122,932 of ML685755.1, read as the reverse complement.
TGTGGACGGCTTTGCTGCCATGGGATTCCCTAACTGCGGGGGAGCCATAGACGGCACACACATCCCTATTTTGGCTCCAGACCATCTCGCGACCGAGTACATGAACAGGAAGGGCTACTTCTCCATGGTGCTGCAAGCACTCGTGGATCACAAGGGGCGTTTTACGGACATCAATGCTGGGTGGTCGGGAAAGGTTCATGATGCCTGCATTTTCAGGAACACTGGTCTGTACCGGAAGCTGCAAGGGGGTTCCTTCTTCCCTGATCAAAAAATTACAGTGGGGGATGTGGATATGCCCATAGTCATCCTCAGAGACCCAGCATACCCACTGATGCCATGGCTCATGAAGCCATACACCGGTAACCTAGATCGCAGCAAGGAGCGGTTCAATTACAGATTGAGCCGCTGCAGAATGACTGTGGAGTGTGCCTTCGGCCGTTTAAAAGGGCACTGGCGCTGTTTGTACAGGAGGCTGGACTTGGCGGAGGACAACATCCCTGCTGTGATTGCGTCATGCTGTGTCCTTCATAACATTTGTGAAAGTAGGGGAGAAAAGTTTTCCCCGGGGTGGGCTATGGAGGCAAAGCGCCTCGAGGAAGCATACGAACAGCCAGCCACTAGGAGTATTAGGGGGGCCCAAGGAGAAGCTGCTCGCATAAGGGAGGCACTCAGGGACCATTTCAATGATGCCCTTCCCTAGTTAGCTTCCAGGATGCATCAGGTGCACCTTATGAGATTTTCAATGTATACAAATAAAGCCACTCTTCAAATTATTTGTCACTGTTTTTATTAAAACCTAAAGGGGGGGGCGTTACAGATGGGTGTAGCTGCGGGTCTCTAAAAAGTAGCTCTGGGGGGGACTGGATGTTGCAGTGTACCAGGGGGACGGGTGGCCTTCAAAGAAATTCTTTGAAGGACTATGGGGTGTGGGAGGCAGACATGGCTGAACTGTATGGAGTGGAGCCCGTACATTAATCGCCTGGGTCTGCAAAGCAATCATGCTGTTAAGCAGTTCTGTTTGCTCCTTCATCATGCTTATCAGTTCGTCCCTGTGTTTCTGCCTCCTCTGTTGGGATTCCTCTCTCCAGGCTCGATTCTCCCTCGCGGATTCCTGTGCTGTTTTCAGCAGGTCCTGAAACATATCCTCCCTGTTTCTTCGAGCACGCGGCCGAATGTTTCTCATGCGGTCAGCTGGGGTAGACACCGGCCTTGTGAAGGTAGAATCTAAAAAAAAATAATAATAATAAAGCTGTTGTTAACACATCGCCTAGATAACCAACGTAACCTTCCAGTAGCACATTCCACTGGAAGGTGCAGGGCAGTCAACATTCTGTGCTTCGCTGAAGCGGACAAGGTACGTCCTAATAGAAAGCTTACTGGGGGCTAACATTCTGCACAGGGCACGCAGATGGAACCCGATATCTCTCTCCTCAGAGTGCCCCTGCCAGCTAGAATACATATCCTACATGCCACCGGTTGCAAGCCAGGACCGTATGCTGCTGCACTGTGTGCTGCCATGGTTCCCAGGGCTGTGCTTTGCAGCTGGAGAGGCAGAGTATCCATCTTTGGGAGTGTAGACACAAACTATCTAACTTGAGTAGTAGGCTCTGGAGGTACATCGAGGAAACCTTTACTGACCTAAATACAGATGATTTTTTGACAATCACTGCTTGTGTTGATGCACTTCTAATGAATGCAGAGTAAAGAGCGTGCACAGCGGGGACTGAGACAGCAAGCACCCCCGCCCCGGACAATGATATTTTAGCAGGAGCCATAGCTGCACGAAAGAGAAACTTACCGGAACCCCCCTCTGCCGCCTCAGAGGACACGCTGCAATTCATGTCTTGGGTGGACGTCTCAGCGGGGGTGCAGAAGAGTTCCTGGCTACACGCTGTTGCGATTTCCTCCAGGTCATCCTCCATCTCCTCCTCCTCATCGATCACGTCCTCATCCTGCTCGGGTCTGGCATTCACTGGATGAGGGGGGGCCGATGTGTCCACGGGACTCTTTGCAGTGGTTGTGGGGTCCCCACTGAGGATGGCTTCTGTCTCCTTATAGTACCTGCATGTAGCAGGCGCTGATCCAGAACGGCGGTTTGCCTCCTTCGCTCAGTGATAGGTTATTCTTAGCTCCTTCACCTTTGATCTGTACTGCACAGTGTCTCTATCATAACCTCTCTCTGACATGGCCCGAGAAATTATGCCAAATGTATCATAATTTCGCCTGCTGCCGTGTAGCTGCGCCTGCACAGCGGACTCTCCCCAGATGCTGATCAGGTCCAGCACCTCTGCCGTGCTCCAAAGGGGTGCGCGTCTTCCACAACGGGCCGCCATTGCTACTGATGATTGGAGCTGCACTCCACTCCACGAGGAAGAGAACAGGAAGTGAAACAGACGAGAAATTCGAAAATCCCGGGAATCTGATCAGGGCGGGGACTGTTTCGTCACAGCCACAGAGCAGGTGGGGGAAGACCAGAGAGGATGATTTTGGAATGCTGGGACACTCCAGAGGCCAATCATTGCGCAGTAAGCATGCACACGAGTGGAAAGGCGCAACAGCTGTTCCGCGTTAACTGCTACCATCCTCGTCGAGGTGGTTTTTGTATTGCGCTACAACAAGGCAGTTAACGCGCAACAGCCCTATTGCACGTGTGTACGCTGTTGTAGGTATCGCGCGGTAATGATTGTTAATGCGCGATAAAGTGATCGTGTGTACAAGGCCTACTCAGATGGCAGGAATAAGAGCTGCCCCTCTGAAGGAGTTGGCTGCTCTTAGCTGAGTGTAAGGACAAAAGAAGGAAGACAGAGCCAGAAATAGATCCATAACAGCTTGGCTTGCTTATTGCACTGGGTTGACCAGAATGGACTATAAACCTTCCTTTCTTTGCTAACCCAAGGGCTTTTAGCTTCTGTACGCCAGGTGTTTTGAAAAGGTTGCTTGCAATCATGGAAAATTCACACTGAGAACATTGTGCCCTGAAGGGACATACCACAAACCTCCACAGGAGTTGGACTCAGCTGGGTTTGCTTCAAGAAGCTATGGAAAGAGATAGGGATTGTTGGTGCCCAAGGTCCAGTCTCTGAGTCATGGAGGCCCTAGGTCTGTCCCTGTTTAACTGTGTAAGTCCTTGGGGCCCAACCCACTAAAGAAGTCATTCCTAAGGGGCTGGTTACAGGCTGGAGCATAGATCACACCTTGTGGATCTATGACAGACCAGACAAGAAGTGGTGTTGTATCAGATACTTACATGCTTTGAGTGGATTGGGAGGTACATAGCTCAAAACCAAGCACTCTTAACCATCCAAGAGGTATCAGTTATAACTGCATCTTTCAAAGGTTGTTATCAGTATTAAATATTTTGATACATTTCTGTAATCATTTAGTTAATGAGTCTCAACACACACGGTTACAACTAAAACTGACTGAATATTGGAAAAATGTACTTGTAAATAACAATTTGAGTAAAAAAGTGCCTAAATTTGCAGTGAATATCTTTTGCAATAAATTATTCAACCATCTCTTTTTATAATAGACTCATGGACAGTCGGAACTTTCAGCAGTCAGATTCCATCTTTCATCATAACCTTATTACATTTAATGAGTTTTGTCACACTGCATTCCACAGCATAGCATACACAATATAAATAAGAACCAACACAGCCTGCCTGTTTATAGCATGTAGAATGATTATTCTTTCTATCTTGCCTGATTATTTATTGTAATATCCTAAAATAAAGTTATAGTCACCAAGCTGACTCATTAAAATGTTACTTGAAAATGGTGGACACATCTTCTTCCTCTATAATTATGAGCACAGAATCTTCAACAAGTGTCAACCCTCAACCTCGATGGCACTTATGAATATATTATATTAACAGGCACCCTAGAACTATTGCTTATGGAAAGATATGATTGCTGAGATTGTCAAAGAACCCAGCCATGGGAGAATGTGGCAGGCTCAGCAGAGGCTAATTGCTCCCCTCAGGAGGAAGCAACAGGAGCTATAAAAAAGAAAAATAGTTGCATGTTTTTCGCTATGGGTTTGGACTGAAGTGAAAGCTTGACTCATGCTTGGACAAAAGCAGATTCTGGTTGAATGAAAACCTTTTGTTTATTTCAGTGAGGCTTATCCACCCAGGCAGCTGAGTCGTTTCTGCACCTGGCCTTAACTTACATGGCCTACAATAAATTCCTCCTTGTGTATTTGCCAGGAATTACATTTTTAATGCACTGTTTAGGGATTTTACCCTGCAATGCCTAGAGGCCTAAAGGCCCTTGTACAAAGGGTTTTCTGATTCTTCATTGCTAAGTAACTGCATTTCAGGACCAAACCTTTATTACTCTCCTCCCTGAAAAGCAACATATTTTGCTCTGTTTTACATACCATAAACAAAACTGCCAGTTAAGACGTTCCCAGTGAAACCGTGAGGAGCTCTGATGTAGAAAGCAGAAAAGACACAGATTGATTGTCAAGAACCAACTGTTTGAGGTTTTGTTTCTAGCACTTAATAAAATAAATATGACTTTTCTCCCCAGAGGGTTTTAGTGTTTCTGTTACAGTTTTTATGCTCAATATACAGTAAGAGTAAAGTACATGTATACATGTATGTAAGCAAAAGGTAACTGATACTAACATAATAGGTTGGGTGAGTCTGTGTTGCTGCTAGTTGGTACTCAAATAAGCTCCTGAAGGTTAGGTAATAATAGTAGTAGAAAAGGGAGATAAAAGAGACCAAGAAGAGCAGATGAAGGGAGAGAGAGACAGAAAGCCAGGAGGATAAAAAGTGGAAAAGTAGAGAGAAGTGATATAGCTATTCCTTGGAAGCAGATATTTTTTATAGAACCTCCCATGAGAAAACCAATTCATGCAATCTATTGCTCTTTTCATTATAGTGCTGAGGAAATCTCCTGCTTCATTCATTTAAAAAAGAACAGGTGGGATCTTTCCAGTGGCAAGGGTGATTCATGATCTTGTTTTAACCTGTGAAGTGATCTGGAACTACCTGAAGGAGAATAACACGCACAAACAAAAAGAGTATTTTATTGAGAATCTCTTTCGATTTTCTAGTTCCTTTAGAATCAGCGAAGTCATCACACAGAAGAGAATAGAAAAGAACTGCATACATGAGGTTAGATCATTAGCTGTGCTAGAGCGCGGTTCTTTGCAGCTGACAAGAGGAGCAAAGGTGACTTTGTGTCAGTTTTGTATTCCTTCAATCCACAGGCCTGTTGCTCTCTGATTTGGACTCCAACATAATTTAGATTAGTATCAGTGCTGCTGTAAATTACATCCAGCTACAACAGTCTCAAGGGAGTATTCAAGAACTAGGGCTTGCTTCAGCACTACAGTATTCCACACATTTTTCATACCCCTTTGAGATACTCTTATGCCAAGGACAGGAAGCTGGGGGATTTCCACTCAGTGGCAGAAACCCCAGCTGGCTACATTAAATAGCCACTAAACAGTGGAGGGCAGCCACAGATCTGGCTGATGAAATGGCTCACACACAGGCTTCCAGTTAGAGGACATCTCTGTAGTTGATGTTATCTGCAAAGGAACAGGTTATATTTATACTGCTAAAAAGGAAAGACTAGTTAGAAAAAGAACAATTGACTAATTAACCCTAGAAAAATAAATCAATATATATATTACATGTTTATGGCTCTAAAGATTTAAATCGCCTGGGGTCAGACTTTAACTATCCACATCTTATGTCACAACATACTTCTCTCATGTATTACTGCAACTCAAAATTAACCCTCAATGTTATTTAGGTAGAGATAAAAATCACAAGTGTTACCAAAGGAAGTCATGCTTAAGAATTCAATTGGTTTATAAAAAGCAAACTGCTTCCACTCAATTTGTGATTAGCAGAACTCTATATTATGAGCAACGCCAATTGTTTTTTCAGTGAAGACTCTTCTTAACATAGATCCATTGCCATAAGTGATGGTAGTTTGAAAAACACAAAGCAACAAAAAAAAGGATGCTCACGTTTGAACCTGACATTTCTCATTTTATCTTTAATGTGTACAGATATTTGCCACTCATCTGATAAAAGTCTATCTTATGCTTTAAAAATCCTGCGACACCTAGAAATGACCAGCTGTCAGAATTACAGAAATAAGAGAAGGGAAAAAATAGAACAGATCAGATATCCCTTTCCCTGTCACAAGTGCAAATTGTAATCCCCCACAGAGAGGGCCTACCAGAGATCAAGCTGATACAACAAAGGATTTTGTATGCTTAAATCACAGCCTTAATGTGATTAAACCATGGTAGGACTTTTTGGAAGTTATTAAAATGTGCCCCCTTAACAATCTCTATATCTTTTTGGTTTTTTTCTCGGTTCTGTAAAACAGATAATCTGGGATTACAAGAATAAAGCAGCAAGCTTAAATATGAACATCTATGATAGCACTGGAGATGGCTAAGGAAGGAAGCCTCTCTCACTTCCGTATTAGCTCACCAACACACAATGCCCTGTTATGATTCTTACTTTTTCCACATTAGCCGAATGACTGAATTATTTTCTTCGTGCATACACATGTGTATTTACTTGTGGAAGGCAATAGCCTGACAACCCTGGAGAATATTTATTTCTTCATGTATTTATTTTGATTTATTCAGATATATGATAAAAACATGCCAACCCATGGAGCTAATGCACTCTTGACAATATTTAAACTGACAATTATTGATCCATAGAAGAGGCAAAATGTGGATAGCAACAGTGCAGTCTTGCCCATATTTCTTTGCCAAGGTATCTGGAGGTACCAGCTTTAGGGCTGAGAAGACATTTCAGTTTAAGTCTATTCAGTCTTTGGCCCTTTCTTGAAGACTACCAACATACTGTGTAGAATTTGGGGATATAATTGATAGGAAAGAAGCTATATAAAATAAAGCTGGGGTGTACTGGCGCTCTTAAATTATCCATTACAGGTGCCAACTGAATCAAAAAGGTTGTCAGAGATTTTTTTCGTAACTTTGTCCATTCACTTCAAGACTGGAAAATCTGTCACCAGGTCAGTTCGGATATTTCTTTGTGGTGCATTAGCAACCTGATTCAAGTAGTATTGAACTCAATAACAATCTTTCCTTTGACCTCAACAGGAATTGATTTTGGCCATTATAGCTGATGCCATTTATTTAAAATAATTCTTTTTTAGGACAAAAGTTAATTAGTTTTGTATATGTACTGTGATAGTTCTTGGGGTACCCAGGACTGTGAGTCACCTTATTCCCTGCTTCCAGCATGAGGGACTCTTGCTTGTCATAACTGGATATTAGCTGCCTGATACCACCAGCTCATTTGCCACTCAAGCACTCTGCTCCGGGCTGTCAGGGCTGACTTTACCTTACAGCTTAACAAAAAGGCACCTTAATATATGAGTCCTTTGAAGTGTTCCCCAATGTTACCCAGCCCTGACAGTGGCTACTCAGAGAAATCCTATATCCTCTGCCCCAAAAGGTGCAGTATACTCTAGTTTATAAATTTTACCTTAAATTATTGCTCCTGTAAAATCACACAGCACTGGTACAAAACAATTGGGCTGCAGAGGTACTGGGGACTGCGGGTAAGCGGCCCAGGGAAGACTGGAACAGACTTGAGGGAAGAGGCAGTGCAGGTTGCTGCATGTAGGGTCCCTGAGCCGGCGCTCAAAGTAGTGGGCAGGCCCGGGTCCCTCCCTATCTCCCCCAGATTATCAGTAGAATGGTGTTGGTGGACTGCAACAGCCACTGATACACATGGCAAAGCCAGGGCTGTCAAATCTCCTGGAAAGGGGAAGAACATGGGTGTGGCTTGACCGGAGGGCTGAGGCCAGCAGAAGACACGGTGGGTCCAGACAGAGCTGAGGAGGTCTAGAGAGATGGAGCACAGGCCAAAGATGCGGCACCCCACTTGATCTATTCCCCAAAACAACACCAAGGGGTACTCATCCAGCAGGGAGTGCCACCAGCCCATCACACATACTATGACCAAATTAAGCTGCTTCTGCTATGTGTTAGATATATTTGGAGTCCAATTGTGTAAAATATTATATTGCTTCAGAGAAATAAAACTTCCCATTAAAATAAAGAACTGTACCTGGCTTCAATTAACAGTGACTGAGAATTTAGAGTGTGTAGGCCTATTCCTCTTTCCCCCATGCCCCTCTATCACTGATGTACGAACTTAAGGATTCTGAGTATTTTTCAAAGCTTGGCGGCATTCACATACAAACTTCCTGAAGGAAGGATTTCTTATCTAGAGGAGGGGATTGTCTCTTCTGTCAAAAACCCAAGGAAGAGGGAGTTTGTGGAGGGTCCCAGGGTGATGTGGTTTGTCCCCTCTTCCACCTGAACAATGAACAGTTGTTCAGAACCCGTTCAGAACCCCCAAGTACACATGGATCATAGGGGATTCACAAACAGCATAGTTCCAATTACATGGAAATCCTGTGTCTCTGCACCAGTTCCAGTGGTCCCAGCATTCTCTTTGGCTCCCTGATAGTATGACTCCATTGATGGATGCAATTTTCCCTGCTGGTAGATATTGCTGGAATTCTCTACCAAGGGTCGCTTCACCAGTCGCTTTCACCACAAAAGTTAACACAGTCTCAGATTGCAGTAACTTTGGAGCAAATGTAGTGCTGATCACTGGAAAAGAAGGTCACACTTGGGCCATGCTTTCATTTACACTTGGCACACTGACTCCCTATGTTGGAAGTCTGAGACAACTTTTTGCAGAATTCACTGTTGGGAGGGGTGGTGCCACAGAGATATCTTATCATCCACACACAGAGGGCAGCCTCTGCCTCCGGATCCCAGGAGAACAATCCCTCAATGATTACAGTTTCACTAGATGCATTGCAATAAAATGCCCATTTATCCTGGTATAAAAACATTGGCTTGTAGGTCATGGAAAGTTAGTTCTTAAATTCTTTTGTCCTGGGTTAGTACCAGACTTGAAGAACAATACTTTTTTTGTCAAATTAAGTCTCAGCAATACTTCTCTCCCTTCCCACTAGCTCACATACCCAAGAGGAAGTGTGGACTGCCGACGGATATAGATAACCAGAAAGGCCCCATCCTTAGCTAGTGTAAAACCGATGTAGCATTATTGAATTAAATGGAGCTACATCACTTTGCATCAGTGTTCTATCTGGAACTTAATTTTTTACCACCTCCTTGCTTATGTCCAGTTGCTGGGACTGCCTCTCCATAGTGGGTTGGCCATGGCCCCGGTGGGTGTTACTACAACTGAACAATACAAGTTTCTCAGGGACACCAGTTTGAAACACTATTGCTCTGTTTGGATTCACTAGTTATCATGCAAATGAATCATCCAACTGGTTTTGTTTCATTTGATATACACAGAAAAAACATCGGGAAAATGAGTTCACTGAGCTCCTATGCCTCATTTACACTCCCTTTTTAAGAGTAACCTCTTAAGCTATTGAAATTAACCTTAACATCAGTTTATTAGTTTTGCTGAAAAGCATGCCTTTCAAGTGGATTTTTAATACAACTGGCACCCCAATTTTCTGAATGGCTTGAGAAACACCAAATTAATTTGGGTAACTGGGAATTCCTACAATCAGGAATCAATCTATTGGAAGACCCATGGGAGTTGTATGCTGAGGAGTGCGTACTGGCATTCAAGTAATTGAGATCCCACTGTAACTTAATTTAACTTATTTAAAATAAGTGAATGCTATTCCTATTTTGGAATTTTTGAAATCATCCAAATTATTGATTAAATTACATAGTTAAGAGATGATGGATCAGATTTATACCAGTTAAGACCAGCTCAGGACCAGATCAGGCATCTTTAAGGTGTATTGTGCAATGATCACATATGATAGGTAATAGATAAGTATGGCTGGTCAATGAGGACTGTGTGAACTGTGCTGTTATCAACTATAACCAGGCAGGGCTGACCGTGCTGACCTTCTATATCCCCAGTTCATTCAAAATAGAATGATCTAAAAGCAGTAACAAATGTCACACATCCTGCAGTTGTTCAGCAGTCCCTCCACTTCTAAACTGGTTAACCATGGTACAAATCTGATTTCAATAGTGGTATGAGAGTATCCTGGCCCATGGTTTCTCACTTACACTGACTGTATATTTAGGGAGGATTTTAAAACACATGTTAGAAACACAGTTGGCAGCAACTCCTTTCAGAGAAGTTCTGGCCTATTGTGCTATAATACAATGATTTATTACTCAAAGTACTGCTTTATTTTTCCATAGAAATATGTGCAGTATCTTGAATTTGCACATGATTCTTCAACTGCTTGCATTTTCTTTTCAGGTTCCAGCACCATCATTAGCAGTAGATGGCCAGCTGTGCTCCCAATTATACCCCTTGATTTTAAAACTGGCACAATAATCTATGAACTTTGATATCGGTTGAAAATTGACTTTATACATGTCTGCACAACACAAGAACTATATGAAATCTACTCTGTTATTTAACTCCTTCCATTGCATAAACATTCTCTTACACCTTTTCTAAAGCATCCAACATATCTTGTCAAAGACAGCCCTATCGAAAGTTTTACCAAACTAGGGTCACAGCAGCTGCTTTTCAAAGTTAATAATCTTATCCATCTTTGTTTGCTTTAAAGTGATTAAATTATATTTCTCCCCTTAGCAAGCACATTATTAAACTGAAATTATTTTGAAGTTGAAAAATATACATATAAGCAAACTTGAAGGCAAGGCTGGTATGACTAAAATTAGAACGCCCCCTAACAATGAATTATTTGTTTGGATCACAGATGCAAATTTGCACATGATTCAGCATGCATGTCATATTTTCCATCCGCTGTGTCATACCATTCCTCTGACAAAGCCGTCACTGAAGGCTCAGTCCTCAGCAGCATCTAATAAGAGTTGGGTGCAGCGGAGGGGAAAAGCCTATAAAAGGAGCCTTATGCTGCTCCCCTATCCTGGCACTGGTTCTGTACTGCCCTTGTCCCTAGTTTTGCCATAGTTCAGAGCACCCATGTTGCTTTAACCTCTGGCACCTAGCTTTGACAGGGAAAGGCTATCTGGAGATTATCAGCACACAACAGCACTCTAGCTTTGCCCTCTTCTTCCTGGTTTTCTACACTATGGGCTGGAATGGGGAGGAGTAAGAAATCTATACAAACTCTAGACAATCCAGAGATTTCCTTTAGCTTGGGGAATCCCATAACTGGCTGATCATGTCAACTTTCTGGCCTCTTTGTGCTTCCAGACTGGTGGGAAGAGGCCAGAGCTTGGACAAGGAGGTGGCTATCAAAGTGCAAGATAGTTGTAAATGTCACTCTCTCTTTGTTTCTCTGTTCTAACCATTCCATAAAATGCCTACCAGGGAAAACTTTTCTCCCCACTCTGTTTTCTATGAAGTTTGCATAATAATTTGCTACAACAAATATGCAACATGCTATTTACATTAATCTGGAATTTCAAGATCTGTGTATAGCTTCTCACTTCTACCTAGGATTTTCACAAATAACTCTTCCCAATGAGATCATTTTCATTTTGCTGTAAGATATTCCAAGTCCCTCTTAGAATCTAAGGAATTCTCCCACCTCCACTTTTATGGACTTTAATCCTTCATCTTCAAGGCATCATGTTGTGGTGAGCACCCTTTTGGCAGGGAATTGGATGCAACTCCTACCACTGCCCATTAATATGACTACAGAATCAACGAGACAGGTAGCTGCATAAGGATGGGTTCTGTCCACAAAGTCCTAACTAGTGGTGTGAAGGACTGATCCGAGTCTCAATTTCTGATCCCCCACACAGTAGTGAACTATATTATTCTCAGGAAATTTAATCTGAAGTAGATTGCATCCTTCATTTTGAGAACGTGGAAAGGATTTTCAGGGACCAAGGAATATAGTCAGAATTTGTCATTTTTAAGGAGGAAAAATCATGGGCCTGTCAGGACAGATAGTGACCCTTTCCTTTCTGTGGAGCCATAAAAACAAATGTGTTAAACTGGAGGATGTAAACTGGTAAGAAATACATACACCATTTACTTCAGAACTGAGGGTCTTCTGTATCACATTTCTGATCTGTGTAGCTACTGTTCAGCTATAATCCCTTGAAGAGGTCCCCTGCGGGTGGTAAGTGGAGAAATGCTCACAAATTTGTATGTGCTTTCATACTGTGAAAGTGTCCTCTAGTGGTTAGAGCAAGGGACTAATGCTGTAGTCCTGGGTCTGCCTCTAGCTTGAGATAATATATTTTTAATACAACGTGAGCGCCTGGAGACCCTAGTTGGAGGCCAGGGCCTCATTATGCTAGATCCTGTATACTCTTTTAATAAAAAGACAATCCATGTCCCAAAAACTTAGTTTTAGCATCTGATGAGAGACAATGGGGGAAAAGAACAGAGGGAGATGGAGAAGCTGAGGTAACAGAAAAGATCATGTTTGGTAGCAGCAATCTAGGCACACCAGCACCTAGCTGTTGACTTGAATTGGACTTGTGGGTGGCCAGTATTTCTTAAACATCATCAGACCCAACCTACTTCAAATTAAGCACTCCAAATCAGTGGGCACTTTTGAAAATGTAAGCCTTTGTGTCTCTCTACTTCACTTTTGTTTTCAGTCTGTAAAATGAAGTTACAGTACCAAATCTGAACTACTTCACATGGGTGGAGTGAAGCTTAATTACTGCAATGCTGGGAAAGAGAGGTCAAGGTCCTCAGATAAAAGCTGCTACGTAAGTGCAAAGTATCCTTGTTACTGCCACTCTGGCAGGTGGTATGGTGATAATACAATTCCCCAGGGAGCGGTAAATAAAACAATTCAAGCAATTTGCTTGCTAAAAGAGAAGTCATATTTCAGTATGTTTCTATTTCACTGAAGAATGCATTCAAAAATGGCTTTCACTTACTTTATATTGCCATTGTTTTTCATTTGGTTCCCATTCTGGAGTGAAAGAATTAGTGCTATGTCATAACAGAGTATTCTGTATATAGATGCTCTATAATATATGTTACTGTTTGTAATTAGAAAACCTCTACAGAGCCAGATTTACTGTTGGCCACAGTCTTTTGTTCAGACCCATAAACAGTGGTACAAATATAGCTGTCTCTCCTACCTTGCAAACAGAGTACTTCCTATTTCTGTTTGTCACCGTTTCTCGAAGGCATCTATTAACCTGTGTGGAAAGGTCTAGCTACCTGATGAACAAGACCTTGCTTTCCTGTTTCTGTGTTACACTTGTCACCTTGATTCGTCATTTGTCCAGAGAGAGTGTAACTATGGAGATGGGTGTGTTCCTAGGCAAACAAGCCACACCTTTCTGTGTTGTAGCACAAGTGTTACTAAGGAAAATATTACTGTATACATTGAAACATTTATCAAGAGATAGTTAAGAAAGAAGTTCTTGGAATCAATCACAGAGCCATGTGGACATTTTGCTCTGGGTGAATTAATACCACCAAATGAATATACCTTGCAGATACTTATAAGGAAAGTGACCACAGAAAATGTTGATATGGGTGCCCCATATTTATTCTCTGGATCAAGTCTGCTTAGTTTAAAAGTCAAACAAGATTCTTCTAACTGACAGCTCTAGAAAGCTCCACCCAGTAGATGAATGCAGCTATTCTTGCTCCTCCATGTATCATCAACAATAAGATTTCTTATAGAAATAAAGAAGTATATTGTAATATAATCATGTTAGTTTCTTTGACAGCAGCTCTCCCTGTTGCTAGCCCAAAACTACCAAGACAACAGCAGGACTGGCTGCAGGTTAGTGAATTAACAGCAACACTATGGAGCTGGAGTATGATATCTATACTTTTTTCCTCTGGGCAATTTAAAAAAAACATGTTTTATCTTTTGCAGGTGAAAGTTGGAGTTGTAGGGAGGCCACAGAAGAATTTCATCGCATACTGATGAGTTTTTAAGGATAGTGAGAGTCAGACAGGAGGTTGACATGGTGTCCCAATTTACAAGTGGAAATCAGTGATAAATGGTAGTGAATAGGTGGAACTGGAGGGGGCATCTTTTGCTCTGCACTCGTAAACTGGATGAGTTGAGGGATATCTAATAGTAAGTAGAGGAAGCCAAGGGCATTCTCTCTCCACCGATGTACTAGAAGGAATAGGAATAAACAGAGATTTTAGCAGCAAGGATTAGTGCAGCACTTGGCCTTAATAGCCCATGCTGAGCTGTTACTGTGGTGGTTCCATACTAGAAGCAGAGGCGCTTCTGTCATAAAAGTGTCATATCTATGTCTCTACCCTCTCTTGAATAAGAACTGAGCTGGAGAGAGTCTGACGATGCATGAGGAATAGTACAATATGGTGTTACTCTCTCTAACTAGTACTGGTCCTTTTAAGATGACTGTAATAAACTTGTGTTGGTTTGAAATGAAGCAAACAGAACTCAGGAGACCAAGGCTGCAGGTAGGACCAGCAACAAGATACAGTCTCAACAACTATTTTGGAGCCACCTTTAAGAATTTTTATTAATCTCTGAACTTCAAACTTTTCTCCAATGTCACCCAAAGTTACATGAGAAAACGGTTCCTGGCCTTGTTAATTTAAAAAACCCTGCTCCTGAGCGATTCTCCAAGAAGTTCATGTGAAAGCCAATTACACTGTTCTCCACTCACACCATTCAGTGTGTCTGCATATTGCCATACAAATGGTACACAAAAGTGTAGAGTAGGGACTCCATATAAATTAGGTACAGATAGTGTAAGCAACAGAACAAAATACCCTTCCCAGAACCAAATAAAATTTCTAAATGGATAAACAAAATATATTTAGCAGAAAAGATTACTCCATCTTTCACTGTAATGAGGCTCTCTTTCATGGACAGACTCTTCCATGACCCTTCTTGAAGCTCCTTACTCATTCACAATCCACCCTGAAATCTGACTCACCCTTCTGTCTCCACTGTCTTCCTGGAAAATATATGAAATTCAGGAACCATGACTCCAGCTACCAGAAAAAATGCAGACACACCTGCTAATGTGCCCCAAATAGACTCTTTAAAAGATAGGGAGAATGTGTAAGTTTCATCATTTTGAAAAAGGTCCGTGTGGCCAAGACTTTCCCCCACCTGCCTCACCTATGGATATGAGGCTGAATTCCTCTGCTCTCTACTGCACCCTGCAAAAATACTTCCCGGAGAGGCAGTCTCCAAGAAATGCCATTCATTTTAATGCCTCACATTGCTGTTGGGGCTGTCACTGAAATCAGATGGGCATTTGGGCTTATAACAAGTTGTCATGGACTTTTGATGACTCACCCTATCAGCAAGTGTTGAAACTGAGAAGGCAGATGCTGTTTGATTCTTGCTGATGCACTGTGGCAGGTGTGACTTATTAATACCATCCTGGCTATAAGTGAGAAGATAGTGGCTTTTTGGTGAAAGAATACTGGTACGTAGACTAGGCAGGTCACTGCAGAGGAATTCAGGAGAAGGTAAGTCTACCTTGTGTGGGTGATGAGATGGAAAGGTCCACTCCTTCAACCAAGGGGGACCACTGTTCCCAGTTCAAACTATTACAGGAGACAACACCAGAAAAAACAAGGCCAGGACTGCAGGTCATAGGGCCAAAACTAGGGATTGAGAGGGGAATACTGAAGAGAAAACCCCAGACAAAACCCACTGCTCCACAAAGGTGTCCAGGGAGCCTCTTCATGCCACCCATAGGAACTATACCTGGAGACATGATACAATGAGGGACCAGACACAGTCTCCATAGTCACACAGCACTCCAAAGCCCTCCATTGAATTTTCTCCTCATGGTCTGATAGATGGTCATCTTGACCAATGCCAGAAGGATGTTGATAAAGAGGTTTTGTGATTTTAAGGGTCCATGAATAGGGTATGCAAATATAAGGACATGTGAGGAAAAGTGCAGCCAGAACCTCAGTTTGAGAGGAGCCAGAAGAAGGCCTGATGCCTGATGCACTTTACATAGGTGTGTGCTAGGATCTCCCTTTTGCTGCAGAAGGGTCACATGTCAGGAGAATCTGTAAATCACGCACTACCAACCACATGCGTATGCTCACTGCTCCATGGAGAAGCCACACATAATATGCCCAACAGGCCCAGAGACTACACTAAAGTACAGGCTGCCCTTCCATGGTCCCTGCTCTGTGAGGGCAGCGGCTCCCACCATTTGGTGTCATTGTGGGACATGAGTGCAAGGAAGCAGATGGTATGGTGCATTAGCTTGTACAGATGTTCTCTGGGCCTGGTTCAGAGATGGATTGGATGGATGGTATTCAGCCTGCTCTGTATATTGAGGAGCCTGGGGAGGCTTGTGGGGCAGGAGCCCACTGATGAGCTGTGGAGGGCCAGAGGGGAGGGTGGAGCACCCTCCTGCCAGATCAGCTTGAGAAAAGCAGGGACCAAGATTGCCATTAACTCCTGAAGCACACAATGGGGACATGCAGGGTGGGCAACCCCATGCACTGGTCAGGCACGACAGGATTCACCCAGTCTCTCTGACTGTAGTACGGGTCTCTAATTCTGCAGACACCAAAGAGGAACATCCTCTGGCACACCCAAGGAGACTCCACCACCAGCACAGGAAGGTGTTGGTTTGCATGGCAGAGATTCTGTGAGGAGGTCTTTCCCTTCAGTTGCCAGTATGGACTTGGTCATTAAAAGTAGCTTCCAGGTCCTGGTAAAAGGATTGGCACCTTGAACAGGTCTTGGGGGAAAACCCCTACTGCGGAGATAAAAGAGCTGCTGGTCAGACTGGAGCCCATGGAGGCAGCGGAGAAAGGTGTGTGCCAGCACACTCCATACCAGACTACGAGCACCATATAGGGGTTTCTCAGGGCCTGAGGGAAGATGCCCTGACCTGGCTGTAGTGGCAGACCAGCCTCTGCCCTTCTTCTTCCAGAGGGAGTCTTGGGACAGCCACAGAGACGCAGTACGGCTTTGCCCAAAAGAACTCTGTCTGAAAGTTGGCCAGCATTCCCAGGGATGGACTCATGGTGCTGAACTAGTGCCAGAGCATGGACAAGACCAGATGGTTGCTGACCAGAGCCCTGCCATGGAGTTATATATGGGGAGGGGGCAGGGCCGGATTAACCAGCCTGGGGGCCCTGCGCTGCCCTCGACCACAGGGCCCCCCTGCTGCTTCCACACCCTGACTGCAGGGGCCCCCATCAGGGGGCCCTGGGGCCAGAGGGTGCTCCCACCCTGGCCCCACTCTGACCAGATGGCGGGGAGACTGGGGGGGGGGCAGCTGGCATGCGGCACAGGACCCTGCTCCAACGCTGCGCCAGAGCAGCAGTGGAGGCAGCCTCGCTGTGGCTGCGAGCCAGCCGGCCCAGGGGCAGGGTGGAGAGCAGAGTCCAGCCTCTGGCTCCGGGAACCTGCCCTCCCTGCCAGCGCCTGCAGGGCAGAAGCACTCTCAGCGCTCTTGCCCTGCTGGTGCTGAGCCAGGCAGGGACAGATTATTGCAGGGGTTTTAGGGGCTTGAGCCTGGGGCCTCCTTTTTGGCTTAAGCCCCTAAACCCCCGGAACTGCAATAATTCAGCCCTGAGAGGGGGAGAATTTAGATTGAGGTTTACATTTTTATTGCTATTCGAGTTACTGACAAAGCACATCTCCAAAAAGGAGGCACGCTTATATGAAATACAATGTGTGAGTTTTGTTCAGAGGAGGGTGGGAACCCCAGCTGCTTTCAGGGTTATTATCTCCTTATTGGAAGTCTGTGTAAATAAATGAAGACTACCTACACAAACTGCCAGAGCAGGGGTCAGTCTTGAACTGGAAGACAAGACATGGCTCATAGCTCTGGTACAGAATTACATCCTAAACAAAGAGACAGACAGGAAAAACAATGCAGTTGCAGCAGCTTCCATCTAAGAAATAAAGAGAAACAACATAAGAAGGAAAACAGCAGGAGAAAAACACAGCTCTAAGGCAACCATCCCCCCTGTGGAGAGATATATCTGAATTATCGGGGGAAAGTCTTTACCACGCCGCTTCATGGGTTTGAACAGCCAGAATTAGTCACAGAGGGGTCAAGTTTTCTCTGTTAAAATTTCATGGCAGGACTCCAACTGCCCTCTCTGGGAGTTGGATAACTCCTTTAGTAAAATGGTGTCTTTGTGTAGGAGGTATTTGAAATTATATATTATAAATCACACTGCATTTATATAGTGTCTGTGTGTAGGCCAATTGCCAACTATGGACCACATTCTGGCAGGTCACACTCAAGCCCAGCTGAGGGACCCTGTAACAGAACCTCGACGACCCAATATTGATATTCTCCACAATCAGCAGAGAGAGAGCTGCAGAAATGTGTGGGGAGGGTGGCTCAGTAGCTGATACATGGTTTACATGTATATGCACTCTGGTTTAGTAGAGGGTGTCCAGAGAAACAGGCATACACCTTAGCTCAGACAGTCTATGGGGTGTAGAGGAAGTTATATGTGACTATTATTGGCCTGTAGCGCCAGGGTCTTTATCTGCTATCATCCCCCTGCAGCAGCGCAAGGAACTACACAGACGTAGTTCTGTTCCTTACCGGGCCGTCACATCTGACTGCATTTGTCAAGTCCTTGCAAGGGTCCGATCCCCGGGCCAGGTCCTCTGTAGTTTCTGTCTCCTTTAAGATAATGGGGAAGAGGAAGTTCCATGGGGCTATTCAGCCCTAGTTCCCCTGGTTTTCAGACATTCTTCTCTAAGAGTCCCTGATTGGGGTAGATAGGAGAATCCAGGCCCACTCACTCCACTGGCATCTAGCTCAGGGCTCTTGTTTGAAACAGCCAGAAACAGAGCTTTGCTGTTCCTTGAACTACTTCTACCTCTGTGATCATCCCCAGATTCTTGCCCTTCTTCTCCCTCTTTGGTGGGTTGGTTTGTTGGCAGCTTCTCACTGGTGTGGTGGAGTGATCCTCTCTCTACACCTACAATCTCTCTGGCAGCTGCTCCACCCTCTTGCCCTGCTGCCTTTTATCCTTGCAGCTGCTGTGCAGCTGTCAATCAGCTCTGGCTGAGCAGGCAGCCAGTTGCCCTGTTAATGGTTTGACCGCTGAACCATCATGTGGTCTATATATCCCATGACACAGTCATAATGCAGAAGCGTAATAATGCAGCTCTCCTCGAAATTTGGCCCTGATTCTCAGTTGAGCTGCAGCCACTTTGCACTCCCCTGCCCAGTCAAAGGAGCTATAAACATGGTAGATCTGGCCAGTGGAGGATTTCCCTTGCACAGGAGAATCTTCCACTGGTATCAGGTGACCAGCAGAGAATGAAGAGATAAAGCCGGGGTGTCCTTTCACCCCAACACTTTCTGGTTGCTAGAACAGCCATGGGGGGTCAGTGGAAGCTGGCGTAAAGCAGAACTGTCATGAGACTGCTCGACTTCGAGACTTCTCTTATGTTTGGCTAGATCCAGGATTTTGAGGTGAGGGAGAGGAGAGAGCAGGGACTGAAATATAGGTAATCTGACTGTAGCTCAGATGCAGCTTGGGGTCGAGCCCTATTTACACACCCTTTCAGAGGCATTTGCAGAAGGACCTTGAATTTGGCCCTGTATCACTTTATCTTCCATTGAAATTCAGCCATTGCTAGTATGGAATGCGGCAGCACTTTGACAGCAAGAGCATCCTTTTTCACGAAACCTGAACTTGTTTTTTAAAATATTTTATTTTGTCATTTCAGAAATGGGGCCAGGACTGAGACTTAACTATATACTGACATTGATTTCTACTACTGTACTGTTCAAATACAGAACTATCCTATGGACACAGTGCTACATATTTCTATACCTTACGTGCAGCGTAAAACACTCTGTTCTTAATGAATGAAGTAATCGTTCACTAAACTGACGGGCTTTTCATCAAAAGTTAGTCAGAAATATAGGACTAGCACCTGTAGGGAGCCACAAATCAGGCCATTTTCTAAAATGGGCTCTTTTTTCTAAGAAGTGTGTGCATGCCAGTTGTAAAGGTTTGCCATCAATCAGTAAGTGTAACTAAAGATAACTAATAAATGATGATGCAGGTTTACTTTCAGAGTTCCTAAAATAGGTCCCTTAGTTCAGTGATCCCCAAATTTTTTTTAACTTGTGCTCCCTTTAACCAGTCTGCATCCCCATCTCCTGGGAGCTGAGGCAGAGCTGCAGCCAGGACCAAGGCTGGGGGCCCAGCTGGAGCTGAGATTCACAGCCGTAACCAGGAGTGGAGCTGTGGCTGGGATCAGGGGCAGGGCCGGGGCTGTGACTGGGACCAGGAATTCTGGCAAGGAGTAGAGCCATAGCTGGGGCCAGGAGCTGTGGCCAGGAGCAGGGTCCAAGCCCATCCCACATGGGTGCTGGCCTGGGCCCAGACACACACACCCAAACACTCCTCCCTGGCCCCCTTGGCACACCCACACACAATATGGGGACCACTGCCTTAGTAAGTATTTCTTATTTGTGCTAAGGATTCTTTCCAGCCAAAAGCTATGAAGATACAGAGATTGAAATGTTTATGGAGCAGCCAAATCACCAGAGCTAGCTCAGCACCTGTCAGAAGTCTTCACCTGCTGTGGACAGTCATAGCAACATTTTAAACAAATTTATTCGAGTTCTTTCATTAAAATAAAAAAAAAACAAATTCGTAAATGGCAAAAAACCCATGTATGTTATTCCACTATTTTGAAACAGAACTCAGTTGCCTCTTGTTGGATCTTGGCTGCCCCACAACACATTCTCAAAAGCCCTGGAGAATAGAGTGAAGAGGATTCCCAGCATGACCTTATTTGCTGATCATTAACATGAAATGTTATTCTGGATCCTCTGGAGTAGTGAGTCAGAGCATTCTCAGAGTCCCTAACCTCTGGATCACATTGATAAGATAATGGCTCTATCTATACGAAAGACCTTTAATGCACTGTAAAAATCTATTAGAATGCTTAGTATTTGACTTTTTTTTGTATTAAGTTTTTCAGTACTTGAAACACAGCTAACCATTTAAGCAATTTCTAGAAATATACACCATTTGACATAAGATCTCCTACAATTTCCAACATAATGAAGAACCATATGCATACAAATCTTCCTCACACAAGGATAATAATAAAAAAATATAAAACTGAAACACTATAGATATGTCCAGCATACCACTAATCCTCACAGACAAACATATGCTAACAAAAACCTTGTTTTATTGGCAAAGATTGAAAAGAATAAGAGAGAACATTAGGTAAAGTTACATGTGGTGATAATGCAAGAAACTTGAAAAGTAAATAAATATTCCAAAGAAGTTAAGTTCCAATAAAGAGTAGGAGACAACCAGAGATAACACGAGTTGTTACAAGACACTTTCAAAAGTTTATTGGATACAGTAGGAGGGACTTTTCATGGCATATTCAGTTCACCAGGGAAAACACATGCATGGGATACTCACTCCTATATTATAATTCAGCCTTATTAACAAGCAAATGAATTAAGACAACAGAAACCAGTCCATGCTTTCTCCACAAGAATGGTTGATTCACACAAGACACTCTTTGACAAACCTAGGATAACTCATTCAATGCAGATGCATGGTAAAACCTACTTCCTTTGTCTTCATTCTCTCCACCTGGTAGGAACTCTTTGCTAGCATATTATAGGGCTGGACCAGCTTCAGCCTGTTTCCAGGACAGATTATGAACAGCTTCCTGCTTTGGTCATATGGGGTTTATCAATCCTACCACAAAGTACTTATGTAGAGAGCTCCCGCCAGCCAAACTACACCTTTTATAACATCCATATTACAGTTCATGACTATTGCAAGGCTGCAGTGCCTCACAGTGTGGATTGCAGAATTAGTAAGAGTCCCACCCACACAACATATTTATGACTTTGCAGCAGCATATTGTAATACAAGGATGGATTCGTTTTAAACAGCACATGTGGTATGTAGCGAGATGACTATAATTGTATGAAGGACACCAGGAGCAAAATAATGATCACTGCAATAAATAATGACTGAATGTGGTGTTGCTAACTAGAACATGAGTCAGCTGGCAGTCTTTCGCCAAGTTCTATGCATCCACCTAAAGACCACGTTAGTACATTCAGTTTCTTTTTCTTATTCCCACCCAGTGAATGTACCAGCTATTTCAAAACCAGAAGTGACCTCCATGACACACTTTCATTTAGCAGAATATAGCTCAGGTTCAGTAAAATTAGGCCCTATGTCATGTCCTTAATTCTTTAATAACTAAGAATCACTGTCAGCAGATGTGAGGATGCAGGGACAGATCCTGGCGCTCTGGAAAGTGTATAAGAGTTTTGTCATGGATTTCGGGAGGACCAGGAGTTAGTCAATAGTCCTGTTTTATGGACTGAAACAGCAGATTAACACTTCTAGCAATTTCCAAGGTGCTCAAGGATTCACAAACTATTGAAATTATTCCCTGAACAGCAACAGTACAGGATGTTTACCTCCAGGGTTTTCATATCAGAGCTTGGTACAATGAATTCCAATCTTCCTCTCTGGCAGCATATCCTTTCTGTCCACCAAAAAAAGTCCAAATTTCCCAATTCTTTTTTTTTTTCCTGGTAACACTCCAATGCTTTTGCAAGAAGTCTCATCTAGTTGCTATGTTCATCCACTTTATTTTAAACGAATTTATCATCCTTTTAAAGGGCAGAGTCCATTACAGGAGGTCTCAAGGACAGATATCATCATAGACTTTAAGATCAGAAGAGACCACCAGATCATCTGGCCTGAGCTCCTGTCTAACACAGGCTAATAAACACTACCCTTTCACCTCCACACGAAGCCCAAAATTAGATCAGAATACCAGAAGACTAAATGATTGTGTGTCACAGGCAGAAAACTGGAGGGACTGATGCACTCCAGTACCAAGTATTTTCATTACCATATTGTGCAACTTGGAGGAAAAGGACTTCATTCTTTCTTTGGTCTGTAGCCTTAAGAAACTTCTGAGGAACTTCATGTATGTTATGGCTAAGATATATGCCTTGGTTGTAGATCTGCTTACTATCTAGGAGTCAGCCATCCCAAAATAATGGGTTCACTTTTAAGGTGGGAATTCTAGAGGAATTTCCTGTGTTGAGCTGTAGTCCTTTAGAGCTGGATTTAAAAAGGAATCCTTACAAGAGGAGTCTTGTATTTTGGCTTTCTGGGAATAGCAGACTTTTAGCTGTCTTTTCATGGCCTTCACAGCAAAAAATAAAATAATTAAAAAAAAATCAGATTTACCATGAGCTGTTGGGGTTTAAAATCTTGAAGAGATGGAAGAGCACTCAGGGGATACAAGTTGGACAAAGCTCACTCACTCCTCTCCACAGTGGCTGTTTAAATTTTATTATCATTTGATAATTTTTTTATGATGTGAGTGATCTATATTACGGTCCATGGTAGCATCAGTATAATTCTCTAGGAGGCAGTGTCTTCTCTGAACTACCATCTCATGCACTCCTGAGCTTACTTACTGTGTTAGGTTCCAGAATCACTCTCATCACCATGGTATCTAACCCCTTTCTTCATATCTGAGCTTTGTTTCTGGTTAGGATTTGGACCTCAATGAAAAAGGCAGCTATGCTAACCATTACACAATTATTATGGCTTGGACTCATATTCAATGCTGACAGTAAAGTACTGAGTTCCTGTGAAAGCCCATGTGCCATTTTCTGAGGTGCTAACTCTTGGATCTGATATTAAATCAAGGTCCCTTCTGCCAGATTAGTGGTTGTGTAGGTAAAAGTTAAAAATCCCATGGCTCTTTTCTGACATAGCAGGGAGAATCCCAGTATTCTGGCTAAGTGTCCTTTTGTGAATCAGATTCTTATTCCAAAGCTGAATGTAAGCTATCTCTGAGCACGATTGCTTTACATCAAAACTGCTCTACAAGTTACTATTGCAGTACTTGGTACAAAATTTAGAAATCCCTCTAGTATAAATGATCTTTGAAACAAACCCAAATTCTATTCTATAAATTTAAAGTTCTGAGCAGAAAACACTTAGCAAGCACTTAGATTCTCTGCTACTCCCTGATTTTCTATTTTTTACAAAAATTGAAAAATTTTATATGATCTTGCCAGGGCGTGGGGCAACTTACCTTTAGAAGAGAAAATATTGCTGATATTGGTGTGCAAAGGATCTCTGAAGACAAAAAATAGTTGTTACCACATAAGATGTTTCCATAATGAAACATTTATATATTTATTAAAAATGGAATTGAGAAAATGGGTTGCTAGCCTGCTTTCCATGAGCAAGACTTATGTCAAAAGCAATGCATAGGAAAGGTGAGCTTTGAATGGCAGACCAGAGGACAAGTAAGATCCAAGAACAAGGATAAGTATCCTCTCTGAGATGGTTTCCAAATAGTGAACAAGAACAGACCACACAGAATTTATTCATCTGAGGAATTTCATGGGAAGAGAAAAATCTAAGCTAGTCAACAGAGAAAACATTGTTCTCCAATCAGCACTTGAACTAGCTACTTAAAGCTCTGAATGTATAAATAAGGGCGTCGGCACCATAAAATCCACTTGTTATTAACACTAGGTACTTTTAAAATTGCCCTTACTAAATGTTGACAAAAGGCAGTTTTAAAAGACCTTGATTGCTAAACAAAATATAGAGGGCCCAATTCATAGCTGGTGTAACTGCTCTGACTGAAGAGGATTTATGCCACAGATGAATTTGGCCCAGAATACTTAATCTAATCTTTTGCATGAATATGCCTTGCTTCATGCTGCTAAGGAAATGCTCACCTTGCTTAAGAAATTAATGCAATGGACAATTATGAAGCTGGAATGCAAATATTATGTTTCCAGAAGAGCCAGAGGTGCTTGGAACAACCATTGCTTATGAATTAAAATGGTAGATTAAGGAGGGTTTCACTTTGCAATCTGTTGAACCTTTGGTTAATAATATATTCCTAACACTTCCTGCTTGATGCTCTCCTTCACAAACTAGAAGCAGATGCAAGAACTGATCAAAACCCATGTGGTGCATTAGTCTCAGGGTCAAGGCATAAGCAGTTGGACCTGGTGATTAGTGTAGAACAGGGAAACCAGGGTCCAGAACCCACAGGTCAGGTCAAGAACAAAGAGTCTGATGACCTCATGAATCAGGTTGACTCCGAAAACCAGGAAGAAAGGATCAGAGCAGAGCTGAGGAACCACAACTCAGATACCAGGAATCACCGTGACTCAGGAAACTAGAATATCAGGATCAGAAGATGAACCAATAGCAATTGATGAGCAATCCAAAGCAGGCTAGAGACCACTTGTATAAATGTTTGCTAGTGCTCCTGCTAGTTTAAGTAGGGGAAGGGAGCTAATCAGAACCTTTGGTGTTTCACCAATTGGGACTTGGGTGGAGCCTCCCATCTGAGCTGGGCTTGAAGGACTCCTGGTCCTACTTGTTGCTAATCAGGTTGAGGAATGGAGTGTGATGACCTTCTAGGACCCTCTAGATATGTGTTTGAGACCCATAAGTCTTGACAATTAGCTGTTGGATACATTGGTTTATCAAACCAAAAGGCCAACCATTTGATCATGGAAATGTAAACTGTAAATCCATCAGCAAAATATTCAGTAGTGAACTGTTCTTGTTTGTAATTGCTTTTGAATACAATAATTGTTCCTAGCAAAGGCATTGCCATTATGCCAAATTCTCAGGAGTAGGAAAGTCCCTTGTGATCCTAAAAAGGAGCTCTGTAAGGGTCTGATCAGCACAGTATGGCATGTGAGGCAGCTGATTGATAGCGAGGTCCTTTGGAAGCCCAGAAAAGGGCAGAAAGGTCATATAGATTGACTCTCATTTCCCTCCACTAAGACTTAATTGCTTTTACCTCCTCTTCCATTTGCTGGAATTGCAGAAGTTACCCTTGCCGACAGGCAGTGACAGAGAATGTGGCACCGCCCGAAGCAATATTTAGTCAAAAACCCTCAAATATCAGCTATTTTGTTGAGAGTGATTGAGGGGGGGCTGCAGGAAGCTCTACTGCCCTCTACTCTTGAGTGGCAGATGGGATTTTGAACCAATGGGCCCTATTCCTGACTAACAGCTCAATTGCTCAGCGGTTATCTAGCTTTGATGATGGGAAAGAGGTGTTGTGACCCCATGCAGGTGAATTGGTCTTTGCAGTGGGCCCCATTTTGCCCTCAAATACATGAATGCAACTATTGCTGATGTCAATGGCTATGTCTACATTTGCTAAAATTAGTTTGAATTAGTTAGTTCAAACTAACTAATTCGAACTAATTTTAGTTAGTTCAAATTAGCTTAATTTGAACTAGGAAAACTTAGTTCAAACTAAGCAAGTGCCATTCATGGGACTTGCTTAGTTCGAATTAGCAATCCCCATTTATTTCAATGACCGGTTAGTTCGAACTAAGAAATTAGTTTGAATTAACATGGCCACATTGGCTAATTCGAACTAGTTAGTTTGAATTAAAGCCTTACTTCTGAAGCCCTATTCGAACTTATTACTTCGAATTAAGGAAACCCTTAATTTGAACTAACTAAAACCTAGTGTACCCATGGCTTTAGTTAGTTCGAATTAAGCCTCCTTAATTTGAACTAATTTGCCAGTGTAGACATAGCCAATGAGAGTTGCCTCTCCTTGTTTATCTGTGTGCAGAATGGAGCCCAAAATATTCAGGAGTGATGACAAGAAGATGATTGTTAAATAGAATGTCAGAATACAGGAAGCTGCAAAGGTATTTATTAGTATGCTCACTTTGGCGTCTGGTTTTAGAATCCTACAAAAAGATGTATAGCTGATTTACTGACCTGTGGCAGCAATCAGAATGGGTTTATCCCATTAACTCTCCAACTGGGAGTGCAAAAGAGATTGGGCCTCTCTCTGAGGTAGGTTGAATTAGAGTTAAAAGCAGAAAGGACCTGCTGAAAAAACCTTAGTTATATCCAAGCTCTGAAAAAAGCTTAAGGTGAGTTTATTCTTCATTGTTAACAACAAAGGGAAGCTCTATAAAGAAGGAAAGTTTATACCAGATTCACTGCGGGTTTTAGAAGCAGGATGAAATGCCACCTGCTTTCAAAGTGTTATGTGCAAATAAATAGACTTTAAACACTTTGCATGCGTAAAAGGAAAAAGTCATTGATCTCATTATGGTTCAGCTGGAAGCCAATAACAATTGAATTGATTCCAGTCAAGGGTGCCTGAAGAGGTAATTTATCTGGATGTTATTATACAGGAGTCTTCCCTTTTTCATGTCTTCTATTTGAAAACCTTTTATAAAAAAGAATAAATGTTCTTTATATAAAAGCTGAAATATGTTATCCTTTTTCAGAAAACAACTCAATATTGTTAATTTTTTGTTAATGAAATGCAATAAACAGATAGACATACCCATCACTTAGCTTATAGTACAAGAATGAGGAAATGTATAAAAACATGAAATAAAATCCATGTTAATTAAGAATTTATACTGAAGAGCAAATAAGTTAAATTAAATATAAATTGTCTTTCAGAGATTTTAAAATATTTACAGATTTTGATATTTGCTTTGATTTATCCTATTAAAGTAAATTTCCTCATAACAGCACTCCTAATGTTGTCTCATTTTATCAACTTTAAAATTGCCTCCCATTTCTCAGATGCAACCCACACAAAACTGGAATGAAACGGAGGCAACACAAATAGTGTCAACATTGATACAGGCACTGGAACATTTGTAATGTGCTGTTAGAAAACTGAGATTATGTTTGGTTTTCTTTCCATTGTCATTCTATCCTGAATGAAAAGCAAGTCAAACAAACCAAGGATTATAGCAACTCGGTCTTCTTGTTTTACGATCTTGAATAGATGGGATGATTCTTATAACTTTTGTCAATAAAATAGCAAGGGAACTTTACCCGCTAAACAAAGAGGAATTTCACCCCCATTCTGTTTCTTTTTTCTCTCTCTTGTAATAAAAGTGAACCTGTGCAGTAATATAATGATAGCTGAGACAAACAGATATATTTCACTGCTCATTTTCATATAAATGAGGTCTCAGATTCCATGGTAAGCAATTTGGCAAGGTCTCCATTTGAAACACTCTACAAATTCAAGCCTTTTCAATGACAGATTTTAAAGAGCATCTACATACATGTCAGATTAACTAAGGTTCTGTAATGATATTTTTCCCCACGCAACTTGTACATGTATGCCTTTACAAATTATTAGAAAATGTATGGCTTATGATTTTAGAGTTGGGGAAGATGCTTATAATCAGTAAAATTAGAGGTAGCTAGCTAGAAATACTGTGCAGGAGAGATGAGTGTGGAGAATGAGAGACAAACAGAGAGACGCCCACACATTACATTATGACTAGTCTTGAATTCCCTAAACTCTCCCTCCTCCCCCTCCCCCCCACCCAGTGAAGGCAATGGGAATTTTGACTCTGATGTCAATGAGGGCTGGACTATACCCAGCATGCAGGATTGAGGATTATATATATCATTCTACTGTAAAATAAAACACCTCTTTTGAGAAGTATACAAGTGCACTTGACATCAGCTAAACAAACAAGGGCTATGTCTACATTGGCAAGTTGGTTCGAATTAAGGAGGCTTAATTCGAACTAACTAAAGCCATGACTACACTAGGCTTTAGTTAGTTCAAATTAAGGGCTTAATTCGAACTAATAAATTCGAATAGGATATTTGAACGAAGGGGTTAATTCGAACTAACTAGTTCGAATTAACCAATGTGGCCATGTTAATTTGAACTAATTTCTTTGTTCGAATTAACGGGCCATTGAAATTAATGGGGATCGCTTTCGAACTTTGCAAGTGTTTGCTTAGTTCGAACTAACATTCCAGTGTGGCCATGCTAATTCGAATTAAGCTAATTCAAACTAACTAAAATTAGTTTGAATTAGTTAGTTCAAACTAACTAATTTGAACTAATTTTAGCAAGTGTAGACATAGCTAAGGAGTCTTGTGGCACTTTTAAAGACTAACAAATTTATTTATCACATGAACTTTCATGGGAGAAAATCCCATTTCGTCAGATGCTTGAAGATGGAGAATTTACAGAATGGGAGGAAAATAAATGCAGGGAAGTGGAAGTCATAGCATCAGGTTAGCCTGTTTCAGCCTGGTTGATATATGTCTGGTTTTTCAGAAGTTTATTCCATGTTTTGGCCAGAGGTCATAGAATCATAGAATAATAGAGTTGGAAGGGACCTCACGAGGTCATCTAGTCCAACCCCCTGCTAAAAAGCAGGACCACTCCCCCTAAATCACCCCAGCCAGGGTTTTGTCTAACCGAGCCTTAAAAATCTCCAAAGATGGAGATTCTACCACCTCCCTAGATAGCCCATTCCAATGCTTCACCACCCTCCTAGTGAAAAAGTTTTTCATAATATCCAACCTTGACCTCCCCAGCTGTAATTTGAAACCATTGCTCCTTGTTCTGTCCTCTGTTACCCTCGAGAACAGCCTAGCTCCCTCCTCTTTGGAGCAACCCTTCAAGTAGTTGAAGGTTGCTATCAAATCTCCCCTCAGTCTTCTCTTCTGTAGACCAAATAAGCCTAATTCCTTCAGTCTCTCCTCATAAGTCATGTGCCCCAGCCCCCTAATCATTTTTGTTGCCCTCCGCTGGACTCTTTCTAATTTGTCCACATCCTTTCTGTAGTGGGGAGCCCAAAACTGGACACAGTATTCCAGATGTGGCCTGACCAGTGTCGAATAGAGGGGAATTATCACATCCCTTGATCTGCTGGCAATACTCCTACTGATGCAGCCTAATATGCCATTGGCCTTTTTGGCAACAAGGGCACACTGTTGGCTCATATTCATCTTCCCGTCCACCATAACCCCCAGGTCCTTTTCTACAGCGCTGCTACTTAGCCGATCAGTCCCCAGCCTGTAGCAGTGCATGGGATTTTTCCGTCCTAAGTGCAGGACTTTGCACTTGTCTTTGTTGAACCTCACGAGGTTTCTTTCAGCCCAGTGTTCCAATTTGTCCAAGTCTCCCTGGATCCTGTCCCTGCCCTCCAGAGTATCTACCATTCCCCCCAACTTGGTGTCATCCGCAGACTTACTAAGCACGCAGTCTATTCCATCATCAAGATCATTAATGAAGATGTTGAATAGAACCGGCCCCAGGACCGACCCCTGGGGCACTCCACTCGTTACCGGTTGCCAACCAGACATCGAGCCATTGATTCCTACCCACTGAGCCCGTTGATCTAACCAGTTTTCGATCCACCTTACGGTCCACTCATCCAACCCATACTTCCTTAACTTGTCGACGAGAATGCTGTGGGAAACCGTATCAAAAGCCTTGCTAAAGTCAAGGTATATCACGTCAACGGCTCTTCCCGCATCCACAAATCCAATCATCTCATCATAGAAGGAAATCAGGTTGGTCAGGCACGATTTGCCCTTGGTGAATCCATGTTGACTATTCCTGATCACTCTATTTTCCTCCAAGTGTTTCAGGATGGATTCCTTGAGGACCTGCTCCATGATTTTCCCAGGGATTGAGGTGAGGCTGACCGGTCTGTAGTTCCCTGGATCCTCCTTTTTTCCTTTCTTAAAGATAGGTACTATATTTGCCTTTTTCCAATCCTCCGGGACCACCCCCGTTCGCCACGAGTTCTCAAAGATAATGGCCAGCGGCTCTGCAATCACTTCCCCCAACTCCCTCAGCACCCTCGGATGCAGATTATCCGGCCCCATGGACTTGTGCACATCCAATTTCATTAAGTGTTCCCTAACCTGACTTTCCATCACCGAGGGCCACTCTTCTCTCCTGTCCGCGTTACCCCGTGTAGTAGCCTGGGAGCTGGCCCTCCCTGTGAAGACTGAAGTAAAAAAAGCATTGAGTACTTCAGCCTTTTCCGCATCATCCTCCACGAGGATGCCTGCCCCATTCAGTAAGGGACCTACACCCCCTCTGATCCTTTTCTTGTTGCTGATATACTTATAGAACCCCTTTCTGTTATCCTTCACATCTCTTGCTAGCTGCAACTCCAATTGTCCTTTGGCCTTTCTGATTTTATCCCTGCAGTCCCGAGCGATATCTTTACACACCTCCCTTGTCATCTATCCAAGCTTCCACTTCTTGTAAGCTTCCCTTTTATGTTTCAGCTCCCCGCAGAGTTCCCTGCTAAGCCACGCTGGTCGCCGTCCACATTTGCTGTTCTTTCTGCACATCGGAATGTTATCTCGCTGTGCCTTTAACAGGGTTTCTTTAAAATACAGCCAGCTGTCTTGGACACCTTTTCCCTTCAGATCAGCCTCCCATGGGACCCTGCCCATCAGCTCCCTAAGGGAGCCAAAATCTGCTTTTCTGAAGTCCAGGGTGTGTGTTCTGCTTCTTTCCTTCCTTCCATTGATCAGGATCCTGAACTCTACCATCTGATGGTCGCTGCTGCCCAGGTTGCCATTTACTTCTACTTCCCAGATCAATTCTTCTCTGTTTGTGAGCAATAGGTCTAGAGGTGCAAGGACCCTAGTTGGTTCCTCCAGCATTTGTACTAGGAAGTTGTCCTCAGTATTCTCCAAAAATTTCCTGGATTGCCTGTGCACTGCTGTATTATCTTCCCAGCAGACATCAGGATAATTGAAGTCCCCCATAAGAACCAGGGCCTGCGACGATCTGGAAACTTCTGTATGGTCATTGAACCATAATTTAATCTGGAGGCATTTTGTAGCTGTTTGCTTATTAATTTAGTTTCTGCATATATATTTAAGTGGTTATGGATGGCTGAATTATCTCGAGGTAGTATTTTCAAATCTTGCACTATTGTCAAGGAAACTTAAATATACTTAAACTTAAATATACCCAGGATATGTTCCTGCACTTGTTTTCAGGTCAGAAATATGATGAATATCAAAACATTTTGTAAACTCTCAACATTCTGCCACAGAAGAGATTATTAGATTTGCTGATTTAATTTTAGAAAATAACTGAGTTTTTATATCTTTAATTAGTTCTTCTGGAGATTTGTTAACTATTATTTCTTGGGTAGCTGGTGTAAAGAATATTGAATTTGGGAAAGTGTAGAGTTAGAGGTCTTAGGCAAATGGCTTGGGAAAATCTTTTATTGGCACTTATCCATTACATTTTTCCTCTGAATTGTGGTTTTTACATTTTGTATATGTGTTTGGAGAATTGTGACTGGTGCATTTTAGACATATGAATAAATACTTAGAATCAATGGAAACAAGATCCTAGAGCATCCAGTGAGAAGGAGCCATCATCATGGCTTCTGACGTTATGAAAACCTATCTAAGTTTTCATGTTTTTATCAGGAACATGTAAGAAGAAATCACTGTGTAACACAAAAAAGCCATAAACTCCTTAAACACAGACCCAGAGCTGTATTCCTGACTCCTTCAGGAATTTTGCCAAGTTTATTAGTCATAGCAAATCCAAAGTCCAAAGCATGGAAATACAAGTACTAAAAATCCACCTATATTGCCTGATACAGGGAAATTCTTCAATAATCACGAAGATAGTCTATTTGCTGCAGAAAATTATTATTAAGAGTACTTATGAACCAAAGAAAACAGAAAAAGGATATTGTGTGCAGCATGCATATAACATGATCCTAAACAGTATAATGTATATAGTTATGAGCAAGTTACTGTATATATGGGAAAATAAAAACTATAATTAAATGGGGAAGACACTTTCACTCTTAAGCACCATTACAACTGATATAAAAATGTCTTCACTGTGGCTATAATTATGGCTCAAAAGACTTAAGAAGTGTGTTTTTATGTAATAACTGTACTGGGTGATTTCTATACTGAAAAACTGAATAACAAAATACCCCAAGATATGAAACAATATATTGCAGCAATAAAACAGGAGAGATTTAATAAAATATTGTGCAATTTAAAAAAATGAAGAATCTGTGTTTCAGGAACTATAAAACACCATTTTCAGTTGAATATTGGTGGTAAAATTATTTTCTTTCTTAAAAACTATATTGGTGATATACCAGCAATTGTTGCTGGTACACTTTACAGTAATTGCTCTTTTCAAAGGCAAAGGGGAGGTATGTAATTCCCAAGATGATAAAGGAATTATTAGACTTTGTG
Source organism: Pelusios castaneus (assembly GCA_007922175.1). Lineage (NCBI taxonomy): Eukaryota > Metazoa > Chordata > Testudines > Pelomedusidae > Pelusios > Pelusios castaneus. The sequence goes on along the minus strand of ML685755.1, from coordinate 36,089,930 downwards.
GAAAAAAGTGTGAGAAATGTATTTGATATATATATCAAAACGGGTGATAGTGTGGTGCCTCTTAATGTCACTGGCAGAATTCCCAGGGGTTGCAGGCTTGAAGTACAAGAAAGAGCACGGGAGAGAAGAATTAATGCAGATGACAGAGTAGCTAGAAATCAGACCAAGGAAAGTTTTCCCCTTAAAACTCTAAGGATATTGCTCCACCATGCTTTCATTCACTACCCCTCTATTCCTTTCCCTGAGAAGAATGCTGCCTTTAACTTAGTGTAAGATAATGATATTATCACTGTGTTCTGTTTTGCTAGCCCTCTTGTTCAACATGTGCGACAGACTGTTAGGACATAGATTGTTTGGAACCTCCAATGGGGCACCATACAAGTCCAGTGGGTCCCTCCATTTGGCTGCAGTTTCAGGATTGTGCCCTAACCCTCCTAATGGCCTCATGTACCTGTGGGGCAAGAGAGCTGGTAAGACAGAATTCTACGGTAATATGCATGCAAGAGCTCGCAAAGAAGATAAATGATCATTTCTAAGTACCACCTGGATCTTCCAAAAAGAAAGGAACAGAGCCATTCAGGCATGACTTAATCAACTTTGCTAGGGACCACAGATGTGTGAATGATACCTTATTCAATGGCACTGGAGACTGACGACAGAGCTAAGAGAATGTGAATAGGTTGGTGGCCTATTGCAGGAGTGGGTGGGTGAGGTTTTGAGGCCTGCATTTTGCAGGAGGTCAGACTAGATGATCGTACTGGTCCCTTCTGACCTTAAAGTCTATGAGTCTATGAATGAACTCAAGATCTTCATCCATTGTAAGCGGGAGATGGTTAACTAATGAAACCAGTCTGTGGTTTCTGTATCTTTTCCAGGCCTGAAACCACAATGATAGAGGTCAAGGAAATCAAAAGACTACATATCTTGCTAGCATTGCCTTGCTGTAATCTTTTTAACAATGCTGTGCATAATAGATGCTCACATTCTATCTACAGCAGGGGTAGGCAACTCCTGGCATGCATGCCAACAGTGCCATGTGAGCCCATTCAGACCAGCATGTGGCACCCCCTGTGGAGCCACAGATATTACTGCTCCTGCCACTGAAAGCCATGCTGGGCAGCTTCTTTTGGGGGCAGCTGGGGCATGGGGGTCCCCACCATGCCCATGCCCCAGGTATGCCACATAAAGAAGCTTCCTGGAGCGGCTCCTCTCCTCAGCATGCCACCGCCAAAAGGAGCCACTCTGGGCAGATTCTTTCCATGGCGTGCCTGGAGACCCACGAAAGAAGCCCTCTGGGTGGCTTCTTTTTGCATCATCTCTGGGGAGCCCCATCCCCAGGCATGCCACCAAGAGGAGACGCTCTTGACAGCTTTTTTCCATGAGCGACTCCTTTCAGCAACATGCTTGTGAAGTGCCCCCCACACCCCCCCAGTCACCATTTCAGTTGAGACTGCCTCTGAATTTTTAGGCGGCTGCTGCTTTTTTTCAGCAGAGGGGAGCATTGTCACTGGCTGAGAGTCGGGGAGGAGACCCCTGATCTACAGTGATAGGGGCTAGTACAAAACTCTGCAATAGATAGACAAAGGAAGTTTTGAAACAAGGTAGTTCAATTGCTTCTCAAGCAGCTGTAATATGGATTTCCACTTCACACAGCTGTAGTCTGATGAAGCGGAATTTTCTCCCATGAAATCTCATGTGATAAATACATTTGTTAGTCTTTAAAAGTGCCTTGTTTGTTTTACTTCTCAAGCAGAAGTCTCTATGTGCATCTTTTAGGTTAGTGGCATCCTGCCCTCCCATATTTTCCCCTATTTGTTCTAGTTTGTTCACTTTGTACATTTTGAAAGCACTTTGTGTATAGTCATATTCAGTGTTTGTAATGGATTTATGCTAATCTGAACTATTTGTGAACTAAAATGACTTGGAATGTCTCTTTAAAGAAATACTCAACTTGCAAAATGGGGACAAGAAACACAGTAAGTCTTAGAAAGTCAAACCTTGCAAATCTCTGACACACTTTGTGCATAGTCAGATAGAGCCTGATCTTGCAATGAGTTCTGTGGGGACTCAGGTATCCACACATACAGATATAATGCAGAACTGGCACCTTAATTTCTCCTGGTATTTTTCTGGGTGTCTCACATAATAACAGAGGAGAGATCTAACCCTGCGTTATCAAAAATCCAGGAAAATGTGATTGCAAGGGCACAGAGGCTCACGTAATACCTGAAACTGGTTTTTTTGTTTATTTGTTTTTCTGGTGGGGGGAAGTTGACTACAGTCCAAGGTTCCTGTGTTCTACCTTAAGCAATGGCTTTGCTGAGCTTAAGACCGAAAGGGGTAATAGTCGTGTCAGGCTAGTTCAGCAAAACAAACAAGGAGTCTAGTGGCACTTAAAGACTAACACATGTATTTGTCCGGTGAGCTCCCACGAGAGCGCATGCGGTAAATAAGTGTGTTAGCCTTTAAGTGCCACTAAACTCCTCATTTATTTACTGAGCTTGCAGATCAGCTGTAAAACTGCTATCCTTGCCCGCAGCGCGGGGCACTGCAGACAGACAGCCGGGCAATGGGGCAACAACGGGAAACAACTTCCCGGGAGCTCGCCAGCCCGCTCCTATATGACGCTAAACGTTGCTATGGACACTGCTCCGTTTTGGCGCCCCAGAATGCACGCGCTATGGCAGCCCGTGTCTACGTCATCGCGCGTGTTGCCGCCTGGCAACAGTATCGCAGGGAGGCGTCGGAGGAGGTCAGCTGGCGCGCAGCGGCAAAACAGCGGAGCGATACGTCACAGCACGCCTCGTTCTAGCTCGGGTCCGCCACCGTCCCAGCATGCCTCTGTCTACGGAAGAGCGGCGCGGTAGGGGCGGGGCTTTTGCTCACCGCCGCTCCGGTTTTGTGCTGGGAAGTCAGGGGAGGCGGAGCGGGTTGCTGGGGCAGGGGATGGTGCTGGCGGCGCCCCGGGAGACGACAGGTGAGAGTTGAGCGGCTGCCGCACCCAGTGCGCCCCGCAGTCTCCTCAGGCACGGCGGGGGCCGTATTCACAGAGCCGAGTGCGCGGCGCTGCGCGATTGGCGTAAGGGAGGGGGCGCTCGGCGGCTGAAGCCCGGTGTGTGTCAGCAGCGGGGGTGGCTGTGCCCCTTCCCCAGTCTGGGACCAACGCCTGAGGGCTGGTCTCGGGAGCGCCCGGGGCTCGGCAGAGGGCTCAGTGCAGGGAGCTAGACCCGGGCGGACTCTCCGACTGCTCACAGAGCAGAGCCAGAGGCTGGGTGCGGCCCGGCCCGGGTCCCCTCCCAGCCCAGCTGCGGAGAAGTGAGATGATAGGGGGTTTCCTGTAGCTGGCTAAACTTGGCCATGCTCCTTTCGCCCCAGATCCCATCGGGGGTTGGAGGAGGAAGGAGAATGTTCTCTTTTGCCCACCCCACAGTTGGGTGCTGGGGCCTGTTCCTCTGCTCCAGGGCCTGGCTCTGCTGCTTGGCTCTCCCAGGAAGCAAAAGTAACTTGACTGGTGAGTTTCGCTGCTGTTCTTAAAGACCGCTGTGGGCAGCCGTGAAACTAACAAGACTTAAGTCAGCTTCACTCTGCTGCTTGGGAAACCTCTGACCCTCACTGAGTTGTGTAAAACATCACAGTGCACATTCAGCTTCAGAAGGGGATAAGGACCATATAGGTACTGACATGGGGGAGAGGTTTTTTACAATTATAAATTCTAGAAGATTTTTTTTAAAAAAAATAAAGCCTTACATTCTATGGAAATTCATGAGTCTCGTACTTCACAGATAACACTTCCTACTTGTAAGCAGCAAATAAGTGAGTACATTTTCCAAGCACTGATTAATTAAATTGAATAATTTTGCATTCTTTATTCTGTATTATATTCCTTAAATTGTTCTAATTTTTTTTAATCTGGTGTTTTGGTTTTCAGAGGCTTTATATATCTTTAATTGTTTTAAAAGAAATCTTTTCCTCTTGTTGTGTCTCTTGAATAGATAACTCATCAGGATTCAGATAAATGGTCCCTGTTGCAGACCTAGTATGTCTGTGGTGCAAGATTATTCTGTTGAAGCAATCTTAAAACTAAAGTGTCTTGTTCTAAAATAAACATCCCTTTATTCTCTGTCTTCACATACAGTATATGGATCTCACAAGCAACATTGCCTATAGAATAAAAATCATATTTGGCTCAGGAGGCTCCTAATTTTGTAGTTTTTAAATAATGGATATATTTTGTTTGTATTCTGAGGAGAGTATTTCAGTGGGCTTCAGCCTTAATATTAGTTACAACTCTATATCAACTTTATACTTTAAATAGATGAGTGGTGTTATCTGGTTTAATAAGGTGGGTTTCCAAGCAGCAAAGAAGTAGATATTGGTGAAGAACTAGTTTGTGCAAAAGGATGCTGAAGTTTTGTAGACTTTGGCACATTTCATGGATGGCTCATGCACACCTCCAGAGTAGAAAAGAAACAACAGTCCTACTCCTAGAAAGTCTTCACCATTGCACTATGACTGATGGCTACCTAAAGCTAGCATTATAATAGGCATATCATCAGCAAAAATTCATCTGTAAAGGAAGCAGATTAATCGGTTCATATCCCATCAGAATTGTAAGTGATCAGAAGTTACTGTCATCTGATTACTCAGTCATTTTATTTAGTTCCCTTAAAGAAAGTTAGCTAAACCTTGTATTCAACCTTTTTTTGTTTAATTATTTTCCCCCTTGAGTTAGTTAGGGATATGTATATTTTGCCTTTTATGTTGTGGCCTCTTGTTAACATTATTATAATGAGAGCTTCTGGTCACTATTTTAATCATAGTTGGATTGAATTGTTCCAGGTGATGTATACATTTAGGAATATGCAGTCCTGTTCCAACGAAATAACAGGTTAAGCTAACTTTCTTTAAGGGATCCACTACTACTACTACTACTACCTTGGCAGCGTTGTGACTGAAGTCCTATCCACTAAAATTAGTATTGCATGGACAAAGATAGTACTACTTAAGTACTACTTAACTATCATTAAGATCACTGAAATGATCAGTTAACAGAAAGTTTGTCACTTTGTCAGAAAGGATAAGTGACAAAATCTGGAGATGGTCCTTGTGTCACAAGGGCACATAGGCTGGAAGGACAAATTAGCTTTTCTTTGTCCATGCAGTACTAATGATAGTTACAACTCCGTATCAACTTTATGTTGTGAACTGATTAGTGGCATTATGCAGTTTAATAACCTGGCTTTCCAAGCAGTAAAAAAGTAGGTACATAATTTTATTCCTAGGTCGGGGCTTGACAAAACTGATTCCCAGCTAGGCACTAGTAGTTTTATTTTTGGTCACGTGGGTGCGCTCCTCTGCTGCATTTCTGCAGTGGACATACGAACCACGCTACAAACCCCGGTCACCATGATGACTTGGTGCCTGGGTTTTCTCAAGCCCTGTCCTAGGTAAAGTGCAAAATACACAAAATTAAGCCTGCACAGTATTATTTCATTTATGAGATTCAATTCTTAGCTTAAGATAGGACAGAAATGTTATAGAAGTTCCCATTTTGTCCTGAGGGACACCCCCAAGTGATTATGTAATACAGCTATATATATATTTAAAAAAAAAAAAAAAAATTGAACATATGTAAAACAAAGTTGAATTTTTTTTGAAATTGCAATTTTAGTTTAAAATTTATAATGTTTCTCATTGCCTCTACTGGTAGGATGTCTTATCTGAATTTCACAAAACTGATGTAGGTAAAAAACAATTATTTGGTCCAGCACACATCTGCAAGTCTTGAGGCTTTCCTTCAGCATTCTTCTTTCTTTCCTTCTACCCACTAAAATCAAAACTCAACCATAGTTTTTAACTGCATCTCCAAACCTCAAATCTTCGGTTCCATCAGATCTATCAGGCGCATTTCATGCAACCGAAGCATATTTCAGTTACGCTCTCCAGGTACGTGCTGCAGCGTCTAAATCCAGTCATCTTCACTGTCTCGTCCATTCTCAAGACTCAACCATTGCTACCTCTGTAGCTGTCATAGTCTTCCCTTCTAAGCTCCTGTCAAGAAGGAAACTCTCCCTCCTTCTATCTCCCCCCCGCCCTTTTTAGTTCTGTTGGCTAGTTTCTGTGCCCCTGCCCATATTGTGGAAATCATTCCCCTGCCCCCCACTGCAACAAGCTGCCCCTGCTTCTGCTACTCAAAGAAACAAACCACAACACATGGAAAGATACTTGTCTTTTTCCTTTTCCCTTTTGTGGCATGAGGTGTAGCTGCTGTAATGGGACTGCTGAAGTTCTCTCTTCTGTTGGAAGCGCATCTGCTCTCTAGGCCATTTGTTACTGCTTCTCCTCAACTCACCATGTAATGAGTGTATTGGGCTTGTTGCTGTAGCTCTGTTCTGCTCATCTGGGGTTGGTGGAATATCCCAGCATTCTTATAACCTGTGCAAAGGAGGAAACAAATCAGATGCTGGATTCCCTTGGATGAGGGGTGGAACCTAGAGATTAGAAAATCAATTAATTTCCCCTTTCTCAGATGTAACAAGCAGAGCTTGGACACACGTGAGGATTTGTACTTTTATCTTGAGTCTGTTTAATAAGAAGTGACAAGGAATAGGTACTTTATTTTGGTTTTCAAATGAAAATGTCTATTCTTGAGCCCTACAATGAAACAATTAAATTATGCAGCAAGTCATTTGGCTGCACAGGGGAGGCTGACAATATGTGTGTGATTAAACTAACCTATCATTTGCACTTACGTTGCCCTCACCGCTATAGTATCTGGGCACCTCATAATCTTTAGTCGGTAGCTTCACAACTCCTTTGTGAGTTAGGGAACTGATATGCAGAGCAACTAATCTACTTGCTCAAAGTAACACAAGGGAGTCTACAGTAGAGGAACTAATCAAACCCACTTCTCCTGAGTCCTGTTCCAGTGCCACTGGGCCATCTTTCCTTAAATAATATTGCCTAAAAAGGGTGTTCAACCACGAAACCTTAGATTAAAAGTCTGTGGCTGTGCCAACTGAGCTATTTGGACTTACAACCAGGACTGATAAAACCTAAACAAGGGGAGATTCTTTTATTCAGTCATCACATATGCCCCAATCCTAATTCAACAGGGTTTAAGAGGAGGATCGCTATATGGCAATGGATCTCAATCAGTATTGCAAAGCTTACACTATCCCATACCTGAGAAACCAGTACCAACCAATAGTTTGTATTGCAAATGTGAGGTCAGGCACATAACTGCCAGGGATTCCAAACTGCAATGCTACTTCTGTGTGTAAGACCCTGTTTATTACCTCTGCTTCTCCTTTAGCCTTAGTTTTCAGTTAGATACTTCCTATGGATTTTTCCAGTTTCTTTCTGTCCAAATAATTTTGCTATATTTTCATCACAGTTTTAGATTAGTCTTGTGCAGGGCTTTTTTTGTGATGGTACTCAGGGGGACTGAGTACCGGCACCTTTTTTTCACAGCAGTACGGCCCTGGCTCCTGCTGCTGCTGCCAGCGGCCCCAGGTCACTGGCTGAGAACCAGCACCTTTTTTTTTTTTTTTCCTTACAAAAAAAACACTGGTCTTGTGGTTCATAACATCTCCTTAAATTGTAGAGTAATGTGGTGTCATATTTAAATACTTTAAAACAAAAAAAGAATTCTGCAGCAGACTGTGTACTATTGTACCTCTCCCCTTGTCCCTTTCATTATGGCTTGAAACTGCTTGCTTTCTTAGGTGATCAGTTTGGCTGCAAAAGCCTGTTTGCTGTTCATTACTCTCTCTCACCCCCACCAGGAAATTTTAATTTCATGCTCTGGAGGGAAATGAACGATGTGATTTACTTATCTCATTAATCATTGCTTTCTTAGCTGTCTGGGTCTCTGGAGTTCCCTATACATCATATTAAACTCTCGCTGGAGGTTCCCATTTTGCCTGTCTTTGATATATTCAGGTTCGTAGAATCTGCTGCTTTAGAAAGACATGTCAGCAAACTTTTCATGGTAGGGAATCTAATTAGTATTTCTCATATTATAGTAATTTAAAGAGACAATGTCAGGTTTACAAATAATTTTTTAAGGACTGATTTTCTTTACCCATTATAACAAATATCCCAGAAGATTAGGAAATTGGAAACATCAAAGAAAAAAATCTGGATTGTTCTACACCATTAATGCTGATTTGTTCCTTCAGAATTCCACTTAGCTTGACTCGTGAGCCTGTGGTTGATAAGTAAGTTTCACCTCTTTGTCATCAGGCACTAGCATTGTCCTGCAATGGATGACTTGCAAGTACTGCAGGGCAAGCTTCTTTAAAACCAACAAGACTTCTTTTAATTGGAACGAAAACATAATGGAAATATCTTGTTGATCTTAAATTTTGAAAGTAAACCCTCTAGACCTTAAATTTAGGTCTGTATCTGATTGGTAATGTCCATTAATATGAACTTAGTTCCAAATCACCCTCTTTTCTGTTGGATTGGAGGGGAAGTGTGGTTACATTTCTGATTTAATACTGCTTGTTTCAACTGACTTCATTTTGCTGAAAGCAATAAGAATAATTCCTGCTTTCAGAGAAAATTTACAGATCATATGTTGGTCTATATTTCTTTAAGCGGGAGAGAGACACCCTTACTGCTGGCTTATGAACTTAATCTTATATTTATATGTAGAAGTTGCATTAAATGTATTTGCGTAAATTTGCTGAGACATCCTGGTGCATTCATTGCATTGCAATGTAATTGTAGTAAAGTCGTATACTTCTCCCAGTGGACTGGGCTCATATATCAAAATGTAGGGTTTTTTTCCTTAAACTTTTCAGTCGTTGCTACCACAGGTGCTGCTGGTACTGATAATGGAAGTGTGAGTATGAACTATCACCAGTGTTTTAAAATAGCTGTCCAGAATAAGTATAATTGCAGTGATAGACAGGAGTTCTGTGTTCATGGATAGATGGTGTTACATGTAACATGCTAGGAGGTTGAGATGGTGGTGGGAATGCTAACATGTTTTAGTGTAGGCCGTAACCTACTACATGAAGGCTTGTGTTCAGCATCACTCATTTTGAAGATTGGTACAGAGTCTGGGTCCCATATGCCCCTTTAAATCTCCTCTTGTCCTTAGATGTAAAGTATTTTCTATGCATCATAGGGCTTTGGCTTTTACAATGACATGTCTCAAGAAGAACATCTTAATCTGTGCCTTTTAGCTAGAGAAACTTAGCAAGGCAGTTTTCCGATGTCTTCACTCACTACGTTGTCTTAGATGCTGAAGACTGCTTACTTTAACCTCTTTTGGGATTATAGACTATAAGGTCAGAAGGACCAATATATTCATCTAGTCTGACTTCCTGCACAAGTAAGCCATAGAACCTCTCGCTCACTCTGGCAATAAACTTCTAATTTATGACTGAGTCATTAAAGTCCTCAAATCATAGTTTAAAGACTTTAAGGTCTAAAGAATTCATCAGCAAGTGAATCATGCCCCATGCTACAGAGGAAGATGAAAAATCCACACAGCCTTTGCCCAGGAAATTCCCTCCCTACCCCATATGGTGATCAGTTAAACTTTGAGCATGTGGGTAAGGTTCACTAGCCAGACACCCAAGAAAGAATTCTCTGTAATAACTCAGAACCCACCCTATCAAATATCCCATCTCAGGCCACTGGCATATCTACCACCAGGAGTCAAAGATCGGTCAATCGCCAAGCTAAACCATCCCATCATATCATCCCCTCCATATATTTATCCAGCTCAGTTTTGAAGCCATCTAGCCTTTCTCCCACTGCCCCCCAGCTCCTTTTAGAAGACTACTGCAGAACTTCTCTCCTCTAATGGTTAGAAACCTGCATCTAATTACAAGTCTAAACTTCCTAATGGCTAGTTCTTATGTCCACATTGGGGCTGAACTTAAATATTTCCTCTCCCTAGTATTTATCCCTCTCATATATTTATAAAGAGCAATCATCTCAGCCTTCTTTTCATCAGGGTAAACAAACCAAACTCTGTGAATCTCCTCTCATAAGGCACGTTTTCCATTCCACGAATCATCCTTGTAGTGCAGGGTTGTCCGTCTCAAAAGCTGAAAGTTTGCACATCACCTCCTTCCTTCCCTGTAAGAACGTCTTTCAAATGAGATTTTTTTTTTTTTAAAGGGGGATTTATTTTATTTCCCTTTTGGTTTTTAGAGCCTGCAGGGTGCACTCAAATCAGACATACAACAGCACTTTCAAGTTATTTGAACATCTATCTGTGTGCTGGCAGGCTTCAGAATTAACAGGCTAATATTATAAATAGAAGCATTTTGTATTTCAGTAGCCTCCTGTTTTAGATAGTCACTCTTGTACATTTTTAAGGTTACTGTTACAGTCATAACATATGGAAACTTTTTGAAAACGAAGGTTTACATGCTCCAGAATCTGAATCTCTCATTGGAGGCAGACCTGATCTTTGGCTGATTCAGTTTGGAGAGTGCTCAACATATTACAGTATATTCTGCTACCTTTACAAAAGCTGAAGCTCTTGATGGTGGCTTCAGAATACATGTAGTCAAAGCAAACTCTTCAGCCAACATTTCTCCTGTTTTATAGTGCAAAACACAATGCACTAAGCAATTAGGCCTATCAGTTTTCTTGGTTCTATAGGGAGCATTTTGTTAATATTTAGTTCAGCTCTTGTCTAAATTGATTACTCAAATAATTTGTAGCTGGAATATCAAAATGATGAGAGTTCAAAGTTTACTTTTAATTTTATAAGGGACCTGTTTTCTTCCCTTGAATACACAACCTGTCACTGGCTTACAAAAAAAAGATACAGATTTTACAAATTTAACTTTTGTTTTCAGGTTTTGATGAGACATTCTATAATGTGGGAAATACCATATGCAAACACATTGCTTCGAAGCATGGGTTCTCAACCTGGAAGTTATGCTGATGATTCTTGTGATGATATGGTTCCCATGTTGCTAAAAGAGAAAAGGGTCTTGGCTTGATCAGAGAGGCTACCTATGACCCAGGGACCACTTGATGCCAGCTAGCAGAGGAGACATATAGTGTGCATACATGGATCCCCTGCTTCATACATCTGCATAATAGCTCTCCAAAGAGTGGCAGGTGATGTGTCTACCAAAAGCTAGTAGCTTACTGGTTGTCATAATCAGTATGAAATAAATGTACAGCTAATATTTAAGGATCTCTATATCTATAGTAAACATGTTTATAGATTTTTATGTTTATGAGATTTTTTAAGGCTCGGTTAGACAAAACCCTGGCTGGGGTGATTTAGGGGGAGAGGTCCTGCTTTTTAGCAGGGGGTTGGACTAGATGACCTCGTGAGGTCCCTTCCAACCCTATGATTCTATGTTCTTAAGGTCTTGCAGTGAAGGCAGAATACTAGGAGGTAGCATATTTCAGAAATGTTCCTTTTAGGCAGGGAGTAACTGGGCATTTGTGTATTGTTTGTTGTGTGCCGAACAATGGAGGGGGAATCCTGTTTATGAATAAAGACAAAGAATGATTGCTTCACTGAGAAAACAAACTGACAATGTGTTTGTCTCATGAAAAGAGGGTTACGGTCAGTCTGGCTCTAGAGCATTGCAGGTATTTTGAGTAAGCAATACTCTACAAGATGTGAGAGAGTACCTTGTAAATATGTCTAGGCTCTAGAATGCATGTTATGATTTTATTTTATATTTAACTTTATTTCCAATACTTCTGCTTCCTACTACTTGAATCTCTGTGCTTTTGTTAAATAAACTTAATTTCACTATAAATCTATCTAAGTGCTGTGTATTAAACTAAGCTGTGGCCTGAATTGGAACTGGGCAGCTGGGTGTATTATTTCTTTGGAAGTGGAAGTGTTTTTCTTTGAGTACTGTGAGCATCTAGGGACTGAACACTCCAGTGAGATGCTCCAAGAGCTCGTGGATTGGAGTGTGCCAGTTGCTAATCTGTAAAGTGACAAGGGGGCCTGTGAGATCTAGAGGGAATTATTGTGTTGCCCGTGGCAAGTTGAGAAGGGGAGCTGAACCACAGCAGGCACAGGAAAGGCTTCTTCATCTTAAGTGGTAGCAAGGCGCCTCATAGCCCCCGGCCCCCCCCCCCCGCTATGAAGCCTCACAATTTCTTTATAGATAATGGAGTCACAGTGTGGAAACGGTTGAGAAAACTGCTCTAAGGAGTAACATCGATATTTTTGTACACAAACTGAAGTGAAGAATGTGATACCAAAACAAATGTTTGTCCATTTAGTGTGGCGGGAGGGAGAAGAGCTGCAATTTTTGCCACATCTAGTTGAGATTATTCACCATGTCCACTTCTTCTAAACAGAAACTGTGTGCATAATAATACACGTCATTTGAGAGAGAGTGTTTCTGAACAATAGCATCAGTCTGCTGAATCTTCAGTTTCTCAGTCTGCTGGAAGCTTTTCTCAGATTCCTTGTATCAGCTTATTCAACACCATCTTGTTCAAAAAAAGGTTTGGTCACTAAAAATTAACCTCAGGGATTTTTCTTGAAATAACAAGCCATTCTCTTGTCTTTCAATAAATCCTTTTAACTTTGTTCAGTTTTTCCTTGTACCATGGGTGTAATGGGCTATTAGTTCGGGACAGTCATTGAAGCTTCTAGGCAGATCTTTCTTTTGCTATAACTATTATTCTTTGTTCTGAGTCTGAAACCATTTAAATTCTTGGGGTTTTTTTGCTACCTGTAAATGGCATCTTTAAGGATCCAGTGTAGTACTTTTAAGATTTCTGTGAAGTCCAGTGGCAAAAATGTGGTCAAGGAGTTATCTGTAAGCAAAACATTGTCTAAGCTTGCCCTTCCTACCAGAATGTCCAAGATCACTGGTGCTGTTCTGTTGATTCTCCAAAAATTCAAATTGTGTACTCTTCCTCCCCCTCCCCAAACCTTTTATCATTGATTTAAAATTGCTAGATCATGTATTCCACCAATATAACCCGTGAAAAGCAAGATAAAACCAGTTAAGTCATTCAGTACCTCATTACTTGCCACTCGTAATTTTCCTAGAAAACCAAGGCAGCAGTGCTGGATGGGACCTTCGGGTATCAATGCTTAGTACAGAGTCACTGGGCAACCACCATACTCTATTACATCTGAACAGGCTGCTCCCCACACAACCTTCTTCACCTCCCTTGCCCTCTTAATATTTCTGGTTTAAACTTCTCCACTCTCTCCCCAGAGTGTGCCCTATGCTGCCCAGCTTGCTTTTCTAGCTCATCCAGGGGTATTTGCAGTTTGTATGAGGAGTTGGGAATAGAGCTTACTGAAAAATTTTAGATGACAATTTGGAAATATGTCTTCTATTTTCATCACTCCCTCCCTAACAGAGAGTAGCGTCTGAGTGCGGTTTTGCATACGCAGCAGTATGTGATGCCACAAGAGTGCTGTAGTATTTTGATTTATTTATGGTATGTACGGCCCAATTGAAGTACATTTAAGTCAGATCTGGCCCGCTATAGCAAATGAGTTTGACACCCCTGAAGACAGGAGGAGGCAAGAGCTGAGAAGAGTAATTGAATAATTTAATTGTTTAAATCAAAACAGCTTGTTTTACTTTGCAGAGATAGTCTAGCAGTATATTCCTCAGGATCGGTTTGAATTAACATTGTGATGCACCCTTCTCTGTATCTATCTATTTACAGCTAACATTTTTTTCCATTTCATGCCTTTGATGAAATGGAATTATCTCTGGTGAAAGCATAAATGAAATCCTTCAAGCTTCCGCTCAAACCATTTGAGATTCTTAGTGACCAGGGTTGGATCAATGCAAGGGCTATAGGGGCTGGAGCCCTGGGCCCTGTCTTAGAGGGGGGGTTCTAGGTTCCAACCCAATGAGACCCTTGTGTGATCCAGCCCCTGCCGCCCTGCTCAGCCCAGCAAAGTACTGACCGGCCCTGGGGGCTGCTGGGAGGCCCCTGCCAGCACTCAAGGGGTAGGAGGCTGGGCTCTGGAGTGCTCCCACCCCGCTCCACCCCTAGGCCAGCTGGTCCTCCCCAGGGGCAGGATGGGACAGGCTGGTGTATGTTCACTCTCCTCTGGGTAGGGTTGGCTGGTGTGTGGTGTGGCCTCTGGCGCATCCTTCCAGGCTGCTGTGGTGGGAGAGCTGGGCCCCTGGCCGGGGAGCTGAAGCCCTTAATCCAGTTCTGTGTAGCGACTCTCCTTTCTAGCAGTGAGGTTGGTAACAAAAGGAAAACCCACGCTTCAGTGATGATTAGTAATAACTTGCCCGCCTGTGTCTTGGGTTTCTGGTACAGGTCATGTAGTGTATGCTATGGATTGAATTTTGGTCTCAAATAAATAGTCAATTCAGACAGAGGAATTCTGTGATGAAATAATAAGCCAAACTCTCTTCACAAAATAAATTACTCTTGCCACAAAATTTCATCTTCATTCTGAAATTTAATTTAAGCATCTCTGTCAAATAATAAAAGTAATCTGGGTAGTAATCTTTGTGAAAACATGTCAGCACCGGCCATACTGAAATCTTGACTTCTAGGGAAGTGTGTAGCCACGCTTACTAGGTCACTCTTGGAAAATACAGTTCTATGCACTTTAACAGCTAGAATCCATCTCTGGAGCACAGTATATTATATTGGTACCTTGACACAAACAACTGCCAGTGAAAGAGATTAGTAAATGGAGAGTATTCAGAGAAGGGACAAACGAGTTAGTTTAAAAAAAAAAATCTCTTGGAGTTAGTTTATGGCTCTTTTTGGTTTTTTGGGGGGGAGGTGTTGGGTTTTTTGGGGGGAGGCAGTGATTCTTTAATCTGCAAATACTAAAATGTACAAACCATACACCAGGGCTCGAGAAATGCCAGGTGCCAGGTCACCAAGGTACCTAGCAATTTCATCCTGGTACTTGGATTTGTCAGCTCTCACCCCCTTTCCTGCAGCATGTTGGTGGTGGCGGGGAGTACTTCCCCACTGCTGCCACCATGCTGTGGGAAATGTGGCTGCTCCTGAGCCCTCTCCTCGCCATGTTGGCAGTGGCGAGCAGACTCAGGAGCAACTCCCTTTCCTGCAGCTTCTCAGCAGCAGCAGAGGGTGAACCCTGCTGCAGAGTCAGCTCCCGGCTGCTCCTGACATGCCAAGGGAAAGGGGACTGCTCCTGAGTCCACTCACCGCTGCCAACATTTTGGGGGAATGCTGACATGGACAACGGTAGAGGACTCAGGAGCTGCCCCCTTTCCCACGGCACGTCAGGAGCGGTGAGAAGTGAACCCTGTTGCAGAGTCAGCTTCTTGATCTCGCCATTCCTGACAGGCTTCAGGAAAGGGGGCTGATCCTGAGTCTGCTTCCTGGCATTCGTCTGGCTCCTAAATTTTTGCATTGGCTCCTAGATTCAAAGGAAATTTGTTGAGCCCTACCACACACATCTAATGAAAGCTGTCAAGGTTATTGTTAAATAGAACACTCCATAGATCCTTCAGCCATCATTATGAAACCTATTAATTCTCATCAAAGATCAATAAAAATCTGGATAGAGAACTTAAAGAAAATGTAGATCTAAGTGAAGAAAGTGTTCCTGTAAATGTGTAATTTAGCTATTTAAATAGAAAATGGCATTTATTTTGAAAATCTCACACTTGGTCTTGTATATTTTGGTGGAGACAAGATTTAAATCTACAATAAAAGCATCGGCACTCATGAGAAGAAGTAATTTGCAGCTGCCGTTCCTGAAAACTACAAAATACAGTGAGCATAATAATGTGTGCTTTTCAAGGGTTGGAGGTGAAGCTCTTTGGAGCAGGGACTTTCTGTTCCATGTTCATACAGTACCTAGCACAGTGGGTCCTAGTCCATGGCTAGGTCTTGTAGGCACTACGGTAATAAAATAATAGAAACAGAAGGAGAGAGACAGCTGTGCAAGTCCCATTTTGCCCCCAGACTGTGAGATTCATCTGCCTTGTGACTTCATTTAACATATTTTAAATTTTGCATTTGTTTCAAAACATTTTGTTGGAGCAGTTTTCAGTATGATTGAAATCAATGTCTTTCACTTACGCTGCTTAAAATTCATGTAATTGTTTTAAGAGATGCTAACAAATCCAATGGCAATTCAGCCAAACATTGTACATTTCTTAAAATCTTTGTATTTCAGACCTCACAGTGAAGAATGATTTGACTTGAAATGTCCTACAGTTGTGGTATCTGAACATCAGGGCAGTGTATTGCGTGTAAGCTTGTGGCATTCACTCTAGAGCCACATCTCTTGTCCACATCTGTCTTTGCTTTTCTTTTTTCTGATTTGAATTCTGTTTGAAAAGTCTGTTCTGTTTGAAAAGTCCCGCTAGTAACTAAGCAACAGAGGTGGTGGTGGTGGTGTGGCTCCCCCCCCCCCCTTTTTTTTTTCCTTTCTTAGTTTTAACCATGTTTGCGGGTCTCTAGCATTAATGAGGTTGTGAGCTTATAAAGCATTTAACACCATAGGGCCTTATTACTAGTTGGAACCTTTGGATGCTACCGTACTACAGATCATAATAGATTTGAATCTGACTTTAGTAGTGAGCCTATAAAAGAAAGAACCTTCTTAAGCAGTTAATGCCACATAAAACCTCTTGTGCATGGATGTGACTGATTGTAAAATAACTGCAGAGTGAATGACGTATATGCTCTATAAAAACCCTGAACATTTCCAGGTTATGTGGGGCCTTCCAGGTTAATTATTCTTTTGTCGGGTTTTAGTGTCTCATTCATGCTTACTTGTAAGGTGCAGTGTTACACAACAGTCACTATTGTATCTATATTGTTAGGGTGGTTACATTCTGCCTGGTTGTCTGGTGCTGGTCTGGTCTAAGACTTCATGGTTACAATTTTTTTTCAAGCATTTCCTATAGCTCCTTCTTAAATGCCCCACATTGCAGTTACTTCCCCGCTCCAGAGATGAGGAAGAATTCATTTTCTCCAGAAGTTATGTAGAGAACTTCATGCAACACTGTAAAGTGCCCCACACCATTCTCTAACTTGTGGCCCAAAGTGTAAGGACCCAGTCGAGGAAAACTTTTAAGTGCCTGAAGAGTCATTTGGAATTATTTATATTCTAGTGTTTGGGGGGATCAGGACTTGAGAGACCAAAATTGGGTCATGTATTAATATGTGTTAATATTAAGAGCACCAGTGGAACTTTCCTCTCTGTCTTGACTCCCTTGGGTTTATTTCTTGTATTTTACTTTTTCACTTTCCTGTTTTCCTTCCTCATTTCATTTGTGTACCATCATTCTGATAGTACTCTGCTTGTGCTGATTCTTGCCAAATGACTCTTCAGGTACTTAACCAGGATAGGATTGGTGAGATACTGTCACATTAGTCAGTGTCCCTTTGATGCTGAGCAAGTGATATACACACATGCACAGTTGTCATTCTCAGCTGTTGCTGGCACATTCCGGGTCGGGGTGTGGGGGAAGTAGGAGGGTGGGGGTGGGTGCGTGTATGTGTAAAAAGGAGGGATGGGATGATGTCAACTTTTGCTAATTTATTGTGAGTAACGTGATTGTTGGTTGCTGCTGCTGCCATTCACATAATGATGCAAAAAGGCTTCACATGATTTTTGGGAAGCAGGTAAAAGAGCCTGATTTGTGCTTTGGGGTATATTCTAATGGGAAATGCCCTGAACTGCAAGCCCAGAAACCTTAAGTTATTAGTTCTAGCTCGTTCAATCATATCTCTGTCTGTTAATATTTCCATGCACTTTCCAGAGCTTACATGACAGTATTTCACCAATCCTATCCTGAGGCACTTGGCAAGAATATAATGGCTATCTCTGCTGTTAAGTCGACTTAACAAAGTTGACTTAAAGTGTAGCCAATTTGTTAGGTCTACTTAACAAGGTGGATTTTAAGTCGACCTTGTTAAGTTGACTTAACTTTGTAAGTGTAGACATAGCCCTTGTTTGTATTGCCAGTAGGTTACATAATTATTTCTGAGACAGCAGTGGAAAACGGAGTATCTGGATTCATGGTTTCTATTCTTGGTGCTAAGAGTAGCTTAAGGATGACTGACAGCATAGTCTAATGGAACAACTTTCCATTTGAGTCATCTACTGAACCTGAGACCTCCGGATATAAAAGCATGAACTTCTGCCCCATGAGGTAAAGAAAAGATGTCTTAGGAAAGGAGTAGTAGAAAGAGCCATGAACATATGTAGTCTAGCTGGGGAGAAAAGTCATACCAGGTTAGCATGAATTATACATGCACTTAATTTGACACATTCCTTCTGCAAGGCTGTGCAAACTGGAAGAAGCTTGGCTGTGTTATGAGACCTGGGTAGTTCCTGGTCCGTAGTTATATCAAAAGTGGTATATAGTCCCAAGCGCTGTCTGAAGTGACGCTTAAGTCGACCTAAACACAGCTGCATCCACACTGGGCTTTTCTTAAGTCAACTTAAGCATTTCCTTAAGTTATTAAGTCGACTTAAGGATGCCCTTAAGTCAACTTAATGAAAGCCCAGTGTGGACGTGGAGTAATTTAGGTCAACTTAAGCGTCCTTAAGTCGACCTAAATTTCAAGTGTAGACATACCCCCCAGGGGGTCCTGTGACACTGTTAAAAACTAACATTTTAAAGTGCCACAGGACTCCTTGTTTGTTTTCCTGAACTAGACTAACACGGTTACCCTTTTGGAACTTGTCTACCGGCAATGTGTATTCTGGCTCATTGTATGGGCTGGCCCATATAGCAGAGGTTCTCAGACTTGGGGTCATGACCCTTCAGGAGGGTCATGAGCTGTCAGCCCCCATGAATGGTGGTAAAGGGTGGCATGGCATGAGGGGGGGGCATCATAACAGTCTGAAATAGATCCAAAGGAAGTCCTAGCGAAGAAACTTGGAGAACTCCTGACATAGAGAACAACATTCTTTCCCCTACCAGTTACTCAGAAGGTAAAAAAGTTTGTGCTGTGAATCTTAATGTTATGCTGATGAAACATGGGGAGTGAAAAAATACATAAAAGTGCAGTAAAACATTGTATTTAGAAGTGAATTTAGATGTGGTAATATTTGTTTTACTGTTTCATTTTTATAATTTATATTGCTTCATGGGAATTGTTACTTAAAGAATAACATGCAGCTGACTGTGTGAGAGAAACTGAGCAATATGTGGGAGACTTTTGCTGTGGAATATGTCTCTGCATGCTCTAAAAATGTCAAAACTCACTTAAATAAATGTCTTTCCAGAAAGCAAGCCTCATTCTTGAAGGTGTAATGTTAGCTTTATTGGGGGACTAGATGCGTCTGGGTATTGCTGAGTGATAAGCGACAGTGCCTTTCACCTGTAAATCACCAGTCTGAATCTTGCCCAATTTTAACAGGGACTAAAAAGTGTTCTCATCTAATGGATGAATGGTAGCCCTGAGATGAGATGAATGGGCAGAGTCTCAGTTTGAGCTCCCATGTTGTAAATGCACCACCATACTTCGCATTGAAATGTGAACTCTGGTGGAAACTGTCTTCCTCTGTACTTGTACAATGCTGAGCAGAATGGATATTCTTGGGTCCTCTAGTGAGAGCTCCTTCAGCAGGGACCAAAATCAAGTCTTGCAAGTTTGTAGTGAATAAAGAGAGAGCACTGTCATTGTCTCAATTTGACAGCAAACCATTGATAACTACACTCTAAGTATGGTCTTTCAACCAATTGTGCACACACCTTATAGTAAATTCATTTAGGCTACATTTTCCTAGTTTGCTTATGTTATGAGAATTCTAGAGGATCAGTACCAAAAACCTTACCGAAATCAAGGTATATCACATCTACTGCTTGCCTCCATCCACTAGATCAGAAATCCTATCAAAAGAGGAAATTGTTTGTTCTTGATAAATCCATGCTGATTATTTCTTATAAACCTGTTATCCTCCAGGTACTTGCAAATTGAGTGATGATTTGCTCCAGTATCTTTCCAAGTATTGGAATTAGGATGACTGGTCTACAGTTCTCCAAGTCTTCCTTGTTCCCCTTTTTAAAGATAAGTCCTATGCTTACCTCTCCCATTCTCCAGGAGCTCACAAAGATAATTGCTAAATTCTCCAAGATTGCTTCAGCTAATTCCTGAAGTACCCTAGAATTAATTTCATCAGGGCATGTTGACTTGAATACAGTTCAAATGTGGTTCACTCTGGTCCAAAGTTTGCATGGCAGGTTGAAACTGGGAGGCTGGCTTGTTGGATCAGTAATAATGTGCTTCCTTGGAACGGGAGATGAGGTCCAGACACTTTGCCATTTCCTGGCCAACTGCAGATACTTGAGGTGGCTGCATGTAGTCTATAGAAGTTTAGGCAATTTCAGGAACTGCTGGAGTATGTTGTCCATAATCTGCTGGATAGGAAGTTCTGGCTAGTTTTTGACTGCTTTTAATTCTCATACTGTGGCTGTATCTTGATGGAGAGTTGGAAGTTTGATGATTGCTAATACAGAATGCCCCAGTAGAGGTGCTGATTTTTAAGTTCCCATGATGATTCTCATTGTCTAATTCGGCTGTTTATCCATAAGCTGGGTATGGAAGCATCTTGTCCACACCAGTGCACAGTACTCTGCAGTTGAGTATGTCAGGCGCAAGCTCAATATCTGTAGCACCTGGGCAGATGAATGATTGCCAGTTTGTTCCCTTTAACCTTTGAATAATGTTCAGGAGTCTTTGTCTGAGAGGCTGCTTTCCTGAGGTGGTTATGAAAGGCCAATGTGCAGTCAAGAATGACAGTGAGGTATCTTAGCTTTGGGTCACAATGCACGGTTTCACCACAAAGCTTGATAGAGTATTTTGTGGAATTCCGTTGTTCTCTGAAAGCAGAGAATCAATTTGCCCAGATTTGTTCTTAGCTGCCACTTTTGGAAGTACTTCTCCATGATCTTGAGGTTAGATGTAAGGGACACTTCAAATTCTTTAAGACTATGGACCTATGTTGTGTGTGCCAAATAATCAACGTACACAAACTTCTGCATCATTGTTTTAGGAAGATTGCTCACATATAATATATAGAAGCGTGTTGGAGCAAGTCCAGAGCCTTCTAGTAGACCATTATTCAAAGCATGCAGGTTTCTAGTTTGGCATCTGAGATATAAACACTTTCTTTGACCGCTAAACATGGTGTACAGCAACTTGAAGATCTGCACCCAGGGGATCATTTCAGCCAGTTTCAGTAGCAGTCCATTATTCCATGCTGTGTTATGTGTGCTGACAAATAGATGAAAGTGGTACTGGTCAAATCCAGCCTTGATGTTTGTAGTGAGGGCCAGGACCTCTCTGTAGCATCTTGTGTGTGATGAAAAGCCAGCCTGCTCCTTGGGTAGACTGGCATCATAGTGGGCATGATTTGGTTCAGCATACGCTCTATCATCTTGTTTGTTGCTCAAGAGGGAGACCGCTTGTAGTTGGGTATTTGAGGGACGAAGGACAAGGAAGCATTCATGTGGTTCTATGCTAATAGGAGCCAGTGAGCAACTAACTAGGTAAATGTATTTCCACCATTGTTGTAAAGGTCAGTTGTCTGTCTAAAAATGAATACATTTCCATTTGTTATGCGAACCTTTTTTAGTGGCTGTGTAAGATTGTTATGGAGTGAGTTTTGTTTATACAGCTGACCTCTGACAGAGAAAATGATTAAAGCTCTCTGTTAATCTTTTGGTAAGTCAGTTGATTTGTTTTTTTCTGCTAGTGAGAAATTCCTTTTTTAGGACAGTATAAGTAGCTGTGATTGCCCTTACCTATCAGAGATGGATCTTTGACTTGGGAAAATCATTTACTTAAATTCCAAAAGTAGCCGTGTTAGTCTATTGCAGAAAAACAACAGAGTCCTGTGGCACTTTTAAAGACTAACAGATTTATTTATCTATTTAAATAAATTTGTAAGTCTTTAAAAGTACCGCAGGACTCTGTTGTTTTTCCTTTAATTAAAGGTGCTCTGCAGTTGTAGTTGTAGTGCTCTCCTGAGCAGAGTTTATCGTAAATCTGTTTGATGTATCTCATCTAAATGCTAATAATGTGGTTTGTTTTTGTTTATTCAGCATAGTAACTGTCTATGAAGATTCGTCTTATAAAATGACAGAAACATTAGTTATGGCTGCAAGGCCTTATGACAGTGACTCAGGTGTTGAAGGATTTGCTTTAAATTGCCCCTTTGCCCACCACCTCTGTCGCAAAGAAATAAATTTTGCACATGTAATATTTGCCAGTTCTTCGAGTGCTTGCTCATGTTCATTCCATGCTAAATGTGTGCGTATGTGAGCGTGCGTGCATCACAGGCACCAGTGCTGGGAATTTTTTCCCTTGGTGGTTTCTGTAGGATCAGCTCAAGCACCTGTATGCACCAGTACCAGGGGCACCACCGGCTCTTTCTCTGTTTCTTCTTACCATCCTTGATGGTGCTGGAACGTGCCTGATCTCAGCAAGCATTGCTACCAGTGGTTTCCCTTTCAGCATCAGCGTCTATAGATCTCAGCAAGCATTGCTACCAGTGGTTTCCCTTTCAGCATCAGCGTCTATAGCTGTGTTAGGTAAGTCAGAGTTCGTACTTTTAGCGATAGTTGTAGTTCTAGTCTCGCGGGGGACATGCCTCATCATCATCATCCTCGCCTGATGTGGCAGTAGCGAGACCCTCCACCACAGTGCCACAAGTTGATTTCAGAGGGTTTCAAGAGCTGCTCAAGAGAGTAGCTGAAGATTTAGGCTTCGAGGCAGATGAGCTGAAGGAGCTGCTAATGTGCTCTTTGAGATCTTGGCAGCAGCAGCCCCTTCTGCAATGGCTCTTTTGGCATGAAGGGGCTGTGAAGCTTGTTGAGGCCACATGGCAAAATCTCTCCTCTCTGCCCCCTACAGTCAAGTGAGTGCCCCCCCCCCCAAACAAACAAAAAACCTCCCCCCAACCCTTACATGCTTGCTAAAGGGTTTGAATATTTGTACACTCACCTATTTCTGCATCATTTGGTAGTACCAGGCACCAATGAGAGACACAGGCAAGGTCAAGCTCAAGCCCCAAAAATAAAGACACAGAGAAGCTTGAACTTTTTGGCAGACGATTTATTTAACTACCAGCCTGCAGCTGCGCATGTTGAACCGGCAAGCTTTGCTGGAGTGATAGGACTATAATATATGGCACTCCATGGCCAAATTTGCCGACTCCCTTCCTGAGGAACCCAGACAGGAATTTATAGCTGGGTTAGAGGAGGGTGAAGCAGTATCCTGAACCTCCCTCCAGGCAGCCTCTGACATGGCTGACTCAGCGATGGCCAGGACAATGGTATCAGCTGATCCAGTGAAAAGGGCCTCCTGGCTCCAATCATCTGGTCTGTTTGCTGAGGTCCAGTCATCTATCCAGGACTTCCCCTTCATTGGTGCAGAGAAAGGTCAAAGGTTATAAATTCTGCAAGGCTTACCCTCTGCCATTACTTCCCAGTTGGGCTCAAGCCGTTACCCACCTGGATCAGTCTTCTTTCATGAGCTGACAGTCAGATTCCTTAAGCTTAGAGTGGTTCTTTCTGCACATGAGGGACCTGGTCCCTTCTTGAGACTTCAACTTAATTTTGTCCAGACTCATTGGGGCTCCCTTTGAGTCCCTGGCATTCTGCTCTTTCCTTCACTCGTTGTGGAAGGTCACTTCTCTTGTATAAATTACTTTGGTAAGATGAATCTCTATCCTTGTAAAACACTAATTGGGGTTCCAATGTTGGAGTTTTGATTTCAAAGTCCAGCTGTCTTCACCCTGGCATTTCTGTTGAAGGTGATATTGCAGTTTCATGGTAATAAGGACATCTTCCTGCCATTCTGATTTCTGAAGTCTTGCGGCTCTAACAAGGAAAGAGTGGCACATACCCTTAGGTGAGCACTGCCCTTCTACACTGAAAGGGCGAAGACCTTCTGAAAAATCCACTCAGCTTTTCATTGCAGTCACCGAGTGAATGGAAGGTCTACCAGTTTCATCCCAGAGGATTTTCTTCTGGATCATCTCTTGTTACGAGCAAGGAAAATCATGTCCCCTGCTACTCTGACAGCTGATTCAACAAGAGCACAGGTGTCATCAGCGGCTTTCTTAGCTCAAGTTCTGTGACAGGACATTTGCGGACCCTTGACATGGTCTTCTGTTCACACCTTCGTGTCCCACTATGTCATCACTCAACAGGCCTGGCATACTGGCTTTGGTAGAACAGTGTTACAATCAGCATGTCCTTGAACTGTTGATCCACCGCCAGAAGCCCTGCTTGTGAGCCATCTAAAATGGAATGGACACAAACAAGTATTCAAAGAAGATAAGATGATTACTAATCTTTCATTAACTGTTGTTCTTTGGGATGTTTCTCATGTCTGTTCCATGGCCCACCCTCCATCCCTTCTGTTGGAGTTTTGGCAAGAAGAAAGTTGCGGGGAGGGGAAGCTCAGCTGTGCCACTTACACTGGCACGTATGCATAACACTGTAGAGTTGCTAGAGATGGCCCTCCGGATAACGCTAAGGGGAAAAAGATCTCTGGCACTGGTGCATGTGGTGTGCACACACCTAACATGGAATGAATGTAAGCCACACCTTTTGATAAACAATAGTTCTGAAAGGTCAGTAACCATCTTTTATAAAGATTAAAAAGCATGAATTAGGAAGGCCACCCAAAATCACGATTGGTTATAAATCATTTCGGTTCCAGCCTTCTGGTTTCTGAGTCTTTAGATTATGGTTGTCATATTTTCTGACTTTTCATGGCAACCATGAGGGTCAGAAACTTATTTTTTAAGTGAACATAGAATGACCCGTGAGATTCTCATGCGTTCTTGATTCCAGCAGCTGGAGTTTAGAGAAGAGAGAAATATCATGAGACTTGTGATAAAATCATGAGTTAATTAACCAATAGCACAGAAACTTCAGTCCCAAGAGTGCATATTTTAAAAAAGAAAATGTGAGAAGTATTTGCTTTAGCTCCATCTCACTTTGCTGTCTGGCAAATGTTACACTGTGCTCTTTTGTATAAATAAAACTGCACATCTCTAACAGATTACTGAATGCAAGGGGAATGGGTTAGCATTTCTGAGAGAACAGTAGTTCTGCAAAATTTAGGTATTTCAGATTGGGAGTAATAATGCTACATTAAAATAGGGCTTCCCGCCCACCACCAAAACTTTCTCTCTGCAAGACTTATGTGCATTTTGTAAGGATACTGAAAAATGTATCTATCTGGTGTTATCTCCCCCCACCCTCCCAATTCTGTCTCATACAGCTAGAATAAGGGGGAGAGAGACAAATAAAGAGGACAGAAATATAGCAGGTGTCTTCATAATTTGTATGCTACTATTTTTTTTAGGAAAAATAACACTGGTATAACTTAACTGATTTTACATATATAATAGAAATAATTCCTTAAAAAAAAAAAAGTCAGAATTTAAATTAGTGTGGAATGGAAGTAATTTTTAACCTGAAATGTAGGCCATCCTTCATAATACAGGGCCGTTTTATGCTAAGCATATGAAAAATTTTCAGAATATGTGAATCACCATTGTTTCATACAAAATTTCACTGAATTATCATCACGATCATTTAGAAGGGGTTTATGTGGTTTTGGGTTTGGTTTTGTTTTTTAAGGAATAAATAAAACAACCTTAACCCAAAAGAAATTTACTTTCTGGCTTCTTTATAATGAACATAAAATTATAACTATTCAAATTTAACAATTAATGGAAACACTAAATGTTATGGCAGTTGCCCACAAGTCTGAATTTCAGGCAATATTAGTATAGCCTTCTGTGTCTTGAGCCATCATTTGCTGACCTCTGATCTAAGTTTAGGAAACAACAGTTGAATATGTCACTGCTGATTTCCCAATGAAACTGCCTTCATATCTAATGTGGTTTGATGTTAACAGATTGAAAACATTTGTCTGCACTTTTCCCTGGCTTTTGTTTCCCAGGTACCTTCTAAATTGTTATATATTGCAATATTTCTGTAATTACTAATATAAATTCTTAAACAAAACAAGAAACCTTTGGAAATAATCTAGCAGTAGGGAATGTTCTGCAAAGAGGGCAAGGACTTGAAATATGTTGTCCATAGACCTTTGATAAAGAATGTACAGGTTATTTCTCTTTGGGGTTCTGTTTTTACCCAAATACTGTATGTGACCAAGTGTTCCTAGCTAAATGTTAATTCAAATATTGTGCTCCTGGTTGAGCCTGAAAGCTGTCCCAGGGTGTTTAGGGAAGTGGTAACATAACTGAAGGATCAGACCACTGTCTCTTGCATGTCGGTCTGCTAAGAATCCATTGATCTGAAATTGCCTTTATCACAAACAAGTCCTGTGGCACTTTTAAAGCTCATGCAGTAAATAAATTTGTTAATCTTTAAAAGTGCCACAGGACTCCTTGTTTGCTTGTTTTTTTCTGAATCAGACTAAAACAGCTATCTCTCTGGAACTTGCCTTTATCACGGGTATCTGCTGAAGGCTGATTCTTTCCATATAAAGCTGAAACACTTCATCTCTCTTTCAAAGGTTTGGGCAGCCTTGCCCTGTGGCTACATTCATATCTCCTTTCGTAGTGCTTTGCTCTCCCTTCTTATTTCCTATGCTTCCACCATTTGCTCTCACCTTCATAGGTCTTCCATCGCACTGCTCCACACAGCTGAAATAACATCCTTTATCTTGAGCTGCTCCCTCCAATCCTTCCTTCCTGAAAACCCCGGTTCCCTGGTTTCCATTCCAGGGCTGCCTACTCCTATTCTCTTGCCTTATTTTATGCTGTTTAAAAAAATCAGAAGTGACATGATTTTTTCATTGTTTGTATTAACCCTCATCCCTCCTTTTTGTTTCTTCTTGTTCTGCATTTGTCTAATTTCAGACTCAACTCCTCAGGAAGGAATTGTACCTTTTTTGCTCTGAGAAGTGGCATGCAGAGTTATAAACGTTGAATAACAATCTGTTGCTGTCTCTGCTAACTTCACACCAGCAGTTGACATCTCAGTATCTACAACTAGATATTACTGCAATCTGAGAAAAAATAAATACATTTAAATTAACTCTGGCTTTGAGGGCGGGGGTGTTTGTGTTTTCTCTAGCGTGAAGATTTGTTTGTGCAAATTAATCCCAACATTATGTCATTACTAGAAGCTCACTGTTCAGTACAGCTGCTGTGCAGGTCTAATAGGACTGTGGTGCTGCTTGCACTGTAAAACACTAATTGGACCTGTGGTACTACTTTGTATTGACTGCTTTGTCTTGATTTTGGGCAGGTCAGGAAATATTTGTAGAAGGTGGTAGTAAGAGTATGTTAAAAACTAAGGAGAGAGAATGAAGTTGAAGAAGCTCTTAATTTTTTAAAGCAACAAGATGTTTTCTCCCTGAAAATATGTAAAGGCCTTTTCATATTGAGGGTGTTATAATGCAGTGATTCATTTGGCGAGATTTGGTAGAAGTGTTAATTAGTTCAGTAAGGATTTTTCTTCACTAAGAGATATAACACTTCTATCCTGAGTGTTTCTTTGAAATTCACAGTTGCATTTTGTGAGCTTGCACAGTGCAGAGGCCATTTTTATTTGAAATGTTTCGCTTTTAGTGATTCCGATGGGTATCTCCTGTAGACTGGAGGGTGTCTTGTTCTCGGATGTAGTCTTTGCAGTTTATTGATTTTACTGTTTTAGTAACATTGAGATCAGTAGCTCAGTTTTCCATTTTTTCTCTGCACAATTCTATGTAGGGCAGTGAAGTACATATTGTATTTTAAAAGGCAAACTTCAGTATTTATCCCATTTACTTAAAGTGGAGTCTAATTGTCGAGCTCCAGACTAAATAACTCCCCCTTCCCTGTCACTTAAAAAATACAACAAAGAGCCTTCTGGCTTTTTCAATAAGGGAAAACTTATGTTCGTTTTTAGCTTGCCTTCTAAGTGAGTTTGTGTCTTAGGCAGAATGGATTGTGTTAATTTGCAGTGCTTATTTCCATGGCCTATTTTTCCATTTGTAATGCTGATACTAGAAGAGAAATAAATATTTTTCTTAAGTATATGAAAATATTTTGGAGGATAGAGAGGGGTAAAAACTGCTTTAATAAGAACCCAATAGACAGCTGAGTCATAATATCCAAGAGTGTCAACTGGGTTTATGCAAATTAGTAATGTCTACAATTCCACATCTCAGGCTTGGAGGATACCTAGTTGGAAGGAGGAGGAAAGTAATAAAAAAATGAATTGCTTCTGTACTGCAGCGTTTGCTCCACTTTCAGTAGTAATTTCTTTCCCTTACTTGATAGGATGTTTCGCCTTCGAGTTCTTGCTGCTGTGGCAGGACGAGAGGCTGTTTCCCGATGCTACCATGGAATGTCACATCCCACCAGAAGCAGGCGAAGACTTATGATGACAGCTTTCATAGGAACCACTGCAGTAACAGCAAGTGCTGGACTCTTATGGAAGAGGTAAGTACTCTCAGGAGCTGCTTTGGTCTTCAAACTGATTCCCCCAAGCAAATTAACTTGGAGTGAATTTCACCTTGATCATGAGAGCAACAGAAGACTATGCCATGTGTCCCATTGTGTGGAGGGGAGCAGCTGTTGAGTGGGCATGCAGATAGAATATGGAGTCCAGATGCAACAGAGTTAGGCTCCGAGTGTCTTTGGGGGATGGGGAGGAGCATGCCTAGAGGCTGTGATCTACTAGATCTACTAGACTCAAACCCCTTGGGATTTCCAGGAGTTCCCAATTCTTTTACATTTAACTCACAGGTGAATCACTACAGAGTCCTGTGGCAGTTTTAAAGACTAACAGATTTATGTATCACATTGTTAGTCTTTAAAAGGGCCACAGGACTGTGTTGTTTTTCTACAATAGACTAACACGGCTACCCCTCTGGAAGGTGAATCACTGTTATCATTATATACTCAGGCTCCCTGCAGTGCAAATACCACAATGAGTCCAAAGAGAGAGCATCACTGACAGCGTATGTTGTTTTCATTTCTAGTATTGAGGTATTTTATGATGTACTCTTCCCCCCCGCAGTAGGTGAACTTGCCCTCTATTTGGAATTATGGGAGGCTTTTAGAAGCAGTGATGTAATGTTTCATACTTGCTGTGTACTATTTTCTGCTCTGGCCAAGTGAACTTACTTAACATAAATGGAAAAAGTTCTTCATTTTTGGCATTGCTATAATTTGCAAGACTTGGGCTTCTTGTTAAGAGGTGTCAAGAACCAGGGAAAGCACCATGATCCAGCAGTCTCTTCTGATATTACCTTTTACGATTAATCTGCATTTATATAATGCCTTTCAATTTGAAGGACCCCAGAACAGTTTACTGTATATACCCCAGACTATATACAATCATGCAGCCAGCATTGAAGTGGAATGCTGGAGCCATTCTGTGCCAATAACAAAGATGACTGTAATGTTACATATTTTGTTTTTAGTTGGAAAAATGAATTCTCTCCATTTAGAACTACAATAAGAATATTTCTGGTAGGCAGAACATAATTATCTACACTAGGTTTTGACTAGGTCACTGGGATTCATGTCTGTACTCTTGTGGAAAATGCCATAAAAATAACCAAGCTGTCAGGTATGAAGTTTATATCATCTGAAAAAGGGAACTTCCAGGGGCACAGAGAAAATCAGATATAGGTAGTGTGGCAGCATGTGAGCAGCAGTGCATTCTGGGGTCCAGGATCACATGTGTTCTAATAATCCCAGACATGCTGCTAATTTGCTTTGCTTTTTCATCCTTGGTCTTTTTCTTAACTACCATAGATTAGGCTGACATTTGTAGGGTCCTTTAACTGTAAAGTGTTAGATAAGAGTCAAATATTCTGTACAGGCATTCAGTGATGTATTGTATAAGTTGATGAGAGCTTATGGCATTCATGTAATTATTTACTTGTCTGGTTAACTCAAGAAGTTGTATTACCGTTACAGTGACAAGTGGTGTAGAGGTAGAAAATAGTTTATGCTGATTGCCCAAAATAGAGAGAGTTCAATAGAAACATTATAACCTTTTGTTTAAAAATAAATGACACAAAAAGAAACAAAACCTTCCAGTGTAGTAAGAAGGATTTTTTTTTTCTTTCAGTACTTGGTGAGAAATCCCTATGGTACTAATCTTATTGGTCAGAAATCCCTATGGTACTAATCTTATTGGTCAGAAATCCCTATGGTACTAATCTTATTGGTCATTTTCACTTGATCCACTTCACACTTAGTTATTTGCTGATGGCTTGACAAGTTCAAGAAGTGAGTTCAGTTAAATAACCTGAACACAAACAGATGTAATGGTGTGCTGTGTTGTGTGTAGCATTATGTGATATGCAGTGATATGCACAAAAGTATAAGTGAACTGCTCATAATGGAGTCTCCTCTCCAATGATGATGAATGTATCAGCAACTCTTTATGACTAAGTTTATTTGTGTGTGTGGTTGTGTGAAATAAGGCCAATTCTTGATCCGCAGATGTGGCCACAGCTATTGATGGAATTGCTGGTATTGCCTTTCTCTTTCTCTTTCATCCTCACTTACGTTCACTTGTTTGATCTTTGAAGTTTTGGATATCTTAGTGACAGGGCTGCCTCCAGCTGGCTCTGTCAAGGCCCACATCCTCCCAGCTCTTGTTATCAATGCTGCAGACCTTAAAGTTTTGTTTCAATGTGTCCTTGCATAGCAAATATGACCTTCCCTGTTACCTTTGTCCATTTTTCAATTGATTATAAAACCCAGCTTTAGGAATTGTGGTGTCCTCAATCCTCCTGAGATGTGTAGCCCACTGAAACTGGGCACTCATCACCATGCCTTCCATGCTTGAGATTTGGCATCTTTCAAGGTCTCCACTGTTGGGGATTCTGTCATGCTATTGAATGTTACAGAAGGACCTTAAGGAGCACTGGTGGAACTGCTCAACTCCTTATACATTGTTATATAAATAAAATGTTTAGATGAGAGAACCAACAAGTTGAGGCTGACGTGATGTAGCAGCGGTGTGGCAGATGTGGGCACAAGAGTGTCCAAAATGCAACACTAAGGATAAAAGGTTTAGATAACATGATTTATGAGGAGAGCTTTAAAAAACTAGGCATTTTTAATCTTGAGAAATGAAGATTGGCAGGGAAGAATCTGATAGTTCTTCAAATGTGTTAAAGGCCTTTAAATGGAGTGGTGATGAATTGTTCTGTCCACTGCGGGTAGGACAAGAAGTAATTGGTTTAATTTGTATCAAAGGAGAGTTAGATTAGTTATCCGTAGGACTGTCATGGGATTTTTTGTTTTAAAATCACAATTACTTGTGCAATTGAAAGAAGAGAGTACCATTTATTTAAATATTTTTGTTTTTCTTACATTTTCAAAAATATTGATTTCAATTAACACAATACAAAGTACTCGCTTTATATTTTTGGTTACAAATATTTGCAAAAGAAACAGTATTTCAGTTCACCTCATACAAGTACTGCAATGCAATATCCTCATGAAAGTTGAATTTACAAATGTAGACTTACTTTTAAAAAAAAATATGGCACTCAAAAACAAAACAATATAAAACTTCAGCGCCTACAAATCTATTCAATCCTCCTTATTCAACCAATGACTAAGACAAATTTCTTTACATTTGTGGGATATAATGCTGCCTGCTTCTTTTTTACAGTGTCATCTGAAAGTGAGAACAGGAAATTGCACGGCACTGTTGTAGCTGGTGTTTCAAGATACATATGTGCCAGATGTGCTAAACATTCATATGCCCTTTAATGCTTCAACCACCATTCCAGAAGACATGCATCCATGCTTGATAATTATATATAGCAGTGCGGACCAACACACGTTCACTTTCATCATCTGAGTCAGATGCCATCAGCAGAAAGTTGATTTCCTTTTTTAGTGGTTCAAGTTCTGCAATTTTTGCATCTGAGTGTTGCTCTTTTAAGACTTCTTGCAGCATGTTCCACACTTCAGATTCTTAAACATTTGGGTCGAATGCTATAGCTATCTTTAGAAATCTCATATTTGTGGTACTTTCTTTGCAATTTGTCAGATCTGTAGTGAAAGTCTTACATCCAACAACATAGGCTGGATCAACTAACTCATCATCCAGGACTGCCAGAACTTGGAATATATGACCGAAAGTGGGTAAAACCGCAGAACAGAAGACCTGTTAAGAAAGATGAATTCTAACTGGAACAGGGGCAGAGAAGAGTTACAAGGATGGTCCGCGGAATGGAGAACTTGCCTTATGAGAGTAGACTTAAAGAGCTTGGCTTTTTTAGCCTACCGAAAAGAAGGTTGAGGGGAAATATCATTGCTGTCTACAAATACATCAGAGGGATAGATACCAGGGAGGGAGAGGAATTATTTGAGCACAACACCAATGTGGACACAAGAACAAATGGATATAACCTGTCCATCAGTATATTTGCACTTGAAATTAGACGCAGGCTTCTAACCATCAGAAGAGTAAAGTTCTGGAATAGCCTTCCAAGACGAGCTGTGGGGCCAAAAAAATCTAGTTGGTT
The DNA here is from genome assembly GCA_007922175.1 of Pelusios castaneus. Taxonomy (NCBI): domain Eukaryota; kingdom Metazoa; phylum Chordata; order Testudines; family Pelomedusidae; genus Pelusios; species Pelusios castaneus. The sequence goes on along the minus strand of ML685755.1, from coordinate 36,057,488 downwards.
TCAAAACTGAGCTTGATTAATTTATGGAAGGGGTGGTATGATGGGGCAGCCTAGTTTGGCAATTGACCATTTTTTTTTTTTTTTTTTTTTTTACTACTAGTGGTGGATATGCCGGTGACCTAAGATGGAGTGTTAGATGGGGGAGGGTTCTGAGTTGTTACAGAGAATTCTTCCTTGGTTTTCTGGCTGATGAGTCTTGCCCACATGCTCAGGGTTTAACTGATTGCCATATTTGGAGTCAGAAAGGAATTTTCCCCCAGCGCAGATTGGCAAAGGCTCTGCGAGTTTTTCACCTCTGTAGCATGGGGCACAGCTCATTTGCCAATGGATTCTCTATATTTTAAAGTCTTTAAGCCAGGGGGTGTCAAACATGCAGCCCATGGGCTGAATGTGTCCCATGAACCTCTTCCATCTGGCCCGTGACTGCACTTTGTGGGGTGATACTCTCTCCCTAACAAAGAGAGTGTGGTCGCGTGTACCCAGTGCTCTGCGATGCCATGAGAGCATCAAGTCTTGCGACATCACAGAGCGCTAGGTATGCAAGACTGCGCTCTGTGAAACCACACACACTGCCTGAGAGAGAGTGGTATCATGGAGCACAGTTTTGCATACACAGCACTCTGTAATGCCGCGAGGGTGCCATAGTATTTTTGATTTGATATGTATGGCCCACCTGAAGTACATTTAAGTCAAATCTGGCCCACCATAGCAAATGAGTTTGGTGCCCTGCTTTAAACCATGATTTGAGAACTTTAATAACTTGGTCATAGGTTAGAAGATTATTACAGGCATGGTGGGTGAGGTTTTGTGGCCTGCATTATGCTGGAGGTCAGACTAGGTGATCGTATTGGTCCCTTCTGACCTTAGAGTCTATGCAGTCCTCCCCCAAGGAGTTAAATCACAAATGTTCAAGGCTCAAGTAGTGTTTCTAGCTTTTGCCAAGTTCCAAAGGGGGAGCTGTGTTAGTCTAGGTCAGCCAAACAAACAAGGGGTCCTGTGGCACCTAGGCTGCTTTTGCATAGGTAGTGTAGCTGTGATGGAGGCTTTATTGCAAAGCAGGCTGAGTCGGATCCAGTGTTGAATTCCATCTGTTTGAAATATCTTGTACAAGAGATTCTTGTTTGTCTGCAGCTTCTTGTATTCCTTGCTCTGTACTGTTAGCTGAACTGTGTTTGAAATGGCTCACTAGTTTTCTACATTTTGCCAGCATGTTTTCAAAACCACCATGACTGAGCGCAGCTGCAGACTGTGAGCAATGCACGTCATGTGTTCGAAAGGCAAGCTGCTACAGTGTTCGTTGCACTGTCGGTAATTGTTGCTACTTTCTCTTGAATATCCATTCTTTCGCAACATCCAAGAAATGCTCTGCACACTTTTCAGCATAATGTCTGTCTTCAGTATGTTCCAAAGAGGTAGCCATGTTAGTTCTATTGCAGAAAAAGCTCATGCAATAAATACATCTGTTAGTCTTTAAAAGTGCCACAGGGCTCTGTTTTTCTTCAATGTGTTTTACCCTTATAGCAAACAACTGGAGTGTCCCTACTGCACCAATCAGGATAGCTATGATTGTTCCAGGATATTCAGAGATCGTCAATCAAAGCAATAGCTAGTGCATTTTCAGAAGCGCCAACTTTGTAGTTTTCTTGTTGTCCTATATGTCTCCTATTCATGATGCAGTGGTTCCTCAGGAGGCTGACTGGTTGCAAGATGCAATTTGAATAACCTCTCTTAGCCCTCTGTCATTTACTGCTGCTGCTGCCGAAAGACTGGAATGCATTGCTCAAAGATTTAATTGAGTTGCAGGCATAAAAGATTTTTTTTTCAACTGAGTCCCATGGGGGGGGTTTTTAAAATCACTGCTTTAAAGGGTCCTCCCAGCGTGAGTGGTGGGCCAGAGGCAATGGCGCACACAATGCAGAGGTGGTCCTGAAAGTGACTGACTGACAGTGGACGTTAGGGCAAGGTGTGATGGTGGTGGTCCAGGGATCCAGTGGCCAACTGCCAATGGTGGGGCAGGGCATGTATATGTGGGGGAAGTGGTCCCAGAACCAGTGGCTGGCCGGGACCAATGGTGCCCAGCACAGGCAGCGCAGTCCCAGTAGCGAGTGGCCATATGAGGGCAATGAGGCATGGTGGGGCAGTGGGGGGAGGGGAGTTGGTCACAGGAGCGAGTGGGTGGCTGGGAACAGTGAGGCATGGTGCAGCGGGGGGCCAGTTGCAGGAGTGAGTGGCTGGCTGAGATGGCACCATGTGACTGAGGGTTGGTCACAACAGTAAATGATCGGATGGGAACAGTGGGGCACGGTGTGGTGGTTGGGGCCGTCCCAAGCACAGGTAGCTGGCCAGGAACAAGGGAGTACAGCGTGAGCAGAGGTGCGGGGAGGTTGGTCACAGGATTGAGTGGCTGGAGCACAGCAAAGGTGGGTCTGGATGCCTACCTCTCCACCACAACCCAGATGAGTCATTTCTTCCTCTGTCCTTTTCTCTTCATGTCCTCCGCGGGCAGCTTGGGATACTGTGCCTGACCAGTCAGGTTCCTCCTCACCTTGATGCCTCCCTCCCCTCCCCACCTAGAGGTCTGTGATTAACACTTGAAAAAAATTAACTTTCTTTTCAGATAATCACAGGCATTAACAGCGATTAATTGACAGCCTTAGTCATTAGAAAAAGCTTTCTAACTATATGGATAGTTAAGTACTGGCGAAGGTTACCAAGGGAGTTGTGGATCATTGGAGGCTTTTAAGAATAGGTAAACAAACAACTGTCAGGGATGGTCTATGGATACCTGGTCCAGCTTCTGAACTAGGGTTTCACTAGATGGACTTTTGGGGGCCATTCCAGCCGTAAATGTCGATGATCCTATACATAATGCATTAAAAATTTTGTATCTAGAAGAATTCCACACACAGCAAAGTTTCATGGTAACAGTTGCAGTTTGCACACTACAGTGCATTGAAACAGTTGAGGATTTGCATTCTGTTTCAATATAGCCAAATTTGCTTTTCCCTAAATAGTATACATATAAATGCATGAGCAGTTGTGAAACAAATCAGATTATGTAAGATTTAAGGGAACACCTTCCTACCCAGCTGGGAACAGTAGTTGTTTTTAAAGTGGTTCTTTGCATGAACCGTTTTATTAGAGCAATAAGCCTTCTGCAGAGATGATCTGTCCAGTGCTTGTTTTCCTTCAGTTAGTTAAACAAACATACTTTCATTGTTATCTGAAACCTTGCTGTGCTACAAAGCTGAAGACTCCTAGGGAGGTCTGGATCTCTTTTCAGTGAGTCTTTTATCATCGCAAAGAAGCATTCATGCTGCCTTTGATGGTATGTGACACTAATAAAGAGCGTGTGTGGTTTCTAATAGTCTGAGTAACCTTGAATGATCTATTCTTGAAGCTGAGGCACTTCATTGTGAGTTAAATGAGATGTCCCATTGTGATCCCTGTCAGCAAAATGTCAGCTATAGAACCTTTTAGAAAAAGATAACTTCTTAAAATTATGGCAACACTATAGGACATGTTGGGTTTATAGAGCTCTGTCTGCTTCCTCCATAATCAGAAAACTGTATTTCGTTTCCCAGAAAAATGAAAATTAATTTAAAGATGTCACTGGCTTGATGCTACCACCATATAGGAGAATTCAGGTTTAATAGTGACTTGCGCCTATTAGCCCACTGGAAAGCTGGGGACATAGGATGTGACATTTCAATTATTGAGGGAGGACCAGAGTTGAGAGAAATGGAGGGTATCTGACCTGCAGCGCTTTCTAGAATCTGACATTGCATCTTTGGAGATATTCTTTGCTGCCTATGGGAATTATTCCACGTTTACATGAGGCATGTGTTGTATAGGAAATAGAATTGTGATATAATTGAGGTAAAGAAGTGAATGAAATTATTTCAGGATCCCCTCCCCTCACCCAGCTAACTTCCTACGTTGAATTACTGCATAGCTGGGTGGTGCAAATTAATCCTTTTGCAAAGGCGGCTTTTGGGGTAGGCAAAGCAGGCGCCCGCGTAGGGCCCCAAGCAGTAAGGGGCAGTTGTCTGCTTTGTCTACCCCAAAAGCCGTGTCTGCCTTGGTCAGCAGCAGGAATGCTCCAAGCCCCGGAAGGGGGAAGGGGAGGGCCCACGATGGGGAGCTGAGGCTGCAGGGGCAGGGGGAGACAGACCCAGCGACTGGAGAGCCTATAGGAGGCCCTGCAATGGGCCTTCACCTAGGGCCCCAGATAGCCTAAGGCCACCTCTAGCAGTGTCTTATTGCTATTTTTCCTTTTGAGCCAAAAAATGAAAATAAACTGCATATAGATTTGATGGTAATGTTTCTGTTAAAAGGTCTAGTCTCATTGGAGTAATAGAACAGAGTATTTCTGAGCTAACTGCTGTACTGCCATTAGCTTCACATAGGCCTGTTCAAACTCAGAGCTTGTAGATTGGGGGAGAGAATAAAAATTGGCCTCTCTGGTGCCACGCCTGGCCCCTCTCTTTCATGCAACGAGTTCTGAGACTTATTAAACCCCCCTTTTAGTGACCCTTCCCTTAAGGTTGTTTCCTAGACACACAAGAGCCCCTGATAAAATCCTCATCAGGACTGAATTGCTTGCCAACACATCACCCTGGAGTGACATAGCTAAGTGTTAACCTTTGGGATGTATGTTGGAATATACACCTGAGCCGCAGAACATGACATTTTCAGATACAGACAGAGCAACTGCTGAACAGAGGCGGTTTTTGTGGTAGGCGAAGCAGGCACACACTAGGCCCCCAAACAAGAAGGGCAGTCGTCTGCTTCGCTTGCCCCAAAAGCCGCATCTGCCTTGGTTAGCAGCAGGAGTGCACCGAGCCCTGGCAGGTGCAGGCAGCCTGGGAGGGGGCGGGGGGAGGGAGGATGGAAGCGGCCTGCAGTGGGAAGCCTATAGGGGGCCCCTGCAATGGCCTTTGCCTAGGGCCCCAGATACCCTACTGAGCAAAACACATGCCAGAAGGACAGAGGTGGCTTTAGGCTAAGGGTTTCCTGATACTTGGGTGCCTGGACATCTCCCTTCATAAAAAATGCAAAGGACAAAATGAAAGCTATGCAAAGAGCTAATTAGAGATCAGGCATTTCAGTGCATTGCTAAGTGTGCCAATGGTCAATTATTTTTGAGGAACTGAGAAAATTATCACAGACACACTAGATAGACGTAGCCAAGAGAAATAGCTGTTTGACAGTATCTCTGAATACTGTGTGTTTTTCCTACAGTAATTCTACTGGGTCTTTAGGAAGAACATAGTTCTTAAATATATCATAAGGCAGAGCAGCCTCACATTTGTTAAAAATAATTGCCTTAAATTGCTAATTATTAATCAATATGTTTCTCTCTGTATCTACAGTATCTTTTAAATGGCACCTCTAGTCAATTGGCTAACTTGTCACATGAATCACAGATGGCAACAGAGGAGAAAGATGCTTTAAGCCCCCATCATAAAAAGAGTGAGAGAGATACCAAAAGCTGGGCTAGTATCTATGCTGCCTACTAATTTCCACAGTGAAAGTTTGGCAGATGCTATATTTTTCTGTGTATGGCATAAAGTGGTGATTATTGCTTCATTAATACAGAATTTTCAATGGATCTCTTTATACAGAAGTAGTGCTGGAATTCAGGGCTTGAAAAATACATTCTGTACTACTGAAAACTGGGAAACTATATCAAGATGAATTGGGTGGGGCTCTATCGTTTGTCCCTCCTCCACTCCCTCCCCCCCAATTTAAACTTGCCTTTAAAAACAAGTATTTCTGCTCCTTATGATTGTAGACAACTCTACTGTATGTTGCTGGCTGTCTCTCCCTGCCCAAGAATAACTAGTGCTTTGCCCGAAAGATCCTTCCTTCAGGGTACAGTGTGAAGAATAAAAATAAGATACCCCATATAGGAGGAGCAAGTGCAGCTAAGTAGCCTGAAGCTGAACAAGCTGAGTAAAATGAAATTATAGGAAGTCTAAACTTTAAAATAATGTACATTTTGAAACACAAAAGAGTAGAAAAAATGGATGAAATATTGAGCGAGAAGGAATTTTATTTTCTCATTATTCCTATCTCTACAAAGTACATGCAAAACTGTGTTTTGCTTATTGGTTTAGAGTTATGTATATCATCATAAAGAGCGTACTGGCTATATACTGGTCTTCAGTCAGTTCTGTACAAGTATTAGCTATTGGACTTGCATAGTGCTTATGGCTACATATTAGTTTATTCAGCAAGAAAAATGTGGCCATCGCCTTTAGTTCCTACTAGCCTTTTAAACAACTTCCCCTTACTATGGTGCTCTGCATGGATGTAGAAACTGCAGGAAATACCTTGATATTCCATCTAATTTCAATGTTTGATACTTTTAAGTAAATATTTATGGTTCAGTCCTACATTACTTACTTGGAGAGACTTGCAACAAAATTAGTAGATTTGCCTGAATACAGGCTCAGAATCTTAAATCTTGTTAGAGTTTGATTAAATATCATTTTTAAATCCAAGTTAAAGATACTGAAAAGAAGAAAGAAATTGCTCTAAATGTCTTAGTGTGGGAAATTCCAGGTCTTTTCCAGTGTCCCATTGCCTAGGTATAAAGTAAGATGTAGAAACACAAAGCTCTGTGGTCATAGAAGGGGTGTCCATTAGCAAGAGTAATCTTATAGCTGTAATGTATTAAGGCCTATATGTTAGAGAGATCAATTTCTACAGTTAATGTCTCTAAGATTTCAGTCAACAGAACTGCCTACAACCCATCCAACCTTTCCATTACCCTGCCGCAGAAAAATATTTGTGTTTTGCCACCAATTTAAGGATATCTTTCATGAGGGACAGTTAATAGCAAAGACAATGGTACAATGTGTTCTTGATGCAGGTGAAACTGTAGCCAGATCCATCTCCATGGTGCTTGTGATGTGGCGTTCCTCTTGGCTCTATCTGTTGGGCATCCTGAAGAAAATACAGTTAGCCATTGAAGATCTTTCCTTTGAGGGCACAAAGCTCTTGGTGGTGAAGATCAGTGCCTGCCTTCACACCTTGAAGGATTCTCAGGCTACTCAGCTGATCAATGGGCATCTATGTGCTAGGACAGAAGAAAATGTTTGGTCCACACCATAAACCACACCTCCTAATAACCAGCTCAATGCTCCTTTGAGCGGGAAGAAAACAAAATTTTCAAGATATAAACTCTCTGGCCCACAGTGTTCCTTGTTTCAGCTTTCCATGTCTAAACACCAGTTTTGACATATTGGTCAGGGTGTCAATACACCACACACAAAAACTGCTACCACTTCTGCCCACCCATTGGCCAGCAGCAGACAGTGTTCCACAGTACCTGGGAGTTCTTAACATAGGACTGATGGGTATTGCAGTTTATCCACAGTGGATACTCTATCCATTTTACCTCCCTGACCCCTCCACAACACTCATCCCTCTTCAGGGATTTACCCTTCTCTTGAGCATTTATTATAAGTGGTAGATAATTCCTCCAGTTAGGAGCCATAGAACCAGTATCTCAACAGGTACAAGACGAAGGGTTCTACTCTCAATGTTTCCTTATCCCCAGTGGGAAGGAAGGTTGGAGACCCCCTACTATATCTCAGAGCTCTCAACAAGTTTGTCAAGGCTAAAAAAGTCATTGGTCATTTTAGCAATGATCATTCCAGTGTTTCAGCTCTTGACCTTCAGGGCACTTACTTTCAAATCTTAATTTTGCTACCACTCTGAAAATTTCTCAGATTCTTTCTAGGACAAGACCACTACCAATAGAGGGTAATTTCCTTGGGGCTATCATTGGCCTCGAGAGTGTTCTCCAAGGTTCTCTCAGTAGTGGTTGCATACTTGTGCTCCTAAGGGATTATAATTTACCAGTAGCTGGACAATAGCCTCCTCAAAGCCCAGGTCTATTGAAGAAGCTCACTGAGTCACCAGAGCTACAATCCATTTGTTTGAAGCAATGGACCTACAGAGCAACACTCAGGAGTCAACCCTCGTTCCAGTATAACACCTGAAATTCATAGGTGCCAGTCTTTTTTCATTATAGACCAGAGCTTTTTTTGCCATCACACAAGTCCCTATACTTGGTCACAGTCAGAGAGACCATTCAAAGCAGCCCACAATATCAGCAAGACACTGCCTCCAACTCTTGGGGCATATGGCAGCAGGGACAATGGTGATACCACATGCCAGGCTTCATATGCAATGGCTCCAAATGTGATTCAGGTCAGTTTACAGACTGAACAAGAACAGATTGGACAAACACTTATCACTACCTACCAGGATCAAAAACTCCTTAGATTAGTGAAAGGAACCAGCCAATGTTTGCAAAGGGATCCTCCTCTTGCAAATCCATTGTCATTGCTCCTCGCCATCAATACATTGCTCGTAAGGTGGGAGCGCTCATCTAAACATTCTCATGATGCAAGGCAAGTTGTTGTCCCCAGAGAGATCCCTTCACATCAAATTTTTTGAGCTAAGAGTGGTCAGGAACGCTTGCACCCATTTTCTCCCATGATCAAAGGATCCCACACAAGAATTCTAGCAGACAATATAGCCCATATTCAGTACATCAATCAGTGGGGAGAGCCAGGTCATCCTATCCATGACAATGGTGATGAGGCTATGGAACTGGTGTCTCCCATGATGTCCATCTGTTCATGGCTTACCTTCTGGGCACACACAACTCAATAGTGGACAGTCTTAGATGCAGATTCCCACACAACTGTGAGTGGGAGATGGATCCAACAGTACTTCATGACTTCCTCACACGACCCAGTTGGCCCTCACCTGAACAGGAAATGTTCCAGAGTGGGGATGGAACAACCACACCCTGGCTGGTGCTCTCTTCCTTTCTTGAGACAGGGACTTTCTATACATTTTTTTTTCCTTTGCCACTACTGTCAAAAGTCCTGTTGCAAATTTTAAAAAGAAACAGAGCTCACATCATTCTGATTGTTCCTGCTTGGCCAAGGCAGACCTGATACTTTTATCTGTCACTGCTCAGGATGTGCCCCCCGATCCCTCTACCAACCTCTCTGAACTTCCTTTTGCAGAGCAGAGGATGTACCCTGCATCCTAACTTGCAGATTTTCCATCTCAAGACATGGCTTGGTTCCAACACCTGAAATGCTGCTCTTCCATATAAAAAGTAATTCCACACAGTAGAAAATCCTCAACACAACATACTTGCAAAAATGATCCAGGTTTCAGAATTGGTGTTCTTCCCAACAAATCTCCCCTACTTCTGGTATTCTTTCAGGACAAGATTACACTCAGGCCACGTCCAAAATTCATTCCTAAAGTAACCTCCCCATTTCATATTAATCAGTTGATTCATTATCCAGCCCTCTACCGCAAGTCTCACTGAGACAACAGGAAGGTTATATTACATGCCCTTGAAAACTGGAGTTATAGAAATATTACTTCAGTTTTCAAGGTCATTTAGATCTTCTTGTATGATATCCTGGTCTTTCTCTGTATTAGCAGAATCTCCCAACTTGTGTCATTCACAAACTTCATCGCGCTCACAGTTTTTGTGCGGACGTCTGTAATAAAAAGTTCTGTTCCTAGAACAATCCCTGAGGAACTCCACTAGTAACCTCCCTCCAGCCTGACAGTTCTCCTTTCACTATGGCCCAATGTAGTCCCCTTTAACCAATTCCTTATCCATCTTCCAATTTTCATATTAATCCCCATCTTTTCCAATTTAATTATTCATAACAAATGCCTGAAATCTAGGTAAATTTGATCCACTACATTCTCTTTCTTTAAGAAATCTTATCTTTTTTAAAAAAAATAACCCACTAGATTTAGCCATGAATGAAATATGGTAGTTTCTCACCTGTTTGAAATAAAAAATAAATCAATTGTGCTGAGGACTGCAGACTGCTTATTCTGAGCACTGCACGGTGTTGAAGATGCAACAGGCTTGCTGCTTCCCTCATCACTTTGCCTTATTTTATTTTTGGTTGAGGTTTTAAAGGCATTATAAGAGAAATACTTTCAGAATATATTCTTTCTAATTTGCTGGGAAGCAGCATCTCAGTGGGATTTGCTACATTTTGGTGAGATTTTTTTTTTGTTTGTTGGCTAGAAGATGAGCAGACTTGTAAACTTTTATAATTCAGTCTGTAGTTTGTATATTTAATATGCCCTTGGAAACAAAAGAAATGAATAATTAATATTAGTTTATTTTTCAAGAGTGGGTGAATTCCACACTGGGGGGTGGGAAAAATATCAGTGTAGTATTTCTTTCAGATTCTTAAATATACTAACTTTCATTTGCTTTTTGCTGTACAATTATTAAGGCTCTGAATTGCAGCCAGTGTGCTAGTCAAGGAAGTTGGTACAGGATTCCCCTTTAAGAGCTCAGTGATGTCACCCCTTAACTGTCACTGTTAAATCACTTGATGTGCTTTGTGCTCCAAATACAGGGTCAGGGCCCTATTGTATTCATTGTTGTTCCAGACATATAATCACAGATAGTCCCTGCGTTAATGATTTTACAATCTCAGGTATTCATAAATCTGCTGGTTTTTCCAGTCTATTTGTGTGGTTGAATATCATGTTAAAATCCTTGGAACTTGTTACTTATGGATGCTGTTGTGTTCTTGAATTGATCATTGTTTTCTTCCTGCCTCTGACAGGGCCCATGCAGAAGCACCGTCATCCGTAAAACACAGTGCAAGGACAGAAACGAACCAAAAGGTGAAGGAGCAAGAAGAAGAGGAGAATGGTAGTGATGATGTGAAGAAGACTATCGAGTCAAGTGATGGAGAGGCTCAGCCAGGAGAGAAGAAGAAGAAACAACGTTCTGGATTTAGGGATCGGAAGGTACAAAAGCTCGTCCCACAGAATGGTCTTTTATACTGCTGCAGGTTTCCAATAATGAAATGGGGAAACAAAATTCAGGATACAGAATTAAAGCTTTAAATACTGTGAGTAGTTATGGGTTGACTTTTGATATTTACAGTTACTGACCATTTTCCAAGGGGACTAGTGACTTTGAGTCTCTCATTTCTTGGGTGCTCAACTTGAGATGCTATAAGGGGGCTTGATTTTTTGAGAAGTGTGGCCCTTCTGAAGTGTCTCAAGGTTGGTACCCAAAAAAGGCGGTACTCAGAATCACTAGTTCCTTTTGAGAATTTAATCTAATGGTTTTCCACCTTGCGGTATGTTAAAAAGCAGTGATTAAACTCTTGAGAGGCATGGCGAAATTTTTAATTAGATCTTAAATATCCTGTCCCTTGTGGAGATTTCCGTAAGAGGGGCAGCTTCTTTTTGTTCTATCTGATAACCCTCTCACTATGGCCAGTGAAACACAACTCTTTTTTGCATTTATTTAAGCCACATTGATCATAAAAACTTTGATTTTTCAACCCCCTATTTTTAAATAGGAGAAAAGCAGTGAAATGGTATTTCTGACCTGTCTTCATTACTGGGTAGTTTTGAGTGCTTTGGGTACCTTAAAATGATCTGCAGCACTAGTTGGTCACTCTCTCTTATTTTCAATATCATGAGATTACAGTTGGTCTGGTGAAAGGTCCTGTAACTCAGTCTTCGCATGTGGCTTCATTCCCCCTCCCACTCCTCCTCCTCCCCGGGTGCTTGTTTTATTGGGCTATGTCTTATTTAATGCTTAATGCTTCTAAGAGAAATGGTTTAGTCCTATCTACGTAACTACTTAAACCATTGCCAGCAACAGGACAGCTACATCTGTAGCTGACAGTGAGTACAGGATGTGCACGTGCAGAGTACTAGGTCAGCCACTCCAACGTTAAAATCAGCTTTAAGAACTTTTTCATTGTATTGCTGCAGCATTTGAGATATTTTGCTTAAATGCTTATTCCAACCTGAGCACAAGTTAACTTGCATTCATAATGATGGTTCTGTTCTTAAGGTCACTCTGGAAATGTCTCTGTAGAACTAGTACTTTCTTCCCTTAAGTACTATGGAATGACTTACTACTGTCGTTCCCTTATAAACTGACCAACGAGACTGAAGAAGAGAAAAGAGAGCTCCTTTATTTGATATCGCAGCCGTGAGGTTGCTCTGGGCCCCCCCCCAAAGGGAAACAAAGGGAACCCCTTACAAACAAGCAAGACGGTGTACTTATACTATTTGGTTACAGCGTATTTGACCTTTAATGACATCATGGTTAGTGACAGGTACAGGTGCTTTTCCAACCACAAACCTTTTTGTTACGTGTGGTTACTTGCTACGCCTGGATAGCAGCGCATTCTACTTTGGCATCGCTCTTATTTTTAGCATAATAAGCATCCGGCCTGGGGGCCTAGTATCTAAAGGTTACATAAAGCATCCGGCCTCGGGGCCTAGTATCTAAAGGTTACATAATAAAATGGAGTCAGTTTAGCTAATACTAAGAGTTTATAGGATTCTGCCTTTTGGCCCCACACTACTTCCAAATCTATCACATGTAATAGCTGTCAGTGACTTATCAGGAGTCAGCAAGAATAGAGCTATACTTTTCTGTGGTGTTTTAATTTTGAAGTAGTCTACCATTTATTTTTTCTTCATGTAATCCATGGAGAATAGAATATAAATATATAATCCAAATTCTGAATGTAATGGACCCTCTCTGCTGCTAGAATCTGTACAGAGGATATAGATGGATTCAGAGGAGCTTCTTGACCTATCAGTTTAATAAAAAATAACCTTTTGCTTTATTTTGTAAAATATTGTGTCCTGTGAGCCAATTAAAATGATACACTGAAGTACTTGCTCAATCCCTTAACACTTGCATCTTCTTTTTTTTTTTTTGTTAATATCTAATCTTAAAGTGCAACATCATAAAGCAGTAGTCAGGAAGCTGACAGTCTGAATTTTCAAGTCCACTTATTCTGGAATTGTTCTGAATTGAGTTCCTGTGAAATCTGATATTGATCTGAGGAAACTTTATGATGATCTGTTTACATTTTCACAGTGTGCTTGGACTTGAGACCCTGTCTTTTCTGCATACTCCAGGTCATACTTTGAGATCAGTGGTACTGTTTATTCCAAGATGGCGGTAGCAAGTTGCAAAAGTACACAAACATTTGACTAATAAAAATGTAGAAGTAAAAAGCTACTGTGCTTGCTGATCTTAGACATAAGGGAATACAAACCTATATTTTTAATATTACTACCATTGCCATAGTGAGATTTAGATTTTCCACTGATTTTGATCAACTCTGTCTGCATGCTTGAAGAAAAACTTGTATTTCTAGAATAACAACCATTTGTAAACTTTACGTGTGGTAAACGGACTCTAGGAAGAGATTTGAGAATAGGGCCCCTGCAAAATCTTATAAAAATATAGTGCAAAAGCATTAGAGGGAAAAGTGAGGCAGAATTACGCCTTTGTAAATGAAGGTTGAAGAGTGGCTAACAGTAATCTTGCCCAACTCCAAAAGTGAAGGATTACTCTTCCCCACTCCCCTCTTGTTCTCTTTTTTCTCTGTCTTCACATCTCCTTCCTTCCCCTCCACCAAAATTAAAACAGGAACTAAAACTGAGTTTTTACTCGATATTGCCTAGATGTTAGGGACCGTGGTTCTTGAAACCTGGTCCTCGAGGTTCTTTGGTACAAGGTGGTTTCAACCTGCCACCCAAGGACATGCTAACTACTGTCAGAATAGGAGCTGAACTCAGAAAGAGGACTCCAGTCTTCGGAGTTGATTGGTCCACAGCCACTGCACACTACGGTATGCCTTGTGCATCCTGTTCCCCTGGGTCGAATTCCTGGTGTCCTGCCTCAGCCTAACTCTAGTTATTGATTACTAGTTCTGCAATCAAGTTTGCATCCTGCTTTTGATCTGGAAACCTGACCCCGCCTGTCTCCTGATGCTTGACTCTCGATTTGCTCTCTGGCCTGTCTTGGAATCTGACCTTTATTTGTATTTTTTTTTTTTTTTTTTGAATATTTAAGATTCTTGTTCTTAAGCTTTTGTCCATCACCATGAAGGCTACAGACTTTTAAAAGAAAAATTAAAGCAGACAGTTTTAAGTGATCACATCTCTCCAGGTTGTGGGGCTTTAGGAAAACATGAGATTTGTGATAATATATTGAGAGTTGGCAACACTAAGGCCTGGTCTAGACCTAAAATTTAGATCAAACTAGTTATGTCACTCAAAGGTATGTAACATAGTTAAGCTGACCTAATTCTTGTTCTAGATACATCTAGGTCGATGGAAGAATTAGTTTGTCAACATAGTTACGGCCTCTCAGCGATATGAATCAACAACAGTGATTGAAAAACCCATTTCATTGCTGTAGTGTAGCGTAGCATAGACATAGTCAAACCCTGTTGGAATTGTGTAGCCATTGCAAGTTAGAATCTGTTATAATGTGTCCAAGTTTCACCAGGCCTAATATTGAGTGAGAGTTGGATAACTTTTATGTAGTGTTCACCTTAATTTCTAGGTGATGGAGTACGAGAACAGGATCCGAGCCTACTCCACTCCGGACAAAATCTTCAGATACTTTGCCACCTTGAAAGTAATAAATGAACATGGAGAGTCAGAGGTGTTTATGACACCACAAGATTTTGTGAGGTCCATTACTCCTAATGAAAAACAACCAGAAAGTAAGTGATAAATACAGTAATTATGTTTAGTGCTCATGTTCAGAATTCAGAGTTCAGAATAAATTATTTGTTTGTAGTCGACTTTATGCCTCATTGTACAAGTAGGGAACCGTCTTGTATTGTGGACCCTGTAGATGCTACAACAATATAAATGAACATTTTGCTCTAAATGTATGTACTTGTGGATGAATAATAATACACAAAGTAGCAATAGGGTAAAAAAGTAATAGTTTAATTAAGCAGGTGGCATGTTCAGCTTTTCACCAGAAGACTGCAAAGTTTAAATTCCATACCAGCATCTGGGTTTGTATCCATTACTTACAGTACAGTACTGAATAGTACTTAAACATGGCAGAATTTAATTGTTCGGTTTTTTTTCAATTTTAACAGAGATCAATGCATGTTTTTAAGCATTTCTATTTTTATCTGTTCAAATTTTCACAGTTGCAGGAAATTATGGGGTGGTGTTTCAGACAATTAAATGACAGTGGACTTTAAGATTAAAAAAGTTAAAGCTTCATACTATTTATGTACAGATTATCAACCTTGCATTTTAAAAGACAAAAAGTAAATATCCTTAAACTGTAGTTCTCAAGCAGCATTCTTCTTTCTTTGCTTCTATATAAATTTTGATTACTGATTAAAAAAAATATTTTTCAGCAATTTGTGTGTGTGCATGCATGCATGCAGTGAAATTGAGGCTTACTGACATTTACTGGTAATATTTTAATCCTTCCAAGCCAAAGGATAATGATGGTACATTCTAGGACATGACAGCTTTCTTGGGAACCAATATTTGGCTTCTCCATCTATTTTCCTTCCTGCTGATTTCTTGTTGACTGTCCAGGTAAAAGTTAAAGATATGATTTCATTCCATTGATAGATTAAGGGAAAGCTCCTATTGTTCTGGAAAACATTTCTTTTTACAAAACAAATCCTAATAATTTTAGATGTAAATATTTGAAGTGTCAATCTGTGTACATTACACAATGCTAGTTAAATGCTGTATATAGAATGATTGTTTAAACATTTTGACATACCTTGAAGCTAACAAGTACGGTACTATCTCAAATGGATTTCTATTTCTATCTAAGGAAATATGTCACTGTAATACATGCCCTTGTCACACAGATGAGATTATCTTCTTGCGTGTTTAATAGTGAAAGACCATTTTAAATGAACATTAAGATCTGTCCTAAACCTTGTAAAAAGTGAAAACATTGGGGGTGGCAGCAATTTGAAATAAAGCTGAAATACAGTAGCAGCCCCATAGTCTGTCAAGCTGATCTGTTTTGTGATTTGCTAGAAGGCAGGATTTCACTTCATTGCCATCTGAAAAGGTGTTTACGGATGCCTGCTGAACATGTTCAGAATGTATTTCTTTATCCCAAAATTAACTTCATTGTCCAAATAACTTTTTTTTCAACAGTCATTGTGCATCCCATTGAGCAATATTTACATGCTAAATTTCAAAGCTCAGTTTTTTAAATTATATATATAGAAAAAAAGTATTTTCCCATTAATTAGTCTTTGTATATAATTAAAAGGGACAGATGCATTTTTCTCAAAACTTTTAAATAAAGAAAAATCTTTCAGCTGAGACCACACTTGGAAAACTTTAGCCTCAAATGTTAATTTTTCAGGAACTCATATGGAAATGAAAATGGGGTTATAATTGAAATTGTTTTGACATTCTAAATAAAGGAAATACTAACAAATGAATTGTGTATATTTGAATTTGTAAAGTGAAAGAATAGACTATATGCATGAGATGCGAAGGAAATGAATATTGTTCTAAGTATTATGATATGATCAGAGAAGTTAATATTGACTTCTTATTTAAAATGTCATGAAATTGGCTGTGGGGAAAAATGGTTGGTTTTCCAGTGTGCTGTGAAGTCCTGCTGCTCACCTGATAAAAAGCATATCAGGAAGAGGAGATGGATGAGGTGTTTCTAGAAGAAATAACAGAAATATCTAGAATACAAGACCTGATAGTAAGGGAGGGGGACTTCAACTACCCAAATGTTGACTGGAAAAATAATATAGCAAACCACAAAATTTTCAATAAGTTTTTAGAATAATTGGGGGACAGCTTTTTATTTCAGAAAGTAACTAGAGGACAGCTATTTTAGATTTGATTCTGACCAACAGTGGGGAATTGGTTGTGAATATGAAGGTGGAAGGCAATTAGGGTGACAGTGATCTTGGTACATTTCATAATTCTAAGGAAAGGAAAGGAGTGAGTGCAGCAGAATAAGGATAATGACTTCAAAAAAGCAGACTTTAACCAACTCGGAGAACTGGTAAGTAACATCCCATAGGAAGAAAATCTAAGAGATAAAAGAGTTCAGGGAAGCTGGCAGATTCTCAGGGAGACAACATTAAAGGCATAATTGCAAACTCTCTGGATGTAAAGGAAAGATAGGAGGAATAGTAAGAGGCCAAAATGGCTCTATCAGGAGCTCATTAATGCAAATCTAAAGGAATTCTACAAAAAGTGGAAACATGGACGAATTTGCTGAGAAGCAGTACAAAAGAATAATATAACCATGTAGGGACAAAAATCAAAAGGGACATAAAAGACAGTAAGGAGAGATTCTTCAAAAACATTAGGAGCAAGAAAGATGATGAGTTTCTGAGGACATGAAGACTGAGGTGTTTAATACCTATTTTGCTTCAGTCTTCACTAAAAAGATTAATGGTGACCGGATGCTCAATACAATTCATGTTAGCAAAGGGAAAGGAATGCAAGCCAAAATAATGAAAAAACATTAAAGATTATTTAAATAACTTTGTGTTCAAGTTGACAGGGACTGATGAAATTCATTCTAGTGTACTTTTTCAGCCAGTTCCACATTTCTGAATCACTAGCAATTATCTTTTGAAAACTCCTGGAGGATTGGTGAGATCCCAGAGGACTGGTGAAGGGCAAACATATAATTTGTTTTTTAAAAAGGGGACAACGAGGACCTGGGGAATTATTGATCAGTGAGCCTAATTTGGATACTGGGAAAGATATTGTAATAAATTATTAAACAATCACTTTGTAAGTACCTAGATCATGACAGAGTTATAAGAAATAGCCAGCATGGAATTGTCAAGAAAAAAGTCACGCCAAACCAACATAATTTCCTTCTTTGACAGGGTTAATAGCCTAATGTATTGAGGATAGGGGGAATAGTAGACAAGATGTATCTTGATTTTAATAAGGATGCAGTTGCGCATAACATTCTCATAAGCAAACTAATGAAGGTCATTTCCTAATACCTGATTCAAATGTTCCCTATTTGGATCCACAAACCCTCCCCACTTGTCTAGTCTTAGATTCTAGCTTAATTTGAAGGATCTTGATACTACTTGGGACTGCTTTCCCTTTTAGTTATTGGACTCAAGTATGAATCTTTGAGCATGTATGCATATGCCCCAATAGAAGTTACTCATTGGGAAATGCCTAATTTATCTCTCAACATGTGTCCCAATGACACTGCTTTAAAATGATCTGCGGTGTTGATTTAGACCTGGTTCTAATCATAACAATTAGATAAAGCAACAGCTAATGACTTTGGGATAGATAAGATGTAAGAAATTATGCTGGAAATAAGTAGAGTTTTCTATAAGTTGCAACTGTTTGAAGAGTTATTAACTAGTCTATATTTATTAGCAAGGCACAAAAAAGAAACTCAAGCAAAATAGTTTGAGGATCTATTTTTATTGTAACACTAAGATGTATATGAAAATCTTCAGAAAATTCAATCATCACATAATATGCACTGTATTTTTAGAGAAAGTACAATATGGTCTTTGTACAAAAGAAGTTAAATCTCTGCTGTAGATTTAAAACTGAACTACATCTCAACCATGGGTGTGCTTTTGGTGCTTCCATAATACAATATGTTAAGTTTGTTGCTAATAGGCTTCTTGTTGGAAGACAAATGCTTTGACGTTTAAGTTTTATTTGCACAAGGCCCCTTTCCATTGTTCTTGTAGTGGAAAGGAGCCATAAAGTGCATATAAATATAATTTATATCCACTTTCAAGTCCTTTCTTAACACTGCCAGAATGTAGTCGTAGGAATATGCCTCCCTGTAATTGAACAGTCGTGGGTGGACCATATCAGCTTATGCAGGCTTTTGGGGCTTGGACTGCAGGTCTGTAAAACTCGATTGTAGACATTCAGGTTTAGTAGCTTGCAAGGCTTGGGAACCCAAACCTCTGCACCGCAATTATACGGCTTGAGCACAGCAAGCCTGTGTGAACTGAAATGGACCAACGATGGCTGTTCAGTTACACTGTAGACCTGGTTTAAGCATCTTAGGGTATACTTTGCTGAAGTAATCTGAGCTGATGCCGTGAAATGTAATCACAGGATTTATCTTTCCCTCCTGTACTGTAAACTTTGTTCAATGTAAGGGTTTTTTTTCCTACTTTCTGACATCTGATGAAGTGGGAGTTCACCCACGAAAGCTCATGCAAAAAATAAATTTGTTAGTCTTTAAAAGTACCACAAGACTCATTTTTTGTTTTGGTGAACTAGATTAACATGGTTACCCCTTTGGAATTTGTCAGGATGTGTATAGTTTCTCTGCAGCAGCTGGGGTGATAGCAAGCAAGGAGGCAAACTGCTTTTGAGGTGGGGAGGGGCTGCTGACAGAGGTTGGTGGCCCTTCAGGGCTGTAAAAATTATATCTGTGGCTCTCGAGCCAAAAAATTTGGGAACCACTGCTTTGTGTTCTTCAATTTCCAATTCTGTGTATACAACATATTTTGTGGGTACTGTAGGCATCTCTTTGGAAATGTAGGCTATTATAGAGAATCCCAGAGATGCAAGCTTTTATTAATCTGTATTATTTGCATGAAATATTTGTTCAGAATTTAGACAATGTGTATAATATGCTGCTTTTCAGGCTTTGGTGTTGTATGCGGGAAGATGACTTATGTTCCAATCATATGTATAAGTACCCAAGCCATATAATCTTAGACTGTTGTGCAAGTGGTATATAAACTATTACGTGGCAATCTGGAATTCTGATGATGCATGTTATTGACCAGCAGTGTTGCTGGCTCTGGGCACATGGAGCATGTGCCTCAGGTCCCAGTACCAGTACCCAGAGTCTGGCAGGGACCTGGGCCTGGCCACCAACACCGCTGGCTCGATGTGGCCTCAGCTAGGACTGCGGACCTGAGGCCAGGGCTAGTGGTGGCCCACCCTGGTGCTGGCTCTGACCCCAGCCGAGGATCCAGGTTTGGACCCTGGCCAAGGACCCTGATTGGTGGAAAGAGCCCGGGGACGTAGAGCTGGCAGCGGCAGGAGCCTGATCAGGCCCCAGGGCTGGATTGGGCCCAGAGGGTGGTGCCTGGGCCCAAACCTTTTCTGTGGGCAACAGTGCCCCTGTTATTGACCTCACCTTTGTATCACTGGAAAATTGAATGAGGCAGTGTAGAAGGATAGGTCTTTTTTACACAAGATATATTTTTCAACATGCTACCTGTTGGAGAAGATGCTTACATCTATTGCTGGGAATATGGCATGTCGGCTCTACTGCTTTGTAGTGAAAGATGAAACAGTTCCACTTTACCGTTAAACATGCCTACTAACTTCCATACTTGTAGCTATTAAGTGACTGCCCAGCTGTCAGGTACCTGTTTTATGGACAGACTAGTATGTGGTTTGCAGATATTGCTGTCGTTGCCTTCAGTTTAGCTTCCTTTTGGCTTTATAAGGCATCTGAGTAACAAAAAGATGGGATTCAAAAGAAAATGTCAAGCTTTATTTGTATTTACTTGTGAAATAGAATATGGTTGGCTATGCTAAAGAAATAAAACTGTACAGATACTGATGTGTAATTACAACAAATGAGTTACTTTGGATAAAAATGAAAGGGACAATTATTATTCCCACTTCATGTCAGTCTTGCTGCTGAAGAATCTTGGTAATGTTGCAGTTTTGTTTGTTTTTTAACGACTTATTTAAATATTCCCACGAGTTAGTTATGACCTGCAAATTATTTTTAAAAACTTGTGATCATATCTTTATTTGCTGCTTGGAAGAAAATCCTGAAAGCTTTTTGTTATAAAATTATCTTCACTGCTATTTTTTACCCTTTTAAAAATATCAAGAATGTTAAATTTGGTCTTTCCTGGTTTTGGTGAGCAGATCTATGAGGAGGGCTCAAGAATCTTTACTGTGGGCAAAAAATGTGGGTGAATAGTTTTAACAAGGTTTTCTGTATCCAAAATGTTACATGACAATTGAAGTTGAATATTTTGTCAGTGGGGGGGGGAAAAAAACTCCAAAGCATTCTTACAAACATCCCCTCTTCCTCTTACTTGTCCAGCTTTCTCTTTTGTTTTCTGTGGTGTGCCATTTTACTAGATCTCAAGCTAACCTTCCAACCTACGCAAATCCTGAATTTCTGTTGTAAAAATTTTAATTGGGGGAAAAAAACCCACCCAAACTTTCTGACCTTCATCCTAAAAAATCAAAACCAAACAAAAGTTCCAGGTGCTGATCCAAATTTATTTTCTCTGCAGTAACATTTGAGATATAAGGCTTAGGAAAATGTCAGTAAACTAAGCGGTTAGTAGTTCAACAGAACCATAAAAAAGAAAAAATTAAAAACTACTAAGTCATGTTCTATGTAATTACAATGGTGTTTGCAACTTCTTGGATCATTTTTTCTGTTAGGAACCATCAAAAGGGAAATATTTCAAATAGATTTTAAGTAGGCTTAAAATAGGCTCAGTGTTAACGCTCTTTGTAAGCTCCTAAGTGGCCTTGTTTATCAATATTTTTGGAAATATTAAAATACATCTAGTGAGAATACCTATGTAATCCAAGGAATCTATTCCAATACTGATAATTTTTAAATTTATCCCAAAAAGCATTATGTAGTACGCTATAATCTTAAACCAAATCCCAGGAAAAAGATGTTTGCCAAACAGTTCTGAATTTTATCTATTCATGAAAGGGGATAAATGTCGTTGACAAGTTGTTTAAGCTCCATGTAAGTAGTATGTATTTTAACATTCTTTCCCCCATTATAAAGAGCCTAGCATAAGACAGAAACTGCAATTTAATGTCTAGGTGTAATGCATCTCGAATTTCCTTCATTTTTCTCTACCATAAGATGCTCTGGCATGCTCAAGAAGATAGTATCACTGAGAAATTGTTCCAAATAGGAATCAATTGGGAAGCAGTGGCATAGTTTGGTTTAGTTGACCAGCCCCTACGTATATAGCCGTGTGCACAGATCGCCGGAAAGTTTTCCCCTAATCCACCCGCAGGGTCAGCTGTAGCCACCAGTGGCTGTACAAATTTAATACATAAGCCAGCAGCACTTACAGCATCTTCACTAAATTGGTTTGCCTTTTAGACAACGGCATTCTCCTTTGGCTCATCTATCCCTGAAGGTATGGTTTGGGCAACACCCAAATAAGTAAAATTAGTTCCGTCAGGCGCTGTGGAGGAGGTTCCAAAAGGCAGGAGGGGGAAAGGGTTTTACTCCCAATATTTCCTGATCCCTAAAACAAAAGGGGGTCTACGTCCCATCCTAGATCTTCGAGGACTAAACAAGTTCCTTTGAAAAAAGAAATTCCGAATGATCTCCCTAGCCTCCATTATCCTATCCCTGGATCCGGGAGATTGGTATGCCGCCCTCGATCTAAAGGATGTGTATTTTCCCATTGCAATCCTGCCAAGGCACAGATGTTTCCTTCGCTTCATGGTGGGGCGACGCCACTTCCAATTTGCAGTCCTGCCCTTCGGCCTAGCGACAGCGCCTCGTTTTTACAAAGTGCCTGGTGGTGGTGGCAGTCCACCTGAGGAAGCGAAATGTCCAGATATTCCCGTACCTGGACGACTGGCTCCTAAGAGGCCACTCCCCACAAGAGATCCGGATGCACTTCGAGGTGGTTCGTTCAACATTCGACAGCCTTGGTCTCCTGATCAACGAAGAGAAGTCCACACTGGTTCCAACTCAGTGCATAGAATTCATCGGAGCCATGCTGGACTTGAGGAAGGCTTGAGCCTTCCTACCGCAGACCCAACCATTAGGAACCTTTGAGTAGATGGGAAGCATTTATTTTATCGCTTTCACTCATAAACAAGTGGCTGTAATATATTCTTCACCTTCCTGGACGAGTTCTTTTTTCTTTCTCCCCACTGCCCAAATCCCTCCCTACTCCCCATATGGTTAACAGGAAGATGAGATTGTTATTATAAATACTAGTTGAAAATTTGTGGTATTTAGCAAATTTTTCTCAAACCAAGAGTTGAAAATCAGACTCTGCACTCCTGTGGTAATTACTGGCAATTCGCAATGACCCAATCATTCAAGAGTTCCATTTACTGAATGTAATCTGTTTTTTATTGTTGTACGTATCATTTGCAAGTCTTTCTATGCTGATTATACAGCTTTTATCAACTTAGTTATGCTGTAACAGTAGACTGAAAGATGCCTTCTTCCTCAGCACTGTAAATATTATTTTCCTTCTAAAAATAAGATCCTTCTGTTTTCTAGTAATACGATGTGAGGAATATGTCCGTGTAAAAACCTTCCCGTTAATGCACTTGCTTACTCCTCAGTATAACTGCTGTGTTTTTTCTTTTTATATCCAAGACCATTCATATGTCACTTTGCCCCACAAGACCTGGCAAAATTGAATTTCAGTTGAGGTCTATCTTAATTAATCCTGGGAAGAACACTTCTGATTTCAGTTCAGTGGTCACTCTTTTTACTCGGTTCAAAAAAAAGGATTATTTAGTCTGAAAATAATTCTTTTGAATTTTACTCTGTGATATCAGCTTGTTTACATGTGATTATCTTGGTAAGGATTAGTAACAAGGTAGAAATCCTTTTATTCTAGGTCAGTGGTACAAAATCTCTAGTGGAGCATAGTGGAGAATGTGGTGCTGTCACTGTCCTTTTCTGTATGTTTCCTGTAGCTAAAGAGGTTTCCCTAGTCAATGCTGTCAATCAGATATCTTTCACAAGCCCTAAATACAGTTTAAAAAATAAGGTAGGTAGCAGTTGATCTCCTTCCCTCTCCCTATTTTTTTAAAATGTCATCAAAAAAGAAATCTAGAACTTGATGATTTTATATTCAAACACTGCTCTAAAAGCAGTTTTAAAAAATCTTTTTCCTCTTTCAGATCTAGGACTGGATCAGTTTGTAGTAAAGCGGTATGATGGAAAGGTGAGTAGACTTAAATCTATAGTGCTTTTTTATCTATAACCTCTTTAGTTTCTCGTTAAACATGTGTAAGTGCAAGTGAAATAAAATATTATCTTTTGTTTGATCTAGAACACACCAGTATCATATGGCTGAATACGAAGGAATGCCCTTGTGTTAACTCTTACAGAGCCAAAATAACTCCTCCCTGCTGATGAGGGAGGGAATTGTAATGTACAAAAATCAAACTTAATAGCATTATCCATATGGCTGTACAAGACCCGGCATATGAGGAGTACCACATAACATTGTTTGGTCTGTCTCTGCAGCTAGAACCACAATGTAACCTACCCATCTACAAGTCTGAAGCTAAAGTCTTCTCTGCTGTAAGTCCCCCTGAAATCAATGAAAGTAGAGCAGGGAGGAATTTGGCCCCGGGCTTTAACACGGGTAGGTAACATGGTTAAAAGACTGCTTGAACCTTTAGCACAGGCAGGGCCAGACTGTGTTATCTACGACAAACACAGATTTGCCTATGCAGAGAGTTGTTAATCTAAAGTAGTTTGGTTTAATATTCCTTTATCCATCTTGAGCACTCTACGCTACGTTAGTTGGTGGCTGCATAATAGAACGGTACTCCAGCTTCCTATTAGCTCAATTTACTCTACAACAACCCCTATTTTAGCCAAAATGTCACCTTACCTGCAACAGAATTCCTTGAAAATCCAACCTTTTTTATCTCAAAGAAGGTAACTTTTGACCCTTTCATTGCTGAATGATGTAGCTGTCATGTAATGTTTGAATGTGACCAAACTTATCCAGAAAGTCCTGCCATTTGAATCCATAATTAAACAAACTACTAACTACCCCACACAATTATGCGATAAATAAATCTGTTAGTCTTTAAAAGTGGCACAGGACTCTGTTGTTTTTCTACAATAGACTAACACGGCTACCCCTTTGCAACTCGCCCACACAATTAGAGATTGAATGAGTCATAGTAACTTTTAATGTTTTGCATTCAATTGAATTCCTTTTTGTTTTTACTTTTTCATAAGGAGGTGGATGGACAAAACGAAAACAAATAATCAAATAAATCTTTTGTCAGTTATTGCATACATTTGTTTCTGTTTATCCAAGCAACCGAGTATTATTCTACAGTACTTTAAAACAGACAATAAGTAGTTTGCTTTTCACTCTTTAGTTTTGATTAATCTCAGAACTGTGAAATACGGTAAGCATTTGTTTTTCCTGTTCTTTCTTTTCATGATTAAAATAACAGAGGTGGAATATCTGCTCTGTACCACGCTTCAATTGTGCCTTCCTTTGTTTAGTAACAATCTATTTTACAATAATTCACTCTAATGGCTGTGTTTTGTCAAACTATCACATAGAACTTTACCTCTCAGAATATGTATAAAGCAAAATTTCTTAAAAAGAAATTCTGAGTGCCGCACAATTTTCACTAATAGTTCCTGTTCCTGAGTATTATACATTGTATTCCCATCGTATAATGTAAAAGTCTCCAAATGGAAGCAGTCTGTTTGCTGAATTCAGTTTTTTATTCTGCTGAGCTTCATCATTGGGTAGTGCACTATAATCTTTCTTAGGTACTTTTAGCAGCAGTACTTGAGACTAGAGCTGGCTGAAATGCGGGATTTCCAGTTTGCAGGAAATTTTGTGGCTTTGAAAATTTGGATTTCTTCTGAATTTGAACAAATCCAAACTAATCAGAATTTTCCATGAAGCAGAAATGCTGAAAAAAAAGTTAATTTTGAAAATATCAACCCGTGGTATTTCCAAAACAAATCTGCTTCCCAGAACCCTGACAGCTGCTGAGTGACGCTGGCAAAGTTAGATGTGGGCAAAGCTGACAAGAGTATCAGATTCACTCAGCAGCTACCAGGGTTCCCCAGGTTGATGGCACCAGTGCAACCCTCCTCCGCAGCTAGCTAGAGAGCAACAGACCCTCCAGACTCCTAGGCTAGCTTGTCTGAGGACTTTAGGCTCCTTCCTCCATAGGAGGAAACCTGGAAGCTCTGACATGGCACAGCTGCCTTGGGAACTCCAGACCCCTGAACACCAAGTTCCTAAGGTTTAGGGCAGTCTGGGTGGTAGGGTTGCTCTGGAACCATGGATCTGAAAGACAGGACTCACCAACTGCCTAGGAGAGTGCTCAGAAGACAGGAACACTGGAGTTCCCAGATAATTATTTGCCAAAAGTTTGTTGGGCCAGAGATGTTTCACAGAAACATCTTGGTTTCAAGAAATCACAATTTATCAAGAAGAGTTATGTCAGAAATTTACAGATCCTCTTTACTTGAGACTTGGCTTCCGCTCTCGCACGCCTAATCTTTCCATCCAACGTCAATTCAGGCACCATAAACAAACTCCAGGCATTCTCGTTTTAGTTATGTTGGCATCTGTTATCAAATAAAATTGGTTCTCACATCTTTTCTTTCTTGTCTGTTCTTTCCAGTCACTTATCTCCCTCATTCTTCCTCTTGGTTTCCCAAAAATTATCAAAGCACTTTATAGGCAAATTTCTTCTTACATGCAGTTGTAACTTTGTGAAGCCATGATGTGTGCCGGTACCAGCCATGTGTGTGCTGGTAATATTTTGTTCATTGGCAGAGAGAGGCTATTTGAATAGAAAGCTGAGAGGTCTGTTGTCCCTTGAGTATTTTGCATGATGTCCATTACCATTAATGGGAATTACAATATATACATAAAAAGGTCTGTTCTCCCCTTAATGCAGCTGAAATGTATCCTTTCTGTTATGAGATGAAAGGGGAAAATGAACAGTCAGCTGGAAGTCAACAGTGGTACCACACAAAGTACTAATAATCTGTAAACTAGAGGTTGACTAAACAAGAGTAGAAAATAGAACTATTGTTAGTTATAAATCAAGATTTATGCCTATGCATTCTGTAAATACTAATTTAGAGCAAACTCCAATAAAAAGAATAGACCCAGCTGTGTAGTCAGATGCATTTTAATTACATATTGTAGACTAAAGGCTAAGGATTCAGTGTTAATTTTGTGCAAATAGGTTCAAGATAAAATGTCACTGTACTGCGAAATGATCTATATCAACAGTTTTTCACAAATATTCTTGTAAAATTAGAAATTAGCACTTTAAAGGTTGTCTGCACTGCAGCTGGGAAGTGAGATTTCCCAGTGCAGATACACTTGGTGCTAGCTTAGCTTGAAATAGCAAGCTAAAAATAGCAGTGTGGACACTGCAGCATGGGTGGCGGCTTGGGCTGGCCACCCAAGGTCAGCCCCTGGGGGTCAGTTGGACTTGTACTCCTGTGGCTAGCCTGATTCTTCGCCAATGCCACAATATTTTTATTTTGCCAATATCCACACGGTGCTAGTGTAAGGCCCTCTACTTGGCCTGGGAATCTCACCTCCCAGTGTGACATAACTTACCCTAATATGCCACCTGGTAGTAATGAGGACTGGTCAAGTCCAAAAGTCTTCGGGAGTGACCATGTATTTAATGCAGTTTTGTGTCTTGCTGTGCATAGGACTGAATGTTATAGCAATTGCAGTACATGTCTACCCAGCTAGGGACAATTTTTCAGAGTTGAAGAGGGAGAGACAAGCACAACTCCTCATGAAAGGGAGCAAAATGCATTTAATTTGAACCTACACATTACTCCCTAGAGATGCCTGGAGACCAGCAATCTTGGAAGCATTCACCATGGGAAAAAGGCAATTCAGTTATCTTCCTCTCAGTGCAGAGTTTGACTTAGTCAGTAAACTCTGGACATCTGCATACTGAGATGAGTGCATTTTGGGTGGGCTATCACCAGCACGTGTCCTTTGTCAACTGGGTCAATGATCTGGTTTATGGTGAAAAGGCCGGCAGAGGAGTCTGTGTAGAGACAGATGTTGAGGGCTTTTGACTCCTGGACTTTTAACAGGCACCAGAACAACAAGTAAGTTGTTTGTTGGCAGCTTTCTTTCTCATGAGTAAAACACAAATGCTTAGTGCAAATGCAAGAGATCCCCTGCAGAGTGTTTGTACATGGAGGGGAGAAGCTGGCGTGGTGACAAGTGTACGTTTCCCCTCTCCGTGCCCCCCATTCCCACCCAACTTTATTTCTTTTGGCTTGTTTTCTGCTGTTCACTCTTGCTATCAAGCCTTACTTCATAATTAGGCTCCTACCAAATTGATGGCCATGAGAAACATGTTATGAACAGTGAAATCAGACCTCTTCCATGAAATCTAGATATTGGAGGGAGGAAAGAGAGCGGACAGGTCTGGGGGTGCACCAGCCAAGGGATTTTACCATGCCCCCTTCCCGCTCAAGCTACCTGTCTCCTCTGGCAAGCTGCTTAAGTCGACTTAAGAAAACTGTAGTGTAGATGCAGGGTAAATTAAGTCGACTTAAGCAAACTTAAGTCCACTTAATTTACAAGTATAGATGCAGCCAATGCTAGCAAAAGTCAAGTCCTGTTGGATTATACTTTTTGTTCTCTTAAGGTTCATTAGCATTCCTGTTGAAGCCTTATTGAGGAGTGTATCATGAGCAATGCAAAGCTTTCCTTTACTAATGATTGAATGTGCTGCCCCCATAGAATTCTCTACACTGGGAACTGAGTTCCAATTCTTTATACCAGTGGTTGATCGTCTGTAAAGGATGATTGAATAGAACTAGATTGAGCTACTTCAACTTGGCCCCAGACCCAATTTTCAAACTGATACAGTATTAATGTTCATTTCAATTAATACTGTGTTAAAAAGGCTTGTGCCGAATACAGAGAATCTAAGCTATCAAAACAAACAAGGAGTCCTGTGGCACTTTTAAAGACTAACAAATGTATTTATCACACGAGCTTTCATGGGCACAATCCCATTTCATCGGATGCATTTCCATGCCAAACTATTTCCATTTTTCTAAGTATGTTCTATTTGAGAGGTTTTTTTTTTCAGGTTAAGCTCAAATGAAGCTTTATACCAAATTAGCATCTCTCAAAGTGAAAAGTATATGATGCTATTTAACTCTATGATAGTTTGCCCAGAGGGTAGAAGATGTTTGTCTCCCCTGTGAAAGGGGAAAATCATGCCCTGCCATCTGTGGGGAAGGAGCACCATCAACGCAGCAGGCTCAGTGGAATCCCACTGTGATGGGAGAGGCAGATTTGAGGAGCTGGCACAAGATCTCAATTCCTCATGTGCAGTTGGCCACAGCTTTAGAGCCCTGTACTCCGGTGCAAAGCATATGTTAGAGGCAAGGAGGGGCAGTGTCAGTGGATATTCTTCCAGAAATGTAGGAATTGTTATATTTCAGATTGGTTTTATCTTCACATATTTATGAAATTTTGCAGAAGCATTTGAATTTTAATTATTGTAGATTTTGAGCCGCAATCAAGTGTTTTCATTGATGAGATTAAATCGCAGCATTTCTGAGAAACCATTAGTCTTTTTAGGAGAGAAAATTAAATGGAATATTGCTTTAATATGTAATATACTTGAATAGTTTTTTCTACCTCCTGTAGAGAAAATTACTCCTTGTAGCTGAATACAAACAAAAGCTTACAATCTGTCATTAATAGTCTACCCTTAAATTACCATTGACCCAAGCCAGCAATAAGTAATTACAAAGCTTTTAGACTCTAATTTTACTTTGGAATTAAATAACTCCTATCCAGATTCCTATTTCCATGTTCTCCATTCTCCAGATACAGTTCTATGTTGATCAGTGCCACAGAAGTATGACACTCTTTAATTAATTGCTCTCATGTGATAGGAAGGTTGCTTTTGATATTAAACATTATAATTACTTGCAGTTATTATAAGCACCTTTTTCAAATACTGTATTGGGATACTTTGCAGGGAAATAATAAAATTAAATTGGATAGTGAAATACCTGAATTCTAATTTTAACTTTAGAAAAATTGAGCAAACCACTTGACCAAATATTGAAGCAGTAGCACTTACTACTTTTTAGGAGAATATTCAACCTCCAAAGCGTGCAGCGCTCAGTTATATTGGAGGTACCCCCAAGCCTCACATGGAGAGATCTGTGTCTTCTTTCATCATAAATTGACACACAGCCATGCCTTTGCAGGGCGGGGGAATCATTTTTAAATAATCTTGTAATCTTCAGGTGGGCTAAAATTAATTCAATTGCCCTTCTCCAGTGCCTCACTGAAATACACCCCAATCGCCGTAGAGAAAGCAGCTGGAGACCCAGGATCCAGTCTGTATGGGACTCACAGCAAAGATTGCTCAGAGTTACCCTCCCACATTAAAATACTACTAAAAACAAACATAACAATAAACTTTATTAACTAGTAAATAAACCTTATCCTAAGAAAACAAAATATAATTAACCAAGAACAATCCCTACAGAAACCCCCCCATGAAAGATACCCAAGAGTCCCAAAGTCCAGGTGGAGTTCACTCAACTCTCAGCTACAGTCTTTGTTGCAGTGTAGGGGCTTGAGTGGCAAGAAATAGCTGTCCTCCTCCTATTTCTGTGCAGGAATCTTCTGTAGAATTCCATGCAGGCTTTTCCTTCTCCTTTGCAACCAGCCCTCAGTCCCATACGCATGTCTGCAAAATCTGTTGCAGATGACTCCATGGGAGGGAGAAAACATCTTGTTCCCTCCTGGCTCAGCTTCTCTCCTGAAAACTGAGCATATGGGCTCTTCTCAAAGCAGCTCCTGCCTGCTGTCTGCACAGACTGCTGCTCTCATGTGATCTCACTGACCACAACCCATCACACCAGCAGGGTATCCTGTGGAGCATGATCAAAATGCTACCACTCCTTGCTTGCAGAAGTTTCTAATTGTGGGTAGCTAATCTGCCCAGCAACAGTAACCCACCCTCAGTAGGTCTCTCAAAGAGAGAGAGCCCTTTTTAGGCATATGGGTTACAATCTCACCACTTTATTTTAAATCAAACTTTATTTTGAAAAGGATTCTAGGGCCTGATGGATGTTGATTACGTTTTCCTTCCTACTCTTTATTTTCCCCTTCTCATTTCTATCCTTTTCTTGCAATACAATTATTTGAATTTTTGATGCATTTTATTTTTATAATCAATTTTATAATGTTGCTCACGAGAAGTAATTCTTCCACTCTACTCTGCGCTGATTAGGCCTTAATTGGAGTATTGTGTCCAGTTCTGGGCACCTCATTTCAGGAAAGATGTGGATAAATTGGAGAAAATCCAGAGAAGAGTAACACGAATGATTAAAGGTCTGGAACACTTGACTTAGGAGGGAAGATTGAAAGAGCTGGGTTTGTTTAGTTTGGAAAGGAGGAGACTGAGAGGGGACCTAAGTTTTCAAGTACCTAAAAGGTTGTCATGAGGAGATGGGAGAAAAATTGTTCTCAACCGCTTATGATAGGACAAGAAGCAATGGGCTTAAATTACAGCAAGGGATGTTTAAGTTGGACATGAGGAAAAAAATCCTAACTGTCAGGGTGATTAACCACTGGAATAAGGTGATTAGGCAGGTTGTGAAATCTCCATCATTGGAAGTTTTTAAGAGCAGGTTAGACAAGCCCCTGTCAGGGATGGTTTAAGAGAGTATTTAGTCCTTCCATGAGTGCAGGGGACTGAACTTGATGACCTCTCATGGTCCCTTCCAGTTTGTATGATTCAATGATTCATTGCCCTGGCGCTTGAATGAGAGCTTTATCAGGTGAGAGGTGGGGGAATACAATATAATAAGGAATTGGACAGCATCTAAAAGACGCACACAAAAAAGTCTCTCTAAGAGCACATGTCCCAGCACACAGATTAAATAGGAATAATATAATGAAGCAGTAGAATGAAGAACTTTAAATGCAACAAATGTAATATTTTCAGAAACCCATAAATGACTTGAGCACTTCTTTCAAAATGAGACTCCTAAGTCATCTAAGTATTTTTGATTAGAGTGATTGTATGAATTACTTAGTAAGGAGACAGCATTAGGTAGTTAATAGAGCTCTCGTCTGGGGATCACTGGCCTTCTGTGTGACCTTGGGCTAGTCTCTTCCATTCTCTGAACTTCAGTCACCTGTCGGTAGAAAGGGGACCATGATACTTAATTTCCTATGTGTAGTTCTCTGAGATCTGGTGATAAGAAAATTGCTAATATGAGGAATGTGGTATTATTATAAGAGACTGAGGAAATTGTGTGTTGTCTTTTGTAATTCACATGTTAACTACAAAAGATACTAGGAAATAACATCAATAAAAAAAAAGTGCTCAACAATTTTTATTGTATCATGTTCAGGAGTTTGGTAAACTTAGATTTTGGAAGTCCTATTTATTTTGGTTCTCTGACAAGGTTTTGGAATAAATACTTGCTCTGTAGCCTAACAAGTTTTAGCTGTGGACTATGTTTATTGGTTGTTCAAAGTATTTGTAGTAGGATCCATAAATCCTGTTCTATAATATGTAAAAAGTCATTCAGTGATTTCAGACTTGTTTCTTTAGCCTGTGATTTCATTTACTACATGATAGTTAGTGCCTAGTAAACAGGAAGTATCTTCATTGATTAGTTAAATAACATGCATTAAAAAGTTATTTCCATTACGTTTATCTTTTATTAAATGATTATTTTGTCACTTACAAAGAGATAACAAATTTGAGTGAGAATACTTGCATTAGAGTCTGTGAAAGCAGGCAGAAATTTCGTTTAAAACAAGATAATTTCAAGGCTTCTACTCTGATAAGGATAGGAAATGATATAAAACATCAGAAGGTCTCTAATTGTGGCACTGGCAGATATTCCTCTTCGGCACTACACTTTTTTTATCCCTGTTGTAATTAACATCACACTACCTTATGATCACAGGGTTTTTTCACTTGTGAAAGAGGGGTGGAGGGGCATGCCTTGGGCTCCATCCTGGGAGTAGGCACCGGCCGTACCCCCACCAAGCCCTGCTCTGGTGGGCTGCTGCTGCGCACTCCCAGCTGAGTAGGAATGAGTATTGGCAGGAGATAAGGGCTCACCTGGTTTCATTGGAACCAGTTGCCTAGGAGCAGGGGGGAGCTGCCCCCCCAGGCTTCCTGCTGAAGGGGCTGAGGCTGAAAACCTGCCTTCAGCCCTGAAGGAGTTGGGGAGGGCAAGACTGGGGGCTGCAACTCCCCCCACCTCCCTGGGCTCCTACTGCTGCACATAAGGTACCCCAGCCCAGCCATACCCCAGGTTTTCAAGTTCCCCGACCTACCTGGGTGGGATGGGGGTTTTCCCTAAGCATTGCAGTGTGGGAGGGTTGGAGTCAAGGAGACTCTTGGAGATGGGGACGGAGGAGGCTAAGGGCTGGATGGAATCTGCTCGGGTGGGGGTTCCCCCCAGGTCTCTTGCTGCAGGGGCTGAGGCTGAAAAAGCTGCCTCCACCCTGAAGAAGCTGGGGAGGAAGGGCAAGGCAGGGAGCTGTGACCATCCTCCCCCTTCCCTAGCTGCTCTGCTACCTCTTGTGGCATGCAACAAGAATGGCCACTGCTGCCTGGCAGGGAAGAGAGAAGAAAGAGCAAAAGCATTTTCAGAATCTTCAAATGTGACTTTGAATCTTAAAAAACAAACAAATAAAAGCAGGGCAGGCACTTTTTTGCCAGTAGGAACTATCTGTATTAACACCGCCTCCCCTCCAAAAACATAGAACAAAGGTGGCCCTGCACAGCTCACCTGCCTGAGCAGGGAGCGCTCTGCATGAGCACTGCGCACTAGGTAAGAACGGGGAGGCAGCAGAGCCAAGCCTGCATTTGCAACCCCCAAGGCTCTGCCCACCCCCCAGCTCCACAGATAGTGTCCCTCCCTCTCTGGGGCAGCTGGGGAGTGGCACTGGGACACCTCCTGTCTGGGTAGTGTGGGGGCCCAAATGTAGGTTAGGCCTCTGGGCAGAGGAAGATTAAGGGGACTCGGGGTCCTGGCCCCCCACCAGTGGCCCCTTGACTGGGGCCCTGGCCACCCACCTGAGACACTGCATGACAGCCGCCCAACTCTTCGGGGTTGGAGCAGCCGGCCCAGGGGTGGGGGAGTGCAGAGTCCCGCCCTGAGAGCAGACCAGCTGGGCCAGGGGTGGGGTGGAATTCAGGGCGGCCCCACCACCACTGTGCCCCTCCCTCCACTGTGCTGACAGCCCAGAGGGCTCCCAGATGTAATCTGCCTCTGCCCTGGGCACCAGAGACCCTCAGTATGCTACTGTTCCTCATCATCCAAAACCAAACACAGCCCCTAACCTTTTATTCTGCAATTAAGATTACCCTTACGTTGTGTGGTTATTGCATATGGATGTGTAAAAAGATAAGACTCTTCCCTTCATATGCTTATGGGCTAAGTATCAAAGAACTATACTTTTATATGCACAACATGACCACAGTGTGCTTTTTAGCCAAAGGAGCTGGTGGTGGTTATGTTTTGTTGAATAATCTTAGAGATCATTATCAATAACCTGAGACCTTCTCAAGTAAGCCAAATTTTGATACCCTATGAGTCCAGTCAGTTCATCATGTAGTTACTTGAAGGTCTCCATTTGATGTGGTCTTTGTGTACCTTGACTTGTGAATTGTAATACCTGGAAGATGTATCCTTTCATTGAAATTGTATGAATCTTTAGTTTCAGGTTTCAGTTTCCTTTTGTTGCAAAAATATCTTTACAGCTCAGAAAATGCTTGGTTGCTTATATTAAGTAGTATATGCATGGCACGCAAATCCCATATGGAAACCCTTATTATGAAGATTACTTTGCATACATGTATAGATGAAGTGTGTAGGTCCTTCCCCTCCCCCATCCCATTCACCAAAAGGGACAAATTGATTTTCTGCCAAAACTAGAAATATTTGCTGTCACTTTTTTTGTATTACTAACTTAAACTCATTTTCACTGAGTTTTGTATGACAGATATTCCTGAGTGTTACTGATTGCTATATGTGCTCCTTACTTCCTGTTTCTAGGTGTCCAGCGATTTTGTTCCTGATGTCTTTAATTGGTTTTGCTCTGTGTTGCAGTGTTGCATAAGATGTAATTTTTGTGGGTTTTTTATTTTAATTTTGGTTTTGGTTTTTGGTGTAATTGAACATTCCCTCATTTTCTTCCCTCTTTCTAACCCTCTCCCCCTCATCAGGATTTCTGGCAGGTACTGACTTGTCAGCATGTGCTTTAAACAGTTTGTGCTTCAAAACCCTTAATACGCACCGTAATGTAAAAGGGACAGTGTATACTTTCACCTTCCCCTTCTCCCCCAAAAAACATTTTTTAGCTTTTCTCCTTTTTAGTTAGCACATAAATAATAGAAAAAATATTTCAAAATCCTAAACTTAAAATCAAGTGTCAGTGAGAATACAGTCCTTACAGTAACTTTTTAATAAGTGTCTTTATTTTAAGAGACCGATCTCTTGGCACAACTAGAAGATATTGGTGCCTGTTGTCTTACTCTTGTGGACTAGGATATGCTTTTATTGTTCGTTAGAATTCAATAAGAGAGTTCATTGATGGAAAATGAAATTTCCTTTTCAAAACAATTTCCATTCTCTAATAATGAACAGGCATTTATCAAGCCAAAAGTAAATTGCAAAATGTTTATAAAGGAAACCACAGGCATTTGAATGTGCATGTGTATTTGGAAGAATGTTCTGCACACTTCCTTGAATTTTTAACCTTCTGTAGCTACAACATTAGCTAGAAATAACTCACTCATAAATAAGACCACATTTCATAAAATTACTAATGGGGAAAGGAAATGACAGACAACAGAGAGCTGTTCTACTTAGCATGAATGAAGAGAGAAACATGCCCAGAATAGATATGAGCAGATGGAAATAAATATGAACAAGGGAGCAGTGCCATGCTTTATGTTCAGGAGCTAGCCAGCTACAGATTTCAAGGAGAGCCTTCCTGAGGTGAATTGGGAAGAACACTCTATTAAAGTGTGTTCTATTTCTGAGTTACTATTTGTGCCTTATTAAAAGGCTTTCCTTGTGCCCTACATCATTCTGATCTTCTATAGCATATCACTGAGGAGTCAGAGCAGTGTAATTACAAAAAACTCTGATGAAATGCAGTGATCTGTATTTAAGTTCTGACACTTGTTTCCTGGAGTCTTCTTCATGATAGGGTCCTCAGAGGACAAAGTAATCTCATAATACAATAGCTCGTACTAGTCTAAAAGTGGGCTATATAAATTGCAGAATGCAGGGACAATATAGTGACTTACTTGAATAATTAAGATGGTGCTTTATGGAATTAGACAAGTGATGTATATAATTACTTATCAGAGGGAAGGGCATCTAGGTGACTAATTTCTATCTTCTATTTATTTTGTTCTGTTACTTATGCTATATAATCTAAAACAGCTGAGATTTCAGGCCCGAGAATCAGGTGTTAATGAGGTAAACTATGTCGAGCCCTTAACAATGCTACTGAGCTTTGTACTGGTGTAATTTGTATTTCAGTTATAACTTGTGAAAAGTGGAGAATTCTTACCCTAAAATGAGTTTAGCTTCTTGGGTGTAGGTGGAACTGATAAAGTACCCTCACTGTAGTTAAGGTTGCTTGACACTTCCCATTATAAAACCTTGTTTTCAGGGGCTTATCACTTTGCCAAATGAGCCATTCCAGCAGAAACTTCTCAGGCTTTTTAGTTTCAGCTTAAACCACTGAGTTGTTTCTGAGAACAAGACTGGGGAAATATTTTAATATTAGTTAACCACCCTAACTTCTTCTAACAGTTTCATTAACAAGTTCTAGCACTTCCATACTTTGGAGCAAGGGCTTGAAATCTGGCAGGTATGTTGACCTGAATATGCCTTTTGTCATCTCTATGAAAATTTGCCAAAACTTGGCCAAATTATAAGCTTTGAAAATTCTCAGTTTGCACATGTTCAATAGAGATTTGTTAGTGTTTGGCTGCTAAACTCTCCAAAGATGCTGTCATCCCTGAGCATGCTACAGTGCAGGGCTGCATAGGTTGAGTAGAACTTGCCCTGCAATTGCATCTCCAGGTTGCTGAGAACTGCTGTGATGACAGGCAGAGGGACTGAAAATAGGAAGACTCTCTTGTGCTGTCCTTGCTTGACCCAAAGGTGCGCTGAGGGGGAGGAAACAACTGGGTTGGAATATAGAGGATGGAGGAAAAGAGGGAGAAGTAGAGGAGGATGGCAGAATGGGCTGCAGAAGCCCCAGGGGGAGGGAATGAATGAGGCAGAAGGAAAGTAATCTGAAATAAGTGTGTGTTTGGATAGAAGCAGAGAGGGATTGCAGGGGTGCAGTCGAAGGAGGGGCACAGGGAACCTCACAGACATAAACTCGACTACAGATTCAGGGTACTGATCTCTCAGGTGGGAAGGGGACAGAGTTCTGAATGTGTAATAATATGCAAACCAGGTCCAGGCTGCCTGCTGCTCCCCAAAACTAAACTGATCACTGGGACCGGCCCCACACATCTGGGATTCAGGGCAGGGGCTTCAATGGGTCTGCATAGCACTGCCCGTGGTTTTCCGAGGCTTTAGTCCCCTCCCCCCCCACCTCCCAAGGCATACCCTGCAGGGACCTGCGAACACACATCTCAGTCCATCCCATGTATGGGTGGCTCCATAGGGCAGGCATTAGATGTACAGTGTGCTGTTGGATCCACTCATGACTGCCCTGGCCCAGCATGGAGCCACTGAGGGAGGTCAAACTGTTGCACTTCCTCTGCAGTTGTGAGGATGGTGGAGTCTGCAGCTGGAGCAATACAGTCCTCTCATGTAGTGCAGGAACCTCTCTCTTTGAGGTGAGGACTTGGAGCTGGGATAAGTGAGATGAGTCCAGGATTTGATGGGAGCTCAAGGCGATGATGGTTCCTAAAAGACAAAACTTTTATACCTCTGTGAAATGTATGGAGCTTCATCTGTATCCCTGTGTGTCACAGAGCCCCCCTATGCCAGGCACAGATGGGCCTGGCCGCTGCCCCAGAAATGCTGGCCATAAAATCAATCTCTGAATGAGAATTTGAGGCAGATCTGACAATCCCAAGGAGACTTTCTCTCATGCTCTGGCTCCCAATCACATGCTTGCCCCTGGGACACCCTCCTCTCAAATCAGCACCCCCAGGACTCTTCCTTAGGAAAATTATGGTTGAGCCTATAGGGAGAGGGCATGGGAACCAGAGGTAGGTAGGAGCTGGATAAAAGGAGAGGGGGAAAGAGACAAGCCTGGGGGCAAAGGGGTAGAAGATTTTAGAGTGCACTCTCTCCTCCAGAGAACTGTGATTGAATCCACATTCCTCTGCTGTCAGCAAATAGCTGTGATATCCACTGGTCAAGTCTGTTTGTCATCACTCCTCTAGTGACTGACCACCAGAGAGGTCAGTAATTTTTAGGACTATCAATTACTCCATTAGCTCAAGAGGTGGAGGTTTGCACTGTAAAACTAAAGGACCAAATCCACTGATCTCTAAATTGGGGTCAGTATGGAGCTACCTGGTAAAGCTTACCTTGGTGCTTTTTAAAAAAGGAAATGATATCAAATAAAAACTGTTAAAAGAATGTTAAGGTGACAAAGTCAAGCATGCAAAAGCCAGCAAATGCCAGAATCAAGGTTTCATGCGCAACTTAGTCAGCCTTCTTGTGTGTTTGCATCGTGGTAGTCTTTAATTACATGATCATATACTATTTTTTCCCCTGGGGACCTGTCCCATTCTTTGAATTGGTAGAACAAGCAAAGAGTCCTGTAGCACTTTCAAAGACTACCAAATTTGTTTTTCGCATGAGCTTTCGTGGGTGAAGTCCCACTTCGTCAGATGCTGAGAAATTATTCTAGCATCTGACGAAGTGGGACTTCACCCACAAAAGCTCATGTGACAAATAATTTTAGTCTGTAAAAGTGCCACAGGACACCTTGCTTGTTTTGCTGAACTAGACTAACACGGCTCCCCCTCTGGAACTTGTGAATTAGCAGTTACTCAATATTTCATCATCATGTGGTTCCAGGCGTTATTTACTGTCCACTCCTTGCTTTTAGGACAGAATTATTAATGTTATCTTGGGCTTTCTATAGTGGTCATTGTAGTAGGAAGTAAGTGCATCACTACACATTGCATTGCAAACGTTAATGAATTTATCTTCACAGAACCCCTATAAGGTGAAGTGGTGGTATTCTCATC
Organism: Pelusios castaneus; assembly: GCA_007922175.1. Taxonomy (NCBI): domain Eukaryota; kingdom Metazoa; phylum Chordata; order Testudines; family Pelomedusidae; genus Pelusios; species Pelusios castaneus. Next base: position 36,018,626 of record ML685755.1, on the reverse strand, counting down.
CCCATTTTACAGCAGGGAAATCTAAGGCACAAAGACATTAAGGTCAAAATTGTCAAACATCAATTTTAGATGCCATCTTGAGACATCTACAGTCTGGTTTTTCAGAGTACTTTGCGTTTGTAGCCGACACAGCTACAACTATGCTGCAATGTGCAAAGGGATCAAACAGTCAACTTTAATACTGTCATTTCCTAATTTTTGAGGGTTTGACTTAAACTTTAACTATCTATAGACCAGTTCTGAGATACTACGTAGCACAATTTACATTAGGCAGCAGAGACACTGTTTACACCTTTCTTTACACCTTTTCAAATTAGCATGAAGGGGAGGCCAGGAAGGTTAGTGGATCTATTCTCTTTAATGCAACAATAAAGGAGTAGAGGAATTGGAACTCTCTCTTGTTCTTGGCAGTAGAAAAGCTCTTCACTGGAGAGTGCTGGGCACATATTCTGGTAAGATCTATATCATTTTTATACTTAAATAATGTAATACAATCTCTTTATATGAAGGTCTATGCTTGATAAACTAGAACCTCTTGCCACTGATCAGTGCTTTTTTGATCATTCATGAAAGATCTCGAAAGCCCAACAACTTCTTCAACTTTGAGTTGTTAGCCCTTTAAGATGGGTGAAAAGTAGTAGCCCTTCATAGATGAAAGATCACATTTGTTATGTTCTTTTTGTTTTATGTTTTTGCAGTACTCTGCTACACTGAAATTGTTGGCACTTGTAATCTACAAAATATCTTAATGGTGAAGATTAAATTATTCTTAAGGAACCATTGTCAAATTGTTAAGACAATTTAAACCAAAAAGTAGGAACCATTGCTAAACAGTTATGAGAGTTTACACCAAAAAATAAGTCATTGTTTGAAAAGGAAATGTGTATTTGATATACTAATGCAAACTTGTGCCATTTTAACAAGGCTTACATCAATTTTGAGTCCTGGGGAACTCCACAATGGGGAATCAAAGTATAGACAGTCCCTTTTCAGAGGCTATTCCTTCTTGCTTTTCTAGTAGGGATTTCTCCTTTGCATGCCCAGTTCCTGCTGCCTGTGAACGTCTTGGAAAGTTTGTGTTTTTTCTCTTGACTGTGTAGAATGCTAGCCTTGCATTTCAGGTGCAGTTTGTTTAACAGTGACAGATATTTACTGTGCTTCTGAGAGAAGTATTTTTAACTCTTTTTTTCCAGTCTCAGGAGACCACCAACAATAATGGTAACTGCTTAACTCTTGATTCTCCTGAGAATATCTAAATTCACAGTTAGAGGAAGAAAAAAGCACAGGGAAAAGTTTTATCTCTCTCCTTCAGATATAGTTTAAAGATAAAAGATTTACATTAAAATTCTTACTGTTAATGTGTGCCTACTCAAAGATTAGCCAAAGTGCTTTCCTGAGTAAAATAAAGAACAAGTGGGTATTTTCCTAACTTGGCTAAACTATTTTTTAATATTCTGATATCTCTTAATTTGACATTCAGAACATGTTGTTGCTTATATGTAGACCCATGAGTGTTCTAGAATCTGCAGATAGTGCTTCTAGAGTACTCTTCCATTGTAAACAGTCTTAAAACCCAAGTGTAAAATTGACTTTACAATAAAATGTTTCATAAGACATACGTTCAAGAGCAACATTTTTCTTAATTTCAGACTTAAAAGAACTAGGCCATCCTTATGTAACATTGATTGTGAAATGTATTGCTTTTTAAAAAGTCAACGAAAAGGAAAAAACAGCTACTAGGATTCTTTTTTCTTTCTGTTCTTGCTTCAGGGTACACTGCAGGACCTATCTGTTTAGTTTTGCCTCTGACTGATCAAGGTTCTGCTCTGGCCTCTTCAATCTGAAGGAGATTTTTAAATGGCTTTTTAATTGAACAGTCAGGTGCCAAGGCAATGGGTGCCACTTGTAAATCTCTTGATGACTTGGATTCTTTAAAATTTGAATAGCATTTTGTCTGATAATGATGTAGACTTAGTGCTCTTGATATTTAGAAAACAAACAAAATTGTCCTTGATATTAATGTTTGAAGTAGGGCTGTGGGGTGTATCACCCATCACTTACTTAGGAATTTCATAACTATTTTTCTTTATGTACATGTACAGCTTTGTACATGCCCCAACAGAGGCACTGTTCAGAATATCTGCTCAAATTCACTTTTAAAAGAACTATCTTTTAAGTATAAATTTACACAGAACTTGGACTGCAGCAGCTGCAAAGGAGTTTTACTGATTTTTAGTAAGCGATGTGCATTTACCCAGGCTCTGTCTAGACTAGGAAAATAGTTGACATATTAGCACATTCTAAATTCTGCTGAGCACTGTGGGGTTGCACAAAGCCAGCTAATGTGTTTTAAAGGAGTCCATCCTTGTCTAAGCTAGATGCTATGTGAAAATGAAAAATGTGTTAATTAAAATCCATTGACTAATGATTTTAAAACATTGCTATTTTCCTGGTCTAGATGTGTTCACAGCAGGATTTCTATGGGTTTGTTTTATTTAAATAGACGCTGCCAGTCAGTAGAAGCCTAGGAAGGTAAAATATCATGCAGAATCCCAGGAGACCTAATTATGCCTGTATACTTTACACATTGCTATGTAACTTTGTGTTTGTATGAACATAAGACTTCTCAATTTAAAAAACATTAGGGTGGTCTTTGGTATTGATTAGATATGATTTCAGAAACTCTGTGACAGTGACTTTAAAAAGCGAGCAGTTTTGTCTAAAAAGGAAGTGAAAGAAACAATTATCCTTGTGGGATTTCTGCAAAGAATTTTGCTTTCCACTAGAAAGAGAAGTTTGCTTGACAAGTGTCCTTTTCTCCCATAAATGTCTGTGAAAGATTGTTTTACTTTTTTGTAGTACTAGTTTAAAATTAAAACACAGAAATTCATAAATGGAAATACAAGAGTGTTGAAGGTCTGACTTTAAACCTTCAAAATCCAGGAAATTCAGAGCAAAGACTTGTGTGCTATAACCAGGGCTTTTTCGGTGGTGGTACTCAGGGTTACTGAGTACCAGCATCTTTTTTTTCCACTGTGCTGCGGCCCTAGCTCCTGCTGCCGCTGCCGGTGACCCCAGGTCCCTGGCCGAGTACCAGCACCTTTTCTTTTACAAACAAAGCACTGGCTCTAACAGTTAACTTACCCTGTTGGACATCAGAATTGAAACAGATTTAGGTATCTCTAGGTCTGTGAGGCAGATCAGAGATACTGTTTCAGTCTTGATCCGGAATACCCTGATTGTTGTAAAGCTTCAAACCAAAACATTTTTAAGTCCTCTTTTGTTGTGTGTGACTATTTATAGGAGTCTCTGAAGGAAAAGTATATAACATTTTAGTGTGTGTATGTTGAATAGTCCACAGAACTAAAGGTGGTCAGTTGGGACTGACAGCGAATTTGCTTTGCAGCAAGATGAAATTTACAGTGTCTTAAGCATTCATTTTGCATAGATAGTTACACAGTTTCTGTAACCTTGAAGTATTAAAAACAACAAAAATTTAGACTCTCAACAGCTATTGGAAGTAGAAAGTGGTTAAGTTTGAACTATAGTCATTCATTTATTTATAAAAATAAATACAGATCCCACTTCTGGGTGAAATAACCAGTTTCATTACAGGCACTATGCTTTGTTTTGTTGTTTTGTAAGGAAGGAACTGTGAAGTGATTGCTTAAGATGTATAACTTTTTAATGCATATGGGCTCAATGTGGATATAGAAACATAAGCATTAATTGAATGGATAAATTTGGTGAATGCGTGTCTCCATCTCCCAGGATGATATACAAACTGTCGTTTTAAATGACGTGCTAAAATTCCCAAAGCATCATGCTAAATGCATCTCATTAAGTATTTTTGAAGTGCAAAGGAAGTCATGCTGCAGGGATTTATTTAGCTAAGCTTTTTAAATGCAACAAAGGGTAACATTGAAATTCACCCAACTTTCTGACTTTGTGGAGAAGACCTAAATAAACAAATCTGGCAAAGGAGATAGCTTTATACATTATACATTTATACATTAGATGACATGTGTGCCTTGATCTTTTAAATAAAAATTGAACCTTGCCACAGCCAGAGTACATGGTTCTCTTACTGCTCCTCTGCTGGCATTGTAACAGGGTGGCAGTGCAGATGCCTACACTGGGTAGTCTGCCGGAGTTTCTAAATACTGTGGCTTCCCCAACGAGTCCCTCCTATATAGCATCCGGAAATCCCTTCCTCAGTGAGCCCTGGAAGAAATGATTTTGCTCCTAACTTAAAAATAAAAAATCACCAGAAAGTAGAGAAAATGAGGTGAGGGAGAGGTACAAAGTCTAGATTCAGATTTGATTTAGCTGACATGAATCTGTCTGCAGCTGAAAGCTGTCCCCTAATTTGGCAATCTTTGCTCAAGAGAGGACCTGAACCCTCCAGGGCCAACCTGTGTTGCAAGAAGCACCAAGAAGCATTGGCAGAATGAGAGGAAACTTTCATAATATTTTTCAGTGCTTTGCTTGGTTGCAATCTCTAGAAGTGTGATTTGAGTACTAAAAGTCAAACATTTCTTTAAGAAGAAAAGGAAATTATCAACATTCCTGCCCACCTTCACTTGGATTAGCTCAAGGTGGTTGAAATCAGATGAGGAAAAATCAAACATTTTCTTTGACCTTATTTTTTTCATTTCTAAAGGAAGGGAAAGAATTTCCGTATTTTTCTGAATTTGCCTTCAGGGAAAAGACTACCAAAATGACTGCTCTAAACTTCTGAGTAAATAATGGAATTCCTTTTCTGGTGTTTATTGCATCACACACAAAACTCTGGAAAGCAAGAACATCCATCAGTGTTAATAGTTGGCTTAAACTAATTATATATTTTTTCCATTAAGTTAAATTGTCATTCCTGGATCTGCTTGTTATTAGTCTAAATTTTATGGGATAGACTAAGCGCTCTTTTTTAAATGTAGATACACTTTTCTGTTGTATTGTTGATATTTAGTGAAGTTTGTAAGATCAACTGGCAGTATGAATTTGTTTGATAGAAATTATTGTTTAACATTTTCACTGAATATACAAAGACTTGCTAGTGATGAAAAATTGTGTGTAATTTTACATGTATATATGAATGTGTGCTTGTTTGTGCGCTTGAGTGTAATGTGATTCACTGCTTGATAAAAATGATTGTAAATTATTACAGCACATTGCTCACTTGTGAATGCTCAACTGTTAATGCTCTTCAGGCAGTGCTGTATGAACTTAAGTGGTTGCTCCTTCTTTAAATAGATTTTACATAGTGTTGAATTTTTTCTTAATTTGTTTAAAAAGTCTTAGTTAATCATTTTAATTCAAGCACAACACTGAAAATTAGCTTCCATTCAAATTTTAAAGGACATGAAATGTGGGGGTGATATTGATATTTTACAGGTAACAAATCATGCCAATTGTAAAGATGGCTCACTGCCTAAAGAGTTTAAATCTAATGCTTAATTTTGCTTTTCTTTATAACATTTTTCTTTGTTCTAATTCCTCATGTTAACCTTTCAGCTATAATATAACATGTTATGTTGAGTCAAAACAGCAGAAAAAAGACTGCAGAAATGGCGACGATGGCATTGCCTAAAAATCAAAGGTTTACAGATAAGAGGAAATATATTTAATAAAGAGAAAATTGGGTATTGATGTTGTGCCTTTAACATCAATAGGCTTTACAACATTTCAGAAAGAGTTTTAAGCAATCCGTGCCAGGCTCTTTCATAGCTTGTTGGGTTCAGAATCCACAAGGCAAGTTTTGAATCTTGTATTATCATTAGTTTTAGACATTCATATGTTTTACTTTTCAGATGGGTGAGGAAAAAATGCAAAAGAGGCCCAGTAAAATTCTCTGTTAGATCACATTATAAAAATATAGAATACAGTCATTCTATATACTTTATATACGGTTATTTATGTCTTACACTTCTATTAGTTTAACTGAGAATTATCTGTGAAGCTTTCATTCTTTGAACTTGAAATTTAGCCAAGTACTCATATTAGACAGTATAAGAAAGCCAGACCTTGGAGATTGTTTGTTTCATTTTTGGCACATCTGCTAGGCTGTATCTTGTTTCACAGCAGATTGTCAATGCAGTTCTCCTACCCCCAGATAGAGTGACCAGCATGTGTCAAAAATCAGGTCAGGGCATGAGGTAATAGGTGCCTATATAAGGAAGAAGCTCTGAATATCGAGATTGTTCCTATAATGTTGAGACATCTGGTCACCTTATCCTCAGATGGTGTTAAATTCGTCTTGATGATTTGGTTGGGATTGCCATGTTAAATCCTTTTTAGTTCTAACACAAATTGACTGTTTCATTAAAAAGGGTATTGAAATCGATGCCTGCAGAATAACATCTCTCACCCACAGTTGGGGAGCTCTGTATGGCAGTAGTCACTTGAAAAATTGGCTTGCCCAAGGCAGGAAGGAAGTTTTTCTTAGGCACGTGTAAGCAACTGCAGGTTGTAAGCTTTCATTTAAAATAACTTGAAACTTTCAGCGCCTCTGTGAGACTATCTTCCAAAGGCTTTATGGAAGACACCGAAATATACAATTTTTGCATAATGAATAAAAATACAAATTAGAAATGCTACAGTCTTTTTTAAAATATGCTCACTCCTTCCCAAAAACCAGCAATAATGAAACAGTTTGAAACATTCCATTATACAAAATTATATCTTTTGGCAAATTGACTTTGCTCATCTACTGAAGTTGGTGTTACAGCTTCCACTAAGTTGAATGGGATCAGGATTAGGCCTCATGGTGGTAGCATGCATTAGTTTCCCCATGTTTTTGCCTTACATACATAACAAAGTATGTTCTTTAAAATAAAGTTACATTCTTTGCTAAAAGCAAAATGCAACTGAAAAATGATACAGAAATAGTTTATAACATTTGTATTTCAGAAAAGATTTGTTAAAACTCTATTTTGTGGTGCTTTTAGCCTATTCACATAACCTGAAATTTATAAGGATCTTTTTCAGCCTTTAATATTAAATAAAAGCCAATTTTAAATACATAAACTCAGATTTTAATTTTTGAGTTTTATCTCCAAACATACCCCATACACTAGTATATAGTGGGGTTTTTTAAAACATGGAGTATTTGCAGAAAAAGGTTGGTTTGGGTGTCTGTAGCTGGTTTATTGTGAATTATAAAGATAAATGCAAAGGCAGAGCTAATAAGTAACACGAGTGGGATATAACATTGAGAGATTCAACAATTATGACAATAATCCAAGAAAATGGTTGCAAAAAACTTATTAGCTATTAACTGAAGTTCGTAACTCCAAGTTTCCAAAATAAAAGCCACTGCTACTGGTTATATTTGATTGGTGAAGCTGAGTTTAATTGGAAATTGTATATTTGCTGATAAAGATGATGATTTTTTTCTGTTGTGGTTTTCACGACCAATATTTGTCAACTTTTCATCTAAATTCTTAGGCAGACTAATCTCCAGACTGGTGATTTCTCTCAAATGTAACAGAACAAGAGAAAGGTGTAGGTGGTGGGTTTGAAACTTAGTCTGTCAATTCTTGCTGGAATTTCTATGTAGGCTTCTTAGCAGCAGATAGCTAGTTGGTGCAAGTCTAACAGATCAGTTAGCTATGATATCTTGTGAACTTACTGTGTTGGTTAACCAATTTTCTTTCCTTTATCTTGTATATGATGGGATCTTCGCTAGACAGAGGTAACAGATGGGGGCTGTTGTGTAGCTGGACCTTCATGTGGTGGTGTTTTTTTTTTGTTTGTTTTATATTCCCAAATCAAGCTTGCATCGTTTCTGCTTGCATGATCAAATATGGATTAACCTCAACTGCACTTAATGCTTTTATATTAATTTTCTTTTCCTCTGTATGTGTGCATATGGGTGTGCCTGCATATTTTCTAAATGGTTCACCACTCTGGAATTCAATATCCAATCTCTAACACAGTTCTGTGGATCCTTTTCAGTCTTTAAAGCTTCAGTGGATCGGTCACCCAATGGCTTTCAGCTTAGCAGTAAGGTCAGGTGATAAAATACATATAGTGTGCTTTTCTAATAAAAAAAAGTTTCCAGTCATCTTAAAAGCCCAAGGTTTCATGTAGGAATTTTGACTCTACTGGTTGTTTTTTACCTAAAAGTTGCTTGGGTTATATTAAAATGCTATCAGATAAGTAATTTTTTTGGGAAACTGTCATCACTTCAGATATTAAAACCAAACTGCTCTGTCTAAGCTATTGTTAGACTAGACAACAATGATGGAAATAAAACACTTTGGGATAAAACTCATTAGGGCTGCCATTTTCTATTCTGCTGTACAGAGCCTAGATTTTATCACACCATTATTCTCTAGAGAGTTTAGAGAATACTAAACAAGAGCACATCATATGTTCTTTCTATCTCTCTACTAGAGTAAAGATGCCTAAATTTATTGTCCAATTCTATTTTGTGCTTCATGTTATTAAAAAACAAAACAAAAAACTACCCACCTTGGTCTTAGAAACACCATTTCTGGTAGGTTTGAAGCCTGAAAAAGGTCCATTGAATTTGAACGGTAATAGGAGTGATATGTTTATCAAAAAGCGTGTTGGTGACAATGATTAAATGGTAGAACCTCTATTAAGTGTTTAATTGGTTCTTTTATTTTCTTTGGGGTGTGTGGGTTGTAAAATAGAAGCTATCCCAGGAACGAGAAAAGTTTGCTGATGAAGACAGTATATTTTATACACTTGGAGAATGCGGACTCATCTCTTTTTCTGACTACATCTTCCTTACTACAGTTCTTTCCAGTAAGTATAATCTATTCTTCTGTAATCTGTTATCACTTAATTCCTTTTTTATTTTTAAATGCTTACCAGTGATGCAATTTTCTGTTATGGTATGTACATTGGTTAATGAATACAACTTTTTCAAAGATAGACCAAAGTTTTACAAAATGGCCACTAGTAGATTGTGACTTCTTCATATTTATTAATTATTTTAAATTACTGGGCATAGATTTTGGCTTTCTGTTCAAAATTAAAAATTGTAGCAGAGTTCCTTATTTGTGATTAATCATATTCATCTAGATATACATAACTCTTTTCAGATTTATTTGCACATGACTGCGCTACATGACTTTGCAGTTATTTGTCAGTATTGGAATGTTCTAGTTTAAAATTCACTTTCAGGTGTATTTGTTCTAGTAAACTCAATCATGTGGATGCTAGTGGACAGAGAGCCCCCACACAGCTAAAATGAATTGTCCAGTGATTTAAACAAATAATTGCAGTTATCTTTTTTTTATTTATTATTCACCCTACTCCGACTCAGTATACGATGTCTTTCAGAATTGTCAAAGAATGTTCTCTGGTTTCTAGATAACAAAGGCTATGAAAAAAAAGCCTTTCTATTTTGGTTGACAAGAAATAAACAAATAATAGCCTCTGTTAATACAAGATAATATTTCTGTCCTTTTATAGTTCTGGAGCAAAAATTCATAGACCTTGTTCCCCGAGATGTACTGATCTCTTTGAAAATCTTGGTTCATAAGAGGGGGCGGGAAATAAAGAGAAATTCTGTGTTAATTTTCAGTTCTGGTAGAGAAACACAAGGAAGAAATTATTATTTGCCTCATGAAATGAGACAAAATTTATCTTCAGACTTCCAAGAGAGGTAATTATAAATACTACAGAATAAAACTCTGCTTCTTTAATCCTTGTATTTGCCTAATGTATGATAAGGTGAGAAGAAAAAATAATTTGGTTCAAGCCTTATTGTGTAAACACACCATTTTGTGCCATTCAGTCATTGAACATTGTCATTAGGGGAAAAAAGTAGACTACATGAATGTGTGTAAAACATAAAGCTTTTGGAACAGCAGAGCATAATTATTTCATGTTGCTCTTATTAAGTGAAAATGATGGCTATTAAATTAGTAAATTAAATATTTAGTCTTTCCAGAGTATAAGTTGCACAGGAAATTTAAGATCTATTTTGTTGCCAAACTGACTTAAAAACGGAGTCCTGTGGCACTTTTAAAGACTAAGATTTATTTATCGCATGAGCTTTCATGGGAGAAAATCCCACTTTGTCAGATGCTTTTAAAGCTCATGTGATAAATAAATCTGTTAGTCTTTAAAAGTGCCACAGGACTCTGTTTGTTTTTCTGCAATAGACTAACACGGCTACCCCTTTGAAACTGACTTAAGAAACTGTACGTGATATTAATGCCATAAAGATGAACGTCAGTAAATAAAATTAGCTACTATCAAAGACTGTTCTGTGCAGTTTTTATCTTCTTAAGATTTACTGAAGTTCAGCCCTGACTTTAAGGTTCTTGCCATTCCTATCTTGGATGAATAGAAGACTAGAATGAGATCACCAAAATATGTTCCCTTCATATCTCAGCAAGGATTTTAACATACAACTAATACATTATATCTCAGCATACAGATTGGTGCCATTAAAAAAATTCTGAGAAGGTCAAATATGTGTCTAGCATATAGAAGGCTATGTGATTATATTGCATCCTGCTAACTCTGGAGGAGGGAAAAAAAATGTAAGGCTTAGGCCTGATCTAGACTGCTGGCAGCAGTTGACAGGAGGTAGCTTACATATCTCCCATCAGCTTACTAACCTTGATTTACCACGGTATCTCCACTGCGCTGTGCCAATGGGAGACATCCTTCAGTTGATGCAGCCTTGTGCTTTTCTTGGGAGTGGATTTAGGTGTTGACAGGAGAGCATTTCTGGGAGTGATTGAGCCAGGTTAGGGGGTGGGGGATGGGGAAAGGGGGGCAGACAGGTGCCCCCCTTGTCACATGATGCTCCTGTAAACAGTACGTACAAATAGGTGACAGTTCCTTGGACCATGTCTGCTGTACACATCCTATGGTCGAATGTTTGCAAGGTCACCTGGGAGTTCCCTGTGACTGCTTCTATGAAAGTAGGCTAGACAAAAATCAGTGTCATAGCAAACTCTTCTAGTTTTAAGTTCCTTTCTCTTTGATGATAAACCCTGAAAGTGAACATGCTCACCAACATAATGAAGAATCTTTGGGATGGTAGAAAGAGGTCTGGTGATAACCATTGAGTCCGAAGATTAATCTTTTGAGGTGAAGAGGATTTCCTCACCTTTACTTTGGTATTTTAGGTATATTAACAAGTGGTTTGATGGGTCACTTTGTAACAAGCCAGAGAATTAGTGTTTAGTGCTCTCTGAGGAAAACGGAAGCTCTGCAAAAATGTATTTAGGGAGGCTTATGCTGACACAAGGGTTGTTTTTTATATATACCTATCTTTTGGCCTATATTGAGTTCAGCTAAAAATTAAAAAAGTATACCAAGGAACCACCTCGAGTCCCCAAGTTTTAGCAGTTGTTACCCTGTGGCAATTCGGAAAACTCAATGCGATGTCACTTTTTTTTAATCCTTTGACTCTTGGAAATTTGCATTGTATCTCAGTAACCTAATTGGTACTTGATATTGTCTCTAATCAAGCAAACAAAATAGAACAATTTTTTTTATTATTTTAAATTCTTGGAACCCAATAAAAACCTAATCACAGTAAATCACAACATCATTTAGCATTCAAAAAAATGTCCAATGTAAGACAAATTGAAGTTACAATTAAGTAAGATAAAGACTACTAAATTTTTTAAAATACCCTCACCATTGCTGCTTTGTGCAATGGATTTTTACTAATATAATCAGCAGAATAAAACCATGAAATCCAGTCTGAAGGAGAGGAAGGGATGACATTACTGCTGTACTTAACTGTTATTGGGGTTAGATCAACCAGGTTCTCTTCCCTTTGCTCAGCTCAAGCCTGACCATTAATGAGAATCTTCAAAAACTCATTGAAACAGAAGAAAATTAGGGTACATCATGCGATTAGTTTCTGTGATGCAGGCTAGATTAAAGGGACCATTTATGATACTATTTTAACAGTGCTTTGGGGGTTTTTTGTTTTGTTTTTTTAAAAAAAGGTGCCAGAACTTGGCCAGGGACCTGGGGCTACCACCGGCATGGCAGGAGCTGGGGCCTCATTGCTGTGAAACACAGTGCCGGTACTTAGTACCCCTGAGTCCCATCACAAAAAAGCCCTGCTATTTAACACCACTGTGTTAATTATTACAATGATTCGTGTGAGATATGGCATAGCAGGTACCAATAGAAAGGTTACAGCTTGCTAAATATAATTATATTATTTATGTGCATGTGTCATTTATATTGGAAGTTATGAATATGTTTGATATATCTGTATTTTAACTTGTGCTGTGTTTCTGGGCCACACCCCAGACCGGATGGCTACAGCCATAGCCTGCTTAATAGCCCATTAAGAAAACCCTCAGGTACAATGGGCCCAGGGTGTGACCTGATGTGTCACCAGGACTTGCTTATGTTACTCTGGATCCATCTTATTCCTGTAAATTTCCATGGGTAGCATAGCAAAGGCCCAGGGACATAAAAGACAGCTGTACCACTTCCATTTTTTCAGTTCAGTCTTCAGTCATCACCTACCTCTGAAGCTATGAAACAAAGGACTGAGGCCATGTACACACGGTCACTTTATCGCGCGATAAAGCTTGGAGCATCCACATGAGCATTTTCCCTGGTGCGCGGCAACACCCTCTTACCCCACAATAGTTAAACCACTCAGATCGAGAGTGGTTAGGCTTACCGCGGAACAGCTGTTCTGCGGTAGTGCTCGTGTGTACAGATTTTCGGATTTAGACAGCCTCCGGAAATGTCCCAGAGTGCCAGTCGAGGCCACTCTGGGACATTGGCGCTGTCAAATATGTCAATTTCACTGCTTTAGCCAGGCAGTGAAATTGACTACTATTGGAGCTGCCAGGTTCAGCGGCTCCTGGGGATTGGCCCCCTGGACTGGGGGGTTCCTGCTCGGGAGCCCCCAAGCACAGGTGGCTTCAGACCCTCTGCCTGCTGCTTGCGCTGAAGCACCAGCCCCCTAGCTCAGCCACCAGGCTTCGGGTGGCAGGGGGGCTGCATGCTGAAGCGCCGCAGTCCCTGCTGCCACCCGAACCCTGGCAGCTGGGCTAGGGAGCTGGCCCGAATCGGCTGCCCTTGCCAGTTCAGGCCAGCCCCCTAGTCCAGCTGTCGGGGTTTGGGTGGGGGCAGGGGCTGTGGCGCTTCAGCGCGCAGCCCGCGCCGCCACCCGAAGCCCCGGGGCTGAGCTAGAGGGCTGGTGCTTCAGCGCCACAGCCCCCTCTGCCACCTCCCAGGCTTTGGGTGGCGGCAGGGGCTGCAACCGGCCCCCTCCACCACCCGCTGAGCTTGGGGTGGCGGCGGGGGCTGCGGCGCTGAACTGCCAGCCCCCTAGCTCAGCCACCAAGCTTGGGGAGGTGGCGGGGGCTGCAGCCGGCCCCTCCACCACCTGCAGGGTTTTCAGCGGCATGTTGAACGCTACTTTGCGCTACAAGGAGCACATATGCACACACAAAAGTGCTATATTTATAGCGCTTTTCTTGTCCTGCAACAGCTTATTGCGGGACAAGTTTGTCATGTGTACATAGCCTGAGACTCACCCTGGTACTGAATATGCACCAGAGAAAATATACAATCCTGCAAAGTCCAAATTCTACTAAAGACTTGGTATATATGGACTTTTAACTCATTTGTAAGTATCTGATTGCTTTAATCCTTTAATAGTTCTCTTACGTTTCTTTCCTTTTATAATAAACATTTAGTTTTAGTTACTAAAAGATTGGCTGGCAGCTTGGTAGTTTGGATAAGATCCAGATTTATATTGATCTGGTAATGTGGCTGATCTTTTGTGATCAGGAGAACTCTTTACCTAACGAGCATGGAATTTTAAGTAACTTCTCTTTACTAGAACTGGTAGCTAATTGGGGGCCAGAGACTGAAATGCAGTAAGCGACTCAGGCTATGTACACACGAGCATACTTGTCCCGCAATAAGTTATTG